>OZ022564.1:25116595-25741595 GCA_963991005.1 Barypeithes pellucidus | reverse complement strand
AAAAAAAAGTTCACCCCTTTCAGGGGCGAGTATTGGCCGGTGGAAGGTTTGGAAGGGGTCGGACGCGATATCCAACACCACCACCGTGCTCAGCATCCTCGAAAACGGGGGGAAAGTGTGTTTCTCTGCAGGGAAATCTCTTGACGCGCGTTTAACCCCTCTGGGTGGTGGTTCTTGGCCGTTTTGAGGGGTTGCGCAACCCCAAAGAGAAATTCTGACGCCGCCATCGTGTTCAGCATCGTCGAAAACGTGGGGGGAGAGGTGTTGCGGCTGAAAATATTTCGATATTCGTCCGACTTACAGACGCCACTAAAAAGTCACTTTCCACACTCAACTATGTACCCGAATGACGCTTAGTGTCTGTTTCCGCACTTGTTAGGATAAAACTATATAATTAGAACAGCATAATAAGTAGAATTCCCCATTCCACAGAACTGTTGTATCTCAAGACTAGAAATTTATACCTTGCCGCATTTTTGGCACGAATACGATACACGATTGTCTGAATTAATAAACAAAAAAATCGCCTGTTTTAATTCATTAAAAATCGATGGTTTTTACAGATGTTCTGATTAAATAAATATGTTTTCGGAGTTTATTCCTGGACATACGTACGTACTACAAACATACATAGACAAGAACTTATCATATTTAATTTTATTTATACTGCTGATTCATAATATTTATACAAATAGCTGTAATGTGTAGTTGAATTTGCGCGAGAATTGTTCCGCCATAACCTAAAGTAGGTAATTACTACAGATTATGATAGTCCATAGACTCCTAATAAACATAAAAAATTACCATGATGGTCTACCTGACCTATCTGACCACTACTGTGTTATCAGCTATAATTTCCTATTATTCCAATATAGGCTGCCTTCAGCAGATCCCATCGATTTATAAAAGCCGTATTACAGTCGGCAAATCTTGTCTCTTGCGCCAGCAATGGCAATTATAATTGCATGGATTCATGCGCAGTACACCGTCCTCGATCAGCTGGTCCAATACTGCTCGTATTGCGGGCGCAATGCGGGAATGGAGTCCGTATTACAGTCGGCAATTCTACTCTTCTGGCAATTAAAATTGCTCGAATTCATGCGCAACCGTTCCTGATCAGCTGTCTCTTATTGCCAGAAATGAAGCACGCGTCATTTTAATTGCCATTGCCGGTGCAATTGGGTAGAGATGGATTACTCTGTTTGAATTTCGTTTGAGGGGGGGTCATGCATGGAAAAGTTACGAAAAGTAATACCCTGCCGCGTTAGTCAAACCGGTATATATGGTATTTTTCGTGTTAAATTGATAGTTTGGGGGGCTCATGATCCCCCCCCCCCCCCCCTCCCCTGGATCCGCGCTTGGATAAACAGAACTTTTTTTTTACGATCAAACACAAGAACTATAGGAAAAATCCTTTAGGGCACTATGGGAGTGGTGCGTGTGCGCAAAAAGCGATTCACGTTGGTTTTGAATCGTTGGAGGTTATATTCGTTGGGAAAAACGACCTCGGGAAGATCGTTCCATAATGATGAAGTCCTCCAGATGAAAGAGTTCTTAAATAATGAAGTTCGAGGAGTACTAAGCTTAACCACATATGGATGGGCGGCAGTGGTTCGTCGTGTATTTCTGATATTCGCCGCTCTTGGCGGAATTAAGAGGGCAAGGTCAGCCGAGCACTTTCCATGAAAATATCTGTAAAAGAGAGTCAAATCACCAACCTGCCTTCGATGTTCCAGGCTGTCGAGGTTCTTCGTCAGCTCGTGGTCTCCAATCAGACGAATGGCCCTCCTTTCGATGGAATCCAGTAGCCGAAGAGTATGTTTGGGTGCAGAGCTCCAGACATGAGAGCAGTACTCTAGTGATGGTCGAATCTGGGCTTTGTTTAGTGTCAAAAGTTGTTGAGGTGTGTACAACTTTCTGGTTCGGAAGAGTACACCAAGCTTCTGAGAGGCTATCTTGGCGATTGCCACAACGTGGTTATGCCAAGACATATTTCCTCCCAGATTGACGCCCAGCAAACTAATAGATAAAGCCAGTGGGATTGCGTGTCCGTCCATTACTATATCCGGTTCTGTAATGTTAACCTTTTTAGAGAAAACTGCTGCCTGGTTTTTTTTAGCGTTGAATTCGACTTGGTTACTGTCACCCCAAGCCAAAATTTCTTCCAGGTCTTTGTTGAGGCGTGATACTTCATGCTGTCTGCGAAGATGTGCGTCGGCAGCCGATGTTTGTGCATTGAAAGAGAAAGATGATAAAAGTGTGCTATCATCAGCAAAACTAACTATCAGGTCGTCACTAGAAGGTCGTTAATGTAGAGTAAGAAGAGAGTGGGAGACAATATGGACCCTTGAGGAACACCGGCATTGATAATGAAGGTGTCTGAGAGAAATCCGTCAATCGCCACTTGCAGAGAGCGGTCCTTAAGAAAGCTAGACAACCATGCACAGAATCGACTGGGCATACTATAGGATCGCAGTTTACTTAGAAGCCCCTCATGCCAAACACGATCAAAAGCTTTAGAAATATCCAGTGCAACAGCCCGAGACTCCCCATGATGTTCGATTGCGTTGTTCCAAATATGGGCGACATAGGCTAGAAGATCTCCAGTTGATCTGGACTTCCGAAAACCATATTGATGATCGCTGATAATGTTGAAGCCTTCCAGGTACTTTAGAAGATGTTGGTTAATAGCTTTCTCCATTACTTTTGATATAACTGAAAGCAATGCGACTGGTCGATAGTTGTTAGGCAGGGTTCTCTTACCTTTCTTTGGAATAGGCTGGACTCGCGTCGTCTTCCAGCAAGATGGAAATATTCCTTTTTTGTAGGATAAGTTGAAAAGTCTACAAAATACTGGTGTACTGACATAAATCGCTGTCAACTCACTATTCGCTTTTTAAATTCGATGAACAAAATGTCGTCCGATTTCCCATCGATTTGTGAAGTCGATTTTTTTTGTGCATTTAGTAGATGATTACTAATCGTTTACAAATCGATGGGCTCTGCTGAATGGACCCATAGTCGATTTGTGCTCACAAGGGCCCCTAGCCGGAAAGTCATGGAGTAGTTTTCATCATATGTTTTTTGGGTTCTGAATACGAAACTAAAGTTTGTTAACAAAATTTCGTGACACAACAGTGAAACAATCCCAGAAAAGGTAAAAAAACTTAATTTTTTGGCCCGAACAAACACGGAAACTATAAACTTTTCGTAAATATGCTTCCTATTCAGAATGAAAATACAGAAAATTTCTTATAAATTTTAATATTCAAGTTTCTTTCTCCGACGAACCGTTCGAGCTCGAGCGATATTTGCAAATTGTCGTATTTCGGCTGCTCCCGCTAAAACCCACTTTTTTACACTCACAAAATCTAATTTATTATTAAAGGCTGCCATTGAATGAATTTCTTCAAGTTTTAAGTTGAATACAATGTAGACTGACCCCTCTGCCGCCAGGCATCAAACATTCTTGCTAGCCGTCCTGATGATCCTGCTCTATCAAATGTTGTTTATAAGGCTCGGTTGGGTTTGTTCGAGTTTGTTCAATCACATTTTTTAATTAAAATTAGAAGTTACTTTAAACAAGTCGCAAGAATGGGTTTTTTCTTTCCTCAAATAATTTAGACTTTTTTTTTAACATTCCTTTATTCAGACAAAATTGTACATTTTGTTTACATAATAACAATAGTACTAATAACACTACATCATCTAAATTAAGGTAACCTTCAAAACAATGCAAGTAGCATTGGAACCGAAGGTACTGCTTATAGTATATAGCAACATACCACCATTTATATATGTAAAAATATTCAAAAACAAATAAATAAATATTCATAGATAATAAGTAACTTATGTAACAAGAATATATCTCTTTAGTTTGTTCACAAATACACCCTGCCGTTCTTCATTCTTTATTTCTAAAGGTAAGCTATTAAACATATTGCAAGCCGCACTTATCGGGCTGCATAATGCTTTATTTGTCCTTGCACTGGCCAAACGAATATCATCACTGTTTCTTATGTTATATTCATGAATTTGATTCACAAATTGAATCTGACTATTGCACTTGGACTTGTTATTTAAGATTTTAAATATTAGTTTTGACTGCTCAAGCATTAGAATATGGTGAGCAGGTTGGAGACTAAGCAATTTGTATACTCAGTATGAATGAGTGTAATAATTTAAATTAAATAAAATCTTTAGAACTCTATTTTGCAGGGTTTTAATTTTATTAAAGTTGGTTTGATTACAAGTTCCCCAAACCGGTATCAGGTATCTTATGATTGATAGGAAATAAGCATTATATATATTATACTTGGCATTTATAGTAAGAAAATGTCTACTTCTATAGAGTGCTCCAATTAAGGGAATAATTTTTTCTTTTATGTGGTTAATATGTGCGCTCCAACTTAGCTGGCCATCAAGCACCAATCCTAAATATTTTATTCTATTAGTTTTCTCAACAGTGATGTTATTAATTTGTATGTGAATATTGTCTATTACTTTGTTTTTCTGCTTAAACACCATATACTTTGTCTTGTCTATATTTATTTTTAATTTATTTTGTAAAAGCCAAATGTAGTATTGGATCAAATCACCATTAACTCTACCTTCAATATCTGTAGAGCTTTTAGATTTATAGATAAGCACTGTGTCATCAGCAAAAGTATAATATTCTCCCAGCAATCCCGACAGTCGCAAGCTCAAAACAAACAAGGTATATAATAGAGGTCCCAATACAGAACCCTGAGGCACTCCACAATTAGTTATTCTAATTTCACTAATATAATCTCCCAGGGCTATATATTGTTTTCGATCATTTAAATACGATTTTATTAAATTATATGCTACACCCCTAAATCCCATATCCTGAAGCTTACCCAAGAGAAGACTATGATCAACAACATCGAAGGCCTTCCTCAAGTCAACAAAGACCGCCACGACAACATTACCCCTGTCCAGGTCACATGATATTGAACTAATTAAGTCAGCGGTGGCACCCAACGTGCTACTATTATTTGTGAAACCATATTGATAAGGGTCTGGCGTAATATGTTTATTCAAAAAAGACACAAACTTTTTTTTAACAACAGTCTCAATAATCTTGGAAAAAACACTAATGAGAGATATTGGTCTATAGTTATTCCTAGATGTTCTTAATCCGGACTTAAATATTGGGCAGATCTTTACAATCTTTAACTCATCGGGGAATATACCTGTAGTCAGTATATCATTTATTAATACTGTAAGTATTGTTACAACATTATCATTGAGATCAATTAGATTTTGAACTGTTATACCATCTCTACCAGGAGCAGCACTCCGTTTAAGATTTCTTATAATATCATATATTTCCATTTCATTAGTTGGTCCCAAATAAATACTATTGTCACACATAATCTCATCCAATATCACATCAGAAACAGTACTACTTTTTTCAGCTTCAATTTCCTTAACTATTTCTAGGCCTATCTGCGAAAAATGTGTATTCAATGTATCAGCAATTATCTGCTTTTCTGTAACCATTATACCATCAATTTCCAATTCATTTATACTGTCTCTACAGGGGCTGTCTTTAATAAACGAATTAATAATATTCCATTGTTTCTTTCTGTCTTCGCCAGCTTGTTGCCATTTATTTCGAAAGAACTTATTTTTTAATACTTTTATTTCGTTATTCACACTGTTTTTTAATGATCTAAAATTTGCCTTTAATTGAGTATTATTAGGATTCTTTTTATGATATTTATAGGCTTTATCTCTAGATTTAATTAATTTAAGTAGATTGGGCGTTACCCAATCATTATTTACATGGTACTTAATGAGTTTAGTTTTTTGTGATACCTGCTTAGCCTTGTTGATTATTTCTATTAATTCCTGAAATGATTTTATTTCCAAATTATTAACTTTTTGTGCAAATTTTTTTTACATTTTTCAATATTAAGATACTGCTTTTGAACACACACCTTTACATATTAAATCTTCTTATATTCTGAACAAAAAATAGTATATTAAGAGATTTTTTAATATTTCACTCGATTAACCATTTATAACTAATTTTCTGTTTATAACTGAATATCACAATGTTTAGTCATCAGTTAGTCATGGAAACAATTATTGTATAAAATGAAACATAAATGATATTTGAATGAAAGAAATGTATTTCAGCTTAATAATAATAATAATAATCTACAAAAAATATTATTTGGAAAATTGTTCAATATAACCTCTGGTTTGTTCAATGCATTTCTGTAAACGTATTTCCCTAAATTGAACCATTGAACAACTTTTCAATTAATTTTATTTGTAGATTAATATATTACTAGAAAGTTATTCTTAAAATCTAAGGCGATTGACAGATGTGTAGGAACTCCTTTTCTTGATGATAGTATTAAATCATAATAAATTAGTGTTGCGTAAGAAAAAAACACTATTTGAAGTGGCGAGGGGCCTCGCATTGCGGGTCACTTTGGGCCGTGCCCCCCCTGGACGCTAGCCCCCCCCCCTCCTCCGTGTTGCCTGGTCTTGCTGCCTAGTAGTTCCGCGCCTGGGTAAACCACTGTTCTGGATCCGCCCTTGGATGAGAGGGATTAAATTTAAGTCAACATTTTTAATTCCGTTTAATTGTTTACATTTAAAAATTTTAACAATTACATAATTTACGGATTTTTGCATTTCTACAGGCTTATATGCATATCCTTATTATTACCACAAGCAAAAATCTTTATGGGGAATATTTTCTGTCGAAAAAGGAGAAAAACATACAGTTGTTCGTTTTGTTAAATCCTTGTTAAAATCCGTGGACATCCTGTAAGTATAATTACACTTTTTAAATAACCATACCAAGAAGACATACGCATCCATATTGTAAGACACATGACTCTCAAACTATCCAAATTTTGAAAATCATGCCAATTTAAGACCAATTAAAATGATTCTTGTCGTAAAAATGGTTTACGGTTCTTTTTCTTCATCATAAAATAGGAATATTACCTCTTAAATTCGTCCGTTACATTTCGGATACGCATACATAGGTAGTGCTTAATAAAACTTTTATTGTGTAAATTTTAAGACCTACAATAACACAACCTAAATATTTACTTAGTAAATGTAAACTTAATTACTTATTATTTATTTTAAGCAAAACCCGGGATTTTTAATTAAAAAATACTATAACTGCGTATTTTATAATCGGCAACATGTTAGCCCTAACTTTTAACTCATGAAGTTTACCTATCAAGTAGGCCTAATGTTTACGTTTTCTTTATCGTCAGAAACGTTTCCTGCAAGGAATTTTAACGGCAAGAACAGATGCTTCAAATTTTCCTTCATAATTTTCTCTAAAATTGTAACCAAATATAATTCTCACTACTATTTTCTGATATACAGTTGGGCCGGGGAAAGAATGAACATTCGCCTCTATCGGCGTGGAATCATACCTCTTAGTTATTTGTATCACGGCTACGGATATACAGGGTTGCCCAGAAATCCGGAATAAAATTAATATACCCTTAACTTGTAATTTTTGGGGATAACGCTCGGACACGTCAATTTAGTTTTATGTATGCTCACATTTTGACGTTTTTCGTTTGTTTTTATATAGACACTTGTCAAAGATATACCGACATCGATCTTTTTTTTTAAATGGAAACATACAGCTTGTGATACATCATTTCTAAGCTAATATCTCGTACAGTATGCTCATAAATTTTAGCGCTTTCAAAATGGCACCTTTGAAGGTAAGAAATCTTCATTGTTTCACGTTCTGACATTTTGTGACTTAACAATAATTATGGTTTATTTGTTATTTATTTGGTAAAAAAAATAAAAATCCAAAGAAGCAAACCATAACACAACAAAATGGTGGTTTAACGTGGCAAAGGCTGGAAATGTCGTCCACGCTCTATTTGGCATGCTCCCAGACGATGGTAAAATCCGTCGACGGAATTCCGAATTGCTTCAGCCGGTATGTTATGTGTCTCCAATCCAATATTGTATTTCAAATCTTGGCCTATTTTGGTAAATTTTTCTTTCAAATATCCCCAAAGGAAATAGTCTAGATGCGTTAAGTCTGGGGATCTCGATGGCCATTCATTTGTACCACGTCGTCCAATCCAGCGACCTGGAAATATCTCATCTAAATATCTTCTCATATTGACACCAAAATGCGGGGGAGCAGCATCTTGCTGCAACCAAATTGTTTCATTAGGTATCTGGATCCACTTCGTTGGGAAAAATTACAGCTAAAGCAGGCATCAACTGGAATGTTAAGAAATCCAGGTACCGTTCAGCTGTGAGGTTACTTTAAAAAAAGAATGGCTCCAAAATTCGGTTATTAATGATACCTGCCCATACATTTACTTTCTGGGACCGCTGAGTATGCGCTTCAATATCCATCGTGGATTTTCCTGACTCCAGAAACGCTAATTATGTCTGTTAATCACCCCGTTTAAATAGAAAGTAGCTTCATCCGAAAATAATATATTTTGTATGACCCTATTATTCTCGTCACACCGTCTCATCGTTTCTTCGCAAAATTGCAAACGCCTGTCATAGTCATCTTCTAAAAGCTCTTGGACCTGATATACCTTATAAGCGTGGTATCTTTCTATTTTCAAAAATCATCTAATAGTATTTCTAGATGTATCATTATTTTGAGCAAATGAAACTTTTGATACGTGCGGATTATCCTGCAAAGATAATGCAATATTTAATTTTTCATCGTCGCATAAATCCCGTGGCCGTCCATTCCTAGGCAAGTCCTTTACTGTGCCATGTTTATCAACTTTGTGGAATATTTGACTAACAGTGCCCTCTGAAATTTGATTGTCCGGATATTTAGCATTAAATAAAGTGCATACTTCCCTTTGACTTCTTATTTTATCTCCACATCCTAACAATATCAAGACTTCGATACGCTGTCTTTCCGACAAAACCATTTTTGTTTAGAAAATTGTAAAACAATACTTCGGAAATACCTAAATTAAGTTTACAAGTTCACAATGTCATAAAATGTCAGAACGTGAAACAATGAAGATTTCTTACCTTGAAAGGTAATAATCAATGATTTATAATTTCCGCTTATTTAAATAGAGATTTTTTAAAAACTTTTAACAATCGCCATTTTGAAATAGCTTGACAGAATCGCGCTAAAATTTATGAGCATACTGTACGAGATGTTAGCTTTCAAATGATATATCATAAGCTGTATGTTTCTATTTAAAAAAAAGATCGTAATTTTATTCCGAACTTCTGGGCAACCCAGTATAAAGAAACAAATGAGCAGCAGGGGTTGCGGGAGCACTACTGCGGCAGCCGCAGCCGCGGACCACGTAGATGGAACCGTACCTTTATCTGATATGTGATTCCAAATTTGCACAATATACTATTTTATATGCTTATCTATCTAAGTATTTAGAAAAAATGCATAAATTGACTTGGCACCCTAATAAGAAATTGGTGTCATTCGGTTATTATGAAGAGATATGATTGTCCGCAGAAAACAGCTAGGTAATATCATTGACATCAGGTCAACCGGAACTTTCTTAAATTTTTGAAAATATAGTATAGGCTGTCACCTACGGGACCGTCGAATGTGGCCGCCTAATAGAGGCCCATGAGAAATTTGTTATTAGGCAATATATAAATGCAAAATTATTACTATGTATATGTATGTACAAATAAACATAACATAACAACAATACACTATTTTTAGTTAGGATGTAGTACTAAAAAAATCTAATAACGTAGTTTGACGTGTTTGCGTTTTAAACTTGTAATTTTAGAAAATTCCAAGTCTGATAACAATTCCAGTCACCTCCATTCTTTGCATACTCTTATAATTCCTTTACCATACTAATGGCTTGTTGATAATTGGTGACATTTGTTTGATTACTGCATTCAACTTCTTCATCAGAGTCGTCAGATAGTGATGTGGTTTCAGTTTGGGCTACATAATCGATAGGAATGGGGTCACTATTATCTTCTAATAGCACACTGCTATCAATGTTAATGAACTCGCCCAAATAATTGTTATCAAATTACAAACTTCCACAGCATCAATATTCTCTTTCGGACTCAAAACGCGATATTTTTGTGCCATTGTATACGATTTTAACCTTACAACTCACAAATAAACGGCGGGCTGCTGTTGGGGAATCACACATACTTTCATTCGGCGAAGTCCTTTCGCCCTGCCACTCATACGCGATTGGTTGCCGGTCTGCAGTGGCGGATTTAAGGAAAAAGGCCCAGTGGGCAAAATTTCTTCAGGGACCTTCCACCTCCCCCCAATAAACCCATTGTTCGTTCGGCGCTGGCAGTGCTGACGGGAAGGGTCAAGAATAAACGCAATAAACTGCAGCACTCCGGGAAACTGCTGATCAAATTTTTTTCAACGATGAAGTTCAAATATTGCAATGGACTATGCTTGGTAGAATCTTGTTCTTGTGAGAAATATATATCCGCAAAACTGATTAACTCATACTTCAGGGCAGTTGTAAAAAAAGTTGGATATTTCTCCATCAAATTGCACACATTTTTTTCAAATTCTTTCTCTTCCATGTTTTTGAAGGATTCAGGTTTGAGAAATCCGAAAAGTGAGTTTATCTCATCAAATCCTTGATTTTAGTCAGAAATATTCGACAAACTTTGAGAAAATCGTAGACGTTTTAAATAACTGATTGATTACAAAAGTTATTTGATTTTATATTTAATTTACGATAGCTATCAAGCATTGCAATTATTCTGATAACAGGGGGCCCCTGAATGAAAATTGAACTTGTGCTGTCCACAAGGGACTCACCGAAACATTTTCTCAACAAAAAAATCAAAAAAAAAATCGAAGGTGTGACTTTCAGCCAGAAGGGCCCTGAAAGCCTTTCGTCGGGGGGGCCCAGTGGGCAAGCGCGCTTTTGCCCACCTGTTAAATCCGCCACTGCCGGTCTATCTTCAAAGAGTTTTTGCAGCGTACTTATTCGTCTCCCAAATATTTAAAAAAAATTTTTGTCCGTTTAAAGGAGGGTTTTTGCACTCTTTGTATGAAAACAGCCTGTCCGCGTCCGCCCAAACCAGAGTCTGTCTAAGAAAGGTTTATTTTCATGGAATTTCATATACCTAGTTCCGGACTATGAAAAAATGTCCGCTTAATAGAGATGTCCGCTTATTAGCGGTGTCCGTTATGAGAGGTTTTACTGGAAAATATAGGAATATAAACGACATGCAAATATGTAGAAATTAATTAAAATTTGAATCACGAATAAGAAAATGAATTACTCTTACATCGGTAACGTTCAAACCTGTCTAAATGCCGCTCCCGTTCTGCATAGATGTGCGGCGTGGCTGAAATCGCGGTATATAGCCAATAAACGAGTGCACACGTGATTATCACGCGTTGCTCATCGTATTTTCGTTCTTTAAATGCCATAAATAAACTACCTGATTCAACCCAATTGTATACGCCTGAACCTCTTCAAAGCTCAATAAATTTGATCCGGGCCGGCTTGAAAATGTATACCACACCACATGATTTATTTTTATAATTTAAAATAAATAGATAGGTATTTTTCGTTTTAGGTACCTATAATAAATGTAAACTAATGATAACAATTAATGATAATTGAAAATAATATAATTTAAAAGTATAACTATTACATAACATAACAAGTACAATAAAAATTTATTAAATTCTAAGAAACTATTTATGTTTAAACCAATCTTCAAAAAGTTGTGCGTCGGTATCTTGATGGTAATCTAAAGACGAATCTGCTATGTTTTTAGCTGAAAGCAACAGACAATTTGGAACAAACCCGTTCTCTGAACCAGCATGTAATATTGTCATTCTTTTGTCTTTATTTGATGGTGCCTTGGTTTGACATTTTTTGGAAGAATCATCCCAACCTTTCCTTGAAGTGTCATTGGGTTTCGAACCATGTTTCGTCAAGGTAAATAATTGGACGATTTTCTTCTCTAAATTATTTAACAGCTGTTAAATATTTAAGTCTCCATTCCCGTAAACGTTGAGATTCCATTAATGTTTGTCTTTTATCAATGCTTCGGTATTTAAAACCCACTTTACGCAATATTTTCCTAAGGCTTGGAAAGCTACAAGAGATATTTGTTTCGTCTTTAATCAGCCGCTCTTTGAGGGAAATCAAACTGGGTACAGTTTGTGCCCCATACATTTTGTAAATCTTTCTTCTTAATAAATCCATGCCATTTTCGTCAATGCTTCTAAATGTGCCAGAATCACTCCGATTTTTTATAGGATTAACAGGTTTAAGTACTATGTCTCTTACCGAAGATAAAGGAGTTTTTGTCAACGTAGACGTCTCTGCTAAAGCATCCATCGAATTAAAATTTCTACTCAACAACGATTGATACACATTTTTAATTATTAGTTTGGCATCGGTAAATAAATGTTTTTTTTTTAAATTACACTTGAAGATGCCCCCCTATCAGCACGATTCCAAGGACGACACATTCTACCACTAATAAGCCTAACTAAAAATTACACGCCGGAAAACCACTAAAGATTAAATTTATTAAAAATCACTTTGTATTTATATATGCATCAGGCATAGGTATAAATTGAATTTGTATACCTGGCCCGGCTCTGCATGAAAAGGTTTTAAAATTTGGAATTTCCTTATTTATTTTATGGTCGAAGGGATAATGGGGTTTTATTGCACTCAAAAGATCAACGATATAATTCGGAAATACTATAATCATGACACAGTAAGACAACAATAAGTAAATTGTTTCGAATTTAATTTGTAATTTCAAAAATAAAACACATAAATTATACGGCTTCGGAAATTGGTAATAATAAAATTTTGTTTGTTCATAAACCAAATTCTTTTTGATTAAGCCGGTGCTGAATATTATTTTTATATACTTAACTGCAACGAATGCCAAGAAATATTTTTATGGTTCCGATATTAGTCATAGATTTGTTTCGGTCATAACCATCCGGCTTATGCTCAAACTAGAATTAAAGTTTCTGTTTTTCAAATGGAAGCGACAAGTATTGAGTTTCGAGCTTTTGTTATCGTATGTCCCATAAGTTTTGTCACAAATTTCAGATGTCATAAAATTTGGTAATAAGGAGAAAATATCAAGTTCTTCTGGTAACAAACTTACGTTGCCTTCACTTAACGTTGACAGTTCAGTTTTTAAATTGATTAAGTCGATATGGCTTACAAATTAGAAATTCGGAAAAGTATTTATAATTTAGTTGGACGGGTCCCTAAATCTGAAATAATACGCATTTTTTTAAACCAAAGGTAAATACAACGAGAAAGTGAAATTTATTTTTGGACATCTCTTCGAACAAAGTCAGGAAAAAATAAAAAACTCAAAATTGAAAATTTTTCCAAATATTTTGAAAGTCCCTGTATTTATTTTAGATTTTTTGCGGCATATTATTGGGCATATAATTAAGTTTTCTCTAAAAAGGTTAACATTACAGAACTGGATATAGTCATGGACGGACACGCAATCCCACTGGCTTCATCTATTAATTTGCTGGTCGTCAATCTAGGAGGAAATATGTCTCATAATCACGTTGTGGCAATCGCCAAGATAGCATCTCAGAAACTTGATGTACTCTTCCGAACCAGAAAGTTGTACACACCTCAACAATTTTTGACACTATACAAAGCCCAGATTCGACCATCACTAGAGTACTGCTCTCATGTCTGGAGCTCTGCACCCAAACATACTCTTTGGCTACTGAATTCCATCGAATGGAGGGCCATTAATCTGATTGGAGACCACGAGCTGACGAAGAACCTCGACAGCCTAGAACATCGAAGACAGGTTTCACATTTGACTCTCTTTTACAGATATTTTCATGGAACCTTGCCCTCTTAATTCCGCCCAGAGCGGCGAATAGCAGAAATACACGACCAACCACTGCCGCCTATCCATATGTGGTTAAGCTTAGTACTCCTCGAACTTCATTATTTAAGAATTCTTTCATCTGGACTTCATCATTATGGAACGACCTTCTCGAGGTCGTTTTTCCAACGAATATAACCTCCAACGATTCAAAACCAACGTGAATCGCTTTTTGCGCCCACGCACCACTCCCAGAGTGCCCTAAAGGATTTTTCCTATAGTGCTTGTGTTTGATCATAAGAAAAAAATATATAATTAAGGAACTTTGCCCCAATACCATTTCCGAAATCCCAATGGTGAAAGCCGAATTTGTAGGAATATAATATGCTTGATAACAATCTATGAGTTACTACGTTAATTTTACCATATAAAATCACCTCTCCAAGTATCCTGATACATTATCAGAACATCCTGTATATAAATTGAGGTGCGTTCGTGAAGATCGCTAAGATGGTAAGATATATAACGTCGATGATCTGAGCAAATGTTGCATATTTTGTGTCTTAATAATGTGATGACTAAAAATTTTAAATATTTAAATCTAAATATTAGGTATTAATCACTTTAGTATTATTACTTTTAACTTTTTAAGCATTGATTTTTGAATTTTATATTTGAGTGTGGACGATTTTAAAAATTATTTTAATTTTATAGCAATTCCACAAAATTTGTAAATGTAAAGGACTAATAATTTCTTTAATTATTATTATTATTATCCGTCAATTTTTTCATCACTATAGAGTATATTTATCAATAACCTGTATTGTTGCTATTGTCATCAACGTAAAGGTCCTAGATAGACAAAACTACATATTTTTTTTATAAAATTACTTAAATTTACCTTGCAGGAATTTGAGGATTTTTTTTTATGTTCAAACACAAGCACTATAGGAAAAATCCTTTAGGGCACTCTGTTAGTGGTTAGTTTTCACTAGAAGGTCGTTAATGTAGAGTAAGAAGAGAGTGGGAGACAATATGAATCCTTGAGGATCACTATGTTGTAAATATTTTCTATTCCTAGCTAATTTATTTGTTTATTTTATTTGGTTATATTATTTATTATATTTTTTTATATTTTTATAAAAATATAATATGTTCTAAATATATCGCTATAAAATTGTTTGTATCTCGTCATTTCAATTTTTATATTTATGGTCATATAAATATGAAAAAGAGCACATTGCAGACAATTGTATTAATTCTAATTAAGAATTACTATCGTTAGCGTTAGCGTTAAGGTATTTACCGATACGCGATAACTTGCGAACGTAGTAGATTAAAAATATTTTCGTTATATTTCAAAAATAGATGTTTTAATGTTTTTACAATATAGCGGTAGAACATAAACCCGGTGATTAAGAAAATTTCTACCTTGGTTGAAGCTTTTATCTTTCAAAGATCTTTCAGCACATAAAATAACAAATAGTTTACGTAGTTAAAAAATTGGCAGTTAAGCATCGATGTTAATATTTGCTAATTATTAATTTTTGCAGGAAACATTAATGAAAAATAATTCCCGTTTGTGCCAGGAAATTGGCTCGGTTTTTATTACATAAACATTTCTTTATTGATGGTATAAAAATATTTTAGTTTTGTGGTTTTACCGATTTATTAGTTTATTTTGTTTTTATTTTCGAGCAGATACTCTCTATATTCTCTAATGAGCGTAGACATACAACTTCCGCTCCCGTATAGAATCATATATGTTACTAGAGTTTTCAGTTCCATTTGATACCTACCACATATGTATATACAGGGTGTTCCTTAATGACGTGCTAATATTTCAGTGTGTCATTCCTTAGGTCATTTTATAAAAAAAAGTTTACATGAATGTATGTCCGCAACGGCTTAAATATTTTGCTACAGGGTGTTGAATTTTTAATTTTTAAATGGTTATGGTCATCCGAAAGACCTTTAGATATTATTTTCAATTTTGGTATGTTTTAATAGGATATAGAACCACAAATTTTAGTTAGAAAAGTTATTCAATTGTTCCACCAGTGGCGTCCTTGCAAACATGTCCTCTGATATTTTTTACAGAAAAGATGGTATGCCACTGACATGTTTCCATGTGGATATTTTTTCTGATTAGCCTAGTCAATTCTACATGAAACGATATCTTCAATTTTTCTCTTCAGTTGTTAACATTGATAAAATAATTAATGATAAATTTTGTTTCATAAAAATTGTTAGAAATGGCCACCGTCACTTAAAAGGCATACTTCCGCCCGTCGCGTCGCATCGAATTGCCCACTCCAATAATTTTTATGAAACAAAATTTATCATTCATTATTTTATCAATGTTAATAATAATAACTTTCAATATGAATTTAGTGGTTTTAATCAAGAACGGTGCATCTGACTAGAAAAACTCAAGAGATCGGTTTCATGTAGAATTGACCAGGCTAATCAGAAAAAATCTACATGGAAAAATGTCAGTGGCATACCATCTATTTTGTAAAAAAATATCAGAGGACATGTTTGCAGGGACACCTGGTTCTATATCCTATTAACACATACCAAAATTGCAACTAACATATCAAGTACTTTCGGAGATATTAAAAAATAACCATTTAAAAAATAAAAATTCAGCACCCTGTAGCAAAAAATTTAAGCCGTTGCGGACATATGTTCATATGAACTTTTCTTTATAAAATGACCTAAGGAATCACACCCTGAAATATTATCACGTAGCACGTCATTTAGGAACATCATGTATAGTACATACAGTATATTGCTAATGCCGAGGCTAATACCATCTGCAATTATGTCCCCGCTATGGGCATCGAAGGGGGCGTTGTGAGTTTGCGCAGTTCGGAAATTTCACTGGTTAGTTAGGAAAAATATTCAAATATATAAAAAATTTCGATTACTTCGATTTAAGACAGCGTTCCATGCATACGATTTCTGACGATATGATGATCCGACGGTGCCCTGATCGGTGTAAACTTTTGGTGCCAAATTCCGTTCGAATATTTGTAACAATCGACACGATGAACTTTATTTTAACTTTCATCCGACGTCATATGTTTCTTAACCTCACTTTTTCTAAACCAAAAATTAAGAATGAATGACTATTTTGGGAATTATTATCAGCTACTAATGCACAAAATTAAAAATACATTAATTTTAAGGTGAGGTAGTGACCACATATATATTATATTGTATACAAGTGACACTCTCTTCTTTGTTTACAAGCTTGTTAGTGAAATTCGGTTCCGAAGATCGGATAATGAGATAAGCAAAATATTTTCGTTAATGTACATACCTGAAATACTTTATACCTGGTATTGATCCACAACTTTTGCAAAAAAGCACCATGCACTTGTTAAAAACTCCTTTACAAAAATTGTTGTTAGGTAATGAAGAATGAAAGTTTATAAGCGCTAATATACCGACAACAATGTGGATAAACCACTTTTTATGCTGTAATTTGAAAAAGCATCCAGAACCAAAGATGGCGACGAATAACAACAAATAAATAATGTCGGGCCGGCTCTGACGCCATCGATAAATATATATCTTGGAACGTTCGTATTGGCAATATACTGTTTATACAGTGAGGACGTAAAGTAAGGAATAAATTCATTATCTCGCAAACTACAATTTTTTTAAAAAATCGCTCGGACCCTTCGATTTTGTTTTTCGAACGCGCATATTCTGACATAAAATGTAGATATACAGGGTGTTGCAAATAAGAGTGACACAAAAATTTTTATTTCTTAAATAGAACCCACTGTATATTATTGCATGTACGGATTCTTCGGAAAATCCTAAACATTTTTCATGTAGCATGTGCTATACCTTAGCCCAAGCGTTTTGGAGTTATTCTCATTCAAAATTTGAAAAGTGGAAAAAGTCATCGAGAAAACAAGGAATAAAATTATTTTAAAAATGTCTTATTTATCGAAAAAACAGTTAGGTGAACTTAAAAATAATTTTTCTAAAGTAAATGTTCGAAGTGTCTTCCGTTGGTCAACTGACAATAGCCTAACCGATCTACAAATTCTCGCTGAACATTTCGAACCATTTGGGATGTAATTTGCCGAATTTCTTGCCGGATGCGATCTTTTAAATCATCTAAATTTGCAGGCTGGCTTTTGAATACTTTTCCCTTAAGGTATCCCCATAAAAAAAAGTCGAGTGGTGTTAAATCGGGTGACCTTGGCGGCCACTCAATAAAATCACCTCTTCCAATCCACCTGTTTGGAAAAGTATCGTCCAAATATGTACGAACTCCCACAGCGAAATGTGGGGGAGCACCATCTTGTTGCAACCAGATATTATGATGTGGCAAATCGGGACGTTCTAACTCAGGAAAAAGGGTGGCCAGGGCTGGAACAAGTTCTTGTTCTAAAAAACTCAAGTATCTCTCGCCTGTTAAATTTCCGTCAAAAAAGAAAGGCCCTATAACTTCTATAACAATGTCATCGACAACGCCAGCCCACACATTGATCTTTTGATTAAATTGTGTGTCCTTCCCTCATCCAGTGTGGATTTACATCGGACCAATATCGATAATTTTGGGTATTTACGTCACCATTCAAGCAAAATGTGGACTCATCGGAAAAAATTATATTTTTTACAAAATTTCTGTTTACGAAACACATATCCTGTAAACGCTCACAAAATTCAAGGCGCCTCTCAAAGTCCCTTTCCAAAAGTTCTTGGAGAACTTGCATTTTATAAGGATGGTATTTATTTTTCCAATATCCACGTCACTTGCTACCTGCCTAGACACCACATGCTGGTTATCTTGAACTGCCAGTAAGACTTCTAATTGTTGATTTTCATCAACTTGAGGACGACCAAATCTAGGGATATCTCTTACATGACCGAATTGCCTAAACTTGTACTCAATTTTGCTTACTGTTGATTGTGATATTGGCGGACGATTGGGGTATTTTTGATTAAATAACTCACAAGTTTCTTGCTGTGTTCTAACCCTATTACCGTAGCCCATCATCATCAAAACCTCTATGCGCTGTTTCTCAGTGAGCCGCATTTTAATTTAATTTAGTTATGAAAAAACGAAATGAGTCTTTTGAAAGCTAGTAAAACGTTAGGAAAATACACATAAAACTGACAATAACAGTAACTATTGACATTAATTCTTTTGCTTCTTGCATCATAACTCCAAAGCCCACTTGACTTTTCTTGCGCTTCACGCAGGTTTTCCTCAGCGTGCATGAATCAATGCAAGTCTTGATTGATTGAGAAATATCTGATTTTCAAATTTTGAATGAGAATAACTCCAAAACGCTTGGGCTAAGGTATAGCACATGCTACATGAAAAATGTTTAGGATTTTCCGAAGAATCCGTACATGCAATAATATTCAGTGGGTTCTATTTAAGAAAAAAAATTTTTTTGTGTCACACTTATTAGCAACACCCTATATATCTACATTTTATGTCAGAATATGCGCGTTCGAAAAACAAAATCGACGGGTACGAGCGATTTTTAAAAAAAATTGTAGTTTGCGAGATAATGAATTTATTCCTTACTTTACGTCCTCACTGTATATACTTATGTGTTCCCGGTGGGACTCCCTGTAAATTTATTTGTCGTGGTTCGTTCCTCAATTCCTTGCTGTGAGCTGAACACAGCTTTTAGCCGAGAAGCGTTGATTGACGTTAAAATTTAAAAAAAAAAACCGTTTGTTAGTTCCTTATCCTTTTTTCCTAAAAATTTTATATTTCACCCGTCGATATAAAATCAGTTGATATTAGAATGACATTGAATGACTGATATTTCCAAATTGTTTCGAAACCGATTGTTGAAACAAAGCATCTGGTAATCCCAATTTCTGGCATTCGTTTCCTGCCATCCTAATTTCAAAACCAAAACCTCTGAAGGTCAAAGCCAAAATCCTTTCAGCGCCAAAGATCGCATTGCATCTATAATGTCCGCCAATCAAAATAAAAATATGTATAAAAATATTCCAGTGTTCTAGACCCACTAACATACTTTTTTTATGTCAGAGTCAGAGTTGCATTCACTCCTGAACATAAATAGAACACGGTGATTTTATGTTTATACAGTCTTGATTTGTCTTTAGAAATCAATACGTGTTTCATTCAAAAAATGTATGAAATTTCCCAATATATTTCAATTTAAATATATTAAGAAGTTCGAAAATTGTTCAAGTATGTATAAGTATTATTATATAGTGTGTAAATATAGGATGTCCCAGAATATGTGGATAATCTCCCGGGTTCAGATAGAACACTTAAAAATAACAGGCGAAGTTCTTATAAATTTTTCTTCCTACAGCATTAAATAATTTATTAAGTACTAGGTGTAATTTAATAATATTTTAGTATAATGGTTAGTAGATGAGTCTCCTTAAAATTCGCCCTTTTAAACACATTTGGCTTATTTAGTTTGTCAGGGACGGACTAGACGTAACACAAAAATATTTTTTTTGTACACCTTGTATGATGAAGGAACAACAATAATATTTTTGGATACTCTAAACTTAAAGCTGAAAAAAATATACTTTTGATCAATGTCGATAAATGAACTGTTCTCGAAGAAAAAATATTTTTGTTCAATATGGTTTTTTGCATTACCTAGTTGTTGTTTTATGTTCATAAAATTCCCCCATTGTTGTTTTGGTTTTTTTCACATGTACCGATTTAAATAAGAATATTTATGCCAGTGTCAGTTTATGGTAGTATCTTGAAATTTGCGGTTTTTCTCCTTTGTCTTATTAGTTACTAACTTAAGCCAAATGTGTTTAAAAATTCGAATTCTGGCAAACTAAATAAGCCAAATGTGTTTAAAAGTTCGAATTCTAAGGAGACTCACCTAGTAATCCGGGAGATTGCCCACATATGGCGGCACACCCTGTATAGTCTCGAGACGGCTTAATAATTTTGGACCCGCTAATTTTTTTTTAAAAATTTGCGTGTGCCTTTTTTTTTATTATCAAGCACAAGCACTATAGGAAAAATCCTTTAGGGCACTCTGGGAGTGGTGCGTGTGCGCAAAAAGCAATTCACGTTGGTTTTGAATCATTGGGAAAAACGACCTCGGGAAGGTCGTTCCATAAGGATGAAGTCCTTCAGAGAATTCTTAAATAATGAAGTTGGAGGAGTACTAAGCTTAACCACATATGGATGGGTGGCAGTGGTTCGTCGTGTATTTCTGCTATTCGCCGCTCTGGTCGGAATTAAGAGGGCAAGGTCAGCCGAGCACTTTCCATGAAAATATCTGTAAAAGAGAGTCAAATCCCCAACCTGCCTTCGATGTTGTAGGCTGTCCCTCGACAGTTCATGGTCTCCAATCAGACGAATGGCCCTCCTTTCGATGGAATCCAGTAGCCGAAGAGTATGTTTGGGCGCAGAGCTCCAGACATGAGAGCAGTACTCTAGTGATGGTCGAATCTGGGCTTTGTATAGTGTCAAAGGTTGTTGCGGTGTGTACAACTTTCTGGTTCGGAGAGTACACCAAATTTCTGAGAAGCTATCTTCGCGATTGTCACAACGTGATTATGCCAAGACATATTTCCTCTCAGATTGACGCCCAGCAAATTAATAGATGAAGCCAGTGGGATTACGTGTCCATCCATGACTATATCCGGTTCTGTAATGTTAACTTTTTAGAGAAAACTGCTGCCTTGGTTTTTTAGCATTAAATTCGACTTGGTTACTATCACCCCAAGCCAAAAATTCTTCCAGGTCTTTGTTGAGGCGTGATACTTCATGCTGTCTGAGAAGATGTGCGTCGGCCATGTTTGTGCATTCAAAGAGAAAGATGAGATCTAGAATGTCGTTAATATAGAGTAAGAAGAGAGTGGGATACAATATGTACCCTTGAGGAACATCGGCATTGATGGTGAAGAATAGAATTTTTTTTAGAAATCTTTAATGTATTTTTTATTTTGTTAACAGTAGCTAAAATTTATATTTAGTATATTTAGAAAACAATAATAAATTGATCTTGAACCTTTCATGTTAATTTTCTGGGATTAGTCTCGGGATTATTACTCTATACCCGAAAAAAATCCCGTGATTGGAACAATGCTTCGGGACTGACACCCTTAATTTCGATGTCCCAATTTTTGGGATTACAAAAATATAAGAAGTTATCCGCAAAAGAAATGGCTAGAAAAAATTATATTCTCGACAATATATGTTTTCAAAATTGTTTAAAATTGTCGTGGGTGATTAATAATTGAAGGATTAGAAACCAAGAAGAGCCAAATTATAATTTTTCACAAATTAACTCCTATACAAATATACGAAATCAATATTCGAATCTATTTGACGGCAAAAAATCCAAGAAAATGTTTATTAGTTTTCATCGTCTGCATCAAATATAAATAAATAATGCTATTCGGCATTCAGAGGAAAAGTCGTAAAAATTGCGAAAAATTACAGGAATTTATAATGAAAATTGTTTATTCTTTGGCTACAAAAACAACACAACTTCAAAGAAACTTCAAAAAATTGTCTAGATCAGAGAGTTCATATATCACTGTCTGACCAAATCCTAAGAAGGAACGAGATACTGTGAAGAAAAAGCCGAAACGAAAAATTGAAAGTATCTGTCTTCGATATTTCAGGGTGTCGAGGCTCTTTGTCAGCTCATGGTCTCCGATCAGACGAATGGCTCTCTTTTCGATGGAATCCAGTAGCCGAAGAGTACGTTTGGGTGCAGAGCTCCAGACATGAGAGCAGTACTCTAGTGATGATTGAATCTGGGCCTTGTATCAAGAGTATCAAGAGTTGTTGAGGTGTGTACAACTTTTTGATCCAGAAGAGTACACCAAGTTTCTGCGAACCTGGTCAATATAAACAATATTCAAAGATTATTTATGGACGGGCAAGATACACACATAAACCGAAAAAACAGATCGGATTGCTGAGAGTATGTTGGTGATCGACGAGACACAACGTATCCGGCCGCTGGTTGGTCTTCAACTAACAGACGCAAGCGTGCGGCGCTATGTGAAACTACTTCGCTCAGCCGATGTAAGGCGTCAAGAGGTCATTGGCATTTGACCTAGTGACGTACGTAGCTATTACTATTCCATATGTATTTTCGGGTTGTTTAAAACATAGTCCGTCGTAAATGTTCTTCAATTAATTGTACAAAAAGGTATTACAGGAAGGAAAAGTATTTAAATTATTTTAATTTATCTAAAGAGTTTAAGGTGTACATATGACAACACCGGCCAGAGTTCGTTGATTGCTTACATGTATCGCAGTGTCACACAGGTGTTTTTCTGGTTTGACGTCAGGTCACTTTTACCGCTGAATGAATTGAAAGCGCCATTTATGGCTATTTTTCGTAAATTGCCGGTTTAAACATAATACGTCATTTCCATAACACCTTGTATATAGTTAGTTATTCATATGTAGTTGTTCCCGATGAGACACCCTGTATATACGTATACGACAAAAAAAGGTCCTTACAATTATAATATTCTTTCTTTAAATTCAACCTTTTCTTCTTTATCGATTAATAAGCCTAGCCGGTGGAAAGAAATATCGTTTTAAAAGGAGTACGGATTCAGTCTCTAGGAAATATTCTAAAAAATAATAAAATATTTTGTCTATGAACTGTTAAAAGAAATAAAAAAAAATAAAAATAGATACGTCATATCTTTAACAACTTTAGCGGAGCGTAACATTCTGATACTAATTATAAATTTTTAATTAGCTACAAGAAACAGCAGACCACCAGATCGTTAGCAATGACCTTAATTATTTTTATTATCGATTAAATTAGATTTTAATATAAATTTCGATTTATAATGACGGTCGGAGCCAGGAATTTTGCCAAAAATGCCAAACTTTGTCACGATTTTGGCAACATTTTTTATTCTATGCTGGTTGTATATTTTTTAAGAGTCAACAATTATAATTTTTCATTTAGGATAATAAATATTCTTATAAGAAAATTTTAAAAAATTTTATCTAAAAATTTTGCCGTTTACAAAAAGCTGTTCCTCTTCTACTTGAAAGCAATTTTTAAAATACTAAATTTGTAAACTTCTAATGCTTCAATGCCGCAAAGACTGCTATACTACCATTCACCAAACGAAGACAAACAGGGAATTACAACGACCTGAAAATCTTTGGTGAACGGATAAACACAGTCAGCGAGGTAAAGTATCTGGGATTAACGTTGGACGCCAAACTGACATGGAACCAACAATTAAACAAAAACCTAAACAAAGCAAAAATGTGCCTAATGCGGTGCAGGAGCTTGGTTGGGAAAACTTGGGGACTCAAGCCCCAGATGATGAAATGGCTCTATGTCACAGTCATCAGACCCCTGATATCATATGGGTGGACAAAAACACAGCAGATTACGACAGCAAACAAACTTAACAGTTTGAAGAGGCTGGCCTGCCTGTGTACGAGTGGGGCGATGAAAAGTACCCCCACTGCAGCAATGGAAGTCATACTGGGACTAATACCCCTAGACATCCACATCAGAATGGAGGCTATTTGCAGCGCCTCAAGGATGATCACAAATGGGGAAAGGACACAACACCCCGTAAAAATTGGACACACAAGAGCCACGGATCTAATCCACGATGAGCTCTTGGAAATGCAATCTGATCGTATGAAAGCAACATACGATTTCACAAAGCCTTTCAAGAATGACTGGAACTTTGATAAATGGACAAACAGTGCATCCCCGTCGTTTGACAAGGGTCTAGTTTGGTACACCGATGGATCAAAAACCGTCAACGGTGTGGGCGCAGATATATTTGGGGAAAGGCCCAGGATGGACATAAGCATTCCTCTGGGGACCTACGCAACAGTATAAAAAGCGGAAGTTCATGCCATACAAGCATGTGTACTACAAAATCTTGAAAAGGGCTACCACGACCAAAAGATTTACATCCTTTCGGACAGCCAAGCTGCTCTTAAGGCTCTGAACTCCAATCGGTTTACCTCAAAACTTACACTGGAGTGTCATACCAACCTAAAAGTACTGGCGGCCAGGGGGAACAAGGTGGAACTCTTGTGGGTCCCTGGTCACTCCGGGATATTAGGGAATGAAAAGGCGGATGAACTAGCGAGAGCCGGATCTGCCTAAAGTCTCAGGGGCCCTGAACCGGCATTTGGAATATCAAAACAGGCAACAAAAACAACATTAGATAGATGGTCGAAAAAGCAACACCTATCTCGATGGCAAGAGTTACCTGGTCTAATACACGCACGGGCCGTAATGGGAAAACCATCGAAAATACTATCGAATGGGATGCTAACCCTGACGCGGCCCCAGTTGAAACAAGTGATGGGTCTGTTAACAGGCCACTGTCACTTGTGAAAACGACCTTCAACGGATAGGGCTAAACAACGGATCCATTGAATGCAGACTCTGCGGCGAAGAGGATGAAACCGCCTCACACATAATATACCGCTGCGTAGCGCTGTCCGTAGAAGACAAAATATCTTCGGGAACATACAACGTGGTGACAACCTCCCACATGACAAGCTTGGTAGAAAGTTACTGGACCTCATAGAAGGAACAAACATCTTCTAGCAAGATCGGGGTACACAATAAGCCGAAAGGCTGCAGTGATTTGAAGTTCGGGCCTTTAAATCGACCCCCGCCTTTAACCAACCAACCAAACTTCTAACAATTTAAGTAAAAATTGTCTTAAAAACGTGCTAGTACTATGTCAGAGTGTGATTAATTATATAATTATGCGAAGAAAAGTTTATAAGAAAATACAGGGTGTTATCGAAATGACTTATTATATTTAAACAGGTAATTCCTGAGATGAAGACAAATTGAAGAAAAATATCCATAATTGGCGTTTTCAATTCATTCAGCCGTAAAAGTGACCTGACGTCAAACCAGAAAAACACCTGTGGGGCACTGCGACACATGTAAACAATTAACGAATTCTGACCGGTGTTGTCATATTTACACATGGTTTGAAATACACACGTACGTAACTAGGTCAAATGCCAATGATTCCTCATTGTGTATTTTTTACTCTAGAAAAAAATAATGAAATTTTATTTAAGCCCCACACACACTGACCTTGTCGGTCTTATTTAAAAATTAGTGTCACGATTTCTATAAAAAATTACACCCCAAAACGTTTTAGTAAAAAATCGGCACATAACCATACATAATCGCACATGGCAAAGTTGTTTTTATTAATATTGGTTGGTCTCTTTTCTTCTCGCGTAGATTTGTATGCACTTTTGTTTTAACTGACTAAAAAAGACACATTTTATATAGGATTTCTTCGAATTAAAAATTACATGATATCTGATCAAGATATGAAGATATTGATCAGTTGCGAAATAAGATGTTGGATGCGACAGATAAAATAATTGCTGAATATTTTTCAGAGTTCGAGGCGCCCACTTTCACTACCAGTGAAGCAGTCGGTTATTTTCAATATCTTCCATTCTAAAAGAAAAGGGAAAAAAGGAATAATAGTGTGGAATCTACAAATTTCCTGTGATGCCTATTGTACAGAAATAAGCATTTTTATTAGTTGTAAATTTTGTATATCTACTAAGTATTGCCAAACATCACGTTGAAATGTGCTTTTATTCGCGAGAGCTGTGTCCTGTGTAATAAAATCTAATAACCAGAAATTTTTCTTATTAATTGTGTGTGTTTATTAAAATAAATATCTGAATATTAATAAAATGATGTGCACTGTGTTCAGTTGTGATACGGTTTTATTTATTTTGTTATCTTTAATTTATTTCTTAAATATTTTTCACTGAAGCTGTGCTTGCTGCCTTTGAAACATGTATGGAAATTAAAATATTGTTTATTAAACTACTAAAGCAGACTATGAATTTCTTTCTTTACCTCTTCATAATAATTTCACTCCACTAAGAGATGGACTATTTAAAAAAAAAAACACCGTCTGATGTCACTGCGAACGTCAGACGAAATTGGAACGGCCAGATATCTCACCTTGTATTTATAGTAACTTTATATAGTATAGTATTATATATAGTATTATAGTAATTTTAAATAAATTACACATATTATATATAATTCAAGCACCTCCTAGATGATTAAAGAATTATTTTGATCAAAAATTAAAGTCAATGTCTCCGTGTATCCATATGTCACTCAAATTTGAATCCTGAAAACACACAAATTTCTATTATGCGTGGTAATTGAAAGTTATAGGTCTAATTTAGGTTATTTTTAAACCCCAAATGCCTAAAATACTTTGAAATTAATGTTTGTGTGTTTATTTTCAGCACTTTCCGTCAGATTCTTGACCAGGAGATATATTGGTGAATATGATCACAAATCGGGTAAGTTTATTATATACTTAATACACTAAGCCAATTAATCATCGAAGATTCAAAAATTCACGTACAGGATGTCCCATTTTCGACACTTTTATAGGGTATCTCCGTTATAAATAGCGCTATCAAAAAAGTAGTGTAGGTGTCATGTGCTCTTTTTGGGTCAAACTTAAAATGGTAAAATCAAAATTTGAAAATTTTCCCTCGCTTAAGAGATACGGGGGAAAATCCAAAAATTGACAATTTCAAAATTACCCTATATTTTCTTAGTTAAAAGATATAAAAAAAAATGTTTTATACAGAACTTCCTTTATATTGATTGTTGAATGCCGTTTTCAGAAGAAGTATACGGGGTCAGGTAAAAAAGTTATCGGACCTATCCTCATTTTTCTAACTGGAGCACCTTGTATATTTTAATCAAAAATATACTATTTTAAATGCTCCTTTCAAATATAGTATAACACACCATGAATAATATTGGTTTCCTAGGCGATTCATTTAAACTTTATACCTTAAAACCAAAGTAGGCCATGAAACAAAAACTAATACCCTAGAGACAAAGACAACTATGTTGACATTCTAGTTGTTATTAACATTTAACGTCAATTTCATTTTTTACATATTCATTTGTGAAAAAGATTAAGCAACATTTTGAAAAATTTGATGATATCTATCATTCATGGTGGGTTATAAATTTGAAAAGAGTGTTTAAAATGCTATCTTTTTAGATTGAAATATACAGGGTGTTCCATTTAAAAAAATGAGATTAAGTCCAATAACTTTCTTACCTGACTCCATATATTTATTCTGAAAACGGTAGATTATTCAACAATCATTATAAATAAACTTCTGAATAAAACATTTTTCCGTATCTCTTTTAACTAAGAAAACATAGGGTAATTTAAGAATTGTCAATTTTTTGATTTAAGCGAGCGAAAATTTTCAAATTTTGATTTTACCATTTTAAGTTTGACCCAAAAAGAGCAAATGACATCTACATTACTTTTCTGATAGCAATAACAGATACGGAGATACCCTATAAAAGTGTCGAAAATGGGACACTTTGTACTAATTAAAAGGCGGTTATTTTTCTTAATAATGAACCAATGTAAATTTTTTTTAATTGATAGAAAATAGGTTCTAGTCAGTTTTTCTAGGTCTAATTGTACAGGATAGCGCATAAAATCTAGATTAATATTGAATTCCTCAAATTTCAATTTGACATAATATCTTACATAAAAATCGAATTTTATTTATTTTTTAAATTAAACCAATAAGAGATATATTTGGGTTAGACACTGGCCCAATAGAATATCCATGTCACTTGAGGTAACAAAATAAATTATCGTTTCTTCTAAACACGTTATATTGTAAAAAAAAACGATTTTTAAACGATGCGACATAAAAATTATGTCAACAAATGCTTTTTTTATGATCAAACACAAGCGCTATAGGAAAAATCCTTGAGGGCACTCTGGGAGTGGTGCGTGTGAGGATAAAGCGATTCACGTGGGTTTTGAATCGTTGGAGGTTACATTCGTTTGGAAAAACCACCTCGGGAAGGTCGCTCCATAAGGATGAAGTCCTCCAGATGAAAGAATTCTTAAATAGTAAAGTTCGAGGAGTACTAAGCTTAACCACATATGGATGGGCGGCCGTGGTTCGTCGTTTATTTGTGCTATTCGCCGCTCTGGGCGGAATTAAGAGGGCAAGGTCAGCCGATCATTTTCCATGAAAATATCTGTAAAAGAGAGTCAAATCCCCAACCTGTCTTCGATGTTCTAGGCTGTCGAGGTTCTTCGTCAGCTTGTGGTCTCCGATCAGACGAATGGCCCTCCTTTCAATGGATTCCAGTAGCCAAAGAGCAGGTTTGGGTGCAGAGCTCCAGACATGAGAGCAGTACTCTAGTGCTGGTCGAATCTGGGCTTGGTATATTATCAAAAGTTGTTGAGGTGTGCACAACTTCTTGGTTCGGAAGAGTACACAAAGTTTCTGAGAAGCTATTTTGGCGATTGCCACAACGTGGTTATGCCAAGACATATTTCCTCCCAGATTGACGCCCAGCTAATTAATAAATGAAGCCAGTGGGATGCGAATGTTAACCTTTTTAGCACTAATGGATGATAACAGACAATTACTGACCCCAGCCGGATTTACACAAATGTGACAAAGATAGCTCTCGTTCCAATTCGTTTACGACTTTTTCGTGAATACAACTGTACATGTATTCGTTTCTTGCGAATTATGTAATATATTATTTTCGGTTCAAATTCTCGTTTTCAATTCGCAAAACATTCGGAAGTACCAATTAAATCAATTGTTATGAATGAACGGATCAATTTCAAACAATAGTGACCATGCCGTACAACAAATTGCAAACAATATACAATTTTGTGTTTAAATGAAGTTAAAATAGTATACGATTCATGTCTGAATGCAAAATTATAAAGTAAACAAGTTACAAAATTAGACAACTTAAAGTGCATATTTCACATTTTGAGTTAATTGTTTTTAGGCGTCTATCGTGGGCTTTAAGTAACGCCACCGTAATTAATGAATTTACGCGAAGATATATTTTTTTATATACTTTTCTAATACGAAAATGCTTTTCCTATCATTAAGCGGTTTTAATGTTATGGATTATTCTACAAATACCTTTCCAGTAAAATATCAACTTATCAGTAATAGAAAATGAACACTAATGTCTACAAGTTAATCTGTGTCTCCGACGTATCGGTAAGGGAAAGGAAATGTCGTTTAAAACATGGTCTAGTCATGGGCGTGCTATTATTCTTTTAAATAATAAAATAGGAAATTCTTCAGTAACTGCATTTTATATTTGAAGATAGGTAACTATTTTTCTCAAAGTTTAAAAAAGTACTTTTTACAAGAAGTACATTTTTGAACATGGATCAATTGATTGATAATATAATTGATTAATGATTATTTTTCAGTTTTGGTGGTAGTAATGTTCCGTTCTAGCTTTCGCTTAAGTGGCAATTTACAAATATATTGATTTGTGATTCCTCTTCACATACCCTATAAACATTTGAAATCACCTCACGGGTATTTACCAGGAGTATACCCATTCATTATCACAAAGTTCAAAATTTTATAGTAACACCCTAAAACACGACACACTGAACCCTTATTTATAAAACACAATACAATAACTATTGCCCTTCCTGTCACTACATAACTGGGTGGGTACATCCAGCAAATATCGGACATCGCCGAACAATCCCGATGGCCCATCGGATGTCTCACGAGACGCATGCCCTATCAACTGTCTGGGATATAACGTATCAAAGAAAGTTTTAATAATATTTTTCTATTTGGGTTTCTAATGGCTACATTATGAAATGCAAAAAAATTGAATAACCTGCCACTTTATGAAACTGAAATTTTATTTGTTTCATGTTGGCAGCATGTAGGTTTCGAATTTTAGGCTTACTTTGATTTCGTTGAAATTAGTTTTCTTGGCATTATGGATTCGACAAAAATTTTTTATAGAAAACTTTAAAATACTAACCTTTAGCCTTGCAAATAAATAATTTTTACTAGATATTTATCTGAAATACCTATACTGGGAAATATATAACATGCTGACGGCTTCCGTCCTAGTCACAATTATAAAACAACATAACCTAAAAAAAATAGAAATATCTTCCAGTTTATGCTCTATTTCTAAAGTTTTATTCAATAAAGCACAATTTTTATTTTTAATTCAATATAGTATTATACATATTACTTTATATGTACATATTTATAGTTACTGTAGACATTTCCTGGGTATTAATTGTTATTCCTGTCAGATTTTGTTCAATAGTATTATTTATTATTTTGTTCAATATTTTGAACTTTGTTCTGCTCGAACCATAATTCAAAGTTTTGTATATTCTTTTTAAATGTTTTTCTAGATTATTTTCTGCAATTTCTCGTATTTTTGACGGAGTACAACTATCTTCTTAACTTATGTTTATTAACTTATATAATATATTTATTGTTAATTATGAAGGATGGGAAGAAGCTGCGTTTTGTTGGATTGTCTCTATCAGGGCATATTTGATACTTATAACATTTTAGGAAATTGTAAAAGTATTGCCAACCCAAAAAGTAAATATTAATTTAAATGGAAAAAATCTACTATATTTATAAAAGTTTTTCATAATTTAAAGACACAAATAGAAAAAGTATTATAAAATACACGGTTCATAAGACAATTAGAACACTTGTACATTAGAAAACTCCCCGATTCGCGGGTCGTTTTCTAAATTAAATGCGTGCTCTAAAATAGTGTCTTATGAATCTTAATATACTATGAAACTATAATAGAATAGTGGTTTCTTATATACCTATTACAGTTTATTTTAAATGCTTAAATGTAATGTCAGTTTTTTCTCGGTAGATTATTAAATTAAAATTTAATATATGTGACAACGTTGTTAACCCCAGAAATTTTGTTGCCCGCATTCCTTTCGTAGCTACAGATGAACTTGCCAACCTGTACATACTTACGTTAACACAGATGTATGTACAGGGTGTCCCATATTCGACACTTTCTGGGGGTATTAGAATTATTATCAAAGATGGAATGTTGCGGTTTTCATTTTATAACAAAACGAAAGATTTCAATGTCAAATCTGTCATGGCACTCTTAGTTTTTAGTCTACAATTTTGAAAATCTTCGGTTTTTAAATATCCCTCACATTTCCGGTACGGATCCTGTTAAGTGATATTTAAGTAAATTTCAGTGGCGTAACCAGTTTTCCTCTAAAAATCTTGTTCTCGAGATAATAATGCAGGCATAGCGGTAGACAATGGTCAATTTATTAGAAACAGAAGCAGAAAAGCATAAAGCATACCAACAATATGTCATACTTTTCATAATTATCATAAACGGCTATTGTTAAGAATAATAACTAAAAAGCGTATTATACAAACTCAATTGGCAATTACAGTACGTTTCACGAAAATTGTATACGACTTAATGATTTCCTGGGTCGGTCTCATTGTGTCGACAAGAGCTTGGAAATAAACAAGTGAATTATGAAGGGATGGACTAAGGAAAACAAGTAATGATATGATTATATTAATGTAATCAAATGAAAGAACATTTTTTTTAAATATTACTAGTCATATTTATTTACATTTATAATGTCATTCTATAAATAGTTCTGTTTCGCTATCGCTATCCTCATCAAAATTAATTATAATTGGATTAATTATACGATCCAGACTAATATACGAATTTTCTACAGTTATTACATGACGGACTGAATTTTTCCAACTACCTGGGGGAATATCATTAAAGCATTTTCGTATTAATTCTACAACACTAGAACTTAAAGTCGGAGAAATATTTTCAGACCTAACAAGTGATTTTAACTGGTGCCACATATGCTCTATGGGGTTAATAATGCAATAATAGGGTGGGAGCCGTAGCACTGTATGTCCAATTTCTTCTGCCAATGTGTCACAAACATATACTTTTTTTATACAAAATATCTTTAAAACTTCTAAAAGATCACTTTTTTTATAACTTTCTTCAAAATATATATCATTCGCCGCCTTGTAGTTCTGAATCTCCAATTTTGTATTATTTGAGCTCGGAGCTTTATGTAATTGGCGACTGTGATAGCTCGCATTGTCCATTACTATCACGCTATTCTGAGGAATATTTGGTAAAAGACAATTCTTGAACCATTCCTCAAAAACTAACAAATTTTACCACAAAAAGATATTTAAATATAAATTAAGCAACCTAACCCACTTGATGTGCCTATATTTAATTGTAATTATTACAATCCGGTCTTTTCCACATAATAATAACAAACGGTCATAAATAATGGGATGGCCCAGGTACTTTTACTGCAGTCATTAAGTTATATCCATTTTACGTGAAACAATCTTTACCTACTGTTAAAAGTAACGTAAATTATCAAAAATACCGCATTTTTACTTGCTTTTGAAGATAGATAGAAGTAACTATATATTTTGTAAAGTCGAAAGTAAGCTCGATTTTCTTAATATCTGAAAAATGAAACTTTTGATAGGAAAACTGGCTACGCCATTGAACTTTACGTAAAAATCTCTAAAATCAGCCATAACAAATTTGACACCGAAACCTTTCGTTTCGTTAAAAAGTTGTACACTAAACCGCAACATTCTATCTTTAAAAATAACTCTAATACCCCCCAGAGAGTCTCGAAAATAGGACACCCTGTACATTCTAATATTTTTACATATTCATACATTATTTTTTATTGAAATAAGTGCAAAATATAAAATCAATTAACACTGTTGGTATTCTGTCTAAGAATTCGAAAAGATGACGTTGCAGTACTCATTAATCAACTTTTGTCTAATTTGATCATTTCTGTATGTTCTATGGTCATCGAGATCCCTGTAGAGTGCTTATGCGGGACATTCTGTATATGTCGCAGCATTTTAGTGTAATCAGCTGTTTCATGAAAAGTCTGCTCTTTTCATGAAACGCTGACAAATACTTAAACAAATAACTATTACGCCAAAAGGATATAAATTGTAAACGTTACATGAAACGTGTGCCTGTGTCGGTCTCTTGATGGAAACGAGCAAAATTACGTTAAGTGACTGACTTTACTGTACTTTCCATTTAACGCTCCTAATCTCCTTTGCACTTACTGAATTAATAACGAAATAACTTTTACTAAAGAAGAAAATAACGTGTATTACAAATAAGGTATCATAGTGGCTAGCTACAGTACAGAATCAACAAAAATATGAATGAAAGTAGAATCCTCAATTATTAAAAAAAAGAAATAAACGATGTTGTTACTTATTAAAGCACGGCAAGCTATTATGGCAACGTCTATTAGAAAGTACGACATTTTTTTCACACTCTTATTCCTACTACATTGTTGTTTGCTAGGTCCATACGAATATTTCAGTATGCCTTGACCACCTGATTCTAATGACACAGCTTCTCTTAAGCTGAGTAATGTTTCCAAAGGCACTTCCTCTTTATGAAGAAATGCTGAACTCGCAACAGTAAGACTTTCAGCACCAAAACATCCCTTTATAGTACTGTGCTTACCAGCAATCTGAATTACGCCATTTTTGTGATATAGTATCAAACAAACCATATTCCTGGACTTTCCTGGACCTTTGTCGACAATAATACACAATCGCCTACATTAAAAGTCGTTTTTTTTGCCGAATTACTTAACATTTTTTTAGCTGTTTCTTCAGTTTTATTTCTAGCTTCGTCACGTTCTTCAGAAATGCTTTTACTGGCAGAACATGAATTGCAAAGTACTGAAGATCCTGACAAAGTTCTGCAATGTTAACAATACGTAAACAATTTTCGCACATTGATTCTTGAGATCTGGTTATATTTTTTTCCTGCGGTACAACATTGGTAATACCAGCATCTTCATCAGCGAGACCTTCATGTGCATCAGATATTTCCACGACTGAATCTTCTTCATTCATAATCTTCATAAGCTCTTCTTCCGTAGTAAGTTTTTTTCAAGCGCTGAGGGAATGTTACTAGAAGTCGCCATTTTCAGGTTATACAATACTCACACTGCACATCAAGTGCAAAGTAGATTCGGAGCGTTACATGGAAAGTCCAGTCCAAGTCAGTCACTTAACATAATTTTGCTCGTTTTCATCAAGAGGCCGAAACAGGTAGGCGTTTCATGTAACGTCTACAATTTATAGCCTTTTGACGTAATATTTATTTGTTTCAGTATTTGGCAGCATTTCATGAAAAGAGCAGACATTTTATGAAACGGCTGATTACACTAAAATGCTGCAACATATACAAGAGGCAAGAATATTCAGATGCTATTCGTCTCTTGAAATCCTAAAAATCGGACATTTTAAGAAAAATTCGATAAAATAATCCATTTCTTATTAATCTCTGCTCACTATACCAAGAAATGTGACGAATTACTAAAAAATTTTATATTTTGTTACTTTCAATCAGACTGCAATGTAAAGTGCTTAATTGTATACTTAAACACCTAACACTCCTTTAATATATTAATATAAATTTAATAATTTGTTTCAGAAGCGAGATATAAACACGAGGTTTTAGTGGACAATGATCCCATTTTGTACGAGATTTTGGATACGTGCCCTAAAGTAAGTAGTTGTTTATTAAACTTATTTAATCCAACAAGTGTATTTATAAAATCCATTTCTCACTTTAATTCTTTGCTCGCTTCGACGTCAATCTTATCTTATTAACGTTTTCAAGCTGTGATGTTAATCATTATCCCTGTTCCTTCTGGTAATGATGTGGACTGTATAAATTATTTCACTGCTTTGAACATGATTTATTAGCTTATTAGAAGTATATATTACAAATTATCAACTAGATATCATTTTCTGACACCATTATCAAATGTCTCCTGGTGTCAGTTCGGTGCTCTTGCGAATAACTTGATTTTATTTATAAAACTTATATACAGGGTGTCCCTTATTGATGTATTAATATTTCAGGGTATGATTCTTTAGGTCATTTTATAAAGAAAAGTTCATATGAACATATGTCCGCAACGGCTTAAATTCTTTGCTACAGGGTGTTGAATTTTTATTTTTTAAATGGTTATTTTTTAATACCTCCGAAAGTACTTTAGATATTATTTTCAATTTTAGCATGTGTTAATAGGATATAGAACACACAAATTTTAGTTAGAAAAGTTACTCAATTGTTCCACCAGTGGCGTCCCTGCAAAAATATCCTCTGTTATTTTTTACAAAAAAGATGGTACGCCACTGATATTTTTCCACGTGGATATCTTTTCTGATTAAGCCTGGTCAATTTTACATGAAAACGGTCTCTTGAGTTTTTGTCATCAGACGCACCGCACCGTTCTTGATTAGAACCACTAAATTCATTATTATTATTAACATTGATAAAATAATTAATGATAAATTTTGTTTTATAAAAATTGTTGGAGTGGGCAATTCGATACGAAGACGGGCGGAAGCATGCCTTTTAAGTGATGGTGGCCATTTCCAACAATTTTTATGAAACAAAATTTTTCATTAATTATTTTATCAATGTTAAAAATAAAGAGTTTCGATATGAATTTAGTGGCTTTAAACAAGAACGGGTGGGTCTGACGAGAAAAACGCAAGAGACCGTTTTCATGTAGAATTGACCAGGCTAATCAGAAAAAATATCCACATGGAAAAATGTCAGTGGAGTACCAACTTTCTTGTAAAAAATATCAGAGGACATGTTTGCAGGGACGCCACTGGTGGAACAATTGAATAACTGTTCTGACTAAAATTTGTGGTTCTATATCCTATTAACACATACCAAAATTCAACATAATATCTAAAGTATTTTCGGAGATATTAAAAAATAACCATTTAAAAAATAAAAATTCAACACCCTGTATCAAAGAATATAAGCCGTTGCGGACATACGTTTAGATGAACTTTTCTTTATAAAATAACCTAAGGAGTCACACCCTGAAATATTAGTACGTCATTAAGGAACACCTTGTATACAAGGCTAAACATACCGCCAGCCTGAAATACGCCATTTCAACTAATAATCACCGAAATATAAATTGTTTTAAAAACGTTTGTCCATTGCTGAGTGTTTTAACAAAGGTAAAAAAAATATTAATTCTATTAAAGTGTTCAGTAGTTCAGGTCCTGTCCAATGGCAATGGACATACTTTGTTTAACGCCCGTTTCGTGCAACTTCCGTCACTATAATGTAAGTTTACAACTCTCGCATTTTTCAATTATCTTAAAAAATGAACTTTTGTTCCTTTTTAATTCAAATAATACCAAAGAGATTTTAAATTTTATACTAATTTAACTTGTTTTATTAGAGCTATTGAAGTGCAGGTAGATTAGTGGTAAGATAGTGTAATAGGCAGATAAAGCCAAATAAGCCGTGCTTTCAGATAATTTATTTACAAGAAAGAAGTATACATAACATTTTTCTCTATCTCTCTATCTCTATCTCTCTATTTAAAACAGTTGATTTTTGATATAATACAGAAACGTGATGTTCATGTTTTTCCATTTTAACCATTTTAATCAAAAAAAAATCTACTAGTCTACTAATTTATAATACTACTTCAATAATAACGAAGTTAGTAATAGTGTCGACTTAACCGGAGACATCTTGTATATTACATTGTCTTGCCGCTCTCGCATTGAGTAGAAATAGCCCCGTTCAATACTAATTGCGTCAAGAGAGTAACGACGACTGGCCAGCACGAGACCTTGGAAAAGATTTCAGAAATATAGTACTGATACACTTAAACATTTTAGGAGACAACGACCTCAAGAAATTCATTGTAACAAAGGCATTTTACACAAATGACCTTTATAAGCAATAAATTCTTTAAGCAATTTAAGAAAATCCGATTTCACAATAAAAAAATAATTCCATAAACTCAACAAAATATTGGACAGTTATGTGTGTTCTTTTCCATTAGAGCTTTCAAAAATGTTACATTAACTGGAAAATATGGCCCAAATATTTTAACTCATAAGTGTTTGCACTTATGCGCTCTTGAAAATATAAATAGAGCCCGTGCTAATGCACTTGTTGAAATGATATAGTGATCCTAGATTATGAATAAAATCGGTCAAGTGTGGGTTGGAACTGGAATATTTTTTGAGAGCGTGAACAATATTTACACGCAAAAAAGGCTATAGTCAAATTATTATAGCAAAGATTTTATAGTACTATTTCGTATAAAATATAGTATTAATTACATCGTTCATTAGTAATCCGTAGCAAAATAATATTGCAGATACACATAATTTATAAAACGTGATCTATCAAAGTCAGAATGTTTGTGCAGAGTTGCATTAAGGGTGGACCGGAACTTTATTCAATTTTTGAAAATGTATAAACTGCATAATTGTTGATTATACAGGGTGTTTCTTAATAACATGCTAACATTTAGGGAGGTTATTCTTGGGTCCATTTTCGGAAAAAACATATGCCTTAAACGTCTTAACTTTTGAGATACATGGTATTAAAGATTTTCATGTTATTTAACAATTTAATGACTGAAATATGTGACAACTAGACTAGGTAGACAACGGTCAAAACTATTTATCTTTGCAAAACAACAGCTGCTTCCTACCTAGATCCTTTTCAATCTTCATAACAGAGTGCAAATAAATGAATTTCATTTTTTAATACGAAAACTGTACGTCAAACGACAAACAATCGAGGGACGACATTTGCTCACCAAGCAATGAGAGTTTCAAAAATAATTTTTATTTAGGAAAAAAGAAGTGGCGTACCAATCTTTTCTTCAAAAATACCGAAGACAATTGCCGCACGAACGCCACTGGTCGGAATGAGAAAACATGTTATACATCATAAAATGCCTCTTGATGAATAGAAAGTGTGTACTAAATTTCACAAAAATATCTAGAGCAGTATCACAGATATTAATAAAAAATTATTTTTTGAAAATCTTTAACACCCTCTGTCCTAAAAATTAAGACGTTTAGGACATGAAGTTTTTTTCTGAAAATTGAACAAAGAATAACCTACGTAAATATTAGCAAGTTATTAACAAACACCCTGTATAACTATTATGAATTTTTATAAAAATAGGAACAACATAAACACGTAGGTAAAAATTAATGAAAATTTAAGTCACGAATAAAAAACGACTTTTACGTCGTTAGCAATTAAATTTGTCTAAATGCCGCTGCTGTAATGCACAGAAGAAATTCTCTTCTGTGCAGTACAGGAGCGGCATTTAGACAAGGTTAAATGCCACCGATTTTTACATACTTGAATGTCGTTCTTGTTCCTATTCATAACATTCAACAATTATGCAGTTTACACATTTTAAAAAATTTAATAAAGCCCTTAATGCAACTCTGCATAAACATTATAACTAATATAGGTTATATATTATTGTTATAGCGCCCTCAGTTTGTTCGTTGGATATGGTATCGTATTTCTAATAAATTTAATTTTAATTTAATTTTTGTAAATACTAAAATATATTTTAAATTTTACAACGAATACAAGTGAAAATAATTTATTTATAACTTTTAACTACACCTAACTACACTTATGAAAAGAAGTATTTTATAAGCCTGCGATGATATTCCAATTTCAGAACTAAAAATATGACTTTTAAGCTCGGCTCACACCGCAATCTTTTTATTGCAAAATTAATCATACCGAACATGCTTACTGTCTGATATTGACATTGTACCGTTAAAATATCGTTTGCACCGCAAATAAATGTATACGGTTGCAGATGTCTACCGAATACTCACCGGACTTGTCAAGCAAACCGTATGAATTGAAAGGTATATACAGGGTGTCCCAGAATATAATTACCTACTAGGTGTAATTTAATAATTTTTTAGTATAATGGTTAGTAGACGAGTCTCCTTAAAATTCTCCCTTTTAAACACATTTGGCTTATTTAGTTTGCCCAGGACGAACTAGACGTAACACAAAAATGTTTTTTTTATACAACCTGTATGATGAAGGAACGACAAACTGTTTTCGAAAAAAATATATTTTTGTTCAATATTGGTTGTTGTTTTATGTTCATAAAATTGAATCATTGTTGCAATGGATTTTTTCACATGTATCGATTTAAATAAGAATATTTATACCAGTGTCAGTTTATGGTAGTGTCTTGAAATTTGCGGTTTTTCTCCTTTGTCTTATTAGTTACTAACTTAGTAATGGAATTTACGTATACTGAATATGCCGACATACATTTAATGTATGGACAAAAATATTCATTCAGTTCATTTTCTCGACATTGGTCAAGAGTGTCTTTTCTTCAGCTTAAGGTTTAGAGTATCCAAAAATAATATTGCTGTTCCTTAATCATACATGGTGTAAAAAGAAAACAATTTTTGTTTTACGTCTAGTCCGTCCCTGGCAAATTAAATAAGCCAAATGTGCTTAAGAGGGCGAATTTTAAGGAGACTCATCTAATAACCATTATACTAAATTATTATATTACACCTAGTACTTAAAAAATTATTTAAATAACAACGATTTCCAGGGACGTCCGTTATGGGCCCGTATCTCCGTAGGGGAGCCCGTAGGAAGAAAAATTTATAGAAACTTCTCCAATTATTTTTAAGTGTTCTATTTGAATCCGGGAGATTGCATACATATTCTGGGTCACCCTGTATATATGCGATAGTGCACCCAAGATTGCCTGTTTCACACGGAGTGACGCCACTCGTAATTTAACGAAGAGAAACCATCAACTAGTACATTTTCTATTAATTTTTGGTAAATTTGAATTATCTTTCATTTTTCAAACTTTTCTACATAAATCCGAAATTTAGTAACAAAAATTTTCTTACCGATTATTTCCCCGGCTGTGGACTCCGTCAATCGCTGTATTATAAGCATGAACCACCGACCTATAACTATGGATACGTACAACTTAAGGGGTGTGCAGTAAATAGTTAAATTTTATGAGAGAATAAACCGATCATATTTTTAACGGTTGCTCGTCGTTTGTCTTGCGCACAATATTGTCGCCGTCATATAGGCAACCCCGCCGGTATTGGTGCCGGTTCGGTTGCCTACCAGTGACGTGAACCAACGACGACCGTCCAGAACCGAAATCAGTCGTAGGGATTTAACGATATTAAAAATCTATCGATACGTGGACAATGGATATCAAAATTAATTCTTAAAGTGGCATAATTTATGCGCGGAACCAAATCAAATTTTTAAATTATAAAGACTAAAAATTAAAGACTATTCTGCCCAACTGTCCCTAAGGTTAAAAATAGCCAAAGAAAAATAAAAAAAATGCGGTTTGTTTTCATTTTAAAGCAATTAATATATGTATGGTGACAGGTAAACCTTTGCTTCTATCTATTTTTATTCAATTTATATTGTAAACTACTAAGACAGTAAAAATGTTAAATATTCGAATAGGGAAAAGTGGTATAAAACAACCCTTAAGGGTTAAATTTTATCTATTATCTTTTCAACAACCCAACTCGCAGATTTCCATTATAAATAATATGTGGTGAAGAGATATTTGCAATCAAAAATGGAGAGAAGTCAGTGACGTACCTATTGTCTGTTAAAATTATAAAAGCGCCTGATCGCAGGCGTATATTGCCGTATTTTAATTTTATGGTCGTTGCGGTGTTGCCCACTATTTATAATTTACAAAAAATCCAAGAAAACGACCAATTTAAAAGGTCTTCAAAATATTAAAATTCAATAGTACTGGGTTACGATTTTCGTACCATAAGAGATAACAGAATATTTTAATAGAGAAAACTGGCCATAACTTATACAGTGTTTTTATGGTGGTAACAATATTAATATTTTAAAGTAACAAATTTTCGTTCCATCAAATGGAATGTTGTTAAGGATTTTATGATCTATAAATTCGCCAGTATAACTTATTTCCTAAAATCGGCCGTTTGGCCACAATTTTAGATTCTAATGGAAAATGTCGAAATATCTCTATTTTACGTTTATTTTTTTCTTAGTAGCCTGGCAATGCCGCAATGAACCAAATTAAAATACGGCATTATACGTATAATTTTATGCCGAATTGAACTCCGCAATAAAAAAATTTGGGTTGCCATATAAAAAAACATACTTTTTGCCACATTGATTTTGTGGGAGATCTAGAAATAATTTTTAGAATATGCTTTTTATAGCTTTTGTGCGTAATTCTTTGAATTTCTATTGACATCTGAGATATTGGACTTCCTTGCACTAAAGAACCACCCTGTATATCGCTATTTTATTTATTTTTAACAAATTTCTTCCCTTAGGATGAAAATGATCTCCCATCAAATGAAACTATCCAATGGGCAGATGGACTTTTATTGGTTTATTCAATGATTGACAGGAAAACGTTTAGTTATCTAAAAAGAGTCGGAGCATTGATATCAGACAGTGACATTCCTGTTTATATTGTAGCCAATAAAAATGATATGGTAAGAATTAATATTTTTATTTACAACCATGCATGAATAATGACATTTCATCTATCTTTAAAAGGTGGAAAGTTGACGTTTTTTTTACTTTTACTTTCCACCCGGGTGGAAAGTAAATAATTTTTTTGTAATTTAAAAAAAAACTATATCTCAAAATAATTACGAACACGCTTTTTAAAAAATGCTAATAGCTTTGCGTATTTAGATATGTCTACTTTTTTCCTAATTGATAGAGTGGTCCTCACCATTGAATATTGTGGTCAAATCGTTGATATCTTCTTTGTGTTGTCATTTTCACTGAAAATAGCGCCGACTTTGAACCAGGATTTTGAACTTTGTTTCCCGTACACCATTAATATGCCTTGTCATATCTCGAGCGGCTTTTAGTTGGCAGATCTACTATTTTTGCTGCTTTTCGAATTTCTGGTGGAGTAGCAGCAAAATCAAATTCCTCATCCGCATTTTTGAATTAGGATTTTTAAGTGGTACTTACTAACAAGAAAAGGAAGCCTTTTTCATTGATATGAAGTCACCACCTGCAGACCGGTTTCGAACCCTTGTTCTCCATTTCTTTATACCATGTGTCACGCTGTATTATCAACGGTAGTCGAGAAAGAAGAAAAAAAAATAACGCGTAGTGCCATCTCTTACCAGCCTCACACAATCTGAACAGATGTTATTTGAATAAATCAGTGAAATGAATCTGAAATATTTCGTAAATATTCTGGATGAAACATTACAAGTTAGATTTCAGAAATATTTCAGCAATATTGATATGAAATGTTATGTTTATGAGACATTTGAAATATTTCAGAGATATTTCGGAAATCAGATGTGCTGTGTGGGAAAGAACGACCCATATAACAATAAGTGGAAAACTAAACACTTTTATTTTCTTCCATTAGAAAAACTGAATTTACTGCTAACAAGAAGTTATTCTTTGTCTTTAAAATCACATGTCATTTGTCCAATAACATTAAATTTAAATTTCAGGTAAAGTGGCCTATTTACCGAATACCCTGTATACTGACAATTTAATTGAATTCTTCTTCTATTCAATAATATTATTTCTAGGTGCATTTACGAGACGTCAGTGTGGAAGAGGGCGCCATCTTAGCCAGAAATCTGGAATGTGGATTTTCCGAGGTGGCGGCAGCCGAGCAGGTTGCTCCAGTTGCAGTTGTTTTTCAAGTGAGTTGATTTTTGATTTCCTGGCAGATGGCGCAAAGCGCTTAACAGAAAGAACTGGCTATTTAAAAAGCTTATAGAATATCCAGTAAGTCGCATGCCGATGCTTAAAAAGCATTAAGTCGTGATATCCGCATATACAGCTTGTTATGGAAATGACTTATTATATTTAAATTGGTGACTCCTAGGGTGTCCTAGAGAAAGTCTACATACTTTTTGTTTTAATCTAATATCTAAATACTAAGGTAAAAACCCTTTTTACCCACATACTACCGCGTCGTTCCATCTGGATTCAGTTAGCAACAATGTCGGTCACTAGAGTATACTAACAGTGCTGTCAGATCACACCGCATGTTTCGCTCTTGCTTGGATATCTGCTGCGAGCGATTATCGTTGCTTCAGTATGTTTCGAGACTCGGGAATGGATTGAGGCTGTCGAGGGTTCCACGTCCTTGATGTATACGAATTTGAAACGTTTTGTTAGTTGTGGCATTACCCGATGTTTTTCTGTTGTGAAATAATTCATAATAAGAAATATTGTGATGTGATTTCAAATTTGTGTGATATTACCTATTGTTGGTTCTGTTGCAAAACATACTTTTTTTGTTTTATTTTTTTGTGGAATTTAAGTAGAGAGTATGTACCTTACAATTGTAGTATTTTTTTCCTAAAAAGTTTGAAAAAGATTTGAAAAAGAAGAGATAACGCGGGTCAAAGACGTCTTGTTGTCAAAAACTGAACACGTCCATTTACAATTCTGTGTTATAATATATGACAACACCGCCTCAATAAACTATTGATAGCGAACGTCCTCAGTAGCGGCCATGTAAATTTTCAGATTTCATATAAAGTGTATATTTCGTACAATAATTCAAAGGTTATTTTTCTTCAATTTATTTTCAACTCAGGATTTGCCGTTTTAAATGTAAAAAGTCATTTCCATAATACCCTGTATTGTGGATATTTTTGGTTAAAAAGTTTTTATCCACTTTTGAGATTAAAAATATGACATTTTATTTTTTTGACGACATGAAGAATAATCTAGTAAAACTAGTAAATTCGATTGAAATCGGCTGACTAATATTCGAAGAATACAGTGATATTGGTTCCTGTTTATAAAGACAATAAACTCTCACCTTAGGGCAATACATAGACTTTCATAACTTACATAACTCAAACTATTTATGAAGAATAGTTATTTCCTAAAATCACAGATAAAAAGTTTTTCATATGTTGCCAATATTTTCACACACGCTGTATAGAGGGCGTCCAAAAACAAATGATTATAAATGATGGAATATATAGGAGAAGGTACTATCAGTATTTCATATAAATCTTTTCCTCATCAGGCTTCCTTATTTACTTATAGGGTTTCACAGTTAGAAGTTGTAAAATTAAATATTATTGGCGACCCAATAATTTGAGTGATAGTAACTCATAGTGATGCAACTTTCGTTATTGAAAAATAGTTCTCTTTAATAATTTCATTATGGATTTTCATTAAAATAAGGTTGAAATTATGAAACTATAAGAAATTTATTTCGAGAATGGTGAAGATATCGAAACTAAACAAATTATATGGCTTTTTCTTATTAAATTAATATACACACAAAAAAGAAATATAATACTCAAATAGAATAAATCTTACGCGAAGAAATATATTTTCAAAACAGTATTTAAATATATAAATAGTATAATAATATAATTATTATTTTGAAAAAATAATTCCTTACTACAAGATGAAAGTGCTCAATTCATATTTGTAAATGCTTGTTTCCAAAATATATACCTATCTTATTTTTAGACTAATTATTTTTATGTGTGTGGGAAGGAATCTGCGAAAGCAGAATGCAACACTGTTAAAAATTTTATAAATTTTAAAATTTAATTTCATCTGTACCTATATTCAAATTTAAATTTCATTGCTTAAAAGTTTTATTGATATAAGCTACTACTATCACCTAATTCTCAGGGTCGCCAAAAAATTAAACAAATTTAAAAAATTAAAAGTTATATTATTTAACTCATAATTTTGAAATCCTGTAATCAACAAGGAAACCAGATAGGAGAAATATACAGGGTATTATGGAAATGGCTTATTATATTTAAACCGGCAAATCCTGAGATGAAAATATATTGAAGAAAAATAACCATAAATGGCATTTTGAATTGTTAAACGATTATATACTATATATGAAATTTGAAAATTTAAGTGGCTGCTACTGACGATCTTCGCAATCAATAATAATTTATTGAGGCGGTCGAGGTCAGCGCATTGTAGGCAGTGTTGTCATATTGCAACACAGAATTGTATACGCACGTGTTCAGTTTTTGACAACAAGACGTCATACACCCGCGTTATCACTTTTTTCTAACTTTTTAGAAAAAAAGAACTACAATTTTTAGGTACATACTCCCTTATCCTCGATCTTATTTAAAAATAATACGTTTTATAATAATTAAATTCCATAAAAAGATAAAATACAAAAAGTATGTTTTGCAACAGAACCAACAGTAGATAATATCACACAAATTTGAAATCACATCACAACATTTATTATTATGAATTATTTCACAACAGAAGAAAAATCGGGGAATGCTACAATTAACAAAACGTTTAAAATTCGTATACATCAAGCACGTGGAACCCTCGGCAACGTCGTTCCAACACCGAAACATATTGAAGCAACGATACTGAAGGTTAAAGATATCAATACGCGCGCGGCGGTTATCCAAGCAAGGGCGAGACACGCGGTGTGATCTGGCATTACTGTATTTTACTTTAGTGACCTATATTGTTCCTAACTGAAACTAGATGGAGCGGCGCGAAAACTTGTAGGCAAAAAGGGTTTTTACCTTAGTATTAAATATTCTATTAAACAAAAAAAATCTCTAGGACACCCAAGGAGTCACCCATTTAAATATAATAAGTCATTTCCATTATATGATAATATCATATTATAATGTGACATTATTTCAACTTCCCCTTGTATCCTATGGTTTATGACCACTAGTTTCTGGATACCCTGTATAACATAATCATACCTAAATAGATATTTTGCATTTATAAATAAATAATAACATTATTGGTTATAATTCTAAGGAATAAATAAATATCTTCATCAAATAATAAACTGAGAAGGAATTTTATTTTTCTAGGAGTTATGCCGCGCAGTTCTGGCCGCCCGGAGAAAATCGAAGCATTCCCTATTAGAAAGGATGCTGGGAGGCAGAACCTCAAATTTGAGGTTATACGTAAGAGGAAAGAGCGACAGCGCGTTACCAAAGGATTGATAATTACGAATAGGGATTAAGTGAATTACATAATTTTGACAGTAGTCAATACAGTTCAAATACTAAAAGATCTACGAGTTTTAAAATAGGCCAATTATAAAACTGTCTTTATTAACTTTTAAAACAAATGAATATTTTTGATATGGATATGTTCAGATCATAATTAAGGTCTAAGATGAAAATTATGGTGCGTTTACACCGTTGAAATAATTTCGGTAACCAAAAGTTGAGATATTATTTTAATTATAAGTAAGCCTTTAATTTAGGTTAGATTTGGAGTTTTAGGTTTTTAATAGTCTATTATTAACCAAGTACGGTATTATTGCCCAACCGTCGATTTTAAATCATAAGGCGCAATATTTAAGACGTGAGGGCAATTTCTCCCATTACTAAAATACGTATTAGAGTCGGCAATTTTTCTCTTGCGCCTGCAATGGCAATTATAATTGCTCGTATTTTTAACTGTTTATTATTTGGTTGAAGCATCTATGAACAGCTAATGGCTATTTAAACTAACTGGTACTTAGTAATTAGCATTTCACATTCTTTATTAAGCATATGTACTGCTTATTCGTCGCAACTTTTTTGAGCTGCTTTGTGTAAGTAGCAGAAGCTGCTTTAACTGGTAATCGAAACGAACAGGTTTGCCCATCTCTAATTCTAGAGGTATTTTTGGGGTTTCGACAGTTCTGACTATTGGCAATGCGCCAGCTGATCGAGAACGGTTTACTGCGCATGAATACGTGTAATTATAATTGACATTGCAGGCGCAAGAGAAGGATTGACAACTCTAATACGGCTTTAAACCATTTACAAAAATGTTGTTGTAGTTATTAATTTATTAATTTTCCTCACTTGTATTATTGCACTATTATAATTTTTTGTTTTTGACAGTTTGTTTTGCCAGATGCCTATATTATTGACCTAGGTACCATCGTGCCGAAATAAAACTGAGACAGCAAAATTCTCGTTGTAGTAGAGTATCTCCTAGGCTATAAAGAGTATGCAAAATCTATTGAGAATAGGTAATTATTGTTGTCATGGATTATTATAGTTGTGAAAAATACAAGGAGAAATCAAAATACATATTGTTTTAAAATATGACAAAAATAAAAACAATTTTTAATTATTTAAACTTTAATATAACAAAAAATAACATATTTTTAATATTTGGTAGCTGCACCGTTATTATGGATTAAGGCTTGCAAACTTCGTGGCATACTTAACACTAGGTTTCTCGTATACTCTTGTGTTATTTCATCCCATGCTTCCATTATCCTTTGGCGCAATTCATCTTGAGTTCTAGGCTGGAAGCTATGTTTATACATAATTTTTGCCATTTCACCCCAAACGTTTTCAATTGGGTTGAAATCGGGCTTTTCGAAGGCCACGAACAGAACATGAACATGATTTTCTTCTAAATATTTTTGGACCGCATGGCTTATGAATCGGAGCATTATCGTGTTGAAATATAAACTCTTGGCCATGTTCTGCGCCGACTGATGGCATCACAACTTAGTTTAGTATATTGCAATATAATGGTGCATTGAGCCTTCCCTGCACTATTTGACAAACTTCTGAGCCCCAAATCATCCACATTGATTGGTCTTATGTGTATATCTTTCATCGTATCTCGAACCAGAAGGCCTGTAAACGCGGATTCTCACATTGTTGCAGGATCGGAAGGTTTTTCATCGGAAAATATTACTGTTTCCCACATGTTATCTCGATTTATGTATTCATGAGCAAATTCTAATCTTCTCTGCTTGTTTGCTTCCGTCAAAAATATTTTATTTGTAGCACAACTTTTTATATCCGAATTACGAATTCTACTACGAGCTGTATTAGCCCTTATTGCTGTTTCGAATGGATTATCTCTTAAAAAATTCGTTAATTGTATATCTTTGCCTTCATTCGAAATTTTGGGGCGACCAGTACAGTAGGTTTCACGAAAATTGGATACGACTTAATGATTTCCTGGGTCGGTCCCATTGTGTCGACAAGAGCTTGGCAATAAACAAGTGAAGTATGAAGGTACGGACTAACTAAGGAAAACAAGTAATGATATGATTATATTAATGTAATCAAATGAAATAACATTTTTTTTAAATATTACTAGTCATATTTATTTACTTTTATAATGTCATTCTATAGATAGTTCTGTTTCGCTATCGCTATCCTCATCAAAATTAATTATAATTGAATTAATTATACGATCCAGACTAATATACGAATTTTCTACAGTTATTACGTGACGGACTGGAATTTTTCCAACTACCTGGGGGAATATCATTAAAGCATTTTCGTATTAATTCTACAATACTAGAACTTAAAGTCGGAGAAATATTTTCAGACCTAACCAGTGATTTTAACTGGTGCCACATATGCTCTATGGGGTTAAAAATGCAATAATAGGGTGGGAGCCGTAGCACTGTATGTCCAATTTCTTCTGCCAATGTGTCACAAACATATACTTTTTTTATACAAAATGTCTTTAAAACTTCTAAAAGATCACTTTTTTTTATAACTTTCTTCAAAATATATATCATTCGCCGCCATGTAGTTCTGAACCTCCAATTTTGTATTATTTGAGCTTGGAGCTTTATCTAATTGGCGACTGTGATAGCTCGCATTGTCCATTACTATCACGCTATTCTGAGGAATGTTTGGTAAAACACAATTCTTGAACCATTCCTCAAAAACTAACAAATTTTACCACAAAAAGATATTTAAATATAAATTAAGCAATCTAACCTACCTGATGTGCCTATATTTAATTATAATTATTACAATCCGGTCCTTTCCACATAATAATAACAAACGGTCATAAATAATGGGATGGCCCAGGTACTTTTACTGCAGTCAATAAGTTAAATTCATTTTTCGTGAAACAATCTTTACCTGCTTTTCTTACGCTACTTCCATATTTTGCAATATTGTACTTAGCCAACAGTACGGTATTTTTGCTAATTCTTAATTGATCTGCGATGTGTCTTATTTGATGCCCATCTCTCAATCGCGTGTAAATGATCGCTTTTTGCTGGACGGTTAACGCGGGAATTTTTTAAAAAATATTTCGTTCGACACGTGCGGGTTAGTCACAAAATTAAATCAAACTCTGGGAGATTAAACTAAATTTTGCTGTCCCAGTTTTATTTCGGCACGATTCTGCATAATGGAGGTAAACAAGCTGAAAATTAGTTAATAATATGTGATTAAATGATGATAAAAAATTAATTAAATGTTATTCTATTTATACTGGGTGTCAATTTGAAAACTTTCCTCACTGAATATTAGAAGGGGGGAGGGGTCTGTGGCACATCATTTTAAAGGTCGTTTAAATCTCGTACTAATTTTGGCTTTATTTATTATATTTTGAGTATAAAAATCGATATTTAGTATCATTTAATGGAAGCGAGAGACTAAGGGAAGAAAATTCTCAAATTGATAAATATGTATGCATCCGCTTTTCTTTTTTACATATTAAACTTACATTTTTTTTGCAATTCCAAGGCAGGAAAATGCCTTTTTATTAAATTAAGCAACATGAACCAACATTTGTATATTTTCAGTTAATAACCTTTCCGGCATAAAGTTCAACATACTAATATTTTCAAATATGTTTTCAGCTTCAGTTGTTACAAAAACTGTAAATAAATGCCAGAAATGCCGGAATATGAAAATAAACGAATGTTAAATGTTCTCATAATCTTACTTTTGCTATTTGTCATGAAATGACGTGTAAAATCGTTCGTACTCAATTAAATATCCATGTAAAATGAGTTCCTATAACCTTTCACATTTCTTGAGTATAGATCCAATACTAACATAAATGGACATCTGTTTTATTACCTATGTTGATAGCTGTGTAAAATGCATTTTCTTGCTGATATTGCCATAGTATCTGGCAAGGTAAGAAATCCGGTGTTACAGAAAATGCTTATTATAACCGAAAATCTGTACATATACAGGGTATCCCTGGATGGGGTTACCTATACCACAAGTAGACCTAATTTTTAATTTCTCATGGTATAAGTCATGTTATATAAAATAATTTTGCTTGCAAAAAAATTAAAATGTCTCATTAAAAAAGTTAGTTGTCGTATACATGGAGGTCAAAATTTAAAAAATATTAATTTTACCTAAGAATAAATTACCTTAATTTTTCATTTTTAAGATAAATGCATTTAGGAAATTTATTTTTTGTCTAATAAATCAACAGATGATTTATTCTGTTTATAGTGGGTTTAGAAGATGGTTGGTTGGTTGGTTGGTTAAAGGCGGGGGGTCGGTTAAAAGTCCCGAACTTCTATCACTGCAGCCTGCCGGCTTATTGTGTGCCCCGATCTTGTTAGAAGATGTTTGTTCCTTCTATGAGGTCCAGTAACCTTCTACCAAGCTTGTCCTGTGGGAGATTATCACCACGTTGTATGTTCACGAAGATATTTTGTCTTCTACGAGATTACGCAGCGGTATATTATGTGTGAGGCGGTTTCATCCTCTTCGCCGCAGAGTCTGCATTCAATGGATCCGTTGTTTAAATACCTATCCGTTGAAGGTGTTTTCGCAGGTGGCAGTGGCCTGTTAGCATCAGACTTGTTTCAGCTGGGGCCGCGTCAGGGTTAGTATCCCATTCGATAGTATTTTCGTTGGTTTTCCAATTACGACCCGTACGTGTATTTGACCAGGTAGCCCTTGCCGCCAGTTCTTTTAGGTTGTTATGACCTTTCCGGTGTAAGTTTTGAAGTTCAGAGCCTTAAAAGCAGCTTGGCTGGCCGATCTTTCGGTTGTAGTAGCCCCTTTCAAGATTTTGTACTACGCTTGTATGGAATGAACTTCCGCTTGGTATACTGTGGCGTAGCGCCCCAGAGGAATGAGTTTAGAACATGACTAGAAAATTTATGCAGAAGTTGGAGCCTTTCTTGTTGAATAAATACCTCTTATAAAAAATGCTATTTTAATTAATACTACATAGTATTTATACTACAAATCCGACAAACCCGAACAAACATGATATTAACCTCATTGTATACAAAAAATTAATAAATATTGAATTATTATAGCGAATAAAGTAATTTTAACGAACAATGATATTTTTCTTAAAAACGAAAAATTAAGGTAGTACTCTTAGGTAAAATTAATGTTTTTTTTTTAAGATTTTGACCTTCCTGTATACAAAAACTAAATTTTTTAGTAATAAATACAAGGACGAGAAATTAAAAATTTACACAATTTGTGGTATAAAACCATTCAGTGGCACCTTGTATTCGGAGAATATAAAATTAAGCTAAAATTGAGGTAAAAGTGCCTTCTTCCTTTGTTGATTAGGATCAGTGGCGATTCTTCCACAGGAGCACATGCGCACGTGCACCCCCAAAACAAAACGAATAAAAAATATTAATTTTTATTCATTGAATATTATTTATCGTATAAAGGTCCGACCCTCATTAATATTTTATCATCCCGTCAAACCAAACTATAGAAATCCGGCAACCGTGCCTCGGTCTAGGTAAATGACGATTATGACGAGACTTGCTCGCACGTGCGATTAAGTAGTTTCTCTGTAGTAACAGGTGGCGGGTGGCAGCGGGGAATAGCGGGGCTATGACGATTTAACATGGAAAAGGCGCATATCTTTGTCTATTCGTGCATCTAGTTAGAAATTCGAGCGTGTATGTTTTAATGTTTTAATATTATATATTAATTAAGTTAAAATGAATAGTTGACGGTGGACTATTTAAGAAATAACTTTGGCTCTTTGAGTTTGGAGGAAAAAATTAAAGTGAAGAATTCGGGAACACCTAAACCCGAAATTCATTTAACGCAGTCCAAAAAGGGTAAATCTAGGGACTTTATGAGTTTAAAAATGAAATATATGAAAAAAAAAATTATAGAGGGTATTCCAAACTTAATGCGGCTGTTATTAATCAATTTTCCACAATTAAGAACCGAAGAATGGACTTTACGTTTAAGCACTATTGTGTAGGGTCGATAAATGTTGTGTATTTCGATAAATGATACTCGATATGATTTTAAACCATTTTATTTAAGGATTTACACTAAAAACACTAAAAATATGAAGAATGCCAACTTGTCAGTCTCGTGGATCGATTCCTTCTCGTCATAAAACAGTTAACTATTGTTCTCGTCTTGGTTGCGCCTAATGACGTAGCCCGTAGATGGCGTAGTAGTATTAGACATCAGTCGGTTTTCTTGATAACTCGTAGATGGCGGTAGTAGTATTGGACATCATTCGGTTTTCTTGATAGCTCGTAGATGGCTTTAGTAGTAACAGTAGTGGACTGTATAAATATTGCTACGAGGGTTACATGCGACGACGTTAAGATCCGACAGCTATACACACTAAAAACCCTTTCTTATTTTCCAAAAGTTGTATTTCCTTGCGTAAAATGAAAAAATAAATCAAATATGTTTTACCTAACGCATTTTCTTATTACTTTTTTTCTTTCTACATTTAAAACGCCTAGAAAAATTTCACCATACTTGTGAACTATCATTATGTCACGAGCCGCCACTGATTAGGATTCCTTATACTTTTTATAATTTAGGAATTTAGTATTGTAATAAAATAAAATATGTCTTTGTGTTCACTACCTAGTCACAAAATAATGGTTTATATAGAACTTTAATTTACTGTTTATCAATAAATAAGTGTTTATAAATAGTGTATTATTTTTACTTATAAATTATGGAACAAATTCGTCTTGGAGACCTTTTTTTTGTTTTTTTTTTTTTGGTTTTGGCAGGTCTGCCATTCGGCCAGTCGCTATCTTGGAGACCTAATTTCCTATAAAATAATCATAAATGACGTCACCGTCGAATGGCATTGTACACAACAATGATACACCCATATGATTAGTCAATATACGTCAGTTATCAGCCATCTTTTCAGTTTCACCTGTTATTTTTCCCCGTAAATTCAAACTCTAGAAAATATCTCATGCCATAATTTTTATTTCAACAATTCTTCCACAATTAAACTTTTTTTTAAATTACAGCGAAAAATATATTTTTTTCAAAGATATAAATAAAGTAACACTAATTTCAAATCAGAAGCACATGGAAACAAATAATTTCACAGCAGGAATATTCATTAAAAAAACAAACAATGATATTAACCTCATTGTATACAAAAAATTAATAAATATTGAATTATAGCGAATAAAGTAATTTTAACGAACAATGCCATTTTTTTTAAAAACGAAAAATTAAGGTAGTACCTACTCTTAGGTAAAATTAATGTTTTTTTGTAAGATTTTGACCTTCCTGTATATAAAAACTAAATTTTTTAGTAATAAATACAAGCCAAAATTTTTTATAAAGAATGACTTGACGAGAAATTAAAAAAATTCAGGGGCACCTTGTATTCTGAGAATATAAAACTAAGCGAAAATTGAGGTAAAATTGAGTTTTGGTTGTCATGACTTTCTACAGGGCGCTTCAAAAATTAACAATATACTTTTTTTTGTTTGCCCTATTTATTATGATAAAAATAATGATAAGCTAAAAACTAATAACAACATTTTTGCCAACAAATGGCTCTATATAACAGTTAAAACCTCGATACCGTGCCACAAGCGATTAAAATGATATGTCGTCTCAAAGTGGAAGGACATTTTCATTTTTTCCCGATTTTATTCTCATGGTATATACAGCATCCCGAGAGATTATGCTGGTGCTTCTGCGCCTGGGATCCGGGCGTCGGCGTCCTGTGAACTCTTGCAATATCGGGCCAGCATCCCTTCTAAAGCGTAGCAATGATGGAAAATAATTCGCTGTATTTGGGATTTTTCCTGGTGTTTTTAGTGGATTTTAGGGGAAGCGAGTGCAGTTTAAGTGAAAAAATACCTTTGGGTAAGTAAATTTAGTAGAACTAGAATTAAATGTGTCTTGTACCGTTTACACGAGTATCCTGATAATAGTTCATAAACCGTGAAGTGGTAATTGAATCTAAGGTTATATTGATGTCACGCAGTTTACGCTGCAGAGAGGTACGAGGTAAGTTAAAGTACTTATATTAAAAATTTTATTAAGAAAAGTTGATCAGAATTTAAAATCATGCAAGCGCATATGGAATTCAATAACCATCAGCTTACATTAATCTTTTTGCATTCTTTTAAACCTCTGAACAGGAAAAAATGTTGTTGGTATTGTATATCTTACCATACCAACCCGATTTAAGTTAAAACCCGATCTTAATATGAAAAACTAGTTTTAATTATCCTCCTTAGTCAACTCTAGATTTAACTCTCAAACTGTAATTGTCTTATCATTAGAACTAAAAATTTGATACTTGTTTAATTGAAAACGGGATTTACTCGTAGTTAAACTAGTATCTACTAGTGGTGGAATACTATCGATAGTCAGCCCTATCGATAGTTTCCGATAGTCTAAAGAGTTACTATCGATAGTATCGATAGTACTATCGAAACTATACCAACCTTGATACGTGGTAGAGTTGTTGAGTAATACATTTTACTTATGGACCTTATGGTTGACATGCACTTTTTATAAAATACTCCCAAACGTATGACTTCCCGCGTTTACTCATTTTTTAAATTTTAATTAAATTAATCAAAATTATGGAAGACAGTGAAACGTAGTACACTACATCAAAAAAGCACACATAATACTGAATTAATAGATCCGGGCCGGGGATTCCCTGTAGGATTTTTCTTTAATTTGTTCATAAAGCAATAGATGACAGCACCAACAGCAAGTAGAGTGCGTATGTGATTAAAAAAGAAACAACCTTTAAAACAGATTTATGATCTAGTGCTGAATTTGGTTTATTTTTAATTTAAGTTTTTTAAATCGAATTCCGTGAACTTAAATTTAAGAAATACTAATAACATGCGAGTTTAAACTATCGATGATTACTTAAAACAATCGATAGTTTTCGATAGTAACAAACTATCGATAGTATCGATAGTGCCATCGATAGTATTCCACCACTAGTATCTACTAAGCTCTAGCCAAAAAATCAAATTGATATGTGATATATGAACTGACAGAACTATGATTTATATTGGTTGTATTTATCACTTAATAAACTTCGTTCATATAGGCTTTAAATGTGAAGATAGAAATAAAAAAGGAGAAGAGGTATAGTGTGCTGAGTTTTATATACAGGGTGATTCACGACGAGCGTGCATTATAACTTTATGGATAACTACTGAATATATGTTTCTGAAACTTTGGGGATTTGGGTTTATCGATATGCTCTCTTTAACTAAAATATTGACATGTTTCTGTCATTTCCGGTTATACCGGAAGTAGCTGCCAACTTTCGTTTTTTAAATACAACATGGTAATTTTTATTACATTTTTCGATTAAGCATTAAATACTAAGCACATTTTATAGAAAATGTTTTTGTCATACTCTATTAGTTTTTGAGATATCTGGACTTTTTGTAATTATTTGGCAAATGTATGACGATGAAATAATCCATATATTTTTTTTACCTTAGCGCTTGGACTAACAATTTTTCTATCCGAATAGCTAGAAGATCATCAAGTCTCAAAAACATTTCAAATTCGGCACAAAATGTACAGGGTGGTCACAATTCAAGCCTCATTGTGAAAGAATTCAACCATTAAAAACTTTCTTATTTTAAATGGAACACCCTGTATATTTTTATTTAATTTGATGGCAAATTAGTTGTTCTTTATAAATAGTATTTATTGTCCTATACCTATATCAAAGAGTTTTCTCAAAAATTCCATTTTTATTCCGAAAATACTATTTGTTCAAGTGTGTTATGAAAACAATTGTACTTAGGGGCTATATACTGATGTCTATACGGAGGAAAAGTGATTGATTGCTTGAAAATACAATATTCTAAAGTGTTTCTTAATAATTTATAAATAAAATGCAGTTGATTGTTTTAAATTTAATGGTTTAAATATTATTTTTTTAAAAATAGCAAGGAAACAAGTTTATAAACTTTAAATTCTTTAATTAAAAATGTGTTTGAAAATTATACCTAATATCTTTTGATTATATTTTTAAAATATGTTCGAAATGATTGCCATTTTCTTCCAAGCATTTATGTATTCTTTTCATCATGTTATTTCTTGTAGCATTCCTAATTTCTTGTGAGAGATTGAAATGCTGCCTTCACCCTTTCAATTAGATTTTCCTTCGTGGTGATGGGACGCGCGTAAACTTTATCTTTAATGGTTCCCCAGATGAAAAGTCCAGTGGAGTTAAGTCTGGCGAACGAGCTGGCCAGTGGAAGGGACCTTGGTTTGCGATCCACTGGTCATGAAAAAGTCTGTTTAGGGCGGTCTTAACAACTTGGACGTTGTGTGCTGGGAGCCCCATCGATTTGATACCAATCACTTTTCCTCCGTATAGACATCAGTATACAGCCCCTAAGTACAATTGTTTTCATAGCACACTTGAACAAATTTGTATTTTCGGAATAAAATTGGATTTTTTGAGAAAACGCTTTGATATAGGTATAGGACAGTAAATACTATTTATAAAGAACAACTAATTTGCCATCAAATTAAATAAAAATATACAGGGTGTTCCATTTAAAATAAGAAAGTTTTTAATGGTTGAATTCTTTCACAATGAGGCTTGAATTGTGACCACCCTGTACATTATTTGCCGAATTTGAAATGTTTTTGAGACTTGATGATCTTCTAGCTATTCGGTGAGAAAAAGTTTTTAGTCCAAGGGCTAAGGTAAAAAAAATATATGGATTATTTCATCGTCATGCATTTGCCAAATAATTACAAAAAGTCCAGATATCTCAAAAACTAATAGAGTCTGACAAAAACATTTTCTATAAAATATGCTTAGTAATTAATGCTTAATCGAAAAATGTAATAAAAATTACCATGTTGTATTTAAAAAACGAAAGTTGGCAGCTACTTCCGGTATAACCGGAAATGACAGGAACATGTCAATATTTTAGTTAAAGAGAGCATATCGGTAAACCCAAATCCCCAAAGTTTCAGGAACATATATTCAGTAGTTCTCCATAAAGTTCTAATGCACGCTCGTCGTGAATCACCCTGTATATATCGTAGAACACATTTTGAATAAAACACTTAAAAAAATTACCAAACATGACCTGTAGTTTTTCTGGGAATAAGAAAAATAACTAATGGGCATGCTATTATTATTTTAAATAATGTAATAAAAATAAGAAATTCATCAGTAATTACATTTTATGTTTGAAGGTAGGTAACTATTTGTATCAAGGTTTAAAAAACTATTGCTTCAACATGGAAAAATTAATGATTAATGATTATTTATCTGTTTGGGTCGTATTAATATCCCTTTCTAGTTTCCGCTGAAGTGACAATTTAAATATATTGATTTGTGATTCTTCTTCACATGCCCTACATACATTTGCAATCACTTCACGGGTCTGACTGTGAAGGTTTTTACCAGGAGTATACTCATTCATTGTCACAAACAAAATTTTAAAATATCCTTAAACATGACACAATGAATACAACTTATTTATAAAACAAGCCTGATGGCCCATCGGCTGTCTCATGAGACGTATGCGCTATGAACTGTTTGGGATATAACCTATCAAATTAGCTCTAGCTACCTGTAACCATTAACAATGCACGATGTTGTCATATTTGTATGTATCTTCTACAATTTATTTTTAGGGTTTTCTCGGTAAGAGGTTATTAAATTAAAATTTAATGTATGTGACAACATTGTTAACCCCAACATTTGTTTTGCCCGCATTCCTTTCGTAGCCACAGATAAACTTGTCGACCTATAGGTGGCTTTGCAAGCATAAGAATTTACCTTTACTGTAACTGCTGGATAATATTTATAAAGCGACTTTACTACTCCATAGCTGGGTATGTAACCCAGCAAAATTAATTTTCCTGTCACAGCTATCTTTTTTATTGTATTATGTACGTGTTTTTCTATGTCTATTAATTAAAATTTTCTCTCAGTGTAGAAGATTATTCAATAGTACGGTTTCATTTGCTCGAGAAGAAGAGAGGGGGTGGCGCGGGTTTTACCGCGTTAGTAAAAATTAATTTTGACTAAAATATATTTAGTCAAAACTGATAGAATTAACTAAAATGTTTGTAAATTCTAGTTTAAACTAATCTAGAATTAACTATGATGGATAGTTAAAACTTAGTTAGAACGTATTTCCTAGGAATTTTTTACGGTAACATACAATTTATTAGAAAAGATTATTTCGGAAATAACATTTGACCAAATTTTATCTCCTAGGCTGATATGACAGGGAATTGTAGAAATTATAAATTTTAACTAGAGAATATATTGTATAAAATGAAACCAAACCGGTATAGGCTGATGATTATTAAATTCCGTACACTTGCATGATTTTACATTCTGAGCAACTTTTCTCAATAAAATTTTTTCATATTTTGTGAAGAGGCACTTTGCCTAGACAGGAAGTAAATATAATTCGTCACTTATCCTGGAATATACTGTATAAAAATATGGTTTCGTTACACTATTCGGACACACTAATTACTTGTATTTTTACCTTTTTTTTTGTTTGATTGTGTAATATTAATAGTTTTAAGTAAAATTAGATGCGGAAAACACACATTAATTCATAAAATTTGAGTTTAAAGGGTTTGTTCGGGTTTGTTCGGGTTTGTTCGGGCAGAAAGTTAATTCAAATGCCTTGAATTCCTGCTTTTATTGTTGCAAATGCCGGAAAGATTATCCTTTGTTTTCGGGATCTTTTTTCAAAATATGAATATTCCTGTTAGGCAGATATTTAAACTACACCGGTGGCGACCACAAAGTGCCGGTGGCCGCTACACGCTGCGGGCACTATGTTGTACACAGTTCTTATGGGCCGAGGGATGGCGTTTTCAGTGGCTCGGTTGAGCTGCACTGAGTCCATAAGAGGCGGGTGGCGGAATAAGGTTCCAAAAGCTGTAGCGGGGCGGATTTTCACTTGTTTTACCAGGACACTATCAATTTATGTAACTTTCTTGTGTTTTCTTTTCCCGAATACAGAAGGAAATCGGCTACAAAAGGTGTAGCGGGGGCGGGTTTTCAGTAGTTTTCCCAGAGCACTGTCAATTTATGTAACTTTCTTATGATTTCTTTTGCCGAATACAAAAATAAATCGGCTACAAAAGGTGTAGCGGGGGCGGGTTTTCACTTTTTTTCCCAGGGCACTGTCAATTTTTGTAACTTTCTTGTGTTTTCTTTAGTCGAATACACTAACAAATCGTCTACAAAAGGTGTAGCGGGGGCGGGTTTTCACTTGTTTTCCCAGGGCACTGTCAATTTATGTAACATTCTTATGTTTCCTGTTTCCGAATAGGAAATCGGCTACAAAAGGTGTAGTGGGAGCGGGTTCTCACTGGTTTTCACAGGGCACTGTCAATTTATGTGACTTTCTTATGTTTTCTTTTTCCGAATACAGAAGGAAATCGGCTACAAACGGTGTAGCGGGGGCGGGTTCTCACTTGTTTTCCCAGGGCACTGTCAATTTATGTAACTCTCTTATGTTTTCTTTTTCCGAATCCAGAAGGAAATCGGGTACAAAAGGTGTAGCGGGGGCGGGTTTCCACTTGTTTTCCCAGGGTACTGTCAATTTATGTAACTTTCTTGTGTTTTTTTTCCCGAATACAAAAACAAATCGGCTACAAAAGGTGTAGCGGGGGCGGGTTTTCAGTGGTTTTCCCAGGGCAGTGTCAATTTATGTAACTTACCCTAACTTTCTTATGTTTTCTTTTCTACAACCATATCTTTCCATTACATTTTCAAAAATTGTTAAATTCCGTGGGTGCTCAAGTGTAATCATTACACAGACCTTTACTTTTTATTTTTGTTATAAAATTATAAATCCGGCAACATCGCTAAAATTGTTTAGGTCAGAACCTTGTCAAATCACTCAAAAACCATAAAATCAGGATTTTTATTAATTAATTTCTTAAAAATTACTGAGTATTCCGCAAATTTTTTTATTGAATATTACCACTAAAAATGTATACTTTTAGAAAAAAATAGTAAAAATTTAAAATTCGTGTGTCCGAATAGTGTAACGGACCCAAAAATATTATAGCAATTATTAATAGAATCATTTTGTAAATAAATGGTTCTAGGGTAAGCTATCCCTTATCTTTGAAATCTAGGAAAAGTTTTAATGCGAAAAACATTTTATAATTAACATGATATGAATGAAACGTAAATATGAAATATAGTTTAAAATTTTAAAATTTTGTGTTTGTTCGGGTTTGTTAGTTATTTACATTTTTTAACCTATTAGGTACGCCAATGGTTATCTAGCATTTTAATAAATTATAACTGTCATCCATTCGATCGTCTAAAATAAAAATATTAAAATTATTGTTAATATGTCAAGCCTGGTTGCAATACTCCTTTCCAAAAAAATAACTATTAAAAATAAATGCAAATGTTGTTTTCCAAATTCGTATTGAATTTTGAAAGGGTATTATTTAGCATTATTATAATAATAGATAAAAAAATATAAAAAATCAAAAAAAATTAAAGATAATAATTTAAATATTTCATATTTATTTGGAAATTATAAATTACTTGTCCAAGTAAAACATTTTTTGAAATATGGGTAATTTACGCAATCGCCAAGATAGCTTGGTGTCCTCTTCCGAACCAGGAAGTTGTACACACCTCAACAACTTTTGACACTATACAAAGCCCAGATTCGACCATCACTAGAGTACTGCTCTCATGTCTGGAGCTCCGCACCCATACTCTTCGGCTGCTGGATTCCATCGAAAGGAGGGCCATTCGTCTGATTGGAGACCACGAGCTGACGAAGGACCTCGACAGCCTAGAACATCGAAGACAGGGTGGGGATTTGACTCTCTTTTACAGATATTTTCATGGAAAGTGCTCGACGGACCTTGCCCTCTTAATTCCGTCCAGAGCAGCGAATAGCAGAAATACACGACGAACCACTGCCACCCATCCATATGTGGTTAAGCTCAGTACTCCTCGAACTTCATTTATTTATGAATTCTTTCATCTGGAGGAGTTCATCCTTATGGAACGACCTTCCCGAGGTCGTTTTTCCCAACGAATATTACCTCCAACGATTGAAAACCAATGTGAATCGCTTTTTGACTCCCAGAGTGCCCTAAAGGATTTTTTCCTATAGTGCTTGTGTTTGATCATAAAAAAAAGCAAAAAGCAATTTATTAGCTTTTTTTGTATCTCCCGTCTTACTCAAGAAATATATTACAATTATCAGAAATCAATTATGAAAAAGTTTTCTTGTCCTTGCAAACTTCCTTGATCACCCTGTTTACTAATGTTGTTAATTCCGAGGTAATTGTTGGGTCGGAGGACCCTTAAAATATAAGTTTTACTTAACGGTAACAGTTCTATCAAGTTTTTATTGTTTATGTTATGTATAGCATAATTTTGTTTCATTGAGAATTTCTTCTAAGATACTGATCAATTGGTTTATCCATTAACCCAAATCGAACGCAGACAGAGCTTTTCTTTACAAGAGCCGAGTTCATATATATTTGTTATTTTAAAATTACATGGAATGTTACAGTGTTTTTGCTAATTACAGTTATAACATGAGTTATGTAACCACTTAATCCTGAATAGACATTTATTCTGCTGACGCTGCATTCATCTTACATTATAATGTTAATTATTGTTCTTTTTAAGTCAGTCAGCTGAAGATATTTCTATTGTAACGTAACGTTGAAATATATGTTTTAAATAATAAGTAAACCTTTTTTAAAAAGACATCATCAATATCGTAGTAGTTAACTCATGGAAAGGAAACTTTAAAACATACAGGGTGGCCAATTAGTGCGACAAAGCTCAATATCTCTTTTACCGCTAGGGATAGCGGAAAACTTTTTTCACAAAAGTTATTAAGCATTAAGAGGTGCAGCTTTTAAAATTATTTTCGACCATACAGGGTGCTCCAAAAGGGCAGTGTGATAAGAATTTCATATTTTTTAAATGGGACACTATGTATATTTTTACATATTTGAATTCACCGTAAAATTCTGTACATAGCACCGTAATTATTTGTACACATTTTTACAACGTTGCCAAATAGATTGGAAAATTCCTAAAATTTGTGCAAAAACATGGTTCAATGAAATGTGTAATATTTCATAACTTATAATAATTTGAAATAAAATATTTTTATGTCGGAAAGAGGAATGTTGACAGAAGTCCCGTATGATAACGTATATCAATATTATTATACAGGGTATTTTCTATGGATATGCCAACATTACGAACTTGAAACCTGAATTTCGTAAGTTTTTTAAATGAAACACCCTGTATATGATAACTTTATCTTGTAGATATTTTAATCCTCTCTAATTTTTATTAAGGTCTTTCTATGCCTATCTCTACCAATCGTGGTGGTATTTCAATTTTTATTTAAACTCGAGCAAAACAAAGTGGATGTATTTTACCATTGTCCTTGTTCTAGTCACCTATGACAAAATAAAAAGAAAATGTTATATTTTTATTTGTTCATATAGTAACCCCAATACCTTGAACACATAATTCAATACGGTTTTTTAAAAGAATGAGTCATGTCTCTACACATTTTCAACTGTTTTCAAAATATTACTCGGCAAATGTCTAGAAACATTCTTTTGAAAAACGCATTGAATATGTGTTAAAGTTAATGGGGTCACTATGAACAAATAATTAGGAAATACTTTGAAAACAGTTCCAAATGTGTAGAAACATGACTCATTCTTTTGAAAAACGTATTGAATTATGTGTTCAAGTTAGTGGGGGTCACAATATGAACAAATAATTAGGTAATAATTTACGTTAGAAATTGTCCCCGAGCTTGAATCGTTAAAATATTTTTGTGTCGTATCCTCCCGTATGAATAAATATTTTTTTTTAAATTACAACATTTTGTTTTTATTTTGTCATAGGTGACTAAAAAAAGACAATGGTAAAATGCATCCACTTTTTTTTGCTCGAGTTTAAATAAAAATTGAAATACCACCAAGATTGGTAGAGATAGGCATAGAAAGACCTTAATAAAAATTAGAGGGGATTAAAATATCTACAAGATAAAGTAATCATATACAGGGTGTTTCATTTAAAAAACTTACGAAACTCAGGTTTCAACTTCGTAATGTTGGCATATCCATAGAAAATACCCTGTATAAAAATATTGATATATGTTATCAGCGGGGACTTCTGTCAACATTCCTCTTTCCGACATAAAAATATTTTATTTCAAATTATTATAAGTTAAAAAATATTACACATTTCATTGAACCATGTTTTTGCACAAATTTGAGGAATTTTCCAATCTATTTGGCAACGTTGCAAAACTCTGTACAAATAATTACGGTGTTATATACAGAATTGTACGGTGAATTCAAATATGTAAAAATATACATAGTGTCCCGTTTAAAAAATATGAAATTTTTTCACATCGCCCTTTTGGAGCACCCTGTATAGTCGAAAATAATTTTAAAATCTGCACCTCTTAACGCTTAATAACTTTCGTGAAAAAAGTTTTCCGCTATCCCTAGCGGTAAAAGAGATATCGAGGTTTGTCGCACTAATTGGCCACCCAGTATGTTTCTTCCAATTTTATTACGTTCTAACGTACGAGAGAAAAAACTAAACCTAAGAGACCTTCTTGATTAGTAATATATTGAATTTATTTGTTTCAGAAAATAGAATTGTATTTAAACAAATAACTAAGTATATTTGTTTCTAGGTGCTATATTTGAACAGGGCACTGATGATGTTCAAACAGCATTTAAATTCGCCATTGCCAATCATAATCAAAACGACTCAGGACGACGTTTCGAACTTCAAGCGTATGTCGACGTCATCAATACGGCTGATGCTTTTAAGCTATCCCGATTAAGTAAGTAGTTTATGCTTGATAATATTAAAAATCGACCAATACTTTTGCTAAGCGCTTTCCTTGTACATATACAGTTTCTAATGGTTGGACCCTGTATTAAATTGTGCCAGATATAACGGATAAATGTAATTACCTAGTAAATGTTTCCCTAAGAAACGTTTAAAAGCGCGGAAAGAAAAGTAAATTGTGTATTAAGTTTTTTTCTTTGTTTTGCAGTGTAAAACTGAAAACCCCAAACAAATGTGCAAACTAGCCACGTATTTTTGTCGGATTTGACATTAGATGACTTAAATTGCTTATTAATTCAAAGCGCCATTTACGGTAATTTTTCTTCAATCTCAGGTTCCACCCCAAGTAGCATTTTTAGATACATTGTGGTCAATGTATCGTAACTATCGTTTCTGTTTCGGATCAAAATTGGAAACTGTTGGCAACAAAAATGGAAATACTTTCGAAACGTATACATTTCAAATGGGACATTTACACGTGTTTCCAAGTGGTTGGTACTAGCTGTGACTTTCGCTGTTTCGATGCAGAATCGAAACTTTTATCGAAAATGTTACTTATTTGTATTTAAAAATGACAGCTAAAGTGGCGGGGCGGGGCTATGTTAAACCATGCGCAAAACAATTAGGATACCTTCACTGTTGTAAAATAAATGAAAAACAATATGTAACAATAATTTCGCCATGATGAATTCGTTATAAGTATATTTCCTATAAGTTATTTTATTTTATATACCTAGTTATTGCACATTAGAACCAAAAAATCATTGTCGCAGTAAATTTTATCGTGCAGTTTAGTAATTTGGCTTTATATTTTTGACGTGCACTCGATTTATTTTCATTTACAAAAAAAAATATACTTTGTCAAAAAAATTAAAATTAAAATATTATCAATATTTTATTTATTTCTTTTATAAATCGACTTAGCTAGGAAAATGGAACTTATTGTAACAAGTTTTGGCATTGCAAGAGATGCAGGAATTTCATTAAAACTCATTTTAACAAAATAAAAATTCATTTCCTAAAATGGCCGCTAGAAAGCAAGAAATTATTCTGGTCCAAAATGGACTCGACACACAATTTCTACTCTTTGGCTTTTATAATGTTTCCATGATGCACAGAAGAATAAAATATTTGTGCCACAGAAAAAAAGGTTTTCTTGCATGCTCATAAAAGAAAGGTTGGGTATCGACAGCCGCGGTGTGACGTCACGAGAGGCGTGGGAAAACCTTTCCAAACTAAAATTATAAGGGATAAATAAGCAATTTCCTGGTATTATTTGTATATTAGTATTTGTATATGTTATTATTGATTCATTTTCAGAAACAGATTGACGTAAGTGTTTTTTGAAGATTTTTAATCAACATCTTGTTTGAGGTTATGTTATTATTGTTTGCATAGGGAGATTTAAATTGTTATTTTTCTGTTAAAAACAGCTTATTGCACTGTATTTATCAACATAGAGTATACCAACCCTATAGCCATACTTTATGTTGATAAATCCAGTACAGTAAACTTTTTATTACAGAAAATTAACAATTTAAATCTCGCTAAACAATAACATAACCTCAAACTTGTTCAGATGGTGATTAAAAATGTACCTAAAACACTTACTTCAATCTGTGGTTGAAAATGGATCAATAATAACACCTAAAATATAAATAATATCAAGAAGTTGCTAATTTATCGCTAATAAACGTACACCGATGCTATATAAAATCTCTTATGGGAAATTCAATGCAATCTTGTGTCTTTCCAAAACTTTATAATTTTAACTAAAAATTTTTCGAAAAATATTTATCTTCGCGTGTCGTTAATATATCGACACCACGATTTGTAAAATATTTCGAACCAAGCACGTCTTTAAGTGTTTCTAGTAACTAGATTCGAAAATGTGTCGCAAAAGTTTCGTAACACATATGTCTCGATACAAGGTACATTACTAAATAATGCTTTCTACAGTATTGATGAATTTCTGAACTACACTTTTTAATCTTATTATCTTATCAATATTGTTACTATTTATCTCCCTTAGTTCTTAGTTGTTTTAGCTTTTAGGATCTCTATGACCTGTCCTATATCCTTTATTGTGATCTTTGGATTAATAAATGCATTTCATTTCATTTCATTTCATTTCAAGTTTCTAATTCGAATCGAAAATGTGTCGAAACGTTTCTCAGCAAAGAATATGTGTCCAATTTATGTCTAAAAATGCTACTTGGGACGGGTATAGCATTAATAAATTATTGCCATAATGCCCTGTATATCAAATTGAAAGAATATCCGGTTTCGAGAAAGACTAGTTTCTAATCGTCAAACATACATAGGTATAGACCGATGGAAATGATAAATATGTTTTTTCAGATCTTCTTCTCTAGGTGCCTTCTTCGCTGCGAAGATTGGCAATCATTAGCGCGATTCTAATTTTTCAGACCGCAGCTCTCATTAGTTCATTGTTAGTACATCCAAACCACTCCCTAAGGTTCTTCAGCAATAAGTTCCGTCTCCTTCTTATAGATCCCTTCCCCTGAATTTTCCTTGCATAATTATTTGTAACATTCCATATTTGTCTCCCCTCATGACATGTCCCATATACATCAGTTTCCTTCTCTTAATTGTTGAAATTATTTCCCTCTCCTTGTGCATACGCATCATTACCTTGATGTTAGTTATCCTCTCTACCCATGAAATCTTCAATATTCTCCGGTATAACAATATCTCAAATGCCCCCAGCCTCCTCACATTAGCCAGCCTCAGTGTCCAGTACTCCATCCCATAATACAGTATAGACAACACATAGCATCTCATCATTAGTATCTTTAATTCAAGATTTAAATCTAGACAGAAGAAAAGTCTCTTCATTCATGTAAATGTGCTTGTTCGATTCTTATTCGCATTTCTTGGGAGTTGTGATTGTTTTCATTAATGGTCGTGCCTAGGTATATGTATTCCCTTACTCTTTCAATATGTTGATCCTTCACATATATCCTGCGAATATCTATATATAGTTGTTTTTGTTACCAGCATATAGTTTGTCTTGCTTAATATGTTCAGTGATAGTCCATAATCTTCGCATATTGTGACCATTCTATTAACTAGCGTCTATAGATCTTCATGCGTTCCAGCCAAAATAACCGTATCGTCAGCATATCTTAGATTATTTATTGTCCTGCTCAGATACTTACTTTTAAATTTTACGATATTGTAAGATCTCGAAAGTATTTTTTCGCGATTACAATATTTTTGCGACGAGTGTACGTGTTATTTTTTAAATTATTACCGCTAGATATTTACGAACAGCACAAATTCTAACCTACCTTCTAGAAAAGTAACTTAAGCTGCAAACACACTATTATCACGTCACGTGAGATCACATGCTATCACGCAATGTCAAGGCATACCTGAAATATCTGCAAGGAGGTTTATGCGGGCTTATAAATAGGTTTAAGCCGCAAACACACTATTATCACGTCACGTGAATTCACGTGTTGTTATATCGGCAAAATAGCACATGCTGTCACGGCTTAGAAACAGACTACGTACACTGCAGATCATTTTTATTACATATTTTGTGTTTGTCAAGATCGAAAGTGAATCTTGTAGCCTTCTAGCGTTAAACTCTGATACAGTGTCATCACACGTGCCGAATATGTAAATTTGCAGAAATAAAATTGTGATGTCAAGTATGACATGCCGTGAGCTACATGAGGTGACTATAGTGTACTTCTAAACCTATTTATAAGCATGCATAAACCGCCTTGCAGATATTTGGGGTATGCCGTGACATTGCGTGATAGCATGTGATCTGCCGTGACATTGCGTGATAGCATGTAATCTCACGTGACGTGACAATAGTGTGTTTGCAGCTTTAAAAGTACACTATAGTCACCTCATGCAGCTCACGGCAAGTCATACTTGACAGCATAATTTTATTTCTGCAAATTTACATATTCGGCACGCGTGATAACACTGTGTCATAGTTTGGCGCTAGAAGGCTACAAGATTCACTTGCGATCTTGACAAACACAAAATATGTACTAAAAATGATCTGGAGTGGACGTAGTCTGTTTCTAAGCCGTGACAGCATGTGCTACTTTGCCGATATGACAACACGTTAATTCACGTGACGTGATAATAGTGTGTTCGGCTTTAGTTGCACGTACGATTTGTCACAACTAAGTTTGAATATGACTTCCCCCCTTTCCCTAGCTAAATCACCCAGATCTTCGACTGAGATATCTAAGTTCAGCAAAATTTGACGTTCCATCGTTTTCAAACAGGTTACATTCCTTAAGTTGCTTTGGTTACTTTGATATTCGATTTTTTAAAATATCATAGGTATTAATTATGTAAAATGGATGATTAAAAGTTAATTCCAAACTAAATGCCGAATGCAAATGACTCGTACGAACAAAAAACTTAGATCAGGTCAGAAACTAATTTGAATTTAGGCAAGACTAGTGGTTGCTCGTAAGCATCACTTATATCGGATTTCTATAGGTGTCATTATATGTCTATGATGCATCTGGATATGTCTGGATGACAAAAAATTCAAGGTCCCTACCATAGTTAGAGCTGCTGGCCAGCAATCGGAAGGGTCGGATTCCAACGCAACAATACTAGTCTTTCAATTTTAAAAACTTTGACTCCAGAACGATATTATTTATTAATATTTGATGCAGACGATAAAATTGAACATTAATTAAATTTATCCTGGATTTTGAAGGCGAATAGATTCGAATATTGATTTTGTCTGTCTTTTTGCATTTAAGTTCATTTGTGAAAAAAGTATACTTGGACTCCCCTTCATTGATGATCTCTCATAATTATTGATAATACCCGTCTATTTTTAACAATTTTGTCGACAATTCAAATTCGTCACCCAATTCTGAACAAACACGAAAAACATTTTTATTATTAAAATTATTTTAGTTCCGCGTGTTTCGACAATCACACCCATGAAATAAATTTAATTAGAATAATCATATTCTTTTACGGCTTTTAAAGGCTTAATTAAAAGGTTGTTGAACGCTCCAAATCGGTAATTAGATAAGTATGTTGGATGGGAATATATACTGTGTGCCAACATAATATTTCTCCCTCTTAAATAATATACTTCTACCTACTTAAATAAAGTAAAAAGTGCGTCTGACGAGAAAAACTCAAGAGACAGTGTTCATATACAATTAACCAGGCTAATCAGAAAAAATATCCACTTGAAAAAATGTCAGTGGCGTACCATCTGTTTTGTAAAAAATATCAGAGGGAATGTTTGCAGGGACGCCATTGGTGGAACAATTAAATTACTTTTCTAACTAAAATTTGTGGTTCTATATCATATTAACACGTACCAATATTGAAAATAATACCTAAAGTATTTTCGGAGATATTAAAAAATAACCATTTAAAAATAAAAATTTAACACCCTGTAGCAAACAATTTAAGCCGTTGCGGACATATATTCATATGAACTTTTTTTATAAAATGACCTAATTTTAGCACGTTATTAAGGAACACCTTGTATATTTCTTGTTCTTTTTTAGTTTGCAATCAATTTTCTAGAGGGGTATACTCCATGGTAGGAGCTGTATCTCCAGATTCATTTGATACATTACATTCTTACAGCAACACATTTCAAATGCCCTTTGTAACACCATGGTTTCCGGAAAAGGTAAGCTTCTAGACTTGCTCAATATTGAAGAACGAATGATTGTTTATACCTGTATGGGTGAATAGATTTTAACTGGATAAATTAAGATTAATGATAAGATCTGTAAAATGTTGTCTGAATATTACTAGAGTAAAGGGGACAAATAAGCATAATTTTTTAAAATGTCAAATTACTTTTATTTTTGTAACACAACAAATACGAATGATGAATAAATATATGTACCTTTTTATGACTATAACTTGGCTTTACAAGAAAACAGAACGTTTTAAAAATTATGACAAAAAAATTAAAATAATAACATTTGTACAAGGTGTCCCATTTCCGACACTTTTATACCGTATCTCCGTAATTGTTAGTGCCATCAAAAAAGTTATTTATGTGTCATGTGCTCTTTTTGGGTCAAACTTAAAATGCTAAAATCAAAATTAGAAAATTTTCGCTCGCTTAATAAATACGAGGGAAAATCAAAAAATTGACACTTTCAAAATTACCCTATATTTTCTTAGTTAAAAGAGATACAGAAAAATATTTTATACAGAAGTTCCTTTATATTGATTGCTGAATAATCTTCCGTTTTCAGAATAAGTAAACAGGGTTAGGTAAAAAAGTTATCGGACCTAACCTCATTTCTTTAAATGGAACACCCTGTATATTTTAATCTAAAAAGACACTATTTTAAATTGTCAGTTCAAATATATCACACCATGGATGATATTGGTTTCCTAGGCCATTTATTTAAACTTTATTACTTTGAAACGAAATAAAAGATTCAGATTAAGGTAAAAAATAACGGGAATCATCGCAAATATTCGGAATATGTCCTTAAATGGTTACCGTCTTTCCGGATAGCGAACAGAATATACATTTTGTGCAATTTCTTCGTTTTTTCCATTTTCATATAAACTGATGTCATATCAAATTTTTCGAAATGTTGATAGGTCAATTTCGAAAATGATTATATAAAAATGAAATATGAGAAAAAGTTATAAATGTTAATTTTTTTGAGAATTGTTATAACAAAAGTAATAACTAATAATTTATTGGCAGAAATCCCAGGAACAGATTCCAGATAACAATAAATATCTTTGAAATTTCTTCATTTTTTGGACTTTTTTCTTCATTTTGCCCAGTACCTAGCGAATCTTCTGAATCATATCGGCCACAAAAGCTTAGCTACAGGGCTGCAGCAATCGTTCAATTCTGTTCCTTTCGTCAAATCCTAAAAAGGGTTATCCAGAGGAATATTGTATATCTTTAAAGTTCACAATTATCTAATATGTTATTTGACATCACGGGTTGCTTGTGAAATTTTTCATAACATTTTATTCTAGGACTTACTTAAAGTCATACTGAAAACGTTCAGGTAATGTTATTATCGAAATAAAAATTATTTTAATTAACATTAATGGCATTATAATTTGAAATCCAATAGTGCATCTACTTTAACTTTGTTAGAATAGTGTGTCACAAATAAAACATTTTTATTAGTGACACTAATATTGACTGTAGGTCACAAATATGGAATACTATTCCATATTCCAGACACAAAATAGTTGTTACGTTTGTAATACCTAATCCCTTTCAAGGAAATGCTTCCCACGTTCGCTATAGAGGACGCCCGCAAGGCGAGAACCATAGAGCCAATTAGTAGAGGTTAATTTGAGTCAGTGGATTAACATCCACTTGCTCAATCATCACAGCTATATGTAACTATCCATTGATGCCGGAGGGGAAAAATTAAGGGCGATATGAATATTTTATTATAATTTACGTGACGAAATAAACCTTAAAAATAAAAGTTGCTATTTTAGTTTAATTTACTAATGTTTATATAAAAATTAAAAAAGTTAAGTATAAATTAAACCACGATTTATCAGAATGAAAACGTGACAATGTTCCAATAACCATCTAATTTTTAACGAACAAACTCGAGATAGCCACCCACCTCTATTGTCTGATTTTGATCTATAATATATTAATGACTTATTCCAATTTGTCGCCTTTAATCTACTAACTAATTATAATAGATTTCAAGCGATTATTTTCTCTAGAGATTGCTTCTCTCGTAGAGGGATGAGTTTCTGGAAGGTTGCATAATAATTCCACTTTATCTTTAGTAGATATATTCATTGCGTTGAATTCTATGGATTGTTTGAAATTAATTGATTTTTTAGGTGCTCACTCCTTCATCAGGGTTTCTAGATTACGCAATATCTATGCGACCAGAGTATCATCAAGCGATCATTGATACTGTCAAATATTATGGTTGGCGAAGAATTATATATCTTTACGATTCAAATGACGGTAATTTTATTTTTTACTTATATATATAAGTATAGATCCAAAAAAAATTTATAGTACTTAGTATCTACATATACATACAGGGTCAGTGTATATGCTATAATGTATACAGTGTAAGTGCTATAATAAAAAAAATCTAAGTAACTTTTGTTGCCAATTTCCTATACCCATCTCCTACAGTTTCCTGAATAAAATTCGTTACAGAATTTTTTCATAAAATAATAATTTCAAAGGTAATTTCACCTTACTTTGTAACTAATGTACTTAGTTAAAGATTAAAGCATTTGAGAAAGTTTAGAAAATGTATGGGTTTATTTCATAAACATAACATTTTTTATTCAGGGTATTTTAACAATGATACCTTCCTGGTAAAATAGTTCTCATAAGTAAATTGTTTAACTTTACTTAAGCTAGAAACATGTATGTACTGAGCAAATAGATAAAGAATGTAATTCTATTACGTTATGGTAACTTAAAATAGAGGGTGTTCCATTTAAATAAATTGACTTATGAGGATTAATAATATTATACCAGGGAGGTTTAAGTTTTAAATCATCTTGTATAAAAAAATGTCTAGTATTTTTATGACAGTAAAAATATCCATATATTTTATTATTTGAAACAAATATCTTTTTTAGCTCCGTAGACCTTGAACGACCCAATAAGTTTATTTAAATACACTTTTTTAGGTCTTCTAAGGCTACAACAAATCTATCAAGCTCTCACTCCAGGAAATGAATATTTCCAAGTTCGAACAGTAAGAAGAATTGGCAATGTAACAGAGGCATTACAATTTCTGCGGGGTTTGGAAGAGCAATCGAGATGGGAAAATAAATATGTCGTTCTGGACTGCTCCGCGGAAATGGCCAAGGAAATAGTTGTTGGACATGTGCGAGACATAGCGCTTGGTCGAAGAACTTACCATTATTTGTTATCTGGATTAGTAAGTACTTGTATTGTCAAAATCTATAGTTAGTCACTTCGGGTGAGACGCTTTCGAATTCTTTACCAGGGACAAAGTAATCATATAAAAATTTATATGAATAAACGGGTTTGGGAACTATTACCAAAAAAATAATAAATTATGACATTATTGGAAAGAGGTTCAAACAGCTTTTAAAATGATGTGTCACTTGATATATAAATCATTTTTATTCGAATGTTATTCTTTTTAACAAATTAAAAAGCCGAATAATATATCGCTGACTGCAGCAAATGTTCCTAGTAAGATGGATGGTACTGCTTCCTACTACCACACAGCTACAATTGAGGGGCACTGAGTTTTGGAAACCCGAATGGGGGCAAATATAACCACGGAAACCGTGAACGTGAAAAAGGGCTGTAAACATTGAAAATTTTTCGTGACTACACCCAAATGTCATCAACAATTCATCCAACATTTGTATAATTTTTCTTCTTTTAATAATTGGAACCTATTTGTTAATTAAATATATTTTTGTGGATGTTTGTAATATTAAGATTTTTATGGGTAATTTATTGGTGGAGATATTTATTTATTTATCAAAAAATAAAGTACAATATTCTAAAACAGTAATATCTGTTGGATATACAATTGAATCCGGTTTGTGTGTGTATACCTCTGATAATCTAAAATAAGCAAAATAAAATAAAATATTCACGACGCCCCCATTGTGAATTCCTGATGGGGGCATGCGCCTCCATGGACTTGGCGCCCCAGCGAGCTATATACGTTATGTTGGGTTTAATTTGAAGAAAGCTGCATCCTTATATCTGGTTCGACAATATGTCGATTATGATAGTTTATTTTTGTTTAGTGGTTCTCGGACCCCTAAGTAATTGCTCGGGATTTGTTCCGACCCCAGTTTGATAAACACTGCCCTATATAATATAAAATACAGGATGTTATGGAAATTACTTAATATATTTACACCGGCAAATCCTGAGATGAAAATAAATTGAAGAAAAATAACCATAAATGGCGCTTGAATTATTAAGCGAAATATATACTTTATATGAAATCTTCGCAATCAATAGTTTATTGAGGCAGTCCCGAGGTTCAAGAGAGGTTAGCGAATTATTGGCGTTGTTGCCATATTGCAACACAGAATTGGAAACGCAACAAGACGTCTTTGACTCGCACATCACGTCTTTTTCAAACTTTTTAGAAAAAACAGACTACAATATACATACTCTCTTACCTTCGATCTTATAATCCGTTTTATAATTAAATTCCATAAAAAAATAAAACACAAAAAGTATGTTTTTCAACAGAACCAACAGTAGATAATATCACACAAATTTGAAATCACATCACCAAATTTATTATTATGAATTATTTCACAACAGAAAAAAAATCGGGTAATGCTACAACTAACAAAACGTTTAAAATTCGTATACGTCAAGCACGTGGAACCCTCGACAGCGTCATTCCACCAGTGAGTCTTGAACATACTGAAGCAACGACAGTGGCGCGCAGCCGGTATCTAAGCAAGGGCGAGACACGCGGTGTGATGTGACATCACTGTATACTCTAGTGACCCACATTGTTGCTAAGTGAATCCAGATGGAACGGCGCGACAGTACGTGGGTAAACATGGTTTTTACCTTAGTATTTAGATATTCGATTTAAAAAAAAAGTATGTAGACTTTCTCTAGGACACCCAAGGAGTCACCAATTGATATAATAAGTCATTTCCATAACACTCTGTATATGAAATGAAAAATATAAGCCAATTTTATCTCTCGGTATAACCGGCAGTGACAACATTTTCTTTTTAAAGTTGCTGAGAAAACTTCAAAATACAGTTTTGATGTGACTTGTGCTAGCTTTGATAGTGTTTTAGCTATCTTGTAACTAGGACATATAATATCAATGCTACGAAACAAGGAACATAAGCATAAAGTTGAATAATTACGGTTATTTCTTAGAATTGTTTATTGCGTGTCCAGAAAATTTTTATATAATTTATGACTTATTTTGATGTTAAAATTAACCAGACGAAAAATAACAAAGAGTAATTTTCTCGATGCTATTAAATATGATGAATATTCACGAAAGTGTTTATGCAAATGCAAACAAAATCACTGAGACCGAAAAATAACTTTAATGATATAAAGTTAAATGACAACAGACGTTCACATATGTGAGCTAAATTAAACCGTAGATCACAGACCCCGATTCGTTGGACTGAACACGTAGCGACATAATTATTTTTATAAATTAAGGCTAAGATTTAAAATATATTTTTTATTAACAAAGTAAAAATATTTATTTACAACCATGCATGTAATAATGACATTTCATCTATTTTTGAAAGGTGGAAAGTTGACGTTTTTTTTACTTGTAACAAATGACAAGCAAAAGAATAGCTCTTTAATAGACAAAACCACTGTACTGTCTTTTATTTTTTGTAGGTTATGGATGACCGATGGGAAGCGGAAGTAGTGGAATATGGGGCCATCAATATTACTGGATTTAGAATCGTAGATGTTTCTCGAAAACCTGTTCGAGAATTTCTAGAAGGGTTAGTCCAACGTTACACATTAAACTGTCTATAAAAAATATTAGCCAATACATGTTATTGATGCTAAAATTTGTCCGGTAAGTATAGGAAAATATTTCGCCTACATACCTGGGAGGTCAACCCTGTATACCAGGGGTACTCAAACAGTCGATCGTGAGAGTTTTTTCGGTCGATCGCGTTCAGACAAGTTTGGTAGCTAAACAACAGTCACCATGCAGCCACAGTTTTTATTTTTCGACAGACGCCCTCCATGAGTTTGAAAGGCGTTTTTCCGATTTTAAAAAATTTACGCCTATTGTCACTTTTATGACTTATCCATTTTTTTTGTCATGACGTTGAAACAACTGCTTCTGAAATATCAAATATGTTCGATTTAGACGTGTCTTCTATCGAAAACGAGGTATTGCACATTATATACATCTCAAAGCCGTAGCAGGAGATACAAATTTTTGGTCTTTTTTACATGAAGAAAAATATCCATATTTGAAATAAATCGCTCTGCAGTTAACAGCATTGCTTGGATCCACCTATTTGTGCTAATCTGCGTTTTCCGAATTGAAAATAATAAAGTCGGAATACCGAAATCGGTTAACTGATGAGCATCAGTCTTTATGCTTGCATTTAACACTCAGTAAATACGTACCATCCTATGAGAAGTATGCAGAAGATATGCAGTGTCATGCATCGACATCTAAAGACTAAGTTACATCCAGAAATAATAAAGTAATTTTTTGTGTTCAAATTATACTTTTCATACTTCAAACTTATCTTTAATAGAATATGTACTTTCTTGTCTAGTCGATCGCTTTCCATTTAATTTCTTCCCTGTAGATCTCATATACTAAGAGTTAGAGCACCCCTGCTGTATGCTTTAGTGAAATTTTGTGACTTCATACAGCCCAAATGGAATAAGAAACTCAACTAGAATAATTATTGTACATAGCCAGGGATGCTAGGAATGAACTAGGCATCGCACAGAGGTTCCAATAGCGAATCTGACTTGACAAAAGGTAAAAATCCTTAAACTTCAAAACGACCTATATTTCATCTTAAAATGGTCATAAATAGGTGCCCATTTAGAAACCACAACCCGTTTTGCAAATAACTACGGTCTGTGTACGTGTAACATTTTATTTAGTGAACTAGTGAGTTTGGCAGAATAAATTACAGGTATTTAGATTGCTTTTAATATGTTTTGTACGCATAAAATTATTATTGTTTTCTTCTTTGGTTGATAATATTTATATGGAGCCAAATCTTTCCAAATGTTCATTTTGTAATAGAGATAGCAGGCTCGCAATTGCAAAGGCCGTCGAAGGCCGTTATAAAATTATATTCAGCTTTTAGTTTACCTCTTTAAGTGTTTAATTTTAAATTTTTTATAACCATGTTCAACCATATTTTTTTTAAATAATTTTTTCAGTGATGGAAGACGGAATTCCAAGACTAGTGAACACAGCGACCAAGAAAAAAAAATTGTAGGCCGACCTCAAAAGTTAGTTGCTGAAAGCAGCGATAGATCTCGTAAAAGGAAAGTGAAATCTTTATTAGAAGAAAATACTGTTGGTGAGATTATTCTTGCAGCTGAAATGAGCTTACGTTCAACAGGTAAATGCCACGCAGCATAAATAGTTAAAGAAGTTTCCAGATATTCCAAAAGTCATAATGCTGATATTTACCCAAATTATCATATCCTTCTTGAAACAAAAAAAAAGTGCTACCTAGAAAACATTACGATTACCGACTACTCTGGAGAAGTATACTTGCAGTCATTGGTTGATCACACTATATACCGATTAGTATCAGCACAGATGGAGGTGTTACAAGCGTGATGGCATAGATACGCTTTCAACATTAAATATAGTATTTAAGTGGGGTTGTGATGGAGCATCTGGACAAAGCCAGAACAAGCAGCTATTTTCAGCCACAGTAGAGGATGTAGATAATTGCTACATATTTATCATATCCATTGTACCACTACAGATGAATACCTATTCTGCTGTTGGGAGTACCACTAGTAATGATAAGAGGATCATTTTGTTACAAAATCCTTTGCCAGCGTTGACAAAATATTGCCGACCTGTCAAATTAATTTTAAAGAAAGAGACCTCAGAGCTGACACAGAAAGAAGTTGAAAATATAAAATCCCAAATAGCGGCACTCTCACCAACGATAGTTCAAGTAGACGGGCGTGAAATTATTGTGGAACATGAACTAGTTCTGTCCATGATTAACCGCAAGGTTTGTAGTGTACTCTCGAATCAAGCGAAACAAGATTGTCACATTTGTGGAGCAACTCTTTCCCAAATGAACAATCTTACTGTGGTTACCAAAAGAACTTAACGAAACATATAATAGTTAAATATAGATTACAATTATTGGTGACAATATATATTTGTTTAATGATAATTCTGTGCATTTTTTGAGAAAATAAAACACAACGAAAACAAATAGTAATCATTTTCACTAAAAATTAAGAAAATATACCAATACCGGCTATTTTGATATGTATTTTCCCAAAATCCCAATAAAAATAATTTTATCAAGGCAGATTAGTTATCGGAACCACTGTGCATCGCACGGATTGTAAATTTTTTTTTAAAAATTGTACATACGGATTTGGTTCAAAAAATCAACCGTTTTCATGATAATCAAATTATTATATCAGCTAATTTTGTCATACTTACCTATTTGCAATCAGGACGATAAGCAATTGTTGCTTTTATGGTAGTATTCCAACTTAATTGAATAATTAATGTTAATAAAACGGGTTTTTTCGAGGTAGAGAAAAAATTCAAAAAATTATATAAATTACTAGTATTATTTTGACCTCCCGTATACGCTTCCGAAATATTACCATATTACCATATACGTACCGGACACCATGTATTGTTGACTATCAATCCCAATATTTATTAACATACATTAAGAAATGGGTTATATGGTATTGATAGAAAGCCTTCAAATAAAATATCGTCATATTGACATAATAAAATTTGAAACAGAAATTATATCATTATTCATTGATCAGTGATTCATAAAAAATGGGCCGGTAGAATGCAATGAGTTTTATTTAAAAAAATGAATGCAAGTCTTTTGCTATAACCGGAACTGATAGATCGTTCAAATATATTTCTCAAAAATTTAATAGTTAATTAGGTCCAATGCCATAGTTTCAATAAGATAAGAATCAATTTGCTAGATTTTTTTTTATAGGCGAAGGTGAATTACAACCTTAATAATATCAATAAAAGATCAAATATTGACATATAATAGCAACAATTCCGTGAGGCACGCAGTCAGTGGTCTGGGTGAAACGACGCCACAAAACCAATTTCCAATGCCGTAATTTAATAATCTAACACAAGTCTACTATTGCAGTTTCAGCATAGTTCCAGTATTATATTTTAATGGGCACTACCCGCAAGTTTGTCTGTATTGCATCCGGGCAACTTCCTTAAATAAAAGATCGAGTATCGACTAAGTAATACATATTTAAATTTTATCCCGCTTGTTTACTAAAGATGTTTAAATTTAGGCATTAGATCATTTATATCTAATAGTTGTTCTGTTGCATTTTAAAGCTTGCTTTAAAACAATTTCTGAAGTGGTCTCGTAATAGAGGTATATCTATCGTGAATGAATCGATCACAAAGATCTAATTAGTAGATAGTAGTGAATGACCAAATCATTACCGGTCATTAACAGAGAACGGTGGATAAGAAATATTGGAACGAAACTAAGAATAACATCTAAGCTAAAAGCAATAGGAAAATCGATTGATTTATTGATTCAAAAGATTAGATCGTTTTTTAAATCGGTCAGTGACTGATTGGGTCGCCTCTAAATTATTGATTGGCACGATACTATCATGTCATGATATACCAAGCGTCGATCTTCTTAATGTAACAGCAGTTAAAATTTTTAATGGAACTTGTTCCCATCACTATTATTTTTGGCTTAGGTCACTAAATGTCAATATAGAACGCATTAATTTAAAACACGTTAGTGAATGGAGTTTTAAATGCACTTTTAGTGGTTGGAAACAAAATCCCGAAAATTAAAATTTTGTTGTAAAATGCATGAAACAAACATCAATTACTTTGTAGGTGGAAACGTTTGGATCAGATACAGTCACCTGGTGCTGGTAGAGAAACGATTTCAGCCCAAGGGGCACTCATGTACGATGCCGTATTCGTATTGGTCGAGGCTTTTAATAAAATTCTAAGGAAGAAACCGGACAATTTTAAAAATATTAACAGCAGGCCTGGAAGAGGACAATTTTATAATAATGGCAGCAAAATTCTCGATTGCAATGCGTCTGGCGGTTGGGTGTCACCTTGGGAACACGGCGATAAAATTTCAAGATATCTAAGAAAGGTGAATAGTGGATACTCGTATAATGATATATTTCCAAAAAGTTTATTAATCTTTAAAAGCTCTCACACTTCAAAATAAATAAATTAAAAAATATTGTAAAAATTAGTATAAAATATTTTGTTCCTAAAAAATTTAAGATTTGTGATTAGAAAATTGTGTTTTTGTACACACAAAAATATTGATTTTACCTATCAGTAAACTACCTTCATTTTTCGTTTTTAAGAGTAATGCCATTAGATATTGGTCGTTGGAATTGCCTTTTTCGTCATAATTCAAGATTTAAACAAAATTATTCATTATACATTGAGTCAATATAATTTTTTGTCTATTTTTAAACATAAATTCTAATTAGTATTAATTAAACTATAATTTTATTTTATAGTTTTTATTCGGCGTGGAAGGTCTTCTTACACAAAACAAAATGATATTGAGATCTCTCTGTATATAAAAATAAATTTTCTTTAAATCTTGAATTAGGTTAAAAAATTCTAAGGAACATTTCCTAATGACATTTTTCTTAAAAATGAAAAATTAAGGTAGTTTAGTATTAGACAAAAATCAATATTTTTTAAGAATTTAACCTCGCTATATATAAAAACTAAATTTTCTAATATGAATTTTTTACAACAAAATTTTTTATAAGCTATGACTCTTTGTCGAGAAATTAAAAATTAGGTCCATTTGTGGAATAGGGAACCCCATCCAGGGACATCCTGTATATAATAGAACGGTATGGTACAATTTTAATAAGTTTTTATCTCAATAATTCATTTCACAATTATTTTCATAAACAAAATTATTCACCACAAGCACATGAAACCACATTATTTAATGGCAGTACAGCAACAACGATGTGCTACAACTGGTAAATTAAAAAAACCATATTGACTTTTAAAACTCGGACTAACACTCGCGAATTCCCTAATTAAATTAGAACAACCTTAAACATTTAAAACTAGAACTAATAGTCGAAAATTCAAGGGAACTCGGCGTCTACATGTAATCACTTTAACGTTTCAAATGATATTAGCTTCCAGTTGCCTTCTCTCGCTTTTCAGTCGCGAGACGGGAAGGAAGTTTAATTGCGCCTCGTCGTGGTAGCGAACGACAACATGTCGAGGAATGCCTAGAGGTTTGACAATACTATACAACCTTGGCATGTGTTAATCTACATTACAGTTTTGGTGGTATAATTTTACCCAAGCAGTCAGCAATTTAAATATCATAAACCATTTCCTTAACACCCTGTATTATTATGAGTCAACTTTCTCAATCTCTTTGATTTTAATTCTATGAAGGAAGATATACTTTTGGCTAAAATACTCTTCAAAATTTTTCTCATTTCGTGCTTAAACACATTTAGTTTGATCAGTATACCTCAATGAAAAGTGATATATTTCTAAGCTATAGGTGTTTAAAATGACCACATTTGTCTTCCGTCCAACGATTATCGCGACTTTTTCCCGCAAAAATGGCAATCAGCACAAGAGGTAAACTACTGATTTCGGGGAATGATATTATCTGAAGAATTAACAGTTTTCGTGTTTAATAGCGATTATATGGCACGCTATTTTCTTTGTCGCTGAAAAAGTATTTGGATAAGAAAAAGCCGTTTTCACATGTGCTTTAGATATAGATATGTCCTCTGTTTTATATAAAATTTTCCTTGAAACTCAATTAAATTGATTACAAATAGTTTTGATCTAAAAGATCTAAATTTATGCATTGAAAAATAAGACGTAAAGAATTTCGCTCAGAACTAGAGAACATTATAATATATTTCTTAGAAATTAATATTTTTAACATAACGTAAGTTTGTAAATTATAGGTTGTAAGAGATCCTATACAGGGTGCAACAGAAAGGTTGGGAGTAAATTTAGCAGTGATTTCCTTGGCACAAAATAATATTTTTTTTCCTATAAATTTTTGCTCTACTGATTTTTGTTTCCAAACTACAGGGTGTTAAAAGTTTGTAATAAAATTCTAATAATTAATTAATTAACAATAATCAATGTATTAAGTACTAACTTACAAACTTAAATTAATTATTAATTAGTAATATTGAACAAAATAAAAAGAATATTACAAAAGATGCTGAAAATATTGCCCCCTAACTTCAATGCATTTCCTCATGGATTCTCTTAATCGTCCAAAAATACCAGGCATCTCTCTAATTTGGCGACACCTCATTTCAACTCTTTTACGAAGAGTCTGCACGTCAGGAATGGCAACGAAATAAACTATCTCTTTTAAGTGCCCCCGTAAATAAAAATCCAAAGGATTAAGGTCGGGAGAACGAGGAGGCCATGTTCTTAGCCCTTTACGACCTATCCATTTGTTCCGGAACGTTTCATTGAGATATTCTCTTACTTCTCATCTAAAGTGAGCTGGAGCGCCGTCATGCGTAAACCACATCCGACTGCGTGTTTCAAGTGGGACTTCTTCTAGATAGCCATCTAATCGATTTGGTAGTACTATGGGACTAATAAAAATTTATCAAAATGATTAAATTACAAAATTATTAGGGCAATATCAAAGTAAGCTCCTGCTAAAATTTCATTTCATTATGTGTCAGCGCCAAAAAGTTATTACGCAATTTTGCAAAGAAAATCAGTGCTAAATTTACTCCCAACCTTTCTCTTACCCTGTATATGATTTTTGCATTATTTTGTAAGTTCAAACGCTATGACTTCTATAACTAAAAAAAAATATTTATTTTGTAATCTATAGCAACACACCTTAAAAAATAATTTATAATATAATTTAAGGTCGAGATAGAAGGACTGACAGGCGAAATAAGATTTAGCGAAGAGGGAAGACGTCAAAATTATACTCTACATGTCGTCGAAATGACAGTCAATAGTGCGATGGTAAAGGTAGCTGAGTGGAGCGACGAAACCGGCTTTAACCCGGTGGCAGCAAAATATATTCGATTAAAACCCGCAGCTCACATTGAAAAGAATAAAACTTATATTGTCACCACAATTGTGGTAAGTATGATATACATATTACCGCAATTGAATCATCGGTTACAATTGATTGGTATTTGATTTACATTTTATCTCAAGTACACTGAAACTCTACTCGGTTGTCAGATAGCTGCTAGGGTTCATAAATTGGCTTCTAAGTTTTATGAGATAATTCTTTTTTGCCGGGAATTGAGGATGATCTCCGGGCTTTCTGGCAGATTATAATTTATCGATAGATTACGAGTTGCCGCACCAAAAAATATCTAATTTAAGGAAGGTAATTCAGGTTTGTTCTGGTTCGGAGCTATAAATAAATAAATAAATAGTATCTTTATTTCAAATTTATGACACTAAGAGCACAAAATGAAATGACGTCACAACTTAATAGTTTTACAAATCTGGGCAAAAGTCCTTTAAACTATAGGGTTCCAAACTGATCAACATCTTTCTGATTTTGGCTTTAAACTTTTTTTCTGAATTTATACATTGTATGTTACCTGGAAGAGTGTTAAACAGTTTCACACACATATAGCTTGGAGATCTTTCAGTTACCGTAAGTCTATGAGATACATAAGCGAAGTCCAGGGTTCTAGTATTATACACATGCTTCGGTTTCAAGTCAAGCAGACTTTTATTACTAAATATATTATTATTATTATGCCTAAGCTTCTGAACACAGATCTACAACTTTGCAAATAGTTTATTTTCTTAATTAGTCTAATTAGTCTTTTTTGAATAATGAAAGTACCCTGAATCGAGCTGTCCTTTCCCCAAAATATGATACCATATTTCAGGACCGATTCGAAATTAACAAAATACAAAATTCTTATTGAGCTTTCATTCATATATTTGCCAACGAATCTAATGCCATGCAAATTGAGTTAAGCTTTTTAATTAAATTATTTAAATGACATGACTAATTAAGCTGTTCGTCTATATAAATTCCCAAAAACTTTGCATTATTCGCTATGTTTATTTCTTTCTTGTCAAACGTCAATTGTAAGGGCTTTACAATTCTCGATTGTTTAGTAAACAACTAAGTTGTCAATTTTATAATTGTTTAATAAACAACTAAGTTGTTATACAACAAAAGTATATTTTTGATTTGTCTTTATTTAAAATGAGTTTGTTTGTCATAAACTACTCTGTTACTAACTGAAAGAATTCTTCAGCCCTCGTGATCAACTCTTGGAGAGACTTACTTCCAATTATTAAATTAGTATCGTCTGCATCCTTTACTATATGTTGGTAAGGGGAATTCATTAAAAGGTATAAATCATTAATGAACAAGATAAAAAGATTTGGACCCAATATACTACCTTGTGCTATGCCTACATTATTTGATAACATTTTTGATCTGCCATTTTTCCCTTCTTCCGTCACAGTTACAACTTGTTTCCTATGCCCACAAATGTGTAAAAATGATTGCGTCTTTCCAATCAGATTTCTTAATTTCAATTATTTTTCTGACAAGTAGGGAAAGTCACCATATGGACATAACAACATTATTATTATTTTTAGAAAATCCTTCAATTAATTATAAAATTATCTCTATAACGATGTAATGAATATGTTTGATCCCATATAGGGCTTCGCAGAAATATCTAGTTGATTAACTTTTCAATATCTACCATTTTCAAGCTACCAATTGCAAATATCGCAATTTCTCCCGCTAAAAGATAAACTGATTCGTGTTCTATAGGATTGCTCGGCCGGCATCGCCTCGCCGCGCTACGTTCTTGATTTTTCTTCTGGGATTGTATAGAGAAGTGGTTCCGAATTGTTTCCACCCCCCTTTTGGTTCCCCAGGGGGGTCCGCGAACCTACCACTAGTTCAAGAATATTTTTAATTTGTTAAAATTATCAAACGGTTGTTCTACAACTTTTAAAGATCGGGGGGATCCAGATGTTACTAGCATCCGATTTTGAAAGTCCGGGATTACTAGAAATTTGGGAACCACTGTTATAACGGATAAAGTGATGACGATTGTAGCTACAACTTTAGATGATATAAAAGACTTAAACCGCTTTATCTGCTTATTACTGACACCTGAAATGTTACAGCGAATAATAAATTCTTTTGGGAAAAGAGAGAAGAAAGGTATGGTAGCTGAAGCGGGACATTTCGAGTAACTTCTGAAACATAACAGATCATATATAAGTTGAAATTAAATGATACACATTTTAAAATTTTAACCTATTAAATTATCAAACCTAACCTAAACAAATCTTAAATTATAAATCCATGACCGAAAGAGAAAATCAAAAATTATTATGGCATATACGTACTTTTTATGTAGATTCCAGCTTCATCAAGAAAGGTATAATTCTAATTCTAGTTAAAACTTCAAAGTTATTCTTTTCCCCGTCAAAAGAGAGGGAGAGAAGAGGCAGTCAAAAATCTCCCCATAATCCATTCCATGAAAATATTTTAAACCAACTCACCTTGTAAATTATCTAAATTATGTATTTCTTTCTAAAATTACATGGAACTATATTAGAGTTTTGTTCCATCGGTACTAAAATATATATTAATAAATTGTTACATGTTTTAGGAAGAACCATATATAATGGTTAGAAAAGAAGAGCCAGGGGAACTATTAATGGCCAACGAGAGATTTGAGGGATATTGCAAGGACCTGGCGGATCTCATTTCCAAGAAACTTAGTATTAATTGTAAGTTGCTTTGCACTAGTTACTAACGTTGTTATTTATAACATAACGGAACGTTATCAGCTTCAACAAAGTTTAAACACCGAAGGACATATGAAAGGAGTAACACTAATTTTAAGTATTTTTTGTTCCGCTTAATGGATTTTAATACACTTTTCACTACCGGGTAGTGCCATTATTAAGCTACACACTGGCGCAGCAATTCAATATAGGGGATAAAATAAAAAGTTATAATGGTTACTAAAATTTAACCTGCGACAAGGGTTGTTTCAAGTATAACTAAGTAACCACAGGCTCACGAGGGTAAAGGTTAGTAAATTTCTTTCCTTATTTGTCTTTTCATCTTTAACAGTTTAAAAGTTATTGAAATAATACAATAAACAGTCGTAAAAAAGTACCCTGTATAAAAAATGTCTGGTATTTTATTATACAGTGAGTCCCAGAAGAAATGTCTAAATTCATTTAAAATTCAGCGTTCAAGTTTTTTCAAAAAACGCTCGTACCCGTCGATTTTTTTAATTTTTTTTTGTGGTAATTTCATGTATACAGGGTAGCTCAAAAATAAGTTACGACCATCAACTTCATTTTTTTAAATGAAAACATATATTTTTTATTTCATTTTTGAATTTTGCATTGAATTCTAAGCATGTTTCATGTACCATGTCCTATACATAAACTCAACAGTTATTGAAAAAATTAGGATTGAACATATCATTTAGGGAATCCAACGATCTATCAAATCTTCTGGCAATATGGCATTTTGGGCTTCATAATAAGTAAGAGTGTACTGTCTCACTGTCACCGTTTATTTCCATAGAAACGTATGACAATTTTATTTCAAATAAGTATAATTATTGTCGAGCGTAGTTTAAAAGTTGCGGTTTTCACAATAATGGTGAAGTTAACGGAACGGGAAAAAATTTAAATTCTATGCATGGTTGGGTTTGGTGATAAACGTACTGAAATAGAAACAGTCCAATTATTTAATTAAATCCATCCTGATCGTCCTCCCATATGTCAAAAGATGGTGAGTAGAATAGAGGCTAAGTTTAGAGAATTCGGTCATGTTAGAGATTTGACTAAATCTGGTCGTCCTACTCGAGATGAAAATGAACAACTTGACGTTCTGCTTTCCTTGGAAGATAATCCATGTACTCCCTTGTCGCACATTGGGGCCGGTTTACACATGCCGAAATCTGTTGTTCACCGAGTAGTTCAAAAGCACAAATATCACCCATACAAAGTTATTCCAGTGCATGAGTTATTTGAAGATGATTTCGATAGGCGAAGTGAGTTTTGCGGACGCATGCAAAATATGTGCAATCTAGATAATAATTTAGTAAAAAATATTATTTGAAGCTACGTTCTATTTGAATGGTAATGTGAACAGACAAAATTATCGATATTGGGCAACAGAAAATCCACATTGGATGATAGAGGTTCACAGCCAGTACCCTAAGAAAATAAATGTTTGGTGTGGAATCGTTCGCGAAAGAGTAATTGGTCCATTTTTCTTTGAACAGTCTTTAACTGGACAAGTATATCTCGAATTTCTCCAACTAGAATTAATTCCAGCATTAGTGGCTTTATTTCCGAATCCATTGGATCCAGACTCCCCTGATGAAGAACTGATATTCCAACAAGATGGTGCTCCTCCGCACTATGCGGCCACTGTGCGCACATTTTTGGATGAAACCTTTCCCAATCGGTGGATTGGAAGGAGAGGACCTATCGAATGGCCTGCTAGGTCGCCAGACCTAACTCCGCTGGACTTTTTTTTGTGGGGTTACCTCAAATCAAAAGTATTTGTTAACAGGCCAAACAATATGCAGGAGTTGAAAGAAAGGATCCGAAGAGAAGTGCGTGTCATAACTCCGGAAATGGTTGGAAACGTGCAAAGAGAGTTTATTGATCATCTTGGATATTGTCAAGCCGTAAATGGCGCACATTTTCAACATTTAATTTGATTTTGTTGTGTTTTTTTTTTAATAAACAGGTCTTACTTATAGATATGTTCAATCCTAATTTTTTCAATAACTGTTGAGTTTATGTATAGGACATGGTACATGAAACATGCTTAGAATTCAATGCAAAATTCAAAAATGAAATAAAAAGTATATGTTTTCATTTGAAAAAATGAAGTTGATGGTCGTAACTTATTTTTGAGCTACCCTGTATACATGAACTTACCACAAAAAAAAATTAAAAAATCAAAATCGACGGGTACGAGCGTTTTTTGAAAAAACTTACCGCTGAATTTTAAATGAATTTAGACATTTCTTCTGGGACTCACTGTATAAAAGACCTTTCAAACTTGTAAATCTTTAATTGCATAAGTTACAAAGTAACGTCAAATTACCTTTGACATGGTTTTTTAATAAACAATTTCTTTAAAAATTTTTTATCTAGAAACAGTTGATGATGGGTATATGAAATTGTTAAGAAACGTTACTTGGCTTTTTATATAGAATCGAAAAATGCCAAAATATACATGACATTCTTAAAATAACAATTAAAGTGCAATAAGATATTCAACTGCGGTTTTCACGTTTTTCTTCCAAATTTAATCTACTTCTCTTCTCTTCGAAATAAGCTAAGTTTTATTAAAGTTGAATCAGTTGTTTATAAGTTACAGTGATTTAAATGGTTACAATCCCCAGATTTCTCAAGCTCGGTACGCCAATGAGCCTTATACCAAAACGATGTCTAAACTTTCCAAAAATGTTACCAAAAATGAATAATCGGAGAAATTTAGAATCTTATTATCTGCTGTTCAATATTGCCCACTTGCTGCGAAATGCGGAACTTAATAATAATATTCCAGATTTTCTCATAGCCACTTTAATAATGAATTTTTTTTCCTGAATGTGTATGTCCATTAGTTTCCGAGGTCGGCCCTTAATGAAACACTTTACTTTGATTTATTTGCTAACTTTTTTTTGAAATAACAACTTGATCTAACGCTGTATACGATAATTAAATTTAAATTTAAATTTTTCCGAAAATTTTAGAGAATAATATAAAATATATAATATATGATCTTATAGATATACAGGGTGTCCAAGAATAAGTGGGCAACCTCCCGGGTTCAGATTCACTTAAAAATAACACGAGAAGTACCTATAAATTTTTCTTCCTACGGCCTCGCCTACGGAGATACGGGCCCATAACGAAGGTCCCTGGAAATTGTTGTTTTTTAAATAATTTTTTAAGTACTAGGTGTAAATTAATAATTTTTTAGTATAACGGTTACTAGACGAGTCTCCTTACAATTCGAGCTTTTAAACACATTTGGCTTATTTAGTTTGCCAGGGACGGACTAGACGCAACACAAAAATGGTTTTTTTAGACACCTTGTATGATGAAGGACGACAATAATATTTTTGGATACTCTAAACCTTACGCTGAAGGCACTCTTGATCAATGTCGAAAAAATGAACTGTTTTCGAAAAAAAAGATATTTTTGTTCAATATGATTTATATTCAGTGCCTATACGTAAATTCCATTACTAAGTTAGTAACTAATAAGACAAAGGAGAAAACCAAACCCAAAAGAATATTCTCATTTAAATCGTTATATGTGAAAAAAACCATAACAACAATGAGGGAATTTTATGAACATAAAACAACAACTAATACAGAAAACCATATTGAACAAAAAATTTGTATTTTCGAAATCAGTTCACTTTATCGATATGGAACAAGAGTACCTTCTTTTAGCTTCAGGTTTAGAGTATCCAAAAATATTATTGTCGTTCCTTTATCATACAAGGTGTACAAAAAAAACACATTTTTGTGTTACGTCTAGTCCGTCCCTGACAAACTAAATAAGCCAAATGTGTTTAAAAGGACGAATTTTAAGGAGACTCATCTACTAACCATTGTACTAAAAAATTATTAAATTACACCTAGTACTTAATAAATTATTTAAAAAACAACGATTTCCAGGGACGTCCGTTATGGGCCCGTATCTCCGGCCGTAGGAAGAAAAATTTATAAGAACTTCTCCTGTTATTTTTAAGTGTTCTATCTGAACCCGGGAGATTGTCCACATATTCTGGGACACCCTGTATAGATCTCCACTACTATTTTACTACCGTTATATTTATTTTAATAATGATTATATTGGCGTTATTTTTTATTAAATTATTTACTGCTAATCTGCTCAATTTCTTTCTTTTTGACGTGTAAATACTAGCCAATTAAAAGACTAGCCCACTCTATCTAATCTGCGAAGCTGCGGCATATTTATTAATGTAATTACAACATATTTGTTAATTTCCTTCCTATTTTTCTCTAAAATACAATGTTTTCCATATTTCTATCGATTAAATAAATTTATTATTTGGTATCACGCTAAAATACTATTTTTATGTCGGGACTTGCTTTGCGGGGTCAATGTTGTCTTACTGGATATAAATTATAACATTTTCATAATTTTCTCATATTTTATAGATAATGTAAGCAATAATTTTATTCTTTAGATGTCGTGCAAATATAAACAACGCCAGATAACTAAACATGGAGTTTGGCTTTCCGAATGATTTTGTTGAAATGTTTAAAAAGCATCATTGTTTCCATTTTTGATGCTTCAAGGCTGTGTTAACAGCTAGTTGTGTCTCACGAGTGCATTGGTTGGTTGGTTAAAGGTGGGGGTCGGTTTAAAGGCCCGAACTTCTTTCACTGCAGCCTACCGGCTTATTGTGTACCCCGATCTTGTTAGAAGACGTTTGTTCTATGAAGTCCAGTATCCTTCTACCAAGCTTGTTATGTGGGATGTTATCACCACGTTGTATGTTCCCGAAGATACGAGTGCATTACTATGTTAAAAGGATAAAAGAAAATTAGGTTGATTTCTCGAGAACGAAAAGATTAATGGTTTTGTTATCGGTATTAAATATAACAACTACAATATGATTGCCTGCGTGAAAAAGACTTATATAAGTTTCATGTCTTCGCCGAAAATTCCAAGCTGTATAAAACTGACCGAAGTTAATTGAGAAAAATTCAGGAAATAATTGGTTGGACTCCCAGGGAAGACAAAATATTTATCGCAAACTGAAGAAACATTTGCTAGTCTATAAATTTTTCTTAATTGTTACACTATATTAAGAGGCTTTTAGATCCTGAAAATATGCAAAAAAATGTTAAGATAGAAAAATAGTTATATGTTATGAAAACTATTTTTACTGCAAGGTAAACATTTTTAATTTCTATTTTCGAATTTAGTAAAATTGCTGTTATGTTCCCTCTAATCTTTGAATATCGAAGTTAAAGAAAAACGGATCATTATAAAAACTGGCCACTTATATTGGGAGACGAACGTCTGGTTTCTACGGATTTCGGTCTATCTCAGACATACCGCGTTGGATATCCGCGCGCTTCAAAATGAAACACCCGCTCAAGTCATGTCGATTGTGGAGTTCAACGCATTGTGAATTGGTTATACAGGGTGTTATGGAAATTACTTATTATATTTAAACCGGCAAATCCTGAGAGGAAAATAAATTGAAGAGAAATATCCTTAAATGGCGCTTTGAATTATTTTAGGAAATATACACTTTATATGAAATCTGAAAATGTACGTGGCCGCTACTGAAGACGTTCGCAATCAATAGTTTATTGAGGCGGTATTGCAACACAGAATTGTAAACGCACGAGTTCAGTTTTTGATAGCAAGACGTCTTTGACCACTTCTTTTTCAAACTTTTTAGAAAAAAAATACTACAATTTTAAGGTACATACTCTCTCATCTTCGATCTCATAATCCGTTTTATAATTAAAATCCATAAAAAATAAAACACAAAAAGTATGTTTTGCAACAGAACCAATAATAGGTAATATCACACAAATTTGAAATCACATCACAATATTTCTTAATATGAATTATTTCACTGAAAAAAATCGGGTCATGCTACAACTAACAAAACGTTTAAAATTTGAATATATCAAGCACGTGGAACCCTCGGCAGTGTCATCCCATTCCCGAGTCTCGAAATATACTGAATCAACGGTAGTCACGCGCGGCAGGTATCCAAGCAAGGGCGAAACATGCGGTGTGATCTAACATCACTGTTAGTATACTCTAGTTACCCACATTGTTGCTAACTGAATCCAGGTGGACCGGCGCGGTAGTATGTGGGTAAAAAGGGTTTTTACCTTATTATTTAGATATTCGATTAAAAAAAATAATAAGTAGACTTTCTCTAGGACACCCTAGGAGTCACCCATTTAAATATAATAAGAATTTCCATAACACCCTGTATATATCCGTTCTCCTTATAGTTCAAAATTTGAAGCTATTTATCTATTTAACATATTGGCGTTTTGTAATGTGAAAGCTGTTCTCCAAGTTATACCGTACAGTGAATCTGTAGGCTGTCAAAGTGTACAAGTTATGATATTTCTATCTACAATATAAAATGAAAGGTATGTTTTATATATCGGAAACAATACAGCAAATTTAGTTGGCTTATTTCCAATAGTTAAAAAATAGTTATTAATGTGACAAATGCATAAAGTATTACTTTTTTTAACGAATAGGAAATATGAACGCATGAGCACAACAGGAATATTTAAATAATATATTGTTACCTTAGTTTTCGAGCATTAAAACCATTTATTTATGAAAAATGAAAATACATCGAAAAATAAATGTTAAACAACATATAAATTGGACAATACTGCGATTATATTCAACCGTTATCAAAAAGTACAAATAAACTATGCCGATGTAGTATATCCCAAAAGATGATATTAATAATAAAAAATACTTATGAAAATTAGTGGAACCTATATTTAATTTAATCAAAGATTCAGAGAAGTATCAACGGACCCAGGCGCAAGAGAAAGAGAAGGGCAGAAAGGAGGGCTGGTAGACAAAAACTAAAAAATGAGAAAAGAACGCTCAAAGAAATAGAAAAATACGAGCAATTCCCAGGTCAAATGAATTCAATGAACAGAGCTCATACACATAAAATAAAACAGAAATGAAAATAAAAAATGCTAAAATTCCTCTCTCTCTGTATATTTTAAAGACATCTTCATTATATTTATGGGAATATGAAACTTATGACACTAATATCTGATATTTTTCTGAAATATATAATTTTTGGACTTTTTGCTCAAAACAAAACAAGTAGTCAGGTGACAAATATCAAAATACGTTCTTAGTTTACCAATCATGCAGAGGCAATCGGCACAAAAGTTTTTTTTAATATATCAATAATAAAAAGGTGGCAAACATTTTGCCGGTCACTGTATACAGGGTGTCCGGGAACATGTGGGAAATCTCCCGGATATGAAGAAAACACGTGAAAAGAATACAATAGGTTCATATAAACTTCTTTCGTATCGGCCTCCTCTTCGGAGATATGGGCTCCCAAAGAGCACCAATGGAATCAAGTTTTTTACACATAATTATTGAACCACCTGGTATATTTCAATTATTTTTTAATATGATGTATACCAGGTAAGACCCGTTAAATTACTACCCAAGAAACTGTTGTGAATTACTCACAGCTGCAGGGACGGACTAGCTGTAACACTCATGGGCCCATTTTTTTTACGCCCTGTATGATGAGAACTTTGGACAATGTTTTTTACATACCTTTAACTATTGGCTAAAAATTAAGTACTCTTCATTCATGTCGCTAATCCTAACCGTTTTCGAGAAAACGTCATTTTATTTACACAGAGTCCCCTAACTGCTCATGGGCTAAATATGAAAAAGCGGAATCTTGAAGGTTGAACAGTGGATCGGAACAAAGATGTATCTTTTATTGAAATACCCGAAGCACATGATGTATATGAAATGGCGTTTTTTCGAAAACTGTTAGGATTTGCGACATGAATGAAGAGTACTTAATTTTTAGCTAATAGTTAAAGGTATGTAAAAAACATTGTCCAAAGTTCTCATCATACAGGGCGTAAAAAAAATGGGCCCATCAGTGTTACAGCTAGTCCGTCCCTGCAGCTGTGAGTAATTCACAACAGCTTCTTGGGTAGTAATTTGACGGATCTTACCTGGTATACATCATATTAAAAAATAATTTAAATATACCAGGTGGTTCAATAATTATGTGTAAAAAACTTGATTCCATTGGTGCTCTTTGGGAGCCCATATCTCCGAAGAGGAGGCCGATACGAAAGAAGTTTATATGAACCTATAGTATTCTTTCCACGTGTTTTCTTCATATCCGGGAGATTTCCCACATGTTCCCGGACACCCTGTATAGGTCATAGATTATTTTTCGTGCTTACTGTAAATAAAAATCATCATTAGTCCCTTATTAATATTATTAAATATTAAATATTATTTTCAATGATTTCTGTACCCTTGAAACTTACTTAAAATCCATAATATAATAACACGAAAACAAACACCATTAAAACCGCGCTCAGTATACCTTTTATATCTTTTTCCTCTATTCATAACCTTAATAGCCTTTAAGTATGTCAAGGCCCTCCGCAGCCCTTGCATCGCCGTTATAGCGTGCAAGTGTAAATGTATAATATCTAATTGATTTTTCAGTCTAGTTTCATTTCTGGGTACGCTTTTAATCGGGAGCATTTACATTTTGCATTGAGCAGGCAATAAATATTAAGGGGACGTGTAGAATGCGCATAAAAAGCGCAAAAAAATTGAAAAAAACTATTAAAAAAGAATAAAACTATTAAACAAAAAGTCCAAAAAGACATCAAATAAACAAATTAAGCAATTAAGCAAATTTAGCCAATAAGAAATAATATTAAAATAAGTAATAATAATTCAATAATATTGTTATTTATTATTTGGTGGTTATCTTTACGGGAGACACGTGGTCTCAAGTTAGAGAATCGACAGAAATTAGCTTATCTCAAATAAAGAACTGGTTTGATTCCTCTAAGCTTACTTTAAACGTAGATAAAACGCATTATATAGCATTCTCAATTACAGCCTCAAACCGACCAAACTTTGATCATATTAAATCAAACGATCTTCAAATAAAGGAGGTACCATTCACGAAATATTTGGGTATAACTGTTGACAAAAACCTAAAATGGGATCAGCACGTTCTAAAGTTAACGGCCAACTATAATTCATAAGTTCTATATACTAAGAGACATTTTCGATAGGGAAATGCTAGTTAATATTTATAAAACATTAGTCGAGTCCTTAATAAGATATGGAATAATTGTCTGGGGTGGTCTTTATCAAAATTCCGTGAATCAACTATGTGTAGTCCAAAATTATATTTTGAAAGTTATTTAAAAAAAAAAAGAGATATCCGACGCAATTACTTTACACCGAAAACATTTTTAATGTTCGTTCTTAGTATATATTGAATGCCTGTATCTATGTTCATAAGACAACTAAGTTAAGAAACTATATAAATCACTCGTATGCAACCAGAAGTAGAAATAACAAGCACCTACAAGTACCAACTAGAAATAAGAATATTAGTTATAGGTTTATAGATTATCTTGCTCCAAAATTCTACAATATTATTTCGACAGAGATAAAGTCATCCACAAATATCAAAAAGTTTAGTAAAAAGTGCCGTAATTTTATTTTCACAAATTTATATAAATTCTCATTTTTTATTAACATAAATTAACAAAATAGATAGTAAATTAAACTGTTAGGTTAATTGTTAGATAGAATTAGTTTTTAATTTAAGTTTCAATTTTTCTTTTTTGAATAGTATATATATATTTTTACAACTACATAAATTAATGACAAAAATTTGAATTACATTATTTGAGGAAGAATTAGGAACGTGCACAAACAGGTATTTATTTACCCAGGTGCACAATTATAAAAGGAATTAACTATAAATATAGAAAATACCAACAACAAATGTATCATGAGATTTTGTAAAAAAATTTTTAAGTAATATATTATTATTATTATTATTATTTATATTCAGCTATTTTTATTACTGCTTAAATAATGTATTACTAAATGTTTCTAGAAATTATCCATGGAAAAATGATGTTTTTTTCTGTTAAGAAATTTTTGTAAGTCCTGGTTAAAACTTGAATATTCCCGATTCCTGGAAGCCAAATTGTGTACAAGTTCGGATATTTCTAGAACTTCATGACATTCTTGAATTGATTTGCTTCTTTTACCTTTAAATTGAAGTATCAGCGTCTTCCTAAATTCTCTAAATTTATCGGCATAGTAAATGGCAGCCCAAATCCCCTCTTAAATTAGGTTGTGGACTAGATGAAACCTTTTAAAGAAACTGACAACTGATGTGGTTGATTTCATTAAAAATTTAGTTTATAAATCATAACTAGTGTTGTGATCGCTCGAGCGAAAAACCTCTTGATTACTCGATTATTGAAATAACCGACATCGCTCGATTATTAAAAAACCGCTCGAGTTATCTATTCAGGCGAAAACCGTCGCTCGTCACTTATTATCTTTCACTCGATACTGGAGCTTCGCTTGACGCCGACGGATATGCACCACTGTAGTGTGATCGAGTTAAAAAACTGCTCGTATATACAGTTTTTCGCTCGATAGGAAATACCCTAGTTATAAATTCTGGCGGAAAACCGAAAATCATCGCCTGTCACTTGATATCCAACCTTCGATCTACGCGCCGCACCACCCGAACTGTGCCGAATGGCGACGTTCGAGTTTGACGTTGAGAAGGTAAACACGATATACGTCTTTCTTAGTGGCACATAAACGAGAAAGTGCATATAAAAAAAGTGTGCCAAATCTCTTAGTGGAGTCATTTAGTGGTGGAATACTATCGATGGCACTATCGATACTATCGATAGTTTGCTGCTATCGAAAACTATCGATTGTTTTAAGTAATCATCGATAGTTTAAACTCGCATGTTATTAGTATTTCTTAAATTTAAGTTCACGGAATTCGATTTAAAAAACTTAAATTAAAAATAAACCAAATTCAGCACTAGATCATAAATCTGTTTTAAAGGTTGTCTCTTTTTTAATCACATACGCACTCTACTTGCTGTTGGTGCTGCCATCTATTGCTTTATGAACAAATTAAAGAAAAATCATACAGGGAATCCCCGGCCCGGATCTATTAATTCAGTATTATGTGTGCTTTTTTGTTGTAGTGTACTACGTTTCGCTGTCTTCCATAATTTTGATTAATTTAATTAAAATTTAAAAAATGAGTAAACGCGGGAAGTCATACGTTTGGGAGTATTTTATAAAAAGTGTATGTCAACCATAAGGTCCATAAGTAAAATGTATTTCTCAACAACTCTAACACGTATCAAGGTTGGTATAGTTTCGATAGTACTATCGATACTATCGATAGTAACTCTTTAGACTATCGGAAACTATCGATAGGGCTGACTATCGATAGTATTCCACCACTAGAGTCATTGCGACATGGGTTTGTTTTGACTGGCTAGCCAGCGGCGATCGTAAATTCTTAAAAAATTAAAGAATGTAATTTTTTTTTTATAAGAATGAACTGTTTGTTCTTCCTTAATAAAAACTCTAGACTAAACTTCTAAAACTTACAAAAACAACCGCTTGTGTTTTATTAACACATTCTTCTTAATCATAGAAATTTCAAGTGATTAATCGCTCGAGCTATTCACTCGATTATTGAAATCACTCGAGTATCTAATCACTAATCATAACTTAAAATTTGCGATAAAGAAATTTGGCTACTTGACATAATATGAGACACTTATATGGTGTTTACGTGTCAGTGCAGGGCAAAAAGGCAATTTATTACCTACTTAACATAAATAAATTTTCAAAAAGTAGGTTGGTGTGCTTCCATTTTTGATTATTTTGTATCTTCGCCCCTATTAAATATTTTGACAATCCATTAACATAATTAGAAGTTTGAGAGCATGCACTAACTTTTATCAAGAATAAAATGTTCTGAGAAATCAATATCAAAAAATATTCCATTTGTTCCAAATTTTCTTGATCACCCTGTATATAATATTATTTCAGACGAATTGAGAATCGTTAAAGATGGTAAATATGGAGCAGAGAATAATGAAGTTAAAGGAGGCTGGGATGGCATGGTAGGCGAGCTTGTCAGAAATGTAAGTGCTTCTCTTAATTTTTAACTTCATTATTTTTTTAACTTAATTTTAATCATACTTTTCCAAAAACAATTTGGCTATCACGAGGTGGCTCGTTGCATTTTAATTGATGTTTTTTTTTCTTTGGCGTTTGCTACACTAAACTAGAACTTTTAATGTCTAGGGAGTGCCATACAACTTTTATTGCCTAGGAAGTAAAAATTAACTTTTATGGCGTATGAAGTAAAACTATACATGGCGTTTCAAAAACATGTGTCATCGCTCGTGTGGGTAAAGTATAGTTTCTACCAACATAGGCGCGCAGTTGTTTTGTTGAAAAGATACAGAGGTTGTAATAATTTTTAAATTTTTTCGTTGTTTCCAAGATATTTTCAAAAAGCTTTAGTAATTTTAATGAAATTTGGCTTCTGAAAAGGATTTAAAATAGCACATATTTCAGCTCTGACTACATACGCTACCTAATATAATTACAATTATCTTGCAAACGAAGCCGACTTCAAATAAATATTTGTTTTGTATTTTATTAAGAACTGTCATAAAATTATAGCAAAATGTTAACAAAAAAGATTAGTAAAAATTACAAAATATGTATTTAATAACCGAATCCTATGTTTATGAAATTTACTAAAATCTTTCGTAAAATTTACTCAAATTTTTGTAAAATGTAATAAAATCTTTTGCAAAATTTACTAAAAAATCTTTTGTAAGATTTACTATATTTTGTAAAAAATTTTGACAGATGGTATTCCCATTCGATCACCCATCCAAGTACTAATCGGTAATCGATATTCTTCCTGTTAAGCTCCCCACCTGGTCTCATTATGAAGCACGAGTCATGATGGATTCCTCGCATCTGATTTAAAATCTTCATTCTTGTAAAAAAGCATTAATACAATAATAATTGTCAGTAAAATGTACCATACATTTAAAAATATTTAACTACTGGAGTTTAATAGTAATAAATAAATTATTACATTCGTTGTAAAATTTTCGATATATTTTACTTGATTTACTAAATTTATTAGAAATTCTAACTATACCTTTTTAGAAATTATGTGTATCTACAATATTATTTAGGTAACTATTAATAATGAAAATTGTAATTATTACAATATTTTACAGGAAATCGTACAATAAAAAACTATAATAATTTAATTTTTTTATGTTTCATTTTGCTTGTTAAAATTTATTATAAATTTTAGTATTCACTTGATTTTACTGAATTTATTAGAAATTTTAACTATCTACTTTGTTACCTACCAAATAAATGACTATTTTTAAATAGTTTTGTATTTATTTACTTTTAGGAGGCAGATCTAGCAATAGCTCCCATTACAATTACCTCAGAAAGAGAAAGAGTTATCGACTTTAGCAAGCCGTTCATGTCGTTGGGTATATCCATTATGATTAAAAAACCAATGAAGCAGAAACCTGGAGTATTTAGTTTCCTTAATCCTTTGTCTCAAGAAATATGGGTAAGGAAAATAAAAAAATATATACTACACAGGGTGGTCCCTAATAAATGCGCTATAGAATAACCACATCAGATTCCACACATTAAAATAATAGATTAGAGTTAACCAAGCCTTAGTAAAATGTTGGTTGTTAATGAGACACAGGGTGTTTCTAAATCAAGTTTATCATCATAGCTTAAGCAGTTTTTGAGATATAGACATGAAAATCGGTAATTGGGGGGGTTTTGAGGGCGAGTAACCTGAATATATTTTTTAAATTATTAAAAGTTAAATTATAATTTAGTTCTTTCTTAACTGCTCAAGCTGTGTGTGAGGTATAAACATGATAATTTCTAATTGTCAGCTATTACTGTTACTTGTAGAGGGCGCTAGGTACACCCTACACGGTCACTATATCACGTCCAAATCCGTAACAAAGCAGAACAAACCCAACAAGTTTTTTGCAGTTAACTTTCCTGGGATTCTTACTAAAATTTATAATAGAATGATCATTCCTAAAGAGAAAATGTATATCACATTTATTTTGTTAAATCAATACATTTCCGATGTATTTTCATTTTTAAACGACATTGCATGGCAGTTTTTATTTTCTACAAAAACAATTAATCAGTTGTGACGAAAGAATTAGATACAAAATGTGACAAAAATTATGAATTAAATAAAGTTCTTCCTTTATTTGGAATTACGTTAGAACAAAATTAATGAATTTTATATTTTTTCTTCAGAAATTACCATTCTATTATGCAGGGTGTCTCAGAATATTTGGTCAATCTCCCCGGTTCAGAAAGAACACTTAAAAATAACAGGAGAAGTACCTATAAATTTTTCTTCCTACGGCCTCCCCTACGGAGATACGGGCCTATAACGGACCTACCTGGAAATCGTTGAATTTTAAATAATTTTTTTAGTATTAGGTGTAATTTAATAATTTTTTAGTATAATGGTTACGAGATGAGTCTTCAAAATTCGACTTTTTAAACACATTTGGCTTATTTAGTTTGCCAGGGACGGACTAGACGTAACACAAAAATATTTTTTTCTTGTACACCTTATATGATGAATGAACAACAATAATATTTTTGGATACTTTAAACCTTAAGCTGAAAAAAGCTACTCTTGATCAATATTGATAAAGTGAACTGTTTTCGAGAAAAAATATATTTTTGTTAAATATGATTTATATTCAGTATACGTAAATTCCATTAGTAAGTTAGTACCTAATAATAGAAAGGAGAAAAACCGCAAATTTCAAGACAATACCATTTTTTTTTTCCTTTAGGGCACTCTGGGAGTGGTGCGTGTGCGCAAAAAGCGATTCACGTTGGTTTTGAATCGTTACCATAAACTGACACGGGCATAAATATTCTTATTTAAACCGGTATATGTGAAACAATAACATAATAACAATGAGGGAATTTTATGAACATAAAACAACCACTAATGCAAAAAACCATATTGAACAAAAATTTTTTTTTTTCGAAAACAGTTCATTTTTTCGACATTGATCAAGAGTGCCTTTTTTCAGCGTAAGGTTTAGAGTATCCAAAAATATTATTGTCGTCCTTCATCATACAAGGTGTCTAAAAAAACCATTTTTGTGTTGCGTCTAGTCCGTCCCTGGCAAACTAAATAAGCCAAATGTGTTTAAAAGCTCGAATTGTAAGGAGACTCATCTAGTAACCATTATACTAAAAAATTATTAAGTTACACCTAGTACTTAAAAAATTATTTAAAAAACAACACTTTCCAGGGACGTTCGTTATGGCCCGTATCTCCGTAGGCGAGGCCGTAGGAAGAAAAATTTATAGGTAGGTACTTCTCGTGTTATTTTTAAGTGAATCTGAACCCGGGAGGTTGCCCACTTATTCTTGGACACCCTATATATTTTATTCAGAAATCCAATAAAGATACCGACAAAGAAGATTTTATGCAGTGGTGGTGTATGGTGTAACTAACGCGCTCTACAAGTTATTCGACAAACAGGAATGGATTAATGTTACTCGTCCTCAAAAAAGTTATTTATAAATTAAATTTCAACACCTTGTATCTCATTAACATTTTACTAAGGCATATTTAGCTCAAACCTATTATTCATTACATACTACCCATGTATAGGTCTTTATAAGTAAAATATCATGAAAATCGATGCACTTGCCTAATATCTTCCTAAATAATTTTGTAATTTTATTTTTAAATGTACCTAGTGAAACGGCCCGGACCCGGGTCTATTTTTCGCTAAAAAAATGTCGATGTTGAAAATAAAATAGCTAATATATTTAGGTCCAGTAATACATGCATATCCTACATGTATTTTAAAAGAGCTTTAAACAGCAAAAAGTCTAACATGTTAGCGATTTACCAACCCAGGGATGTCAAGAGGTCACATTCCTTATGCTAAAAATAAAATAGGGGTGTATAAAGTGACGCAACACAGCAAAGGCAGGGGTGCGCCTATATAAGCGAGAGACGCGACGCTTAAAATGGGGAATTCAATTTTAGACTGTCGCAAATACAAGACGTTACTGCCCGATTCAGAGTCAAAATTTCCCGTTCTCAAATCAAGTCATTTCACTGCCAGTGCTCTTTCAGTGCATCATTAATCTCTTTAATTTCAACATACAATTTTTTCCCATTCACAAGTTAAAGTGTTTACGCGGCTATTTAGTGTTCAGCACATCTTTATTTGATAAAGAATTTTCTTCTACTTGTTGAGTTGAGTATTCTGGTTGCCCCATCGGCTCGCCGATGTCGACGCGCTTGGAATCCTTGATAACGGAGTTAAATTCAGTATGGTATGCTACTCTCAGTATATCATTCTTTTTCTATAGACGCATAAAGAATTTTCTTCTACTTGTTGCCCATGTCGATGCGCTAGGAATCTTTGACAACGGAGTTAAATTCAGTATGGTACGCTACTCTCAGTATATCACTCTTTTTCTATAGTCACATATAAAAATTTACGGAAGTAAATCCAGCGTCACAAAATTAAATTAATTTATACACAAAATGGCCGCTCTCTTCTCTATATCTTCTCTTTTGATTTGTTAATACAAATAATCTCCACCTGCCAAATCAATTGTCTGCAGGACAAAAATGGTAGGTTTCTAGTAAAAAACACTACAAAGGGTAATTCGGGATTAACGGTTCTGTTTAATCTAAAATGTCTGCAAGACAAAAATAACTTAAACATTATTTTAAAGTAAAAAGCGAATAACGGTACCACTGATTGGCATAAATCAATACACTTTTGCTTTCGTTTAAAGGGTCGTTATTTAGTAGGTCATTTTCAGAAACAGATGTTTGTCTTTCCAGGGTGAATTTTAGAGTGGGTTCTTGAAAACAAAGGTAGGTGTTTATTACGCAGTAATAAAGCCTTCCTCGAATAATATCTGCAATCCGCGGTAAAGAAATGGGGGAGGGTTCTAAAAAGGGTTATCTATGATGTATAACAGGGTAACCGCAGGTTATCACTGTTATAAAAAAGGGTTAAAATCATTTGGTATGATGTAGCCAGTAGAACGTTAATTTATAACAGGTGTAAATAAAAAGGCGTGATGGGTTTTTCTTAGGAATGAATGTTCGACGGTAGGACACCACTACCGGACAGTGTCTTTCGACTTCCAGTACATGAAAAACAATGCTCGCTTGAGAAGACAAGTGACACATGCGTAAAGCGAGCAGGCTCCTAATTTTTATTACACTTTTATGAGTTATATGTTAAAATGTTCAACAGTATGACACCACTACTGTACAGTTGTCTGATCACTATACTACGTAGTAGCATTATACCAAACGTGTACGTAAACTGAGGGATGGTACATAAACAAAACGACAATTAAATTAAATAAAAATACGTACACGAAAATGGGGTCATATGTAACAAAATAAATTGCAGATTATCAGGGGATCATGTAAACAAAATGGCAGACCAAAGGTTCATGTAAGAAGCGAGATAGAAATATCGGATATCTACTATTATTGTCGCAGACATATAATACTTAGTATTGTGGTAAAGGGGGTAAATCATCACCGTTCTGTCGCAGACAGATATTGGTGGCGGGCCAAATTATGGGAGACAAACATTCTGAAACAGGTTATATAATTATTATTATAATAATGTAAAACCTTTGTATCTGGTAAATTATTAATTTGTAATAAATAAGTGAATGGTTAAACTTTCTTTGATTTAAATTCCTGGCAGCGGAATCCCATCAGTACTTAGGGAAAAACGTCATACTAAGAATAAAGCTAAAAAATCGTAAATCCTCACAACCTTACCGTTGTTCCAAACTTTAAAAGAACCTGCAAAATAAACACAACGTATACAGGGTCGTACCACAAAATTAGACGATTACAGCCAGAGTGATGGATTCCAGCAGGTGAATAACACACCCGGGGTCGATCAGTTTCACTACTTATCTGAAGTAGTCCATAAAAAAAATTATTAAGACCATATCTTGAAACACTTTTCAGATGAGCTCGATTGCTACCAGGTCGATTTTTTTGATTCGTATTTTTAAAAATAAAAATAACCTAAAACTTTAAAGAGTTCCTCCTTTTTTAGATCAGTGTGGTATTTGCATTCGTGGGAGTAAGCATAGTCCTTTTCGTAGTATCCAGGTTTTCTCCATACGAATGGAGGATTCTTCATCACACTGACGAGCCCATAAGGCACGCTCCACATCTCCATACAAATAGTGGGGGAACAATGGCCAACGACTTCAGCCTTTTAAATTCCCTTTGGTTTTCCCTAGCTGCATTTATGCAACAAGGTAAATTTTTTATAAAGCATGTACATTATACCGTTTCCCGTGCGCTCACTTACACCTCATTAAAATCCTACGAATCAATCAAAATTTCGCGCAAGCAAAATATCAGAACAAAGACTGATTTAATGAAGATATACAGGGTGTTCCTTAATGACGTGCATATTTCAGGGTGTGATTCCGTAGGTAATTTTATAAAGAAAAGTTCATATGAACATATGTTGGCAACGGATTAAATTTTTGCTACAGGGTGTTGAATTTTTATTAGTTAAATGGTTATTTTTTAATATCTCCGAAAGTACTTTAGATTTTGGTATGTGTTAATAGGATATAGAAACATAAATTTTAGTTAGAAAAGGTATTCAATTGTTCCACCAATGGCGTCCCTGCAAACGTGTCCTCTGATATTTTTTACAATAAAGATGGTACGCCACTGCCATTTTTCCATGTGGATTTTTGTTGATTATCCTGGTGAATTCTAGCTGAAAACGGTCTCTTGAGTTTTTCTCGTCAGTTCTTAATTAAAACTGCAAAATTCATATTGAAACTCATTATTATTAACATTGATAAAATAATTAATAATAAATTTTGTTGTATAAAAATTGTTGGAAATGGTCACTTTCACTTAAAAGCATCTTCCGCCCGTCTTCGCATCGAATTGCGCACTCCAACAACTTTTATGAAACAAAATTTATCATTAATTATTTTATCAATGTTAATAATAATGAGTTTGACTATGAATTTAGTGATTTTAATCAAAAACGGACGAGAAAAACTCGAGAGACTATTTTCATCTAGAATTGACCAGGCTAATCAGAAAAATATCCACATGGAAAAATAGCAGTGGTGTACCATCTTTCTTGTAAAAAATATCAGTGGACATGTTTCCAGGGACGCCACTGGTGGAACAATTGAATAACTTTTCTAATTAAAATTTGTGGTTCTATATCCTATTAACACATAACAAAATTGAAAATAGTATCTACAGTACTTTCGGAGATATTAAATAATAACCATTTAAAAAATAAAACACTTTGTAGCAAAAATTTTAAGCCGTTGCGGATATATGTTCATATGAACTTTTCTTTATAAAATGACCTAAGGAATCACACCCCGAAATATTAGCACGTCATTAAGGAACACCCTCGTACGTATTCCAAAAAATAATTTATAATTTTGAGAAAAAGATTGAAATTTCATCAGCGGCGAAAAACTGGCGTTCTACTTTCATCATAAGAGTATTATAATCAAACCAAAAAATTATGTTACAAAACAAGCCGTTAAAAATATAGTTAGTAGTGGTTAGGGATTCTCCCAGAATACGACTTATCGAAGATGACACCAAATATTCTGTTCGACTTATCAACAATTCGAGTAATCGAAGTTCGATTTATCAAGTAAAAATTACACATAATTATAATTTTCACTCTTGACGCGATTGCCAAACAATTTAATTCGAGTTATCAAAAATTCGAGTTATCGAAACTCGACTGTATTTCTATTCTTATAAGGTAAATCATTATAAGGCCTTGTTCGTATTCAGGAGGAAACAAGTTCCTCCCTAACCGAAAATCTTGTTTCGGGAGCTTGTCGCTTCCGATTAATTTACATTTATAGAATCCATTAGCGTGTTTCCAAAAAAACGTCTAATATTCTAAATAACAAACTTAATTTAGGCTTAAGACCCCAAATGCTTATAAATTGCAACACGCAATAGGTTTTAATAGAAAATAAATCAAGTTTTGGTAATTTTTCAATCCCCATTTTTAGACATTCTAATTATTCTTGGACTCAGATTAATTGAGGTATAAAGTTAAATACCTATTTAGTTTTTGTTTCCATCATTTAATGTCAAAAATTGCTGACAGATTAATAATAATAATTGTCAAATTACTGCGTTTTAGTTTCGTGTTTCGGTTCGAACCAGGTTTGCAAAAAAACATGTATTTTTTAATTTTAAACAAAACAAGTGGGTTTTTTGTTTTAAACGAGTATTTTTGTTTTAAACATGTTTTTTTTTTTACTTTTAAAGGTCATGTTTAAAAAAAATAAAACCTTATTAAAAACATAGTTTAAAACATGCTTTCAATGTTTTGAGTAGAATTTAAAAGATAACTTAAACTCCTTTCCCAGTGGACATCTGAGAATGTTTTCTATTCATAGAGTTTTACGACATTTAGGATTCTTGCCGAGAACCATGACATTCTCAAGATGCTTAGTTTGATAGATGATAGGACGCTGTGGTGCTCTCGAAATCGTCTACTTCTACTTGTTCAGTATCAAGTAGTAGCATGTCAAGTTTTATTATTCGAACGAGCGAATCATACAAGAAAAAGATGGATATATCTATATGCGACGAACACACCATTTCGTGCAGTAGAATATCGTGAGTTTAAACTGTTGATTAATTTGCTACGTCCTGGATATTCACCACCCAACAGAAATGTTTCAAACAATTTGCTGGATACGGTTCATAACTCAGTACAAACAACAATGAGAGACAATTTGTGTTAGAAGAAAGTTTGTCTAGCCCTTGACGGTTGGAGTAACGTCCATAATGAATATATAATAGTCATATGTGTCACAGATATAGGAACTGAACGGGTTCATCAAATAGAGTTCGTCTATACAAGTGGTCATAGCCACACACCAAAGTATTTATTACAACTACTGAAAGAAGCTATACAAAAATGCGAGTATGAATGTCAAGTTACCAGTGTAGTAACAGACAACGCTTCGAATATGACTAAAATGAGGAACAACCTTTTTCTTAAATTAGAGCGAAAGGATATAATAACTTATGGTTGTTCAGCTCATATATTCAACTTACTTGCTCATGATTTAGAAGTGCTGGGAGTCAAAAGTAACGTAGAAAATTTGTAAATACTTTAGAAATGTGCATTTCGCTAGCGGAAAATTTAATGAAACTGGTGGCTTCGCTCTCGTATTACCTCAGGATATTCGCTGGTACACTTTATCAGACTGCTCGGAGAATCATTTGAAAAACTGGCCAATATTATTTGATGCGTGTACTAACAGAATACTTACTGTGAACGACATCATAAAATTAGTTACCGACGTTAATTTAAAAGTTAATGCACCGTAGTATCACAAAAAATTAAAATGAATTGCTGTGGCTCTAGATAAAGCTAAAAAAACACTTGCACGATATGAGAAGTGACAGAAATATGGCTCAAACTATTGTAGACGTTCGAAAATAAAAAATCAAATGGGGAATTTTCCATGAGTGACGTAAATAAGGTTATAGAACGTTTGGAGATGGCCCTAACTCCAGTTTATTTTTTAGAAACTTGCTTGATCATCGTTTAAGGGGAGATAGACTAGATCAAAGGCAATTAGAAATTGCCATGGAATATGTAGAAACCTACCACCATTCAGAGGCAATGCCAACGATTGTTAAATTTCAGGCTAGGTGTGCACCATTTATGCCATATAAGTTTTCTCAACAGATACTTTAAAATGTAAAACCAAGAGCAATGGAACTTGTCCAACATCTACATACAGCTATTGCTTTATCCGCCAACATATAAATACTTCTTTCGTCTTATGGTTTAGTTTCCTTTCTCCGCAATAAGCTAGGCAATGTCAGAGCAGCTAAGTTGGTTACAATTGATAAAGAACTATATTTTGTGATTATTATACATTTTACCTTATCCTGTTTTTACGGGTTATACACTTATTTGTAGGTTTATGAACATACCAAAGTTCGGTGCATGATGTTCATTAGGTACCTAACTTTTATTATTTTGTTAATTTGAATGGAAATTACTGTTTTAGTAAGTAGTTTTATTACTATTTATCAACAAATATTTTTCACACCAAGTTGTTGCATTAATTAAGTATACTCCTGTTAAATAATCAATTTACTATAAAAAACAACGTGTGTTTAATTTGCCTGTTTTAAACATGTTTTAAACATTTTTAACAAAACATTGTTTTAAACTCAAACGATTGTTTAAAAGATGTTTAAAACATTGTTTTGTACAAACTGTTTAAAACGAAACAACCCTGGTTCAAACCCCTCGGCCGGTAAACTGATTCGAACTAGGTGGATAGTAAAAATAGTTAAAATAGTACAATGCGAGAAACGGTTGATAGCCCTTGGCTAGCAGCGTATAGCCAAGGACCCTCAGGCGAACGAATAAGAGAAAATTGAGGGAAAAAAATGATTAGAATATGATTAATTTTTTAAGGTGGAGACATATCACCTCGATCGATCTCAGGAAGAATAGTTGGCGCTTGCTGGTGGTTCTTTACCCTTATTATAATCTCAAGCTACACCGCCAATTTAGCGGCCTTTTTGACAGTTGAAAGAATGGTTGCACCGATAAATTCTCCCGAAGATCTGGCGTCACAAACCGAAGTCGAATATGGTACCTTGTATCAAGGCGCCACTTGGGATTTCTTTAGGGTGAGTTTAAAAAAAATCGACCCAAATTCTATTCAAAACCGAGTCACGTATATACATGCATGTGACCCGTGTATAATTTCCATGTATATTTTCATTAATTTAAATTATTCTATATGCATTTTTTCCAGCGGTCCCAAATAACTCTTTATTCGAGAATGTGGGAATTCATGAACTCGAGAAAACATGTTTTTGTTAAAACCTACGACGAAGGAATTCGAAGGGTGCGCCAGTCGAAAGGTAAGTAAAAATATATATATTTACTACATCATTATTTATTTAAAGGACATATAATATACAGGGTGTAACAAATTCGTTCTTCAGCATTGGGATTTCGTAAAAGATACCTACGAAGCCGTAAAAAATCAAAAGTAAATATAGGGCTTTCAGAATATTTGGAAAAATCTAAAATCTTACGTTCTGACTTTGTTGGAAGAAATATCCGAAAATTTTACTTCCTCATTGCTACTTTCGGTTCTCCACAATATGGCATCATCAGATCTTTAATGTGGCGTTTCGCCTTTGGGTCATCATTTTATTTTTGTTTAAATTATGAAAGAGGAACTAAATGTAAGTTCAGCGGTATAAAACACACAACACCTGTTTTCCGACGTTTTGTTCCTTAAATATAAATAATAATAAAACTATTAAGTTACGGTTCTCACCACGCGGTCCGCAGCTGCAGCTGCCGCAATATGGCGGCTTCAACCTGCTGTCACTCATGTTTCTTTAGGTATCTGTTTATTGTTATAATGATTAAGGACTGAAATAGCAATAATAATTTAGAAATCTTCAGTTTCTTCGAAAGAAAAGTGAAAGTACATCGAAAGGTGAGTCATTCGTCTGATCGGAGACCACGAGCTGACAAAGAGCCTCGACAGCCTGGAACATCGAAGACAGGTTGGTGATTTGACTGATATTTTATAGATATTTAGATGGAAAATGCTCGGCTGACCTTGCCCTCTTAATTCCGCCCAGAGCGGTAAATAACAGAAATTCACGACGAACCACTGAAGCCCATCCATATGTGGTTAAGCTTAGTACTCCTCGAACTTCGTTATTTAATAATTTTTTCATATGGAGGGCGTCATCCTTATGGAACAACATTCCCCAGGCCGTGTTTCCTATCGAGTATAACCTCCAGTAACGTACTAGGAGTATTTTGAATATGGTCAATTTCAGGAACAAAACGTCGGAAAACCAGTAAGTGTTACATTTCGCTGAACGTAGATTTAGTTCCTCTTTCATAATTTAAACAAAAAAAATCAGGTCCGTATTTAGAAAAATTAAGTTGATGATGGTGACCCAAAGACGAAATGTCCCATTAAATATCTGATGACGCCATCTTGTGGAGAATAAAAAATAGCAATGAGAAACTGAAATTTGTTTCTGGAGATCGCTTTGAACAAAGTCACGAAAAAATAAAAACCGAAATGCAATATAACAATTTAATATCGTCATTAAAACCTTAACAGTTTAATTGGGCTATCTATATTATTGTTAATATACCTTCACCATTATTGTTCAGAGTTTCTATTGATGCATAGTTGGTTGTATAAACTATTTTTCCCTTCCGATCACCTGTACGGGTAAGTTAATCCGTGACTAACCTAAAATTAATTTATCATTGCCATGATTTGTTTACTGAAAGTTGAGTATGTGTTATTTATCTGTGAAGGGTTTCTTCCTTGTAATTTTCCTAGTAATCGGTGCGATTTCCCCTTTTCCCTATGCATCGGAAAACTTTAACAGGTTCTATTGTTGCGGTCACATGGTTTCAGTGATTGACAGTGCTTCGATATTTTGGTCTCTGATTATATTACATTATAGGTTTTAATTGTTCAGGAACTGCGAGAAAACCACCATTGTTACATCCCTTTTTGCCGTTTAGCTGTCACACACGATATGGATTTCGGTTTTAGAAGTTACGATGTTACGCTTTGCTGGTTGCATTTGGTTTTAATGCATTTATGATCTTTACTTGTTGCCATCCGAGCCGTTGGAACATTAGTTGTTTTTTTGTAAAGTTTGTTAACGTTTTTTTTCTTTTGCTGCTTCGGCAGTGGAAACGGCCTTCGGGTCATTTTTCATCGAGATTTCCAACGGGGAAGCCACACCAGGTTAATTTCTATTAACAAAGTACACGGACCGTGGATTTGGAAATTAACTCTTTCGTCTTACTCCATTCATTGGCAATTGTGTGTAGTTAATGTAGTAAGATATAATTTGCAGTTGGTCTCCGTCAGGATCTTCATTTGGCCCCAACTAACAGCCGGGGTCGTTTCAATGGGTGAAAAAGTCTTTTTACTGGGCGAAAAGGTCATGTCACTGGCGAAAAAGTATTGTCACTGGGCGCCTTCAGTCTTTGTTGTGATACTGGGCGAGACAAGCCAGTCATTTCTACTAAGCAAGAGAAGTAGTAACTTCGTGTCATTGAGTAAGAGATGTCATTCCTTATTTCTCTAAAGTTTTCTCTAAAAAGGTTAACAAAACCGGAAATAGTAATGGCCGGACACGCAATCCCACTGGCTTCATCTATTAATTTGCTGGGTGTCAATCTGGGAGGAAATATGTCTTGGCATAACCACGTTGTGGCAATCGCCAAGATAACTTTTCAGAAGCGTGGCGTACTCTTCCGAACCAGAAAGTTGTATACACTTCAACAACTTTTGACACTATACAAAGCCCAGATTCGCCGATCACTAGAATACTGCTCTCATGTCTGGAGCTCTGCACCCAAACATACTCTTCGGCTACTAGATTCCATCGAAAGGACGGCTATTCGTCTGATCGGAGACCACGAGCTGACGAAGAACCTCGACAGCCTAGAACATCGAAGACAGGTTGGGGATTTGACTCTCTTTTACAGATATTTTCATGGAAGGTGCTCGGCTGACCTTGCCCTCTTAATTCCGCCCAGAGCAACGAATAGCAGATATACACGACGAACCACTGCCGCCCATCCATATGTGGTTAAGCTTAGTACTCCTCGAACTTCATTATTTAAGAATTCTTTCATCTGGAGGACTTCATCCTTGTGGAACGACCTTTCCGAGGTCGTTTTCCCAACGAATATAACCTCCAACGATTCAAAACCAACTTAAATCGCTTTTTGCGCACACGCACCACTCCCAGAGTGCCCTAAAGGATTTTTCCTATAGTGCTTGTGTTTGATCATTAAAAAAAAAATAAAAAATTGAGTAAGACAGCCGTCTTATTTTTTGGCGAGACAAGTCATTCCGCAAGGAAAATACTAGTCTGATAACTGAACGTTTATTGATTGTTGATACGTTTATCTTATATTATGTTAATTTTACCTTATTAATTATACGTAATCAGCGCCATGTGAAACTTGCGTGTACACGACGGTTGCGCCTCTAATATTTCGTTTATAACACTACCTTAGTTGTAACTTTTGGTAGTAACATTATTTACTCATTTATTTTCTTCGATAATTTTTCACAGGTGATTATTATTTTACTTGCGTTTACCATATTTTATTCTTAACTCTCTGTTTCTCATGACTTAGGAAAGAAACTGGTGCTATATAATGTACATTTTTCTCGTTAATTGACGTCCGCATCAGTCATTTTACAGTTGACTAAATTAAAATGTTAGTTGTTGAACACAATTTTGGGTTTTTATTTGAGTTACCCCGCAGCACGCACTAATGATATATTTTTTCAATATTGCTTTGCGTAAATCTTAAATTTATGAACTAGCAAAGCTGGGAGCGAGTTCCTAAATCAAACCAGGAGGGTTCTGTTTTACCCGGCCAAAAACAGTGGCGCCCTGTTACTATTAACCCCCCCCCCCCCTACTCTCCGGCAACTGAGCTAGGTCATTTTGCTCCATTGTGCCATTCAGCTCTGCTAGATAGCTTCGTTTCATTCACTTTTTTTTTATTATCGAGGTTAATCAGTTATCTATTTCCGTTTTTTTTACCTCACCTATTGGCGCAACTACAAAAGAAGCACGTAGCAGCAATATTTTTGATTTTGAAAGCCCCTGTATTTATTTTTGAGTTTTTGCGGCATATCATGGGGCCCATAATTACTCAACTTTACCCTAATTTAACCGACTTCATATCTCTTATGAAGGACGAATTTGTTACACCCTGTATACCATATAGAGCAATGAGAGAACTGGTGATCTTGAATATATTTCTTTTCATCAGGATTACACGTATTTAAAAAATATGCATGTTTAAGGCAATTAGAGTCTTATTTTTAAAAATTGAAACCTTTAAAATAATTATTAAGACTACACCAAAATGACGCTATTAATCTGAAAAGATTTGAATCTAGAACCAAACGTCACAAATTGTTTTATTTACAACCATGCATGTAATAATGACATTTAATGTATCTTTGAAAGGTGGAACGTTTTTTTACTTTTACTTTCCACCTGGGTGGAAAGTAAATTATTTTTATGTAATTTTTTATAAAATCGATATCTCAAAATAATATACGAACACACCAACATACAACCCATTACACAAATTTAGGGACAATGAATTTTTTTTTATTTTTTCAAATAAGCCTAATGACATTTATAAAAAATAAAAAATTAACGTGGTTTTTGTTTTATTTATTTACATTAAATATTGCATTGGCATTATTGTAGGCAGTCACTGATATGTTAAAACCTTGATGAAAATCTTGTTTTGAAAGGCTTAGTTCATGATTAGTCGAAGTTAAAGTAGTGTTAGTAAAATTTGAACTTGGCTTTGAAATCAAATTTGTCGTATTAACTTGAGTAGAGACAGTACTATCTATGTATCCCTCAATCTACTAGATTTCCAGCCTCCTAACCGCTTAATTTGCATGAGATCGCCACCGTTATTTGCGAGCAAAGTAGCCGCTGTTCTTCTGAAATAGTGGCCAGTAAAACCTTCACTATTCAGCTTCAGAAAGGCTGCAATTATTTTTGGAAATTGACTTAAATTGTTGTGCCCAATATATTGTTTAGTAATTTTTCCATATCTTATTTGCATAAAAAGCTTTCCATCCTGTATATTTTTCCGAAAAGTTATGTAGGTACTCCTTAAATGGTGCAATATATTTCTTATCAGTTATCATAAATGATCATGGTTGGTACGTTTTGCAATTTGATATTTCAATCGCGACCTTTTCTTTTAAAAACTGATCGTCTGTTGATTTCATTTTGTATAATTCATCTGATCGGCAGGCGCCTGAGACACCAAAAACCAATTCGACCTATAAATGTATAAAATAACAAGTTAATATAGAAATGGCCTTTTGGCCTAAAATAACTTTTGAACAAGAAATTCCATAGGTTCTTGTTCCATAAAAGTTTCAATATTCGCCATAGACAATGTTTTCTACTTGGAGTAGCAGCAAAATCAAAGTTCTCATCTCATTTTTTTGTTGTTAAAATAATATATTGTTTAGTGACATGGAAACCGTATTCAAAAAATTATATTTGCCATCTCGATGTCTATTATTACCTACCTTATTTTACCACCTGCGGTTATTCAATGGAGAAGTCAACATGACATTTATATTTTATTAATAATTTTAATTCAAAATAATAAGAAGTTAGATGTGGTTGTAAATAAAATAGTATACAAACCTCGGTGAAAAGTTTCATTACTCATCGGTTAACTATCGACTCTCTCGACAGGAATGAAACACTTTCCACCTCGGTACCTAATCGACTATTAACTTTGTAATAATGAATTAAATGTCTTCTCAATATACTATTTTAAAGAAGCGCAACGTTACAAATTAATATCACTTTCCTAAGAATCTTTGGACTTTAAATTAAGGACTTATATTTTTCTGTATAGAAAATTGTTCAGATGCGTTTTCTTGGGCGTAAATTTAAATAGTACCTTGTTTTGCAGGAAAATACGCTCTCCTTATTGAGTCGCCTAAAAATGACTACATTAATGAAAGAGAGCCATGCGATACGATGAAAGTGGGTCGAAATTTTGATGCCAAAGGATTTGGAGTTGCGACACCATTAGGGTCACCACTAAGGTAAGAAGGTGGTTGTTAACTTATATTTGATGTTGTTGAAGGTATACAACGATATAGACAAAACTTTGTATTTATAACGATTATTATCCACATATTCGATGTTTTTTTGAAAATGTATTATCCGCAAGTAAAACTATACATAAGAGAACAATATGCGAACCATTCGATTTTCTCAGCACTATGCTGCTTTTTTGTGAAACAAATGATCCCTCATTAGAATTTTTCTAGTCCTCCTCGTCTTTGATAGACGGGATGTTTTAAGGATTTTTACATTTTGGGACACTCCCATATTTCGGTTACACAATAACTCAAAAAGAAATAAAATGTTCTCTTTGTAGTCTTTTACGAAGAATGCAGTGACGTACTCAAGATTTTATCTACGTTTAATAATTAGGACCGAACCAATTTGCTTTCTTTTTAAATCGCTCACCAAATATATATTTTAATAATGTAATTCAGTTTTTAACAAATTTTCTTGAAATATATAAATATATAAGTCTTTATTTGTAATCTTATATTATGCACGAAATTTACTTCTTTTAAAAAATATACAATTTTTTGAGTAGGGCATGATGGATATTAAAAAAAAATGCACAAGGATAGTTGTGTCATAATAAAAAATTCTTCTGTTTCTGTTAGAATATTCAGGTTTGATCGTCATATTTACATCGTGCTGGAAGATGGCGCGAGTCCAGCTTATACCAAAGAAAGGTAAGAGAACCCTGCCTAACAACTATCGACCAGGCGCATTGCTTTCAGTTATGTCAAAAGTAATGGAGAAAGCTATTAACAAACAACTTCCAATGTACCTGAATATATTCAACATTATCAGCGATCATCAATATGGTTTTCGGAAGTCCAGATCAACGGGAGACCTTCTAGCCTATGTCACCCATCTTTGCACAATGCAATCGACTATCATGGGAAGTCTCGGGTTGTTGCACTGGATATCTCTAAAGCCTTTGATCGTGTTTGGCATGAAGGGCTTCTAAGTAAACTGCGATCCTATGGTATGCCCAGTCGATTATGTGCATGGTTATCTAGCTCCCTTAAGCACCGCTCTCTGCAAGTGACGATTGACGGATTTCTCTCAGACACCTTCACCATCAATGCCGGTATTCCTCAAGGGTCCATATTGTCTCCTATCCTCTTCTTACTCTATATTAACGATATTCTAGGGGAAACTAAAAATCCGATATTTAGTTTTGCTGACGATAGCACACTTGTATCATCTTTCTCTTTAAATGCAGGAACATCGGCTGCCGGCGCACATCTTCGCAGACAGTATGAAGTATCATGCTTCAAGGCCTGTAAGAAATTTTCCCTTGGGGTGATAGTAACCAAGTTGAATATAACGCCAAGGAAACCCAGGCAGTAATTTTCTCTAAAAAGGTTAACATAACAGAACCGGATATAGTCACGACACGCAATCATACTGGCTTGATGTATTAATTTGCTGGGCATCAATCTGGGAGGAATCATGTCTTGGCATAATCACGTTATAGCCATCGCCAAGCTAGCTTCTCACAAACTTGGTATACTCTTCCAACCAAAAACTTGTATACACCTTAACAACTTTTGATACTATACAAAGCCCAGATTCGACCATCACTAAGGTACTGCTCTCATGCGTGGGAGCTCTGCACCCAAACATACTCTTCGGCTACTGGATTCCATCGAAAGAAGAGCCATTCGTTTGATCGGAAACCACGAGGTGACGAAGAGACTCGATAGGCTAGAACATCGAAGACAGGTTAAGACATATTACGACTAATTATAAAATATGATATATTTCTGAGAAGCATGTTAAAAAAACTGAATTATATTATTAAATAATTAGGCCCATTTTAAAAAACGTTTTTTTTTTCTGAGAACTATTAAACGTAGAAAAAATCTGCGTACGTCAGAATTCTACGAAAAAGCTACATTTTGATAAGCTATAGGATAACCGAAGTATGGGAGGACAGGGGGGGGGGGGGGGGGGTTTGTGGGTCCCAAAATGTAAAATTCTCAAAAACATCCCGGATATCAAAAGCGAGGAGGCCTAGAAAATTTCTAATTGGGGCATCTTTTGTTTCACAAAAGTATACTCCGTAAACCCACCCTGTACAAACTGTAAACAAAAGTTTATTACCATTTTTTCTGTTTCAGAGATGCTGTTAATTTAGCTGTTTTAAGTTTAAAAGAAGATGGAGAACTTACGAAACTAAAGAACAAATGGTGGTACGATAGAACCGAATGTCTCAAAGACAAACAAGTAAGTATATACATTCAAAATTTTGATAGCTATACTAAGCATTAAATTGGATTATATAGAACATGGCAAACAAATCATAATTTTCATAATTATTATCATACACTGCAATTGTTAAGAATAATTAAATAACAAGACTATTATAAAAACTTACGTAATAGGTATTTCATTAATAATGAAATATCAGAGATATGTCAAGTTCTGACCATTTGCATTTGTTTTCATAAATTGACCATGGCCTACTGTTATATGTAACGCAAATGAAACATTTCGTATTCTTAGCTTCTATTTGAATATAGCAATTGAATTGAATAATCGAATATTGAATAAGCAACTATACATTTTTGTAAAGCCCAAAGTATGCTTAATGAATTAAAAAATAATATATAGAGTGTTCTATTTAAAAAATTTAATTTCTTTTAATATCTCAAAAACAAGATCGGTTTAACCTTTTTGATAAGTTAAAACGTAACGGAAATACGAGGGGTGTCTAAAAAGATTTTCTAAATAACATTTGACGAGTCAAGCAAAGTAAATCGTGGGAAATATTTTACATCGTATGTAAAGAAGAGGAGTCTAGTAATTAAAGAAAAATATCCATCAGAAAGACATTTTGGGAAAAAACTATAGTTTTGAATTTTCACGAAGAACCCAAGTGTGTAATCAACACAGTGTATGTATTTATTTATTTTCCAGTTAATAAATTATTGCTTGAGCAAGCCTTTGGTAAGACGCTTCCTGGCATGATTTTTCTCCCATCGCTTTTTATACGAAAACGTTCAAATAAAACTGGACAAACAACATCACTGGTTAAATAAACATTGATCAGAACTTTTAACCTGAGTTTAGACAAATCTGAAAATATTTCAGAAATTATATAATATTGGACATATTTAACAAAAAAAAAGCATTTTTTTATGATCAAACACAAGCACTATAGGAAAAATCCTTTAAGGCACTCTGGGAGTGGTGCGTGTGCGAATAAAGCGATTCACGTTCATTTTGAATTGGTGTAGGTTGTTGGAAAAAACGACATCGGGAAGGTCGTTCCATAAGGATGACGTCCTCCAGATGAAAGAATTCTTAAATAATGAAGTTCGCGGAGTACTAAGCTTATATGGATATATGGATGGGCGGCAGTGGTTATTCGTGTATTTCTGCTATTCGCTGCTCTGGGCGGAATTAAGAGGGCTAGATCAGCCGATCACTTTCCATGGAAATATCTATAAATGATAGTCAAATCCCCAACCTGTCTTCGATGTTCTAGGCTGTCGAGGCTCTTCGTCAGCTCGTGGTCTCCGATTAGACGAATGGTCCTCCTTTCGATGGAATCCAGTAGCCGAAAAGAATGTTTGGGTGCAGAGCTCCAGACATGAGAGCAGTACTCTAGTGATGGTCAAATCTGGGCTTTGTATAGTGTCAAAAGTTGTTGAGGTGTGTAAAACTTTTTAGTTGGGAAGAGTACACCAAATTTCTGAGAAGCTATCTTGGCGATTGCCACAACGTTGTTATGCCAAGACATATTTCCTTCCAGATTGACGCCCAGCAAATTAATAGATGAAGCCAGTGGAATTGCGTGTCCTGCCAAGACTATATCCGGTTCTGCGATTTTAACCTTTTTAGAGAAGACTGCATATTTAGTATATTTAAAATCGCTGCGTTGTCCAAGGTCTAACGAACGCTTTGTATAACAGATTTAAAAACTAGTAACATAGATCGATATTACTTACTTTAGGGTAGCCACAAATTAATTGTATTTGTTCAGGTTATATCAACAGGTCGCAATGATTTTTAAATAGTACCCTTAAAAATTACTAAAATTTCAGAAAAAAATTACTTGACAACGCTGCATTTCAGTTCAAAAAATTAAATACGGCTGCAAAACTCTTGTTCTACTAAATCAAATTGTGGAAAAATATACCGGGTATCCTATTTAAAGTCAGTACCACAGTTAGTGGAGTTATGCATCTTAGCAAACCCTTTAACTTCTGTAGTGATCTTTTTTCTACCTTGAATAGTTTAGGAGCTACCGAAGCCAGTTACTTTTCTGTTACACCCTGTATCATTATCACTCCTCCTTAAAAACCTATTATTAATATCAACGACTTTTCAAACGTTCCGAGAATCCATGCTATTAAAATATGGGGTCATATTTAAGATTTAAAAACAGATCTGTTACATCCACGAATGCAATTCGTTGCACCGATAAATCGTTATTCGATAGCGTATAACGTTATAAAATTACGTGATCCGCTGCCAGGAGCACTACAATTCGACATTTTTGGCACAAATTCAGAAATAGATAAGAACGCTTCGCTGTGGTAGACAGGGTGTACGAACTTCAAAATTTCTTATGGGGATGAGTATAGGGGTACCATTTTCGACACTTTTATACGGTATCTCCGTAATTGCTATCAACAAAGTAATGAAGGTGTCATGTGCTCTTTTTGGGTCAAACTTAAAATGGTAAAATCAAAATTAGCAAATTTTCACTCTCTTAAGAAATACGGGGGAAAATCAAATATAATTTCTTAGTTAAAAGAGATACAGAAAAATGTTTTATACAAAAGTTTCTTTATAATGATTTTTGAATAATCTGCCGTTTTCAGAGTAAGTATACGGGGTCAGGTAAAAAGTTATCGGACCTAACCTCATTTTTTTAAATGGAACACCCTGTATAATTTAATCTAAAAAGATAGCATTTTAAATTGTCCTTTAAAATATATAACACCTTCCTATGCGATTTATTTAAACTTTATTACTTTGAAACGAAATAAAAGATTCAGATTAAGGTAAAAAATAACGGGAATAATCGCAAATGTTCAGATGTCCTTAAATGGTTGCCGTCTTTGCGAATAGCGACAAAATACAAATTTTCATCGTTTTCCTACTTTCAATATAAACTGATATCATATACAGGGTTTTCCATTTAAAAAATTTTTCTTCAGCGTACAGAGGAGGTCAAAATAATACTATACAAAGGATCTGAAATCAAGGAAGATACGGCCCTGGGTCACAGTCTTTGAAGAATAGACAATTCACGGGTCAAAATTTTTTTACAGGCAACTTTCAGTCCTTAGCATATAACTTACTAAAATAAACTATTTGCCTGTAGAAACGATTATAATTTGCGAAATATATATTACTGCCTGCATTAGAAAGAAAGTTTAAAAATATTTTTTTAGATTATAGCTGCAGTATTCAAATTTGAATCTAAAAATGTATCGCCGGAAACGTGTCAATAATTTCTAACTTTACCCTTTTATCTTTCACGTCATTTTACTAAAGTTACTTTTATATACAGGGTGGCTCATCGAAAAGGTGTTGTGATTTCAGGGGGACACGTTTCACTATTAATTTCATCCCTGTATCCTCAACCCTATAGCGGGGGCGGCTACTGCCCTTGTTTTTTCAAATTGGAATTAAATTCTCTTTAAAATGGCGCTTCGTTTTGTAAATTTGAGCTACGCGCCGCCGAGCAACGGAATTTGAAACATTTCACTGCACCTCTTATCAAGTACACAGGTTTGTGCGTAAACAATTTTTTTTTTAAAGTAATAAGTATCAGTCAATTCAACATTATCTTCAGTAAAGTGGTTGATCCAGATCTACATACGTTATTTGAAAAAAAAATGTTTACGCACAAACCTGTGTACTGGATAAGAGGTGCAGTGAAATGTTTCAAATTCCGTTGCTCGGCGGCGCGTAGCTTAAATTTACAAAACGAAGCGCCATTTTAAAGAGAATTTAATGCCCTTTAAAAAGATGTATCACAACATACCCATTCCCATTTGAAAAACAAGGGCAGTAGCCGCCCCTAGAGGGGTTAAGGTTACAGGGATGAAATTAATAGTGAAACGTGTCCCCTGAAAACACAATAGTAAATAATCACAAAACCTAAATTTTCATGCTAAATAACTATAATTGCATATTTGAATATAACTTTTAATTCAAAATAACTTTTCTTCATAACATTCTTCTGTATATTATCAAAAATAAAGGTACTTTACTCTTGAGCAAAATTCGTAATTTCTGATATACCTCGTATATGACTGGGAAATTTTAATAACTGAAGATTGCATTTTGAGTTTTAGACCATTCAGAACTTTTTATGAAGAATAACGTTTTTTCATAAAACCAATAATAAAAAAGTTTTCCATATGGTTCCAACTTAAGTAGACACACTGTATAGCAGCTTCGGATGCGCTATATTAGAATTTTTCTTCGCTTGGCTTAGCTTCGATACGAGAAATATTTTTAAAGGAACAGTATCCGACTATGCACCGCCTCGAATGTCAATCAAATTTACTTTAGACTTAAAAATACGTACCAAATTTGAGAAAAAATAGAAAAAACATACTATCTTTTCCGCTAACGAAATAAAAGATTATTGATGTATAATTTTGACATTGGGCGATAACCACGCATGCTTTTGACGTGTTATTAAGTTATCAATTTCCGGGGTGGGAGGGGGGGGGGGGTAAGCAATTGCCCCCCTTGCCCCTTATAAACGACGCCCATGCTTCCAGGGGTGGGCAAGTGTCTTGCCCCTCTCAAACAACGCTCATGATTATAGCGCTAAATATAATTTAAAATTCGTTGCCAATTCACTTGATTGTAATACCAATTGCACGAGTAAAAACAATTACATATAACATATTAAGTGAAAATAATTTCCCAAATTTCCAGTGTATAAAAATCTGAACTTTACTACTATTTTTGGCAAGTTATCAGACCGAGTTAAGACGACTCGAGAATATATTTTAAAGCGATCCAAGTCCAATTTTCCGCTTTCCTCCGTCCCGTTTTTTTCCTTTTTCTTCCCGAAAATTCCCGATTTATTGTTGAATTTAAGGTGCACGGTTTTATTCCCAAAATAGCAGTTTAGTTTATTGTTCTTTTGTTTGCTTTCCAAGAATAAACAGCAGGATGTTGCAAGATTCAATTTATTTTTTATTATATTGTTTAATTTTCAGCATAAAGGTTTTGTTATTGGTACAGTGATTTATTAATTGTAAAATATATCGTTAAATATACAGTACAGCTCGACAAGCGAGTGTATGTCTACGACGTATCGGTAAGGGGAAAGCAATACCTTTTAAAACATGGCCGAGTCATGGGCGTGCTATGATTATTTTAATAATGTAATAAAAATAGGAAATTCTTCAATAAGTGTATTTTATGTTTGAAGGTAGGTAATTATTTTGATTAAGATTTAAATAATTACGTTTTACAAGATGCCATTCTTTCAGCATGGAAAAAATAGCTACATGGTTAATCGATTAATGCCGTTTTTGTCGTATTAGTGTCAAAGACACATGATATATAGTTTTGCGACAAATCGGCAAAATATACAAACAAAATCAGTACATACTTTATTCGTCATCTTCATCTTCTTTGCCTTCACTATCACTATTCAGTATCACTATCATCAGTATCAGTCCCAACTTGTATTATAATGGATTCAATGTCCTCCATCATATAATCAGTTTCCCAAAACTTATTTTCTATATCGGTGACATGTTGACAAAACTTTTCCCAATCGACTGCTGTCACTGAGGCAATTGCTTCCTCCAGAAGCTCCCTTAGTTTAGAGATACTAAACTCGCCTGATGTATTGCGATCTCTAATGAAATGTTTAATTGGAGCCAAAGACATCTCAATAGGGTTTAATTCACACATATACGGAGATGCTCTTAAAGAAGTGTGGCCGTATTGCCCGATAATGGTGTCCACCACATCATTTGATGTGATTTGTCCCCTTTGCAGCTTTCGCTTAAGTGGCAATTTCAATGCATTCATTGGCGATTCCTCTTCACATATTGGCAATCACTTCATGGGTTTTATATTCATTCATCACAACAGTTTTAAAACCACGAACACTTTTTAAAAAATACAATTTAACACAATATAATAACTCTTGCGCTTGTTATCACTACGCAACTGGATGAAGCATATTGAACATCGCCGAATAACCACGCCGGCACAATGGGCGGGCCACCAGACGCGTGTCGTCATCCTCTGTCTGGGATTTAACCTATCAAATTAGCCCTAGCCATCTGTTACCCATTGTTACCGCTGATATTGCACCATGTGGTCTTTTTTTAAAATTAGAAGTACTTTAACAAAAAAATATTTTATTTTTTCATATAAGTATTAAAATAAATAGTATGAAAAGAAAGTTTTAAGAACATTGAAACAATAATAGAATATTAGTTTATTATATACTTATGACAATTTATTTTAAATGGGTAAATTTAATTTTAGGGTTTATATGGTAACATATTGTTAAACTAAAATTTAATATACGTGACAACATTGTTAACCCAAGAAATTTTCTTGTCCGCATTCCTTTTGTAGCTATACATAAACTTGTCGACCTGTTTGTCCACGGATTGAGTTACCAAGAGGAAACACTTTTTTACTTTACATTTTTCGAGAAAATATTGATTCATCGACTAATCTGAGTTTTAACATACAAGGTGTCCCAAGAAAAGAAAAACCCGAGGGAGGACTTTTTATTCTGCATTTTTAAAGAAAATTTCATAACAATTTTGCTCGTAACAAAAATATGAATGGCGTCGACTAATTTAAGTTCAACATATCATGCATAAATCCAAAAAATTATAATTTTAGAGGAAAACGGTACACCCTGTATGTTTATACTCAAATTAGTCAACGATATGCCTATTTTTATTACCCTTAAGAAATGTTATGAAGAACAACAGTTTTCTCGAAAAATGCAAAATAAAACAGTAGTAGTGATAGATGGGATGTTCACCATCAATTTTGTAGGTCCCTACTGCGCAGGCGCGTCATCTGTCATCTGTCATCTGTCATCTGTCATCTGTCATGTCATGTGTCATCTGTCATGGCCCTAACTACCAGTGGCCCTAACTACCAGTGGCACTAACTACCAGTGGCACTAACTACCAGTGGCCCTAACTACCATGGGTACTAACTACTTGGGCCCTACTAGTGGTCGCGTATGTTCTCTGTGGCAGCCGCGTATGTTCTTTGTGGCAGGAACCCAAAGCCGCGTGTGTTCTTTGTGAATCCTCTGCAAATGATGACGTCGATGGCCCCAAAGTCGCGCGTTTAAACCTGAAAAAAAGTTCCGGCTGCAAGGCTCGAACCACCGTCCTCTAGATTGGTAGCCGGGAGTCATACCATAGAGCCACGACGGCAATTGATATATGCTCGCAACTATGCGTACCGATGCCGCTTAATTAAACAACAAATTTACCAAAAAAGATATTTATTTCACAATATTACACATATGGTTTCTAGTAATGGTGACTACACAATTTGCTAATAATATCAAACAAGTTATGGATATAAATACTACTAAACTATAAATATTGTTAGAATGTTTCATGGGTGGATCTGGTCGGGTACTTTCGCTACCATAGGTCTTCCAAGGAGTTTCTCCAACGGTGGAATCTCTAAAGACAAACTTGATCTTATATCGAAGAAAAGCATCAGAGGATACGTTTGCGGCAAAAACAGGAATCTGTCTATTAAACAGCATCTCATAACGCATCTTCGCCCATGTATTGTTCGTGGACTCGACCATTACCGATGCATCCATGACATTTGGTGGCATGTATACATAAAATACATTTTGAACGAGCGCCACCAGGATGATGTAAGACGAACTTAACACGGCCATTGTTGGAGAATAACTGATCTATAATAATTTCTTTACAGCTCTTATAGCATCATAGCTATTATAAAGAACAGATATAAATATTAACAGAAAAACAATTATATAAAAATAACCGGGGCTATAACGATCTGGTTTTATCTCATTTGCTTTAAACTGCCGACATTTCCATAATATTTTTGCAAAATAGCAATCCCCAGAATACTTGTAGTGGTCCGCAAGGGGGTCGTCTCCTTTTCTCCATCCGCTAAATTCGCAATGACAATAAGCGCATCTTACTATGTCGGAATGTTGAGTGTAATAAAATCCAGCACGCGCCAAATCTTCAGGGCAGACTTTCTTACGCCACCCTGTATATGTAATTAATCTATCTTCAAAATTATACATGGCGCCAAGCCCATCATCAGCACAATCTAAACAATCCGTACTATACATGATGCCGCCAAAGCCGCTTCAACTATACTAAGTAATAAAACACAAAATTCATTATTTATACATTTATTAATCATCAGAATTCATCATATACATATGCATATCATAATCATATAGAACTTTCTGCGGATAATAATATACTAGCTCCAAGACATAAGAATCTTTCTCCTCCGTATAGAAACCCCAAATACGGTTTTTTAGTCTATCAATAAAACGATCATCATTCACATCCATACCACTTACATAAGATAAAATCCTTTCATAATTAGTTTGAACATCGAGCGGACCTAGCAATCTTAACTTATAACTAATCAAATCTCGAATGTTAAAAACAGAATCGAGATCAGTACAACAAAAACATAAAGTAATATCATCACACTTGAGTTTTATAATTTTTTCACCTAAAAGAAGTACAGAAGACATAGTGAAATCCTCGTCTGTAGATACCATGTCAGCGCCGTCAGAACCAGTCGATATATTTTTAGCCATTTCCAAAAATTCCTGCCAGCTAGTAGTAGTAAATGAGACGGACACTTGATCTTCGGGTAAATTCAACAGCGTATATGTCAGCCGAACGCTTGGAACAAATCTCCGAGCAACACTCACCCCTACAGCTATCTTGAAATTACCAGCAGGATAACATAAATAAAAAACCGTCGTTCATTTCTAATATCGTTCTTTCTTCTCAGCCACATACTATCAAGATATTTCTCGAATGGTGATGAAGACTCACTAAGCTCGTCGGAGAAGGCAGGCTCAGACATGATTGGAACGAAACTGACGGCAGATGGGATATATATCAACTATACCCCCACCCCTCAGTTAATTTTATTAATGTTAAGTTCCAAGAACAGGAGCTTAGATAAAGCCCACCCGCTCCCCATCTCGCTAAATTCCGACGCTTTTTTGAGTAAAACATGTATATATTCAGTATAAAAATCTTGTAAATTACTATTCTGTCCAATGCAGCCATATTTGGAGTTGAACGATTTGATATCTGAATCCATAGTCGTACCCAATAAATAGAGTCCATATAATTCCATATTAACGCTAATCTGGCTATGAATAGTTAAGGCGTTCTTCAACAAGTCAATTACTTTATCCCTCACTCCTTCTAAATACATCCTGACATCAGACACGTGATGACTCGATATGTGATACGTAACTAACCGGTTCTTAAAAGCCGCTTGAACCAGTTTCACGCCAGAATCAAAATCCACACTACAATTCTGCTTATGTTTAGTGGTACGTCTATGATGACTAAGCGATTTAACCTCGCAGTCACACTCAAGGCAATGCGTCATGATGACTGATTAAAATTGCCGAAATTAGATACATTTATACAAATTTAAACAACGTCTTTTGATACGTCTATCCAGCTGTTATGTGACGCATCAAACCCCACCCATTTGACATACATCTTTCTACCCTTCTTACGCAAAATCTGCTCGATAAGAAATACATCTGGCTGCTTAGTTTTTTGCAGTTCTTCTTCATAAAAACCGCCACTGATTGGGTGACCATGCATATCTTCTAATAAATATGTTGTAGGAGCAGTAATTTTTACTTTTAAGATTTTAAATAATTCCGCCGTCCAATTAGGCACATAACCTTTTTCAAACACGTGTTTAGCTTTGCTTATCCGAACAATATCTCCCACTTTAAATTTCTGCCTGCCAACAACCTTGAGATTGGTGTAAGCTGATTTTAATAATTTTTGTTCATTATTCTTAGAAACATTCTTTGGCTTCATTTTGGTTGTGGAATGTGTCGTATTATTATATGTAATTACAACATGTTCCAACAAGTCTATCCATTTATGATTGCCGTTCAAGGTAAACAACTTAAACAGCTTTTCCTTGATTGTTCGAATTACACGCTCGGCAATAGATGCTTTTAAAATACTAAATGTGCTGTAATGATGGATGCCATGTTTCTTCATGAGAGCTTGAAAATTAGAGTTGTAATATTCCTTCCCATTATCTGTAACTAATTTTTTCGGAATTCTCTTAGACTGCGCGAGTATCTGCGTCATAGCATTAGTCACATCTTGGGCATTTTTCGACTTTATAGGTCGAACCCATAAATATTTCGAAAAACAATCAATAACAACCAATATATACTTAAACCCCCTATTTTCGCGAGAATACTGATCAAGCTGCGCAAGATCAGAGGCAAAAGTATCATCTAAGCCATATTGAATAAATCTGCGTCGTTTAAATTTTGTTCTGGCGGGCTTATGCAGCTCATTAACAACTTGTTCTCTCGCTTTAGTAATACTCACCGCCATTTTCAAACATGTAATAAAAACTAAGTACTATGCAGATGCTTTTATATCTTACTTCTATCAACCCTCTGTTTCAATTTATTAACATTTGTATTTATTTTTTTAACATCATCAGTAATAGGCTTAATAGATTGTTTAACAGTAGTAGTTATATACCCCTTTAAAATATTTTCAAGGTTATCAAATTGCTTAGATACCTGCACTATAGATGCTTGATGTGCAGACTGAATCTCTTGAAGTTGTTTTCTAAATTCCATATCTAATTTCAAAATCTCGCTCTTCAACTTATCATCAGCAAGTTTAAGCGAAATTTTATAATCCGACATTTCCTTATTTAAAATAGTCATATGATCACGCATTTGCGCAGATATTAATTCCGTATTAGCCTTACTAGAATTCGTCAATTCATTCTTAACTCTATCAATAGAGTTGTAGGCATCTTGCATTCTAACCGCAACCAAATGATTAAGACTAGCCGAAAGAGAACTTATTGAATCATCTATAAATTTTTTATTCGCAGCATCAGAGCCATCTGTAGGCAGCTTTACGTTTACAAGTTTATGATCGCGAATATTATAGTCACCATCTTTATTAACAGGTATTTGATTAGGAGCTCTCCTTATGCCTTTTTGACGTGTCGGCAGGGCACGTCCAAACTTGTTCATGGCTAAGCTGATACTAAGACGAGAGACTGTATATAACTAGTTATAAAACTCAATTACCCCCAACCGCTCCAGCTCATGCAAAATATTCATAATTTCATTTAGGTTATTGGTGTTGCCAGCTTGACGAGACGCATGTAGCTTTCTAAAACGATCTACCAACTCGTTAATATCATCGTAATACACAAACTCTTTCGGGGCCTCATCGTATTGTAACAAAGCCTGACCTGTCCTCCCAGAGTTTAATCTAGTCGTTCTGCTAGGCACTGACGACGTGGATTTAGAGGCTCTAGGAGTTGATGAAGACGGTGATGGTAATTTAGATGCGGTGCTTAGGAGTGGCTTAACAATCGTCATATATTTTTGAGATCTATTTCCCTTTAAGGCACCACTTTCCTTCCTGTATACGCCTGTTCGTTTAAGGATATCTTTATATTCTAAGTTATCGGAATTGGTATTATATTGGGGATTCTTTAAAAATAACAAGTCATACAACCCCTGCGTACCCTTATACGCGACATCTCCTACTTGTATATCACCACTCGGCAAAAAGTCTACTCGCTCGGTCCCCAATTGCCAAGCATCATTATCTGAATTATATGATACTCCTTTAGCATCTATCGATGAAGAGTTGCCCCAATATTTTTTTAAATAACTATGAGCAATCGGGGGATATTGCGTGATAAACTCATTTACAACCTCGGGATTTTGTTTAAGTAACGTAGTGAAATCCTCTTGTACTTCGTGGAATGAAGGATACGATGACTCATCAGCAAACACGTCATCCGCGGCATCGCCGTAGCGCGTCTCATCTGCTAGAAAGCTAGGTTGCTTTACTTCTCGGGGTTCTATCTTTTGTGGCTCAATCTTTATGAGAGGCGCATCCTCTGTTTTAATCTTGCGTTTACGAGTCTGTTTTTCAACAGAAGCTTCCACAAGTTTATTTAACGGATCGGTAATAGGTGTTAGAAATTTATTTAGAGCATCGTCTTCTTCTCCACGCTCTAACTTTAATGCCAAGTATTTTTTCCGTATAACATTTGCGGTATTAATAATGCGCTGCTTAACATCCTTATCGAGTCCACTCAAATTAGAAGCCATGATATACAACAACAAAACCACCCAAGAAACAGGAAACACCACCCCAGAAACAGGAAAAACAACCCCAGAAACAGGAAAAACCACCCCAGAAACAGGAACAACAACCCAAGAAACAGGAAACACCACCCCAGAAACAGGAAAAACCACCCCAGAAACAGGAAAAACAACCCCAGAAACAGGAAAAACAACCCCAGAAACAGGAAAAACAACCACAGAAACAGGAAAAACAACCCCAGAAACAGGAAAAACAACCCCAGAAACAGGAAAAACAACCCCAGAAACAGGAAAAACAACCCCAGAAACAGGAAAAACAACCCCAGAAACAGGAAAAACAACCCCAGAAACAGGAAAAACAACCCCAGAAACAGGAAAAACAACCCCAGAAACAGGAAAAACAACCCCAGAAACAGGAAAACAACCACACAATACAACCACCCTCTATGACTATAGGTGATAGACTGATGCAATATATTTAGGGGATTAAATATATATCAAACTTGTTCCTATATCGACCTTTATCAATATCACTGTCTTTGACCAAAACTAAAAACCCATGCTTGTCTTTCCAGCATGTGGAACATAGCCGTTTAAAAGCTTCAAAGGACATGTCGGTATTTACATGATCGGTATATACATGCTTCAAATTCAAATCATCCTGTTTAAATAGAATTAATACGTTGGCATTGTCGCGAACCAGCTGTTTGGGAATTTTTGAATATGTCTGCGTTAAATAAAACGACTCGATATCATGATGTCTGCCCATACAGAAATAATTGCGTATTTTATCCTGTTTCTCACAGGCAACATCGTCAAATATAATAATAGAATGAGGTTTAGCGCTAGAAGGATCTAGAACATCGTCATTGTCGCTGTACCCGAAATATCCAAGACGGGCCTGTTTTAATGTTTTCTGCAGAAATACATATTTGTCTTGCTGTAGAGATTTTGAATATACGTATACATTCTCAAATTTCAAGCCATTTTCATCAGCCAATAAACTTATCATAACAGCAGTTTTACCACACGAACTAGGTCCGCAGATTATTGCCCTAATGGTTGATGGCAAAACGGTACTATGCTTATTCGGATTTTGCTGGGCCCCCATATTGAAATCATGTATTTGAATTGAACGTTTCTGCTTTTCTTGACGCATCTTTCTATAAGTACCACTCTGCATTCATTCGTAACTACATTAGTAATGCAGACGTCACAGGGTGCAGGTGTGTTAAATAGTATCATCAATAAATTACCAGTCGAACTTCATCTGCCCGGATATTCTTATTGCGGCCCTGGTACAAAGCTTCAAGAACGACTAGCTCGTGGAGATAAACCCAAGAATAAATTGGATAGTTATTGCAAAGATCACGACATTGAATACGCAAAGTCCACAGACTTGAACCATCGGCATCAAGCCGATCAGGTGTTGGAAAGCAAAGCTTGGAAACGTGTCAAGGCCAGCGATTCGAGTCTTGGTGAGCGAACCTCTGCGTGGTTAGTAACAAACATCATGAAGGTCAAGCGAAAGTTGGGCGCCGGATACAAGAAGCATGAATTATGTAAGCTTATTAACCCGCTAAAGAAACATGGTTCTGGTACTGATAAAAAAGCGTTGAGTGGCATGCTCAAAGCTGCACGCATCAAAGTTAAGAAGCTAGGCGGAAAAAGAAAACTCAAAATACCTAGAATCATACCCCTGCCAAAACAAGGCGGCATCTTGCCTTTGATCCCGATATTCGCTGGGCTTAGCGCCTTAGGGGCATTAAGTAGCGGCGTAGCTGGAATTTCCAAGGCGGTTAATGATGTACAGAATGCCAAAGCCAAGTTGCAAGAATCACAGCGTCATAATGAAACAATGGAAGCCATCGCCTTGGGCAAGAAGGGGGATGGGCTGTATTTGAAAAAACACAAGACCGGATATGGATTGTTTTTACGTAAAATGCCAAAAAACTGTCAATAACGCTGCCCAAACGTCCTTTATCCGATCAAGATATTAATTCATATGTAAAACGTCTAAAGATACCTAATTTTAGAGGTGTATTTATGCGAGATACTTTGCCAAAATCACCGAAACATACAGAGAGCGGTGTTTTAAATTTAGATGGATACAAAGGAGATGGGACACATTGGGTAGCTTACAAGAAGAAAGGAGATAGAGTTGTTTATTTTGATAGTTTTGGCAACTTGAAGCCACCAAAAGAATTTGTAGAGTATATGAAAAATTATAAAATTTATTTCAACTATGATCAATATCAGGATTATGGTACGATAAATTGCGGCCATCTGGCGTTGACGTTTCTCGTTAATTCATTATAAATCGAAATGACGTCATTAACCATCATCAGTCATGTCTCAAACATTCACTTTAAAGGGTCGTTCTCACCGGCTTGAAGCATACTTTGTGCCGCCTATAGAACTAGACTCGAGATTTGATTACTCTCTGGCATTAATATCTCTAAATACGTGGAATACAATACCAAATATAGAACCTGGTCGTAATAAGGTTTATTATACAATCAACGGCAAGGAGCAAGTTTTAAAAATACCAACCGGTTCTTACGAGTTGGAGGATATAGAGTACTATTTGCAAAGTCAGCTTGCTGGTGCGGAATTATCGGATGCTGAACGTAAAGAAATCCTATCACTTCGAGCTAATAACAATACCTTAAAGTGCGAGCTGCAGAGTATCTACAATATAAATTTCAAGCCCAAGGATAGCATTGCTCAGTTATTAGGGTTCTCTCCTCAAGTGTTGGCGGCTGGTCAATTTCATGAATCTGACTTACCAGTTGAAATTATACAAGTGGTTACTATTAGGGTTGAGTGCAAAATTATTTCTGGTTCTTACTATACAAATAATCCGGCGCATACTTTATACGAATTTTCTCCAACTGTTGACCCCGGGTATAGTATTAATATAGAACCCCGAAATCTTATTTATCTACCTGTCAACGACAAAAATATATATAATATTACTCTAACGCTATTGGATCAAGATTCGAGGCCGGTTAATTTCAGAGGCGAAGAAGTTGTAATCAGATTAGAACTTAGACGAAATGGGCTTAGTCTTTAATAGTTATTTAAATACCTCTACTCCTTCTCCAGACTCATTCTGTAATCAGAAGCCAAAGAGAACACTCGCGCTTGTCAATATTATTTTTTTACAGTCCGCTAGCAGTCTATATAACTATCATGTCAGAAAAACTTCAGCTATTTAACCCCATTAAAAGCGATGAGTCAATCATGCGCGAAGAATGGCATACTTATCATCCTTTCACCAAGTCTTTTAATAACAACGACGAAATTGAGATTGTCATCAATCAACAAGATGTATTTTTAGACATGAGCGAAGCTCAGCTTTATATCGAAGGGTCGTTTAAAGCAGAGGATACAGCTGGCAAGACTGGTGACTGTACATTAACCAATAATGCTGCAGCCTTTATTTTTGACAGCATGTCGTATGAAGTGAATGGTAAAGAGATTGAAAAAGTTCGCGATCCTGGCATAGTTAGCGCCGTTAAAAACCTGCTATGCTTAAGCGATGCAGAAAGCCGCGCTTTAGATATTGCCGGCTGGAATTGGCCTAGCGGTACTATAAAAACATTGGATGAAACTAGTAAAGAATTCAACTTTCGCATTCCGCTACACATGCTGTTTGGGGTGTTTGCCGATTACAAGAATGTTCTGATGGGTAAACAGAAGCTTAAACTGGTTCGAGCTCGTCACGATGAAAATTGCTACAAGTCAACTGGTGACAAAAAGGCGGCGATTACGCTAAAGACTGTTGAATTGAAGGTTAAGCACATTTATCCTAGTGACGCAGTTAAACTTAGACTTTTGGATGACATTGCAAAAAATAAACCTATATTTATCCCGTTTAGAACTTGGGAGATTCACGAGCTTCCTGCTTTGAGAACGACAAAGAGAGATATTTGGACTGTAAAGACGATGACAGAGAGGGCAAGATATGTTATTGTATTTTTTATGAAAAATCGCAAAGATAACTACAAGTCAGATTGCTGTTATTTTGATAACTTAAATATTACCGATGTCAAGTTACATCTAAACTCTGAGATATATCCCTATGAGTCCCTAAATTTAGATTTTGCCAATCGCCAATATTCAGAAGTCTATAAGATGTATACAGACTTTCAAAAATCTTATTTAGGCAAGCCGCAAAGCGAGCCTATTTTAGACTTTACGACTTTTGCTAGTAGAGCCCTATTTGTAATTGATTGTACCAAGCAAAATGAATCCCTAAAGAGTACCGCTATTGATGTCAAGTTGGAGTTTCAGAGTTCTTCTAATTTTTCCAACGAATCACGAGCATTTTGTATTATTATTCACGATCGTGTCCTTGAGTACCAGGCTTTAACCGGCCAGGTGAGAGAACTATTGTAGTTCCGACCCTTGCAAGATGAAGTTTGCTGTAGTCGACGTCCAGGGATTCCAGGTACCAGAATTTCAAGCTAAAGAACTGGCCATTTATGATGGAAAACACATGAAGAGCTACCTGTTTAAACCTACTACCCCATTTCATACCTTGAGTGATGATTGTAAGAAGCAGGTATTATTCCTACATAGAAACCATCATGGCCTCTTTTATAATTATGGCGTGACCGATTACAGCGACCTCTACACAATCATCAGCACCGATTTGCGAGACGTTGACCAGATATATGTCAAGGGTCAAATAAAGAAGAGCTTTTTAGACGAAATTTATTCTCAAAGTAGTAATAAGCCACATGTTGTTAATTTAGAATCAAGTATCAATGTTCCAAAACTCTCTAAAGACGTAACCACATGTTCTAACCATGATCTAGAAGTTTGTAATTGTAGTATTAGGAATGCTTATATACTGTATGATTATATTTATGATTTTTTACCAAAATAAATAATTGAAAATGTCACATGTGTTTTAATATAGCGTTCTACTAATATTTAATCATTTGCCCTCGAGCTTGTGATGACATCGGTCAAGTTGCAAGAACACCTACGTAATATACATAACCTCAAAAAAGATATAAAGTGCTACGAAGATTATCGGTTTATATCACGTGGTTTTTTAAACCTCTCCATGACCTCTAACGGCGACAAGGTGTGCCCTAGGGCTGTGGAAGCCCCGCCCCTTTGTAGGATTAGGCCAAACAGAGTATATGAAATTGATGGCTATATAACCGTCATATTTAAAAACACTGAAGTAGTAGTGGATACTATTGGATATGGAAAGATTTATTTCACTAGTGTGGAATTTGAAGAATTTTTAAGCAATTTCGATTGTTTCAACACTCACTGGGTTGACATATTTATGATTATTGGAAAGTATACCTTGGTGTTTCATCGTAATGCAGAAAAACGAAGCCTAAAATTCGAAGAGGCGGATACAGACAAGTACCTGTTTCGATGGACCGATAAATTAATTAGTTTATTTGCGCAACATATGTATCAATTGTATAAACTAAATACTGAATATTATTCCATAAAATATTGAACTGTTGTTTTATTTATAGGGTATAGGTGGGTAAATAAAACAATTTAGGAATGTGGGGTAAAACATTTATTTAAAACACATTTATATAAAAATAATCAGTCTTATAGACGGTACAACACTTGAACTATAATATATAACTATACGTGTAAAGGGCGCTATACAATATTAATACAATACTTAAACTATAATAAATAAATAATAAATACCTAACCTAATATCACAGCCTCTAACACCACCTAGAGAAATTGAAGCAAAATCAGTCTTGGTTTGGAATTTCCAAGGTCTCCTTATATAATGCTATATCCTGGTGACCCCAAGCAAGCGTGTTCTCAAGGTCTCCGGGTATAAGGTAACGCTTATCGTCCGCGTATGATAACGCTACCTTATTTTTAAGTTCCACATGCATATCATGTGAATGTGAGCGGAAAGTATTCATCTCGCGATATATTTTGGTCCCTACTACGTTAACTGCTTTTTTATAGTCTTCAACTGATAGTTCGGATTTTGTAACGTAGTCGGGAACCCCCTTTGCTTTTTTTGTACATTTCCCCTCTACATTCACACAATATGCCTTGGCCCCGGTCCCGTAGAAATCCCATATAATTTTTCCTGCGTACTCATCTTTCATTTTTCCCAATATCGATTTGTTTACAGGAACATTATGTGGGTTATCTATAGAATAGTTGGAGGTGTCAAATCTATCTAAATTCGCAGACATATCATCATAAAAATTTTCTGTGTTAACATTTAATATTAGAGAATCAGTGTCCGTGTATAACAAGGTCGCGTTGTTGCCATATTTAGGCTTAATATAACCGTACAAAAAGTCGTACATAATAATCTTGGATAGCTCCAAGATTCCAAACCCTGCGTATATGGGCTTGTTATATACTACTTTTTGTTTGTGCATCTGAATAGATACCAGGTTCTCGCTGTAAATAGTGCGGTCCTTGAAATGAGGTTTCGCGATCAACGCCCCAGCACCTAGCCTCCTACCAATATTTTCCCAATGGGATACTAATTTTACGTCTACCCGTTTCTCCACATTCTCCATTGTCTTTCCAAACACAGAATTGTTCATCAGCTTGAAAAAGTCCTTTTCAAACTTATTTTTTGCTTGATTGCGCAACCCTGTGTTTAGGTCGATGTACGGTTTAAGCCACGGTGATTGGTCGAAAGATATGACGCGGTGAATTTTAGTTAGCTTAAGGCCATAATTTAAAGCTTGCTGCAAATTTTGATAATGAATAATATATTTAGTTTTCTTTAAAAAGTTTGGGATTAATTTTGTTATTTTCGGAAATTTGGACTCTGGTGGCGCAATGGATTCTGGACAAAAGGGTAGTTCATTATGCGAATAATGCAAATCTTCCGGGTATGTTAAATCAACTTCTAAGACGTAACCTGTGTTTGAATCAGGTGCTATGTTTATATAATCTAAATTTTGAATTTCGATTTCGTCTAACCATTTAAAGTTCCTTATGGGTAAATATTGAGACATGGCTGCACCATATAAATTTGTTGCATCCAAATATAAAATGTAGGAGGTGGGTTTTGAAGCGTCGTATGTGGGTATAAATTTATTATTCGCAATAGCTTTTCTTACACTACACTGACTGACTCCGCCACGAATCCCGTGTTTAAAAAAGTGTACCATATCTAGATCGGTCAGTAGCTCAAGATTTATGGATGTATATTTGAGTGCGGCTTCCATCGACAATCCTGGACACGTGAAAAATTGGCTCGGGTCAAGGCCGTATGTAGATATGCACACATTTCTAAAGCTTTCAAACACATCTGTCAAAATTAATACGTCGGATTTTAAATAAATGTCTGAATATTCGCCTAAAGTTTTGCATTTAAATAGATCCCATACCTTCAACGCACGCTTGTAATCATCTTCAGTAATATGCTCGTTTTTTAGTTTATTAAAAAAGCCTTCACGTGATGGCAGCACTGTATCGTCTAATTTTGAAATATGATCCACGTAGTTATACGGGAAGACACCCTTCTGTCGAATAAGTTTAAATTTTTCCTCGTCAGGGAAATATTTACGTACGGCCCTGCATTGTTCGGGCTTTAAATTTTGACTTAATTTATCCAAGCCTGTGGCCATAAATCGAAAACTATCTAAAAACCGTAATTTTAAAAATACCTGCCGTTGTTTCCCATCCTCTTCGATGCTATCCATCAATATATGTTTACTAAAGGAAATATATTTTTCCTTATTTTGGGGGATAACATCGATCCTTTCTTCGTCAGACGCCAATTCCTTGACAAAGAGGTGGGAATCAAACCCGGACATGTTATGGAAAAATATGGGTATGAATGACGGAATTTTAAAATTTAAATTGCATATCGGGTGAGAGGGACCTCGATACAGCCCTGTAAGGTGATCATGGTCATGAACACGCATGTCTTCTATATTAAACGGCTTTTCGCAGATGTGACAGTGTGTTGCGGCCTGATGCGCATGCTCTTGATCAGCAGTTATAGGGATCATGGGTACTATTTTCTTCAAAAAGCGATTATATATTGATTTACAATCAGCATCTAATCGTTTTACAAATTCTTTATGTGCGTCAGGGCCTCTATAACATTGATAAATTGAATGCGCGTCATCAAAGTCACATTTAATATAGTAGGCAAACGAGTATGGAACGTGTTTATGCGTGCGTACTGTATATGACGTATCAGGGTCTCTCTCACTTTGTTCTGTAGGTAATGGTTCTAAAACTGTTTCGAAATCCGCGTAAACAACAAAAGGTACTTTTAATTTCTTTTCAAAGTTTGTAAATTTAAAAATATTCTCAGGTATTTCTTCACCGTATTTATTCTTTTTCAAATCGGTAGTCGGTACTTTGGCCATAACGTGGCCGCAATCGTGTTCTTTATGAGCTTTTAACTTCAGCTCGGAATAAAAATACGTTAAACAGCCATCACATAAATACTTTGTACCACAATGTTTAGATAATTGCCTTGAGATCAGACGAGATAAACTTCTTATTAAACAGTAATGAGTATTTTCATTATCATCACTGATTACTAACAAATTTACATGTCTTTCATTGCGAGATTTAGTAAAATATAAGGGACCTACGACATCAATACTATTTTTACCATTGTCATAGTTTCGCTCTAAACCATAGACATTGATAGAAATATTATTCTGCCGTTCAAACTTTGAAATTTCTTTTAGTTGAATTGGAAATTCCATACCTGTAAAGTCCAGCTCGTTCTCAAAAGGTAAATAGTTCACTACTCTATTTGCATTTTGAGTCCAATGTACTGGATGTAAGGCTGCCAAGACTGACCACATGAAACATTTTTGATCCGTGTTTTGCATGTTTAACACGGCTTTCCTTGCTTCAATTTCTTTTGGTAGGGGCAGGTAAGATGATGGCGTTAGAGGCTTGATTTTATTGATTCCTATTTCTAAGTGGAGAAGTTGTTGAAGAGCCCACCCTGTAACAATTGAATAGTATTAGGAATTTCATTATGTTATAAGCAGCTAATTTAAATTTTCACATTATTATATACTCACCACTATCCTTCTCCGAGAACTCTGAATATTTGCGGTCTAGGATAGCGCTGAACTGTCCAAACAGCTCCTCCAGATCCGTTGCCCCATTGACCATGGTGTGCCGGGTGTTGGGGAAACGACCGAAGAGCTCCACACCGACCTTGAGCTGCTCGTATTTTGTAACAATATTCCCCACCAACCTGATGAATTTTTCCCGCAGGTGCCCCAGGAACTGTGGCACATTGGTGGGGTCTTGGTTTGAAGTCAGTCGGTAGGTAGCAATCCGGCTTCGGAACGATGTTTTAATTAGTTCAACACCATCCTCCTGCACCATGCAGCACTTCTCCCGATGACGTAAGGTCCTTAGATGAGTGGCCCATCGGGAGCTGGGAATATCTTGCAGGCAGTCACTGCAATGCCGCATAGATTCATCTGAAATATTAAGCACTTTTAGAAAATTCTATCACCAGTTTTATTTTAAAAAATACTCACCATCTGACGGAGCGAGTCTTGCCCGTTTGGCAATGGCTACTTGAGAGGGGGTGGCTTGTCGTTTAGGGGCTCTATGCATCTCCTTCTGATGTTTTCCAAGCGCCCACATCGATACAAAACTACCCCCGCAGACTGTACATGTTTTTGCAGTCTCCCTGCAATCCCCATGACGCTTGAGGGCGCCTTTCTGGGTGAAGGATCGCTGGCAGTGTTCACAGTTGAACATTTTTCCTAAAATCACACACAAGTTCTAATTATTAACACCATTTTTAATCAATATTTATAATTTTTATGAACCTGCTTCCTATACACCCCCATATAATCGTTATTTGTACCCCCGCTACATCGGAACGTATAACCTATAAATTACCCTACCTAGATATCATATAATCACAATATACTATATTTTTATTTATAACCTATAAATCTACATACCTGACAATTATTTTATTCACTGGCACTTTCAACTTTCTATAGATGCACTACTACTAGCTTCTGTCTGCTGTATTCAACTGTGCCTCAAGCTCCGCGCTTGTCGTATTTATAGGCGGGGTCGTGACGTATCGTTTATGCTTCTAGAATTGTCTATGTATTGCAATTCTCGGAATACATTGCATCAGCTTTTGCTATGAATATTAATTAACCTCTCGCGTGTTGTATATTGCTGCTCTTGTTGCATCATATTTCTAGGAATTTGTTACTGGCTTGCTTGGCATTGAATATTAATGAGTGCCTATCCCGTGGCGCCGGGTAGACTATGTTGTTTAAAATATTTTTAAACCCATCATTTGGGGGTTTTTGTCGGTTTTGTATAGGACCATTATCACATAAGTTGTCAAAAGGGCCTTTTTCATACAAGTCCCGTTTTTGAAAGCCCCGGGGTGGGCGGACTGCCGAAGGCACTTTTTCTGGCAATTGCGCAGATTTTTGGCTTATAGTTTCCGAGAAACCTCAATTTTAGGCTATTGCGCATGATGTCAAATGGGCCATATTTTTTTTAACGGATTTGGGGTTTGTGAGGGGTGCTTACATCGCCTCTAATGTTAGTTTTGACAAAAATCAGCTCAGACCCGAGATATAGGGCCTATCTTTTTAACGACTGTTTTCCGGCATCAAATTTTTGCTATTTTGATCGTTTTATACATAGGGCTATGCAGCGGTATCGTTAGGGACTAGTGCTTAGCACGATATTGAATAAACCAATAGTTGGCACTTATTTGCTTGTCGACCATCAACTATATTTGCATATACATTTGCAGTAACTATCAAATTGGTTAATTAAGCGGCATCGGTACGCATAGTTGCGAAAATATATCAATTGCCGCCGTGGCTCAATGGTATGACTCCCGGCTATCAATCTAGAGGACGGTGGTTCGAGCCTTGCAGCCGGAACTTTTTTTCAGGTTTAAACGCGCGACTTTGGGGCCATCGACGTCATCATTTGCAGAGGATTCACAAAGAACACACGCGGCTTTGGGTTCCTGCCACAAAGAACATACGCGGCTGCCACAGAGAACATACGCGACCACTAGTAGGGCCCAAGTAGTTAGTACCCATGGTAGTTAGGGCCACTGGTAGTTAGTGCCACTGGTAGTTAGTGCCACTGGTAGTTAGGGCCACTGGTAGTTAGGGCCATGACAGATGACACATGACATGATAGATGACATGACAGATGACAGATGACAGATGACAGATGACAGATGACAGATGACAGATGACGCGCCTGCGCAGTAGGGACCTACAAAATTGATGGTGAACATCCCATCTATCACTACTAACAGTCTTTCCTCAGATTTTCCTTTTTTGGGAAAAGACAACTTGTGATACATCGTTGGAAAGGGAATTTAGGGAGCTACTCAATTTTCAATTCAAAATTGGTAGGTTCCTAGCAGTAATAACTAAAATAAGTGTGTAAAGTAATTTCGTGGTCACCCGGTATATACACGACATGGCATAAGATGGATAAGATGTCTTGGCATAACCACGTTGTGGCAATCGCCACGATAGTTTCCCACTTCTCTCTTCCGAACCAAAAGGCTGTACACATCTCAACAATATTTGATACTATATGTTAGGTCTAGCTTATCCATAGAATCAGATACTGTGGTAATCGTATAGAATTTGAATTAAACTTTTGCTTCCTTTATTATCAACAAGAACTTAACAAAAAAAAATAAATAAAAAAATGTTGTCTCTGCTTTTCTTCCTTCAAATTCTCTGACATTTCTCTACCTTCTTATGGTGGCGCAGGTAAACAATATGAAATGACGTAACTCTATACAAAGCCCAGATCCGACCATCACTAGAGTACTGCTCTCATGTCTGAAGCTCTACACCCAAACATACTCTTCGGCTACTGGATTCCATCGAAAGGAGGGTCATTCGTCTGATCGGAGACCACGAGCTGACGAAGAGCCGCGACAACCTAGAATATCGAAAACAGGTTGGGGATTTGACTCTCTTTTACATATATTTCCATGGAAAGTGCTCGGCTGACCTTGCCCTCTTAATTCCGCCCAGAGCGGCGAATAGCAGAACGACACGACGAATCACTGCCGCCCATCCATATGTGGTTAAGCTTAGTACTCCTCGAACTTCATTATTTAAGATTTCTTTCATCTGGAGGACAAACCCTTATAGAACGACCTTCCCGAGGTCGTTTTTCCAACGAACTTCCAACGATTCAAAATTAACGTAAATTATCACACGCACCACGCCCAGAGTGCCTTGAAGGATTTTCCTATAGTGCTTGTGTTTGATCATAAGAAAAAAAATAAGACGGTACAAACAACGTAGTAGTTGAAACTCCCGAAAAACACGAACAAACCAAACTAAATAAAAACTTCGAATGCAAGAAATCAATACGAAACTTCTGCACCTGCGGTCAGTAATATCATTCATTGAATTCACAGTTCAAGCGGTACTAAACGGCTGCTTTACAGTATTGTACCTTAAATTGTGAGCTACAATCAATACAGCTATGTTTTAATTGTAAATTTACCCCTGCCACTTTCCGGTTACAATTAAAATGGCTAATTTTGGTAATAATGTAATTTGTAGCCCCAAAATTAACCCCCTTAAAACGAAGTAATTAACAGAGCCATTACCAAACGACCGTTAAACAGTAAATTACTGCACCCGTGTGTGAAAATTGGGTGCATGTGGAATAAATTAATGGGAAAAATGATAGATCACGGGAAAACTGGCAGAAGGTGTAAGCGGTGCCGATGGCGGGGTGCAAAACGATACGTTGGGAATATTAAGTGAGGTTATTATGAAACATCATTGGCGGGTATAAAATGCTTAATTTTCGAAAATCTACATAAAATTATGACTAAACTATCCGAAAAAATATGGATTTGTAATGCGATATCGTATTTTTTCTGGAAAATATTAAATATTTAGTCAGCTGGCGGAGCGAAACAGTTTACCCATACAGGGATGGTTTGTTTCGATTTTGTTTCAATGGCTGAAGATGCCGAGGAAGTCGTCGAAACGTTGTGCAAATAACTGAATTGAAGAAATCTAGTTCTTGTCCATATATCGCCTCTACTTTAAAAAATTTGACTTTGGAGAATTTCATAACATAGATTGAGCTATTAGAAACAAACCTGAACAAGCACCATAGAGCCCTGAACTAATAAAATAATTTAAAACCATAATAATTACTGGATTTTCCATTGTAACTGAGACCTATTATATAGGGTGTTTCAAAAAACATGTGCCATCGCTAGTATGATAATTCCTTACTCAAAAATAAGACAAATAGTTGATATATTTGAAAGATACAAGATGTTACAATTTTTAATTTTTTTTAGTTTTTTCAAGATATTTCCGCAACAGCTTTAGTAATTTTAGTGAAATTTGGGTTATGAAAAGTACCTAAAATAGTACATATTTTAGCAATAAAAATGTGTCAGCAGGTTTGCCAAGGGTACGCGTGCAGTCAGGCGCTCTTAATAATTTTCCCATCTTGATAGCACAATTAGTTAGAACTTTAAGTTTATCTGAAACTATGAAAGGAATGCGGGCAAAAATTTCCTGGGGTTTGTTCGGGTTTATCGGGTTGCTTTGTTGTCACATAATATATTAAATGTTATTTGATAATCTCTTACCGAGAAAACCCTAAAATTACATTTACATAATAAATCAGTATTCTATTATACAGGGTGTTACGGAATGGAAATGACTTATTATATTTAAATGGGTGACTCCTAGGGTGGCCTAGAGAAAGTCAACATACTTTTTTTTTAATCGAATATCTAAATAATAATATAAAACCCTTTTTACCCACATACTGTCGCTCCGTTCCATCTGAATTCAGTTAACAACAATGTGGGTCTCTAGAGTATGCTAACAGTGTTGCCAGATCACACCGCATATTTCGCCCTTGCTTTGATATCTGCCGCGCGCGACTATCGTTGCTTCAGTATGTTTCGAGACTCAGGGGAAGAATGCCGCTGTCGAGGGTTCCACGTGCTTGATGTATTAGAATTTTAAACGTTTTGTTGGTTGTAGCATTACCCGATTTTTTTTCTGTTAGGAAATAATTCATAATAAGGAATATTGTGATGTGATTTCAAATTTGTGTGATATTACCTATTGTTGGTTCTGTAGCAAAACATACTTTTTGTGTTTTATTTTCTTATGGAATTTAATTATAAAATGGATTATAAGATCGAAGGTAAGAGAGTAAGTACCTTAAAATTGTAGTATTTTTTTCCTAAAAAGTTTGAAAAAGAAGTGATAACGCGGGTCAATGACGTCTTGTCGTCAAAAACTGAACATGTGCATTTACAATTCTGTATTGCAATATATGACAACATCGCCTCAATTAACTATTAAATGCGAAGTCCTCAGTAGCGGCCACGTAAATTTTCAGATTTCATATAAAGTGTATATTTCGTTTAATAATTCAAAGTGCCATTTATGGATATTTTTCTTCAATTTATTTTCATCTCAGGATTTGCCGGTTTAAATATAATAAGTTATTTCCATAACGCCCTATATTTCCAGTTGCTATTTCTCAGGTTCTTTTATGAAATAGTATATTACATAACGAGTGTTGAAAGTAGTAGACTCGGCGGATTTCAGCACTCGGCTGGTGCCTCGTGCTAAATACCACCTTTATTGAGAAAGTCACTTTCACACAAGTAATGTACATTATTTTTCTTACGACCACAATTAATAATAATTAATTAATTATAAAATGTATATTTCGTACAATAATTCAATGCGCCATTTAAGGTTATTTTTATTCAATTTATTTTCATCTCAGGATTTTCCTGTTTAAATATAATAAGTCATTTCCATAACACCCAGTAGTTTCCACATTATTAAACTTTCTCTTCATACTGTTTATTTTGATATTTATATGCAAAATAATATATTTTTCTGATTAAAGTACTTTTAATCTAAAAATATGGAACCATCGTGCGCTGTCAAAGGTTACAGGTGGCTAGAGCTAATTTGATAGGTTATATCCCAGATAGTTGAAAGCGCATTCGTATCGTGAGACACCCGATGTGTCATCGGGCTTGTTCGACTATGTCCGATATTTGATCTAGGTACCAACCCATTGTATTGTGTAAAATTGTCCTTTATAAATAACGTTCATTGTGTTATTTTACAATTTTGAGGTTTGGGATAATGAATGGGTATACTTCTGGTAAAAAATTTCTCACTCAGGCCCGTGAAGTGATTACAAACGTTTATAAGGTATGTGAAGAGGAATCACAAATCAATATATTTAAATTGCCACTTAAGTGAGAGCTAGAATGGAAGATTAATAAGACCAAAACTGAAAAATCATCATTAATCAATTAATCAGGTAGCTGTTTTTTTCATGTTGTATTATTTAATAATAACTATAATATTATTATTTAATAATAATAATAATAATAGTACGCCCATGACTAGACCATGTTTTAAAAGATATTGCTTCCCCCTTGCCGATACGTCGGATACAGATCCACTTGTCGACAGCCTGTAGGCAGCGTAACATGATTTTGGCAGTAAAATAGATGTTTGTTGCTATGAAAATATATCTACCTAAATACAATTACAATATATGTAAATATTACTAAAATTTGTGCTATTCTAGGTGCTTTTCATTACACAAGTTTCATTAAAATTACTAAAGTAATTTTGGAAATATCTTGACAGCATGGACAAAATTTTTACACCACCAGTCCCACACATCAGAAATGTTCCTGATTATCTGTTTTATGTAAATGTTTTCTTTATTAATCTCCTGAATCTCTATCCCTCAGAAGAAAATATCCCATTTGCTTAACACCTTAAATCCTCTCTTTAAACATTCTACAGCGTGTGTGGAACGAATGGGAAACTTTTTTTCATTCATTTATCGAAAAATTACTCAGTGTAGAAAGTGTTACTTGGTTGAAAACCTCCTTAGCCATAGTCGAATATCCGAAATATTGCACAGAGTGGCCAGAAAATGTGAAATTGATCTAAGAATAAAATACCCCTAGTTCTAAAAATACATCAAAATGCCGCCTTAACGCTCTTTCCAGAATTATGCTCTCCCTCTAAAGATGCTGACGATTTTATTTCTTTTGGTTTTTTTTTCATTGGCTGAATATTAGGATAGACAATTTACAAATTGGCTTCCGATAACATCTGATTTGACGCCTCTAGACCAGGGGTCGGCAACATTTTGAGACTGAAGAGCGAAAAGTTATAATTTACACAATTTCTCAGTTTTTAAAGGGCCACTAAAGGCCGCAATTTGATATCGAAAGAGACACAAGTTGACATCGAAAGCGTCGCATGCGGCTCGCGAACCGCAGGTTGCCGACCCCTGCCCTAGACTATAATATATGGGGTAGATTAAAAGAAATTGTCTACCGAGATAGACCGCCATTGCTAAAATTCTACAAAACAGCATAATGCAAGCCTGCAATGAATTGCCAAGGGCAGAAATAGGAAGAACAATGAAATTAGAACGATGTATCGAACATGATATGATGGTGGCTGAGCAGAAATTCGACAGTTGAGTTGTTTTATACAGTTAGGACTTTTTTACGTTAAGTTATGTATTTCATTTCTTGGGTAATCCAACTAATTATTTTTATATTTTATCTCGTTTTATATAACGACCTAATTATATCTCATTGGTGGCTGTCTCTCGTCAGCATGTTTAGAAGAGAAAGAATATAAGTCTAGAAGGAGCTTCAAAACGGAATTTTGATATATTTTTAGGAATAAGGGTATTTTATTCTTAGATCAATTTCTTAATTTTGACCACTATGTTCCATATTTCGAATATTCGACTATGGCCAGGGAGCTTGCCAGACAAGTAACACTTTTTAGAGAGTAAGAGTAAAAGTAACTTTGATCGATAAAATGAAGGACATTCAAATAACGTCAGTTCAGATTGTGTGGGACTGTTAAGAGATGGCACTACGCGTTGTATTTTCTCGACTACCGTTGATACCAGTGGCGGTTCCTCCACAGGAGCACATGCGCACGTGCACCCCCAAAACGATTAAAAAAATATTAATTTATATTCATTGAATATTATATCCCTAATATTTTATCGTACCGTCAATTATCGTATAAAGTCCGACCCTCCCTAATATTTTATCGTACCGTCAACCATACTGTATAGTATAGGCTCTCGATCCGGAAACCGTGCCTCGGTCGAGGTTAATGACGATTATGACGAGACTTGCTTGCATGTGAGATTAAGTAGGCGGGGCATATTGCAGTTTCTCTGTAGGAACAGGTGGCGGGAGACAGCGGGAGATAGCGGGGCTATGGTGATTTAACATGGGAAAGACGCACAATTTTAGTGTGCGCCGCGCCGTTGTCTGTTCTTGCATCTAGTTAGAAATTCGAGCGTATATGTTTTAATATTTTAATATTATATATTTATTAAGTTAAAATGAATAGTTTGACGATGGACTATTTAAAAAATAACTTTAGCTCTTTGAGTTTGGAGCAAAAAAAATGAAGCGAAGAATGCGGGAAGACCTAAACCCGAAATTAAATTAACGCAGACCACAAAGTGTAAATTTAGGGACTTTATTAGAACGTTTAAAAATTAAATATATGAAAAAAAATTTATAGAGGGTATTGCAAACTTTAATGAGGCTGTTATTGATCAATTTTCTACAATTAAAAACCGTAAAACGGACTTTACAGTACTATACACACACACACTTAGAAAACCTTCCTTATTTTAAAAAAGTTATATTTCCTTGTGTAAAATTAAAAAATATATAAAAATATGTTTTACCTAACAAATTTTATTTTTGTGTAACGACCAAACAATTACTTTCTAGTCGTTTTAAATGTAGAAAGAAAAGAAGTAATAAGAAAATACGATAGGTAAGATATATTTTTATTTATTTTTTAATTTTACACAAGGAAATACGATTCTTGGAAAATAAGGCTTCCTTGTCTTGGTAGTACTTCAATCTGAATTAGTATTTTAAAGTGCTACTGTATAGACAAAAATACGCCCTTATTGTATAAGGTATCATCGGGTGGTCTGGGGAATAATAATTTTTCCATACATTGGTATTTGATATTAATATCACCTGAAAAGTAAATAGAATTTTCATTTTTTGAAGGAGAAGAAGTTTCCCATTTGTGACACTTTCTACGACACACGTATCATCGTATATTAGTTCCATAAAAACGATTTTATAATACCCCTCTTTAATCAACCATTTTGGCACTGCCTTGTCTCGGCCCTGTAAGGTATCGATTACTTATTTCGAACTAAAATTGAGACTTTGAAAAGTCATGTTTTACATGCGAATCGCCGTGGTTTTCGGGCTAAGTAGAATTTAAAGTTACTTTCGTGAAGGACATAGCCATGGCATGCACTGAAACTTAAACATTTCCAAGAAAACTTTGCGGTGAAAGATTTACAAACTTCGAAAAGTTAAAAATTTAAAGCCTTGAACGGTTTTAGTAGCAGCAATATCAATGATTTTTTTGGCATGAAAATCTGCCTGATATATTATTTTAGATTACACGCCATATACAGGGTGTCCGCTAATTAATGGTTCATGAAAAAACAACAGACTTCTTACGTCAAAATATTAGCATTTAATTATACTTACCTATATCCGGAAGTTGATATTAACGGAGATACACAGGGTGTTAAAGTTAAAACTTCATTTTTGTTTTCCTCTAATAACTTTGAGAGAAACTAACGTTTCTTACGAAATTTTTTAATTATAGTTTTTTTAGGACGAGATTTCTTTGTGAAATTCTAATGTACAGGGTTACCCATTTTTGACACTTTTGATGGGTATCTCGGTAATTATTGAACTTATCAAAAAACTGATTGATGTATTTGGGAGAAACTAAAAATGATAAAAGCAGAACTTAAAAAAAAATAATCGCTGGTTTAAAAGATACGAGGGCAAATTGAAAAAATTTCGATTTTAAAATTGTTCTCTACATTTTTTATTTCTAATAATAGAAGAAAATGTTTCATATAAAAGTTTAATAGTGCGCTAAGTATAATATGATCCCACCTAAAAATCGCATCTACCGCGTCAGCTCAAAAAGTTATCGTATCAAGCTTACTTATTTTAAATGGGACACCCTGTATATTTTTAGCCAAGAAAATTGTATTTTTATTTCTCTTTCTAAATATATAACACTATATATTTTATTTTATAAATAAATAAATAAATGAATAATTTCTATTTTTATATAAAATTTGTAGTAGGCCGTGCATTATGACATAAGAAACCGAAATAAATGGTGGGTCATTTATCGACGAAGATACTCAAATGGCCCTCCATTACTTTCAATACAGTTTTGACAACCATTTCTAATGGATCTTAAAGCATTAATAATAATAATATCTTTATTTGCCAGCAATATTAAAAGTTCGACATAGCAACGTCATATGTGAACGGGTGAATAATGTGAACGGGTTTTACTTTCCTAAATGCTTCATTGATTGATTCAAGAGTTGCTCCTGTGTTTCGTTTATTTGTTTATAGATTTCTGATTCCAGATTACCCAATAAGAAAAAAATCTGGCGGTGTCAGGTCAGGTGAGCGCGGTGGCAATCTAACAGGTCCATAGGTTCCCAACCATCTATCTGGGAACCTCATATTTAAATATTCCCTTACTCTTAAGGCGTTCTGGCTGGGAGCACCAAATCTTGCTGAAAATACATATTAATTCGTTCTGCCAAAGGTTCGTCATTCAGCAAATTTAAAAGGTTAATTTCCAGAATATTTAGGTATCTTTCAGTATTTAGGTTTTCTTCAAAACATGTATGCCTAGACAAGCTTGTGCCCTTTCAAAAAACAACAGTTTCCACGAACCCAAGAACGTTTATTATGTCGTTTTCTTTATTTTCCTTACGTAGAGGACAATTTTAAGATCGACAATTTTTCAATTTACACTCGTATCTTTTAAACCAGCGAATATTTTTAGTTCTGCTTTTATCACTTTTAGTTAGTGTTGGGAAAAACCGATGATTTTAATAATCGAGTACTTGATACTCGAGCGATTTTAATAATCGAGTTAATCGCTCGAGTGAATCGCCTGAAATTCCAATTTACCAAGCGATGACGTCACCGACTGCTTAACGGGCTGCCTAGCCCTTTACATGTGATCAGGTCGGGTATTTAGCAGGCACGTAACTACGGGTGGGCACAGGTTTAGCTAAAAAATTGTAGTAGCCACCAAAAAAATTCCAGAAATTTATTTATTTGTGAATAATGAATTTTTACCACGTGTCTCGATACCAAACAAAAAAACTGCAAAAAATCACCCAACTATGTATTTATTGCTCGGGTTTATTCTTGCGCTTTTTTAAAACAAAAAGTATTACCAAGAGATATTTTTCTTCACATCTTTCTCAATCTACGAGCATAAAATAAGTAGATATTTAAAATGGCCGTCAAATTCTTCCAGTTTAAATTATCAGGTGCCCACTGTATGCCCTTCAAAAATTTAGGCTTAGTTACGCGACTGGCAAGATAAGAAAGTAGGTGATTATTTTTTAAATTCATGGTTATAGTTACCTAAAAGTTCCTGTTTAAATTTAAGAAGTTTACTTTTGGTTACCAAAAAATTTATCGATACCTATGTTTTGTTCGGGTTTGTTCGGGTTTGTTCGTTTTCTTATTTTCCATTAACATTTTCTATAATGTATGTTATTTTTAAGAAGTCTTCTTGAGTTTAATAATAAAAAGTTCCTGTTTCGATTTAAAAATGTTATAGTAAATAACATAACCGACGAATTTTTCTATATGTATTGTTAACAATTTTGTTCGTTTTGTTATTTTTCATTAAGAATTTCTATTATTATGTTATTTTTGAGAAGTTTTCTCGAGTTTATAGTAAATAAAAATTTTAAAATTATATCCCTTAATTTTTTTATATTTACAATCGGAGACCTAAACTACGCCGCTGGCTAACCAGCTTTCGGATCGCGCGGCGTGTAAAACGAAGGTCATTATAACAGTTGATATTGTTCGGTTATTCGCCTGAATTTATATCTAGAGTATTTCCTATCAAGCGCAAAACTGTTTGAATATACGAGCATTTTTTTAATTCGATCACGCTACAGCGGTACAATTCCGTCGGCGGCAAGCGAATCGCGGGTATCGAGTGAAAGATAATAAGTTACGGGCGACGGTTTTCGCCTGAATATATAATTCGAGCGGTTTTTTTAATAATCGAGCGATGTCGGTTATTTCAATAATCGAGTGATCAAGCGGTTTTTCACTAGAGTGATCACAACACTACTTTTAGTTTCTCCCAAATACATCTCATGTACATCAGTTTTTTGATAAGTTCAATAATTACCGAGATACCCATCAAAAGTGTCAAAAAATGGGTAACCCTGTACATTGTTCATCGTTGTCTGCGGCATTTTTCGCACATTTATTAGGTCATAACGTTTCTGTGCCTCAGTGTATTTAAGTTTTTATTAAAAATTATATTTTTCTTCTTATTACGTAAAAAACGTATACTAAATTCAGGTCGCTCAGAAGTTACCATTTCGGAGATATTTGCATTTAAATTGTTAGTGCGTTAGCTCAGACAAGCAAATAATATTTTGTTACTTCTTACCAATTAACTTGTACATGATAATTAATGTTCTTGTAATGGTAATTGGGAATAATAAATACAACAATTTAATTGTTCTTTAACTTACTTTAATTAAAATAAGTTTTTAGAAAATATCGTGTCGAAAAAAACAACAGCAATGGAAACAAACGTAGTGATTAGTAACTTGTAATATTTAATTTTAAAATCATTAAGAAATTTAATAATAAAATAGATCTGCTTTTGACAAAAACTGTTAAAATTTTGTTCCATTCACTTCAATACACTTAAGAGGCCTTGTACTGAAAGACATCCTAATTTTAAAAAATAACTGTTCGTTTCGCAGTTTTTGTGCTGCATCTACAATCCTCTGCCATAGTTCATCTGCGACTTGCAACTTCATGTATCCCCATACACAAAAATCCAGCGGGTTAAAATCGGAACTTCGCGCCGGCCATGGCCTCTGGATCCCACGACCTATCCAGCGATCCATTAAAATCTTCCTGCGCGTATACACACAACATATGCCGCATTTCTGTGTTTGACAGCAAATTGTGTCTCGGCTCGACATTGTTACTTAACTTACGATATGGTTGGTTGGTTGGTTAAAGGCGGCTTATTGTGTACCCCGATCTTGTTACAAGATGTTTGTTCCTTCTATGAGGTCCAGTAACCTTCTACCAAGCTTGTCATGTGGGAGGTTGTCACCACGTTGTATGTTCCCGAAGATATTTTGTCTTCTACGGGACAGCGCTACGCAGCGATATATTATGAATCTACATTCAATGGATCCGTTATTTAGCCCTATCCGTTGAAGGTGTTTTCGCAAGTGGCAGTGGCCTGTTAGCAGACCCATCACTTGTTTCAACTGGGGCCGCGTCAGGGTTAGCATCTTGCAACACCCATTATGACATATACAACGTGTCCAAGATAAGGAGGGCCAGTACAGGGACCTCGGAAACCGTAAGAGATACAAAGTCGGGTTAAATGGAGGTAAAGTTGCGCATTTGCGTGCCTAATAATATGGACTGTATTTTAAAAAAGAAAGTTGAAAATGGCCATTCGAAGACGACTCGTCGGATTACAAAACAATTAACGCTGTTAGATAAAGCGGAAAAAGTGGCAATGCAAAAGTGCAATTTACTTTAGAATTCGATCTGAAGATAAGCTCAGGAAAACAATAAAACGATTTTTCAGAATTTCGTTTTTTCCGGATATCTCCGGAATTACTCGGAATTTTAAAACGTTCTAAACGGCATATTATTAGGCACGTAAATGCGCAACTTTACCTCCATTTAACCGACTTCATATCTCTTACGGTTTCCGAGATCCCTGTACTGGCCCTCCTTATCTTGGACACGTTGTATTAACTATAAATAAAATATAAGTATAGTTCGCGACCAGAATGGATGACAGTGACCTAACAGTCGTAACCATAGGAACTACCAAAATGCTGTGTTGTCATTGGTTACCATGGTTTCGACTGTGCATCACTTTCATCAGTTTTGATCGCTTACTATAGGTAAGTAATTTGACAGTCGTAGTATATTTCTAAAACTATGGAACCTGTTAACCTGAAATTAAGTACATGCACTCTACGCATTAGTAAATAAGCAGCGTATTAACATTTTATTTCAAAGTTTGGAAAATAAATGTTTCAATTTGTTTCAGGATTCCCCTCGTAATGAACTCTCATTAAGCAACGTTGCCGGTGTTTTCTACATTCTGATTGGAGGGCTTTTCCTAGCCATGGGCGTGGCCGCTTTAGAATTTTGCTACAAGTCACATTTAGAAGCTAAAAGAGCTAAGATACCTATCAGCGACGCTATAAAGAATAAGGCAAGACTAACGTTGGGTGTCGGAAGAGATTTTGATAATGGCAGGGTAAGTTATTAATAAGACAATTTAAAAAAATTGAGACATTAAAATATTATTAATTTTTTAGCCAAAAAAAATAAACAAATCTAACTCTAGTCAACACATTAACAACTTACATCAACCATCTCAACCAAATAACAGTCAATCAAACACTTTAAATCGTTGTCCACGTCACGTGATTGGTTATGCGCCACCACATGGTAATCTGACCATGCCTCGGTCAAATCAACACTCACATCAACACTTGCATCAATCACCGCATCAACATCAGTACACGCCACATCATCATCAACAGTTGCTTCATGTTGGTCTCGCCACAACATAATGAATAATGGAATAAGTAATAAAATCCCTGGCACTGTAAATATTATCGACACTCACAAGCACTAATATAGTAGGTCTTATTTAGATCAACCATTAAAATATACGTGAATTAACTGCTTCACCTAAATTAGTACATAATCTATCGTCGTCAACAATCATATTGATGTTGAAGAGGTTATTACATCGGTTCTTCCACTTTTAATCTATCAACCCGTTTAGAAAACGTCAGATGTACCTAAGTATTGCTGGCAAGTAGATTTAGATATAGTCTCATTTCTGCATCTATTTCTATTTGAAAGGAAGGAAATACTTACTTAGACCCGCTTATTTGTAAAATTCCTTATTCATTGTATATCCGGGTTGTCCCATTAAACCAACCCCAACAAAGTAAAACAATTCCTATTCTTTTAAATAAACTTATAATACGCGTGTCTTCGGAAGTTCTTACCAAATGGGACACTTTTTAATTATTAACTCTACGAAAAAAAGTGCCTCTTCCTAAAAAGTCCTGCTTGGTGAGAAAATAAATTTGCACAAGAATATTTGTATGTTGTACATACAGGGTGGCTTCAAAAAGTACCGGGTTTAAAATTTATAAAAGACGTCGGCTATATTTACAAAACTAAAAACTTGGAGAGTACATGTTTAAAGGCTAACAGACTATAACAATTACACAATAAAAACTCTACTTAAGAGAACTACTTTTATGACGAATAAAAATTAGTGCACTAATTTCTATGAGGTGGCCAATTTCTAATTTCCCAATAACAAATAAAACTAAATGACTCCAAAAATAATCTAGGTCTCCACATGGCCCCCGTCTTTTGCATACAAATGATTGGCCTTCTAGAAAACTCTGACACAGCGTTTCTGATCATATGAGGAGTAACTAGCCGGATACACTGCCTTATAGTTTCTTCTAGGTGATCAATATCACGGAATGGTCTGTGCTTGTACACTAATTGCTTCAAATGACCCCACAAAAAAAAATCTAGGGGTGTAATGTTCCGTGACCTAGGTGGCCAGGGTACTTCTGAACGGCGTCCTATCAATCTTTGTGGAAAAGTTCTATCCAAATATTCGTTGACCCTGGCTGCGGTGTGACAAGGAGATTCATCATGCTGATACCAAACAGCCTGTCGCGCGTTTAATGGCAGGCCGTTAATAAATTTAAAAATTTCGGTTCTTAGGAAATTTAAGTAAATCTCACTATTAATAGTTTGATGAAAAAAATATGGACCCACTATTTGATTATTTAAAATACAGCACCAAACATTCGTTTTGAAATACGTTTGGTCACGGCATTCGATTACGAAATTGGGGTTCACATCGCTCCACCAACGACAATTCTGGGAACATACAACACCATTGGAAGTAAATGTTGCCTCGTCACTGAATAAAATTCTCCTTGAAAAGAAAATGTCGTCTTTAACTTCTCCTTGAAACCAAGCACAGAACATGAAACGGGATTCCATATCTCCAGGTTTGAGCGTGTGTACAAATTTTGGCTTATACGGATAAAATTTATTTATTCTAAGTATCTTACTAGCAGAAGCCCTTGACACGTTATCTTGAACTGTCTTCTTTATTCTTTCCAATGAAATTTTTGGATTTTCCACAACCGCTTGCAATACTTGTAATTGATTTTCTTCAGTAAGTGTTCGAACTGTATGTTTCTTCTTGAAATTATTTTCGACAGAGCCAGTATTTTTAAATTTATTGACGATATTGCCGACAGTAACGTGGCTAATATGTTTATTTGGGTTTCTAGTATTAAAAAGGTCAATAAGAACAAACAATAAGAACTATTTCAATTTTTTCATTAACAGTCAGTTTAATCATCACTATTATTGTTTAAAGTAACTAAGAAACGGAAAAACCTTTTTTAACAAGAAGTTCACGTTTTGAAATAGAAATTATAATTGCCAAACTGTCACTGCTAAAACGCCTATTCTGTTACCAACAACAATCAATTGTTCAAAGCCTACTTATCCAGAAATACTTATTACCAAATCTTTACGACTATTAGTTTTGTAAATATGGCCGACATCTTTTATAAATTTTAAACCTGGTACTTTTTGAAGCCAACATACAAATATTCTTGTGCAAATTTATTTTCTCACCAAGCAGGACTTTTTAGGAGAGGCACTTTTTTTCGTAGAGTTTATAATTAAAAAGTTTCCCATTTGGTAAGAACATTGACAAAACTGAAATTATTATTTTAAATTATAAGGTTTACATTAGGTTAAAAGTCAAAGAGAACAAACCGTCCACTAGGACCAATTCATCTGTTGTTGCTCACACCTATTATGTTTTAACACATAGAAAAGATATAATTTATGAAGTACGGCTTAGATAATACCGCGGACATATTGTTCTTCATTCTGAAACAGAAAACGGCTTGCAAATTCCTATCTTGGTTTTTATTCTATACTTTTTACCAACTTCTAATGAAAGTTTTAAAATTCTCACAACTGGTTTCTGTGCTGCAGAACTTTGATAAAACTGAAATTATTATTTTAAATTATTAGTTTTACATTAGGTTAAAAGTCAAAGAGAACAAACCGTCCACTAGGACCAATTCATCTGTTGTTGCTCACACCTATTATGTTTTAACACATAGAAAAGGTATAATTTATGAAGTAAGGCTTAGATAATACAGCGGAAATATTATTCTTCATTCTGAAACAGAAAACGGCTTACAAATTCCTATCTTTGTTTTTATTCTATACTTTTTACCAACTTTTGATGAAAGTTTTAAACTTCTCACAACTGGTTTTAAAAATTAATAAGTGCACTAGTAACTCGATAGTATTGAAGTGTAGGCTATAAATAATCATATTTTGGCCCTTTAATTATTCTCTAATTATTATCAATTGAATACAAAATATTAGTTACGATAAAGAAAGGAGAGATGAACCCTTGTAAAATACGACAACGTCGGTCGGTGTTTCCCACGAGAATACAGTCAACAATACCTGTCTTAGAGGAGAGAACGTGTTGTTTGTTTTGATGCATTTTAAACAAATTATTTGATATTTTTAATTTTGGCTTTGTGAAAAATTTATTTTTAAATATTTGTGGTAGAGTTTGTTACAAGCTAGGTAAGTTATGATACAACATTAGTTTTATTCCTAACCTAAAGTACTGCCATTAAGTCGATTTCCTAACATGCAATTTGATGGTACATCTCTCGACCCTAAAAGGTGAGATGGACCAGTCATAAGGAGGAGAGATGGACCAGTGATAAGGAGGTGAGATGAACCAAGTTTTTGACCATATGTTTTTGTTGTTTTAGATAAATGCCTAACATTTATACACGAATGGCAATGTTGCAATTAGCAATAAATGCAATGAAAGAACGTACTATGGCATTTAATCAAGCTGCTAGGCTGCAGACAATATAAAAAGCTAAATAGGCTCGGACTATATGCTGGGGTGGACGCTGAGGCTAAACTTGCTAATCATAGTAAAAAGCTACAAGAAAACCGGTTTTTATCCTACAAGACAAGTAAAGCAAATGGCTTACAATTTAGCAGCAGAGCTAGGAATTAAGAATAGATTTAACCAAGATCAAGGTACGTAAATGTTTACAAATTATACAAATGTAGCAAAAAAAATGGAACTTACAAAAAAGGACAATCAAAACTTCCAAAACAAAAAGCTAAGAAAAAGCAAATAATCATTAATTCTGAACAAGGCAAACAACAAAAACAAGAAGCTAAGAGGAAACAAATCATCATTGATACGTCTTCAGAATCAGAGGAAGATCCTCAACTAAATGATTCTAAAGAGGGCGACCATCTGGCGGATTATGAAAATTAATTCGTTGGTTGCGGCGAAGGCTATAGAAAACCCAAAAAAGAAGAAGATTGGATTAAATATATTATTTGCAAGAGATGGCTCCATGAATATTGTACAAGCTTTGAATCAATATGTCAAGTTTGTGGTATGAATGTAACTCAGAAAATGCAACAAGGTGTGGTAGTCCGCCTATCCTAACAGATGCAATCCATCTATCAACTTGTAGCACTATTGGACCAATGTAATGTACTGTAGCTCAGAATTGGTATTGCCTGAGTGAGTAGTGTCGGTTCCTGGATAAAGTTAAAGATAGAGATGGTTGGTATCGTTTACCAAATCAATAAATTTTCAGGTTATGTATGTTTTGTACTGGGAATCGTTATAATAAACATTCACTTTTCGACGATGTCTTTTCTCGCTAAATAAGTCAATTCCTCTCTTCATCTAGGGATGTTTAGTTTTTTGTAATGGCTCGAACATCTTTTCTCTTTAAGGAGGCTATTAAATTATCGTACTGCTCTTGAGGCGAAGAGAGCAAAACGCAAGCAAGTGCAGTATCTACCAGAGAAGAGGAAAGTAAGCTCAGCTCTTTTAAAATATGATGAATTTAAAAGAATTGGTGATAGTTGCGATGAAAGTACTCCCGATGACCTGGAAAAAAAAATTTTATACTATCCTATCAGCTGGCTTGGAGAGGAGCTGAAGGTGGTCGCTGTCAATTAAGATATTTTAAAAGAGAAACTAACAGTAGTTGGGACAACACAAAGCCTATCGAAAACCGCACAGAGAGGAGATAAACCCTGTATAAGCTCTAAATGGTTAATTTCAAACACAAGGAACGATGATTTTTAACAGAAAACTAATTCTGGAAAACATCTGGAAACTGGTATAAGAACACTCCAGGTGGCAAAAATACCATAGGTCAATGTCCAAAAAACCAGTCAGGCCAAAAAATGTGTGTAGATACAAAAAACGTAAAAATAACCAACCATTCTTTACGCGCAACAGCTGTTTCAAAACTAGCCAAGCAGGGAGTTGGCGAGCAGCAGCTTATAAAGATCACGGGACATTCCAACCAAAATCAATTTTGTCATATCTACAAATGGATGAGGAACCCATAAGCTTGTTATTCAACAAATGAGAACGAATGAAATAGATGCCCAATCTAGTTGCTCGAAAATGTCGAAACCAACCTCAAGAGATTCTTCAAATTCCGAGTCAAATTGTAATATTAATTATTACAACTGCCTTATTAATAATTATTAATGTAAAATATATAATACATTATTGCATTTAACTTTTGTTAATTCGAGTAATTTTCTCCATAAATTACACCCCTGCATAAAAATTTTCAGAGAATTTTTAAGAATTCGTGTAATTACCTTCGAAAATTGGTAAAATCAAAATTTGAAAATTTTCGCTCGCTTAAAAATCAAAAAATTGACAATTTCAAAATTACCCTATATTTTCTTAGTTAAAAGAGATACAGAAGAATGTTCAATATAGAAGCTTCTTTATATTCATTGTTGAATAATCTACCGTTTTCCGAATAAGTATACGGGGTGAGGTAAGAAAGTTATCGGACCTAACCTCATTTTTTTAAATGGAACACCCTGTATATTTTAATCTAAAAAGATAGCATTTTAAACTTTCTTTTCAAATTTATAACGCACCATGAATGATAGATATCATCAAATTCAAATTCAAAATTTTACACAAATGAATATGTAAAAAATTAAATTGACGTTAAATGTTAATAACAACTTGAATGTCAACATAGTTTTCTCTAGGATATTAGTTTTTGTTTCATGGCCTACTTTGGTTTTAAGGTATAAAGTTTAAATTAATCGCCTAGGAAATCAATATCATCCATGGTGTGTTATATATTTGAAAGGAGAATTTAGAATAGTATATTTTTGGATTAAAATATACAGGGTATTCCATTTAAAAAAATTAGGATAGGTCCGATAACTTTTTACCTGACCCCGTATACTTATTCTGAGAACGGCAATTTATTCAACAATCAATATAAAGAAACTTCTGTATAAAACATTTTTCCGTATCTATTTTAACTAAGAACATATAGGGTAAATTTGAAATTGTCAATTTTTTGATTTTCCCCGTATCTCTTAAACGAGCGAAAATTTTCAAATTTTGATTTTATCATTTTAAGTTTGGCCCAAAACGAGTACATGACACCTACATTACTTTTTTGATAGCAATAACAGTTACGGAGATACCCTATAAAAGTATCGAAAATGGGACACCCTGTACCTGTTACTAAGGAAACGATAGATCAGACATTTGCTTCTATTATATCGCAAAATAAACAGGTCATTACATGTAACGGCAGTAGTTAGTAACAACAAAATTTAACTGAGAACAAGGAAAAAATTACATTAGTTTGCTCGGAAAGTACATGTTATAAAAGTACCTATATCTGTGGAGTTCACTCTATAATTTACAATTAACCCTGTGCTGGCTTTCGGAAACTAATTCGACCAATTGTTGGTCGATAAATTAACACACGAATCCAACAAAATGTTGCTAAATTGCAACGCCAAGTGACACAATCTATTATGCAGAAATTCCAATGTGGCTACTCTGCGGTTTCTGACCAGGCAGTAATACGGGACACTTAAGTACAGACATAAAATGGCCGTTTTATGTTCAAGTTTAGTTTAAACCTTGATTATTTATCGTTGAACGAATCCCGAAACGAAACGTAATTGTTATAAAATAAAAGGTGGAATTTTAGTGTATGAATAAATATGACGGATTTGAGAAATATAAATTCGACGAGAAGTCTTCGGTATATCGAGAAAAGTACAAGGGTGTTCACACTGTCCACTTTTCAGTTTTTTCAGGTTTTACGGAGTATCTCCGTTATTAGTAAATATACAACGGGTCCAAGATTAGGAGGGCCAGTACAGGCATCTCGGAAACCGTAAGAGACACGAAGTCGGTTAAATGGAGGTAAAGTTGCGCATATTTGGAAAAAACCGAAATTCTGAAAAATCGTTTTATTGTTTCCTGGGTTCCTTTGAGATCGAATTCTAAAGTGAATTGCACTTTTTCATTGCCACTTTTTCCGCTCTATCTAACAGCGTTAATTGTTTTGTAATCCGACGAGTCGTCTTCGGAGGGCCATTATCAACTTTCTTTTTTTAAATACGGTCCTATTTTTATGATATTGGGATTTGATAGCTTTTTTTCTTACGAATACAACGATGTATGACACATTGTGGCTTAATGACGTTTCGAGGATTTTTTGAACAACATCAGAAAATTTTGGGAAACGGTCCTATATTGCTCCTAATTTTATAAATAATATCTCACAAGTAAGCTCTAAGTTTTTTGCTTATGTTGGACTAGTTCAATAAATAACAAATAATTTAATAATAAATCACAAATAAGTGAACAAAAATCATTCCAAAACAGTAATAAAACGAACAACGAAAAAAGTAAGGAACTACATAATCAGGTGTTCAAATTGATTTCCGTTATTCTCTAAGCACAAATAACATCGTCTAACTGCCACATAACAGTTTTTTTGAGATAAAATAAAACATGTGATAGAATATCAAACTTTTCAGCATTTGTAAATTTATGTTCCATATTTTCTGGAAAATAGGAAACCTCTTAAATCGCTCTCAAACGATCATAATGGGAATGTCATGTGAAACAAATCACGCGTCACCATCTTAATTTTTTTGTTTCAAGCGCCTACTTTTCTTTTAAATCCCGAATCAACAGAAGTTTGAAATAATGTTTCTGTATTTTGTTCACTTATTTGTGGTTTATTATTAAATTATTTGTTATTTATTGAACTAGTCCAACATAAGTAAAAATTTAGAGCTTACTTATGAGATATTATTTATAAAATTAGGAGAAATACAAGACCGTATCCCAAAATTTCCTGATGTTGTTCCAAAATGTGTCATACATCGTTGCATTCGGAAGAAAAAAAGCTAAATTCCAATATCAGAAAAACAGGACCGTATTTAAAAAAGGAAAGTTGATAACGGCCCTTCGAAGACGACTGGTCGGATTACAAAACAATTAATGCTGTTAGATAGAGCGGAAAAAGTGGCACAAAAGTACAATTTCCTTCAGAATTCAATCTCAAAAAAACCCAGGAAAACAATAAAACGATTTTTCAGAATTTCGTTTTTTCCGGATATTTCCGGAACTACTCGGAATCTTAAAACTTTCTAAACGGCATATTGTTAGGCACGTAAATGCTCAACTTTACCTATATTTAACCGACTTCGTATCTCTTACGGTTTCCGAGATCCCTGTACTGGCCCTCCTTATCTTGGACACGTTGTAGAATAATGCAGTTTTCGCAGCACTGTGCTGCTTTTTTATGAAACAAAAGATGTCCCAATTAGAATTTTTTTAAGGTCTCCTCGTTTTTGATATACGGAATGTTCTTGAGAATTTAACATTTTGCGACACCCCCGATATTTCGGTTACCCTGTAACTTATCGAAAAGAAATAAAATATTCTCTTCGTAGTTTTTTACGTAGAATCGATTGATGTACTCAGATTTTTTCTTCGAACCCGGAACCCATTATTTATCTTGTAAGATTAGAAGAATGTTAAACTTGCTTTTAAACGATATACCTAACATGTCCCTATCTCTGGGTCAAATTTTTTTTACGGGCAACTTTCAGTAAATTGGAATTTAAAAATAAATAATCTCAAAAACACTTGTTAATTTTTTAATAGGTTTCTTATAGTAACTAATTAGAGGAATTATATATGTCACAAAGATCTTGGTCTATTTTTGTATAGCGTCGATTTTTTAATAATTCAACGCCCGTCAAATGGCTAATTTTACTCTTCTGATTCATATAACGCCAATATTTGGAACTGAGTTAGTTTAATCAGTCACTATAACCATTTTCCTAAGTAATGTGACCGGCGATACAAAAATGCACAAATTCGTGGATAACAGCTAATATAAGCTATTTCTTAAACTTTGTTAGACTGAAATGAGTATCTGTACTCCAGAGAATGACTCCGTGTAGCATTTTTCCCTTAATTAAGACAGTAGTCTTAGTAAGGTCTGAGTTAACCCTGTGACCGGCGATACAACATAAAAACATACGCCTGGTAAAAGTAGGCAATGTTCTAGTTTATACCTAAATAAACATAATAAGGAACTTACCTAAACAGAAGCACGCTTTACACAAATTCAAACAGATACCGTCATATTTGTAAAACTATTAGGCCGACCTCTAGTGGCGTTATTTATAAGCAATTTCTGCCATGACCGGCGATACATGCAGCTGCGGGGATGGAACTTCTGAGAGAGAGAAACTAAACTGTTGATCTTTTAACATTATTTTTTCAATACAAATTGTAGTAGGAGTGTAAATTATTATATAAGTAACTTTAGTAAAATGATGTGAAATATAAAAGGGTAAAGTAAGAAATTATTTACTGGGCATACGTGACCGGCGATACATTTTTAAATTCAAATTTGAATACTGCAGCAATAATATAAAAGAAAACTTTTAAAATTGTTTTCTAATGCAGGAAGTAACATATATTTCGCAAATTATAATCGTTTCTACAGATAAATAGTTTATTTTAGTAAGTTATATGAAAGTTGCCTGTAAAATAATTTTGACCGATATGCTAACAATACATATTAATACGTTTATGACTACAAATATGAGCGTAATTGAAATTCGGAAGCTAAATAATCGATATATTTCACAATTAACACGGCAGTATTGCTTTAGTATCGTTTACCCCAATTCACCCCTGGGTATCGAAATTTTGTCAATTTTTAAACATATAGTTTTACCTACAAATTGGCACCATCTATCATCTATTCAAATACAATTGTACTGGAACTATTTCTGAACACAAGCGTGTCATATAAGACACTTTCCAGCAAAGTTAGCCGTGTCTTTTTTTCATTTTCGGAGGTGCTCGTAGAAAAACTAAAATAATGTAAATTGAAGCATCTAGTATTGGCGATTTTGCAAACTACCTAATCCATCGATTTTTCAAAGGCAAATCTCGTGGAAGTTTATTTACTTTCCAAAATACAAAATATCTTTTGAGATATTATTGTTGCGTGTATAAATTTTGATATAATACGACAATACAATAACTGTGACAACTCTTTAAACCCAAATTGACCAAATTGCATTTAAGATTTCAGAGATTTCTCCGTTTGAACAATCAATAAACCCGTTTGCAAAAAATGTCTTTTGTTAAACCAAATTTTCCATTATCGGATATCTCCGAAATTGATTGTTACTCCTTATATAGGTTTTCCCGTGGGATTACATTTCTGCTTGTATCAAACACCCACCGTTCTATCGGCAGCTAATCAACTGACGTCACACAAAGCCTTTTTAACACCATCCAATCAAATTGCTCGTAAACGGTGACGGAGATATTGAGGTTGCTGGTTTTATTTCTTGTTTGAGGAGAAGGTCAACTTTAATTTGCTTTTTTAAATTTACTACGTTCGCCTCTATTAGAGATCAAATAAAACCGTTTTATATCCCTAGGCCGGCAGGTTTTCGGACGTAAAAAATGACTGGAACACGAAAACTCGAATAGAGCTTTTGGTAAAGGGTTCACTATGGCTTTGTTCCCTATAGCTTTTACTAAATTTCGAAATTTGACATATTTTGGTTACTATTTTTTTATAATCATATACCACAAGCTCTATAGGAAAAATTCTTTAAGGCACTCTGGGAGTGGTGCTTGTGCGAATAAAGCAATTCACGTTTGTTTTGAATAGTTAGAGGTTATATTCGTTGGGAAAGTCGTTCCATAAGGATGAAGTTTATTATGCTATTCGCCGCTCTGGACGGAATTAAGAGGGCAAGGTCAGCCGAGCACTTTGCATGCAAATATCTGTAAAAGAGAGTCAAATTCCCAACCTGTCTTCGATGTTCGTGGTCTCCGATCAGACGAATGGCCCTCCTTTCGATGGAATCTAGTAGCCGAAGAATGTTTGGGTGCAGAGCTCCAGACATGAGAGCAGTACTCTAGGGATGGTCGAATCTGAGCTTTGTATAGTATCAAAAGTTGTTGAGGTGTGTACAACTTTTTGGTTCAGAAGAGTACCAAGTTTCTGAGAAGCTATCTTGACGATTGTCACAACGTGGTTATGAAAATAGATATTTCCTCCCAGATTGACTCCCAGCAAATTAATAGATGAAGCCAGTGGAATTGCGTGTCTTATCATGACTATATCTGATTCTGTAATGTTAATATTAATATTTAATACAGAGTATAAAAATTAGCATTAGGAAATTATTACTGCTAGATTAGTTCTCATGTTGGATCAATGCAAATATCGTTAAATCGGGAACAAAAAATTACTTAGATCCTAATATTCAATTGTCCTGAATAACGTCCTTTCCCCTTAATGGTACCCTCCCCAATGTTGGTAGTTATATGACCAAATTGGTTGAAAATAATTTAAGATCTATAGAGAAATTAGAATAACGACCGCCCGTTAGACCAGGGGTGAACAATTATTTTTAATATTATATTTAATATTATTTACTGGAAGCGGTTTCGTAAGGGTGGGACGTGGGAAGTTTCAAAATTGATATATGGCCAATATAAGAAATTTATCACCAGAGCTTTGAGTTTTACCGGGTATGCCGTGGTCTCAGACTTTTATAGTCAAATTATTAAGTCTCGAATATTTTAGATGTAAATGTTTTCGAAAAACTACCTACGTTAAGTTTACGTGGTAAAAGTTAAAGCTCGAGTGGTTTATATTAAAATTATTTACTGATTTTATATTTTTTTGTTCAGGTGAATTATAATAGTATATTATACACCTAGGGACTAAAGTGGTATTTTAAATCCCGAGACAAAAAGTTTATAGCCCGACCAACGGGAAATCAATGACCAAATGACAAGTTATGACAAGTAACTAAGTAAAACAAAAGTCACTCGATAAATATTAGTCAAACACGCTACATCCACTGAAAGACGTTTATCGCGATGGAACAAATCGAAAAGGCAGCTCAAGAGGCTGTAGGCAAATTATTACCAAGAAAATCTGGAAAACAATATAAAAAACAGTTATCTGAGTTTATCAAATGGTGCAAAGAACGGAACGTAGAAGAATTTACAGAAGAAAAGGTACTATTAGCATATTTCTTAGAAAATTCAAAAAAGCTTAAAGCATCGTCACTGTGGAGTGTATATTCGATGATAAAGGCCACGCAAAAAAGTTATTTTTTATAGTTTAATATATTTCTAAACACGTTACACTTTTGTTGCATCCATGTCATGTCATATTTTCTAATAAAATTATTGAAAATAAATTTCGAAATTTATATTTTTTTGCAAAGAAATTTACTTTAAATCCCTAGGGATTTAAAATACCACTTTTTTCCCTGAAAATAGGGATTTAAAGGTTATTTTAATTCTCTAAAGTACATAAAATAAATTCTACGTTTTTAAATGGTGGTACTTTCAATATTTTGCTTAATTTTAGATAACATAGCTTCCCAAACCGCGCCGCGCCTCACCCTTACCAAATATATATAACCAGTATATTGCCAATACGAACGTTCCAAAATACAAAAAGTGTCCCCGCTATGGGAGATTGCGCGGGCCTATTGAGTTTCCGCAGTAGGGTGGAAATTTTATCGATGGCGTCCGAGGCGGACCGACATTATTTGTTTGTTGTTATTCGTCTCCATCTTTGGTTCTGCATGCTTTTTCGAATTACAGAATAACAAGTGGTTCATCCACATTATTATCGGTATATTAGTGCTTATAAACTTTCATTACCTAACAACAATTTTTGTAAAAGAGTTCTCAATTTGTGATGATTCGATTCGCCGTTTGGTTGGTTAGTGGTTGGTTTTGTTTAAGATGAAAGGACACAAGTGCATGGTGCTTTTTTGCAAAAGTCGTGGATCAATACCAGGTATAAAGTATTTCAGGTATGTACATATATACGAAAATATTTTGCTTATCACATTATCCGATCTTCGGAACCGAATTTCACTAAGAAGCTTCTAAAAAAAGGAGAGAGTGTCACTCGTATACAATATAATACATATATGGTCACAACCCAACCTAAAAATTAATGTATTTTTAATGTGGTGCATTAGTAGCTGATAATAATTCCGAAAATAGTCAATATAGTCATTCATTCTTAAAGTGAGGTTAAGAAACATACGACGTCGGATGAAAGTTCAAATAAAGCCCATCGTGTCGATTGTTACAAATATTCGGACGAAATTTGGCACCAAAAGTTTACACCAATCAGGGCATGGTCGTATCATCATATCGTCAGAAATCGTATGCATGGAACGCTGTCTTAAATCGAACTAATCAAAATTTTGATTGCCATATTTTTCCTAATTAAGCAGTGAAATTTATATTAAAGAAGTTAAAATCCGGTCTTGTCAAATGATTACTTTCACAAGGAAATTTCCGAACTGCGCAAACTCATAACGCCCTCTTCGATGCCCATAACGGGGACATAATTGCAGATGATATTAGCAATATACTGTTTATATATATATGTGGCCGTTACGCACTGTTTCAGTTCGCTGTCATTCCCGTATTCAAGGTAACCAAACAAATTAGTCGCTGCACGGCCTCCTAGTTACACAAACTCTGCTTTGATTCAGCTCTGTCGTAAGAAATTTAAATTTATAAATATAACAAAAATAAGGTTTACAGGAGTTTTATTTAATAAAAAACTTATTGAAAACCATTATCTAGCTAAATTAGAGGTCTTCGATATCATTTTTTTCATAGACATAAGCTAATTTACGTATATAATTTCGATTTCAAAAGCTAAAGAAATTTAAACGCGGGTAAAATGCTGGGTCCAATTAATCGGTATAAACTTTTGTGATTGCTCAATATGTGTAAAATGCAGAAACCTGATTTGTTGAATGATAAAGTCACGTGATAAAGAACTAAATAATCTATGTAGATATAGGTACCTTTCTTCATACCTTTTTTTATAATAAACTAAATATTTTATCCAGAAAAATTGGGCAACCCCTAATATATCTAGAACAAAATAGAGCCTTTAACAAATACACAAGAATGTTATGTAAAGGATTAATATTACACTGCTAAAACCGGGCCATTATCCCAAACTGATATTATTTTTCCAGCACTTTTATTTAATCCCAGGGAAATAATAGGCTCTCTTCGGCCTCTCGAGACCCGTTGAGATGAAAAAAGGGCCAAAGGTCGAGAAAAACATCTTGGCGCTCCTCTTTCCGCTCCGAAATAAGGACCGTTAAAAACGAGGGGCCCTTGACCGGGTAATTAGGACCATCGCAAATCCGCCCACTTCTAATTTTAGATTGTTTTTTTCCTTACTTTTTTTTACCGGTAGTCATCGTAATTGGACAGAGGAATTTCGTTTGAGAAATCTACGTTATTATATTTTTTCGAGCTCTACGATATCTGTCATGTTGATAAATTGATTTTGTATGTCGTTTTCGGGATTATTGAGGTCACAGACGATAATTTTTTCAATATCCTGGGTATTTCCTAAGTGATCTAAAATACAGGTTATTATGCAAATGACTTATTATATTTAAATGGGTGACTCCTAGGGTGTCCTAGAGAAAGTCTACATACTTTCTTTTTAATCGAATATCTAAATACTAAGGTAAAACCCCTTTTTACGCACATACTGTCGCGCCGTTCCATCTGGATTCAGTTAGCAATAATGTGGGTCACTAGAGTATAGTAACAGTGTTGTCAGATCACATCGCATGTTTCGCCCTTGCTTGGATACCTGCCGCGCGCGACTATACTATACTCTGGGGTGGAATGACGCTGTCGAGGGTTCCACGTGCTTGATGTATACGAATTATAAAGGTTTTGTTAGTTCAACCATTGCTCGATTTTTTTTCTGTTGTGAAATAATTCATAATAAGAAATATTGTGATGTGATTTCAAATTTGTGTGATATTACCTATTGTTGGTTCTGTTGCAAAACATACTTTTTGTGTTTTATTTTTTTATGGAATTTAATTATAAAACGGATTATAAGATCGAAGGTAAGAGAATATGTACCTTAAAATTGTAGTATTTTAAAAGTTTGAACGCGGGTCAAAGACGTCCTTTTATCAAGAACTGAACACGTGCGTTAACAATTCTGTGTTGCAATATATGACAACACCGCCTCAATAAACTATTGATTGTGAACGTCCTCAGTAGCGGCCACGTAAATTTTGAGATTTCATATAAAGTATATATTTCGCTTAATAATTCAAAGCGCCATTTATGGTTATTTTTCTTCAATTTATTTTCATCTCAGGATTTGCCGGTTTAAATATAACAAGTCATTTCCATAACACCCTATATTTCCAGTTGCTATTTTTCAGGTTCTTAGTATATTACATAACGAGTGTTGAAAGTAGTAGACTCGGCGGATTTCAGCACTCGGCTGGGGCCTCGTGCTAAATACCTCCTTGATGGAGAAAGTCACTTTCACACAAATAATGTAAAGTCATTTTTCCTACGACTATAAATACAGTTCCCAATTACTTGTACATTTTAGCTTACTTACGAATAACCAGGTTGTAAAAAAAGATAAAAGCTATTCTCCTATTTGCTTATGATAATTGCTTATGTATTGTCTGTACATTTTTATAGTTCCTGATTTGTTAATTAGATTAATTCTGTTCAGGCGTTGTTTCACCTCTTCAATGTAGTGGATTGTTTAATAATCAGAACTTTTTACTTTTTAAAAACTTTTATTTAGGCATTAATTAAAGCAAGCAAAATGGAAGTATTCTTTCCGCTCGTCTGCTGTCCATTCTTGGTTCTTCTCCTTTCCGCTAAGCGCGCCACCATCACCGGCCAGCGTGTTCGTTTAAAACTATCCTAGACCATTCAAGTTCAAAGAGCCGAACAGTTTATTTTTCAATTTTAAACTAAAAAAATTACATTAATCTTAACATTAAATAAATACTTACATATAATTCCAAGAAAATCATAAAAGTCATAACCTAACCTCAAGAGTTAAATATCGTTAATTTGTCAATTATGGAAGTTTTATAAATTTGCTCAAAACAATATTCAAATAATTACAACAAATATAATTATATAAATGAGGTTTATACTTACCTTGTATGGATATTCTATCCTTGATAATTGTAAAAATCGAAAATAAATAGGTACTTATCCCATTACTCCTTTACCCAAGCACTTATTATGATTAATGTTACCTACCAATTCTTTGTTACTTTTTTATATTTATTATAAAAAAAACCCATCAGGATTGTCACAAAAAAGGAAACAAATATATATAATTTTTTTAAAGTTCAGTATTACTCTAGTGCCCTTTACTCCATCCAACATCCCAATTTACTCCGAGAGGTTGTTCGGGTTTGTTCGGGTATTATATGCATTGAAATGTAATATTTCAACTATATAGTCGAAATGAATTGTTTCAACACGCGTGTGACACTTTCTAGGAAAGTTAGCCGTGCTATTTTTCTCATTTTCGTAGGTGGTAGTAGGAAAAAGCTTTATACACTGCCGAGCATTAAATTAGGGTCGCCCCGTAATTTAAAATTATGTCAGATATTGTTAGTTAATTGGTTTGTTTTCTGGTTGTAAGAAAGTTTACTATCTTTATTCGATGATTTGTTCGTGATTGGTTGTATAAAAAAAGTTGTTGTTGTTGTTTCGATAAGCGTTCGACAAAAACAGTGCCCCTCACCCAAATTCGTAAAAACCATTATCAGCATATTTTTGGGTTCTGTACTTTTGTCTGTATATTGCAAATTGTTTGATTTTAAAAAATCAAACGTCAAAATAAAGCACTTTCAAAGACCTTTCAAACAAGCTATTACTTGCTACCCCTTGTCATTTAAAATTTTTAAGGGGATGACCCCGGGGGGCCAGAGGGTAAAAGGGGGTGAAGTAGTTTTTGGTTAAAAAGTTGTCCCCTTTGGCAAATCTTTTGACGTGTCTCGGCATTTTTTCTTTTAATCAGTGGTTTTGACCCCGAGAGGCCAGAGGGTAATAAGGTGTGAAGTAGTTTTTGGTTAAAAAGTTGTCCCCTTTGGCAAATCTTTTGACGTGTCTCGGCGTTTTTTCTTTTAATCAGTGGTTTCCAATAAATCCGTGGTGGGAAGTTTTCAAATGAACACCCTGTATATGGGTTAAATAGACGATTTATTTAATTATGCTTTAGAGATTTTTTTTTCTATGTATAAAAAAAACGACAATTTTATTCAGTTTCCAGGTAACTTATTAATAATTTTACCAATACTCCCGTGAACTATTAAAGTGGAATTTATTTTTCTCAATAAATATTTGCAAATTTACACGTCACTAACAAAACATGTTAGGTATGGCTAAAAATAGCAAAAAATAATTTCGATAAAAGCAGCAGAAAATGGGGTAAATCTTACTTGTTCTATTTTAGTTCAATATGTTATGAAACTAAAATAGAACAATAACAGTATTAAACAAGAAAAGGTATCAAATTTAAGAAGATTCCACCACGCTCATTTTTAGCTGTTTCCTTTCACAAATTTCGAAATAAAAAGCGACTAAGAAATTATATTTATTGCTATAGAAATCCAATAAAATGACGACCAGGTGTTTTTTAAAAAACATTTAAAATTGGCTAGGTATGAACGCTATGTCTGGCTGTTCCGCTGCATTGAAGAAGAAAACTGCCATTCGATACCACAGGAAAACAAATTTAAACATTTCCTGAACAAAACCTTTTTTTTTATTCAACTACATCCGAGCTAGCACTAGAAAATTCTAGCCTATGTCACCCATCTTTGGAACAACGCAATCGAACATCATGGGGAGTCTCGGGCTGTTGCACTGGATATTTCTAAAGCCTTTGATCGTGTTTGGCATGAGGGACTTCTAAGTACACTGCGATCCTATGGTATGCCCAGTCGATTCTGTGCATGGTTGTCTAGCTTTCTTAAGGACCGCTCTCTGCAAGTGGCGATTGACGGATTTCTCTCAGACACCTTCACCATCAATGCCGCTGTTCCTCAAGGGTCCATATTGTCTCCCACTCTCTTCTTACTCTACATTAACGACCTTCTAGTGAAAATTGAAACTCCGATATTTAGCTTTGCCCACGATAGCACACTTATCTCATCTTTCTCTTTGAATGCACAAACATCGGCTGCCATCACGCCTCAACAAAGAACTGGAAGAAATTTTGGGGTGACAGTAACTAAGTCGAATTTAATGCTAAAAGCCCCAGGCAGCAGTTTTCTCTAAAACGGTTAACATTACAGAACCGGATATAGTCATGGACGAACACGCAATCCCACTAGCTTCATCTATTAATTTACTGGGCGTCAATCTGGGAGGAAATATGTCTTGGCATAACCACGTTTTGGCAATCGTCAAGATAGCTTCTCAGAAACTTGGTGTACTCTTCCGAACCAGAAAGTTGTACACACCTCAACAACTTTTGACACTATACAAAGCCCAGATTCGACCATCACTAGAGTACTGTTCTCATGATCTGGAGCTGTACACCCAAACATGCTCTTCGGCTACTGGATTCCATCGAAAGGCGGGCCATTCGTCTGATTGGAGACCACGAGCTAACGAAGAAACTCGCCAGCCTAGAATATCGAAGACTGGTTGGGGATTTGACTCTCTTTTACAGATTTTTTCATGGAAAGTGATCGGCTGACCTTGCCCTCTTAATTCCGCCCAGAGCGGCTAATGGCAGAAATACACGACGAACCACTGCCGCCCATCAATATATGGTTAAGCTTAGTACTCCTCGAACTTCATTGTTTAAGAATTATTTCATCTAGAGGACTTCATCCTTATGGAAGGACAATTCCGGAGGTCGTTTTTCCCAACGAATATAACCTCCAACGATTCAAAACCAACGTGAATCGCTTTTTACGCACACGCACTACTCCAAGAGTGCCCTAAGGGATTTTTCCTATAGTGCATGTGTTTGATCATAAAAAAAAGTTGGCTCGCAAAAAAAAATCTGAATTATTTGTTACACAATTTTAATTTATGGGCATATACAATGAACATACAAAATATAGATAATAGTATATTGTTGATTCAACAAGAACAATTAAATAACATATTTTTCTAGTTAAATCTACTTAGCCTGTCGTTTGAAAACAACCTTTGGGTATATCTCATAATAGTCCAGCAGTAGTCGGCTAACATCTCACAGTTCCATCTTCCCTGATACCTTTTTTCCATCTTTGAAATTACTAATAAATAATAAATAATTTTCCAGAAAGTAATCCAGGAAATGAAATAAACAACGACATATTACACCCTAGGTTTTCGTAACTAAAAATAAGTTTGGCAATCAGGTCTCGCATACCTTTTTCTCCGAAAAGCCTTTTTTGATGGGAGGTGTGAATCTAAAGTAACAGTCAGTAACGTGGTATTTTTAAAGGGATAAGAGTACGTTTTTATTTCACGAAAGTCACTTCATAGAACAAACTCGTGATATGTTGCTCAAAACTCTCTAATTTCTCAAATACGAACAGCTCTCAATCAACTAACAATTTAGGATTTATGTTATATGAATTTTAAACCCCTTATGTACACATGTTATAATAAATCCAGGTAGTTCTCATTTAATGGTCTAAGGGGCGACAATTCAAAGTCACCTTAAGGTACAGAATGACATAAGTCATCCTTAGCACATTTCGAGAGTATATTAATAGCATATTAAGATACAAGACAAGACATTATCCTAGAGCACGCGTTCAATTTAAAAAAGGAGTTTTCTAAAGTACAAGTGCTCTAATTGTCGTATGAACCGTGTATTTTATAATACTTTTTCTATTTGGGTCTTTAAAGTCTGAAAATATAGCAGATTTTTCCATTTGAATTAATATTTTCTTTTTGGGTTGGTTGGTTGCCTTTCGGCTTATTGTGTACCCCGATCTTGTTAGAAACTATTTGTTCCTTCTATCGTAACCTTCTACCAAGCTTGTCATGTGGGAGGTTGTCACCACGTTGTATCTTCCCGAAGATATTTTGTGTTCTACTAGGTTAAAGATTAAAAGTTAGTATATTAAAGTTTTCTATAAAAAATTTTTGTCAAATCCATAATGCCTAGAAAACTAATTTCAACGAAATCTAAGTAACCCAAAAATTCGAACCCTACTTGCTGCTAACATAAAAAAATAAAATTTCAGTTTCATAAAGTGGCATTCAATTTTTTTGCATTTCATAATGTAGCCATTATGAAGCCCAAATAGAAAAAGTTCTTTTTAACTGACATATAAGGAATAGATCTTTAAGGAGTGGTAATCTTCCACGTAACACGTCAATTGAATTGAAATTGATTTGCAACATAGTTTTTTTAAGATTTACCATAACGTTAAGGCTATCTTAACTGAGGTTAAGGTAACATTCAAATATCGGCCCTTAGGGCCTATATTTTAGATAAACTATCTTTTAAATTAATTTGGGTGTTAATTGACGTGTTAAGTGGAAGATTACAACGTTCTTCACGACTGGAGATGTTTACCGGTTGAAACGTTGCGTTAAAAATAAATAAAGACAATGGAAGTCGACTATACCTTTCACCTGCAAAAAAATAACAAATATATTAGTTTCTTTTAGGGGGTACCCTAAAACATTTTTTAAAATATTTTTATAAGAGTCAAATAAAAAAGTTAGTCAAATGATTTAATGTCACTATTTTTAAATTAATTTTTAGTCTCAAGATGGCGCCACCAGGGACTTTAAAAAGAAAAAAATTGGGTACCCCTACCTCTAACTAGAAAAGTAATTTGCAGCAATGTGGTTATAGTCGTTGATGGGCTCACCAACGACCGATAGGTAATGGTTTTTTGGAAAATATTTTTGATATGTGAACCTAAACTTTTCGTTCATGCAGTCACGTGTGATATTAAAAATGTTTTTGTTTTATAATTTTAAACGGAACGGCAAATACTGCTTACCGAGCACAAGTTATAGAAAAAATTATACCGATGATAGTATACAGGGTGTTATGGAAATGACTTATTATATTTAGATCGGCAAATCCTGAGATGAACATAAATTGAAGAAAATTAACTATAAATGCCGCTTTGAATTATTAGGCGAAATATACACTTTATATGAAATTTGAAAATTTACGTGGCCGCTACTGAGGACGATCGCAATCAATAGTTTATTGAAGTAGTCTCGCGGTTCAAAAGAGGTTAGCGCATTATAGGCGGTGTTGTCATATTGCAACACAGAATACGTGTTCAGTTTTTGACAACAAGACGTCTTTGACACGCTTTATCACTTCTTTTTCAAACTTAAAAAAACTACAATTTTAAGGTATCTTACCTTCGATCATATTTTAAAATAATCCGTTTTATAATTAAATTCCATAAAAAAATAAAACACAAAAAGTATGTTTTTCAACAGCTCAACAGTAGATAATATCACACAAATTTGATACGTCAAGCACGTGGAACCCTCGACAGCGTCACTCCACCCCCGAATCTCGAAACATACTGAAGCAACGATAGTGGCGCGCGGCCGGTATTCAAGCAAGGGCGAGACCCGCGGTGTGATCTGACAACACGGTTAGTATACTCTAATGACCCACATTGTTGCTAAATGAATCCAGATGGAACGGCGCGACAGTATGTGGGTAAAAAGGGTTTTTACCTTCGTATTTAGATATTCGATTTAAAAAAAAAGTATGTAGACTTTCTCTAGGACACCCAAGGGGTCACCCATTTAAATATAATACGTCATTTCCATAACACCCTTTATATTAAACCATAAACTTAAACAATCATGGACCCGGCATTTCTATCTGCTTTGTGCACGTCAATCTGACGCCTGTTATTACGAAAATAAACACAACAAAATTCTATAGCCAGAATCTCCGTTTCTTTTTAATCTTCAGTCTGTTTCTGTTTTCATTCAGCTGATCGGATTCATATGTTTTGGTTAGGGGGAAACAATCAATCTACGGACGTGACTCAAAAATTTTTTATCCAGTAGTTTACGGCGGCACACTTGGCACAGTCTTACCATATTGAGTTAAAACTTATTATTTTTCCACAAACAATAACCACTGAAAAACCTCAATGTATTTTATTTAACAATAATGACAAATATGACCGTTCTTAATCCTCTACTCTCAAACGTGAAAGCATGTATGAAAGACGGCTGTTCCAATAAGGGCTTTATAAAAAGCACGTTCCGAACGCTTAATGTCTTTGTCTAATTAACGCAGAACGACAAAGAAAAATTATACTAATATTCAGAGTTCCCCGATTGTTTTTCTAGACAGTTGTTTACAACCCTCCTAAGAATGTGAATTGTTTATTCGTCAAAGACAAAGCCGTATCCTTCTTATTTGTTTTAAACCCATTTTACAGACAAATATATATGAACATGCATCATAACTATATAGTAATATCAAAGACCTTCAGCTAACGTAACGCAACGTTTTTCTTTGGAAGCGACCAAAATTAAAATATTGACTTATTATTTGTCGTTATAGAAATTTATATTTTGTATTTCGTGTGATTCACGAATTTATCAAGTTTCTAAAGTAGTACAATATATGTATAGAATTTAGTAATCTAAATTTATAAGAAGTATAAGTTAAAAATTTGTGTCCGTTTCTGTAAGTAGTGTTAAATATTGTATATTTATTTACCTATAAAAATTTGCATTTTGTTTGAATAGCCCATATCAACCATCGCTTGGAACCGGAAGTGGCTAATATTCCATCCTCATCCCTAAATGCTGTGCAGAGTTTTATAGCGTTCTAAATAACCATTCTCTGCAGATGGCGATTGACGGATTTCTATCAGATACCTTCACAACAAATGCCATTGTCCCTATATTCTTCATCATCTTCTTGTTGTACTCAAACATCGTCTGCCGACGCTCATCATCGCAGGCAGCATGAAGTATCACGCATCCAAAAAGACCTGAAAGAAATTTTGTCTTGTGTCACAGTAACCAAGTCGAATTTAATGCAAAGAAAACCGAGGCAATAGTATAATCTAAAAAGGCTAACATTGAAGAAGAGGATATAATCATGGAAGGACATGCAATTCCACTGACTTCATCTATTAATGTACTGGACGTCAATCTGGAGGGAAATATGCCTTTGCAGAACCAGGTTGTGCTCGTAGCCAAGGCAGCTTTGCAGAAACAACCTGGTGTACTTTTCCAGACCAAACAGCTCCATACACCTCAACAACTTTAGACATCTACTAAGCCTCGATTCGACCATCACTAAAGTAGTGCTCTGATGTCTGGAGCTCTATACCCAAGCATACTATTTGACTACTTCCATCGAGAGGAGAGCCATTCGTCTGATCGGAGACAACAGGCTAATCATGAAACTCGACAGCTGAGAACATCGAAGACATCTTGTCAAATGTTCGATACTACTTACACGACGAACTACTGCCACCCATCTAATGCGGTTCAGCTTAATACTCCTCGAAATTAGTTGTTCAAGAACTCTTTTAACTGAAGGATGTCATTGTTGTTGTACGATTTTCTTGAGGTCTTGTTGCCTAATGAATATAACCTCCAACGCGAATAGGTTTATTTCGACCATAATTACCTCGTGTTTCCCGAGTTATAAAATTAACGCATGGCCCCTTTGTGAGCTCACAGCATGTGATAAAAAGGCAATATATTATTTCAAACGACGATAGAGTTTAATCGACGGCCATAAAAACTACAGGAAATATAATTGGTGGATGGACAAATTAAACCCCGGTAAAATATTATTTGGTTAAAACACAAGCTGTGAAGACGTCAATATTGGGAATTTACGTAAGATTAACCTGAAAAATATCAAAGCATTTATTTGATGATAATGAGAATATCTATCATCGCCTGCGAAGCCGCGGATACCAGCCGTTGCGATACAAATATTGAAATTTTAATATAATATTTAGGATATTATCGGTATCGGTGCCGGTATTGGATTCGGTGTCGGATTAACCATAAATCAATGTTTTTGTTGTCTCCGACCCGATAAAAAAAAGTCGGTGGCCGTTGCCGATATCGTTGTGTCTGTCGGAGTGATCCGTTAAAATCAGTCACTAAATTATCGTTCGTTTTAGTACGCAATGTAAAGTAAGTACGGTTATTCATACAAACCAGACTTGTCCATATTCTATTTTGATTTTTGATGTCAGTGCAGTATCTATCGATAATTCTCCCTTGGATTATTTATGTATTAAGTAGTATTTTTTGTAAGGAGATATAACGAGACCGGTGCCGACGGCGCCTATTGAACTAATTGAACCGATGCTGCCCAACCGGTGTATTATTCTTCGAGGATTACTAAGCTAAGCTGAACCCCATATGGATGAGCAGCAGTGGTTCTTTGTATATTTCTGCTGTTCGGTGCTCTAGGTGGAAGTAACCAGGAAATATCAATCGATCATTCGTCATGGACACATGTGCAAAAGAGAGGCAAATCTAGGTCTAAGTCTTCGATGTTCTAGGGTGTCGAGGTTCTTAGTAAGCTCGTGGTCTCCAGACATGAGAACACATAGTATAAAGATCTACGCCGATTCCACGCCGATGGAGGCGTCACTTGTGATTTTTAAATCTCTTATGGAGATTTATACTGTTGTCAGCGTTCTTAATTCTCTTTTAAATGTATTAAAAGGTTTTACGCATTTAATGGTAAAGATTGTTTCACGAAAAATGGATATAACTTAATGACTGCAGTAAAAGTACCTGGGGCCATCCCATTATTTATGACCGTTTGTTATTATTATGTGGAAAGGACCGGATTGTAATAATTATAATTAAATATAGGCACATCAGGTAGGTTAGGTTGCTTAATTTATATTTAAATATCTTTTTGTGGTAAAATTTGTTAGTTTTTGAGGAATGGTTCAAGAATTGTCTTTTACCAAACATTCCTCAGAATAGCGTGATAGTAATGGGCAATGCGAGCTATCACAGTCGCCAATTACATAAAGCTCCAAGCTCAAATAATACAAAATTGGAGATTCAGAACTACATGGCGGCGAATGATATATATTTTGAAGAAAGTTATAAAAAAAGTGATCTTTTAGAAGTTTTAAAGACATTTTGTATAAAAAAAGTATATGTTTGTGACACATTGGCAGAAGAAATTGGACATATAGTGCAACGGCTCCCACCCTATTATTGCATTTTTAACCCCATAGAGCATATGTGGCACCAGTTAAAATCACTGGTTAGGTCTGAAAATATTTCTCAGAAGTTCTAGTGTTGTAGAATTAATACGAAAATTCTTTAATGATATTCCCCCAGGTAGTTGGAAAAATTCAGTCCGTCACGTAATAACTGTAGAAAATTCGCATATTAGTCTGGATCGTATAATTAATCCAATTATAATTAATTTTGATGAGGATAGCGATAGCGAAACAGAACTATCTATAGAATGACATTATAAATGTAAATAAATATGTAGTATAGGTATATATAGTAATATTTAAAAAAAATATTATTTCATTTGATTACATTAATATAATGTTTTCCTTAGTCCGTCCCTTCATACTTCACTTGTTTATTGCCAAGCTCTTGTCGACACAATGGGACCGACCCAGGAAATCATTAAGTCGTATCCAAATTTCATGAAACGTACTATATATGAAATGAAAGAATAATATCATGGTATTTAGGTATATTTATTTCATGAACATTCAACAAAGATTAAAGCTAAAATACGACCTAAGTAGTTGTAAACAAATTAAACTATTTTTTACATAGTCCATCGCTCAGTGGAGTGAACTTATGAAGAGGTACAGAAACTCATAGTCTGCTTCAGTAGTTAAATAAACAATATTTTAATTTCCACACATGTTTCGAAGGCATATATCCACATCAGCTTCATTGGAAAATACTTAAGAAGTGAATGTTAACAAAAATAAAATCGTATCCATTCTAATTTTTTGTTGTTATCCTTAGGAAAGCGGAAACACTTTATATTTCTATCAAATTTCTTTGCCTGGTTATCCATTTCACAACCGAACAAAGCGCACCTCATTCTATGAAAATTCTGATATTTATTTTAATAAACACACAAGACTAAATAAGGAAAAATTCTGATGAACTTTCAAAATATCCATGGAAAACTACGGCAAACGATACTATGTGGCGACCAGTGTTACCAGAAATCTTTTATCGAAAGGAATAGGTTAACGGGTCGAAACCTAATAGAATAGTAAAAAGCAGTGCCAGAGTAATTAGAGTACGAGAAAAAGGTCGATACTTTCCTATGATAAGGGTGGCACCTCCAGATTGAACATAAATTTCATATTGGGAACCCCATAACAATAATGAATATCTAAAAATTGTTAAAATAGTAATGGATATATTACAATTGTAAAAGACTGACAATGCAGGGGTCGCCGAGCAGCCTCGGCTATCGACGGCCGGTTCCGATGGCGCGGCGGTTGTTTTAAAACTTTGTCGGAATATTTCCTTATTTTGGTGGCATTCTAACTGTAATGTATATTATATTTCTATAAAATTAATATACGTAAATACTTGTCATATTCTTTCATTTCATATACTATTACATGCATAAAACCTTTTAATACCTTTAAATTAGAATAAAAACAATATAAATCCCCATAAGAAATTTAAAAATCGCTCTCCCTTTGACGTCAGTGCGCGCGGCAGACGAAATTGGGACTGTTAGATATCTTACCTTTAGTCATTGTATCATGATGAGAACAGTACTCTAGTCAAATGATGCAGAGTGTATATATTTTTTTCAGCCGCTTTTTAACTTTAAGTGAAGTTATATCTAGAAAACTTCAGTAAAATCAAGAATCAACCCAAAAGGAAATTCTATTATTTTTTTGGTCCTATTCAAATTTAAATGTAACAAACGACGAAAATAATTGATCAAATATCTGTTATACATACTTATGTGTTTAGTATTAATATATAAAATTTTATAAAATAAAAGGAACCAAATTCAACAATTTTGTAACTATCGATTAATTATAGAATTAATAGCACAGCTTCAAAAGAAAAGCCGAAAACCTTTTTTCCTAATTTATAGTTTCCATTATAAATTAAAAGAAGTAGATCTTCAATTTATTTCTGCCTCAAACAAGTTAGAAACCAATAAAACTTTTATAAAACTGCAACTTTTAAAGCAATTATCTTCATAGTATATCATGGCACAACCTAATTGCTTGTCATAAGTTTTAACAAGTTAAAGTTTTTATACAGTATTAATTTTGGTGAGTTACCGTCAATTTGAGATATTATAGGGTTTTCAATAAGATTACAGTGAATTTTTTGTTTGTATACAGGGTGTTATGAAAATGACGTATTATATTTAAATGGGTGACTCTTTGGGTGTCCTACATACTTTTTTTTTAAATCGAATATCTAAATACTAAGGTAAAAACCCTTTTTCCCCACATACTGTCGCGCCGTTCCATCTGGATTCACTTAGCAACAATGTGGGTCACTAGAGTATACTAACCGTGTTGTTAGATCACACCTTGCTTGGATACCGGCCGCGCGAAACTATCTTTGCTTCAGTATGTTTCGAGACTCGGGAGTAGAGTGCCAAACCCGAAAAATCACGCTGGAGGCATTGGCGAGAAATGTCAACAATCTCTAATCAAAAGACGTCAATGAATGTTGGACGGTATTGTCATATTTATATGTCAAACATTTTAGAAAAATACAAAACTTAACACACAATTTTAAGACAGATGCACTCTTACCTTCTGTATTATTTAAAAAATTCGAAATTTTCATAAAAAAATATAGCACAATATTTCGAAACAAGTATTTTGTGCTATATTTATATCACACAAATTTGAAATCGAAATCACATCACAACATTTATTATTATAAAATATTTCACAAAAAACCGGTAATGCTACAACTTAGCCCTAAAACTATTAAAATGCATATACAAGCATGTGGGAATTCAAGAGGGAGCCAACGCGATACCCCTCTCGTATATCTAAACATATTAGGTTTCAAATTTAAACGTGCCTTGCTTCCATCGAACAAGGTCGACGCACGCGTTTTGATCTGGCATCACTGCTAGTCTACTGACGTGACTTGTTTACTGAAAACAGATGTGTATGGCGATGTACGTAGCAGTACGTTGAATAATGTCAGGGGTTTTTACGTTTAGACATTTAGACATTTAGAAGGAAAATTATGGGCTTTTTTTCTCTACCATATCCAAGAAATCGCTCATTTAAGCCATTTGCTAATATTGGATTGATTCGACCTTTACTTGATGGAACTTCATTTTATTATTGACGGTAAAATAAATACAAATTTTGTGCACAATTGCGCTTTATTTAATTTGTGGAATTGTATACAAAATTTGTGTTTATTTTCATAATACAGGGTGTTATGGAAATGACGTATTATATTTAAATGGGTGACTCCTGGGGTGTCCTAGAGATGCGCTACATATATTTTTTTTTAAATCGAACGTTTAAAAAGTGGGATAATTCACCCCTAAACCCACACACAACTCCTCGGCACATTCATATATGAACATATTACATTGCGCAGTTGGGTAATCAACAGATAATCGGGCACAATGTTGCCAAAATGTTTAAAAGTGTAAAATTTTAGTTTCTTATAAAAATAAATATTTAGCTTACTTAGGAAGTAGACCCTGGGCGCGATTAAGGAATCCAGGGCACAGACAATTTCAGTCCTTTTTCAGTTTCTTATAAAAATAAATATTTAGCTTACTTAGGAAGTAAACCCTGGGCGCGATTAAGGAATCCAGGGCACAGACACTTTCAGTCCTTTTTCCTATGGGAAAAACTTTATGCTCATCACGTGTCCTGATGATAGTATGGGAGTGCATAATAAGCTTATCACTAAACCCCAACACTAACGCATAATTACACTTTACAATAACGCACATAGAACAAGAGCACTTAATCATTTCGCAATAGAAATAATAAAAACGCTAATTTCTATGGGCCATTAACCCTTTACTAAAGATAAAATGAAACAATTATGTTAACAATTGACAGGAACTACCCTTTGAAATAATGGTCTAGTCCATCTCTCCGCTACTAGAGCCAGCGCTGGTGCCATTTCCGAGACTATAATTATACAGGAAAGTAATATTATAGAAGGAAATTCGGCAATTTGTGATAGTCGCTTATAAAACATCGAAAGTGGCAACGCTATATTATTAAATATTAGCCCGATTTTCCACAAACAGCTGTTTAAAGAAGTTGACCGATATCGATCGAGAGAACAAACTTGTTATTTATTTTAAAAATTTTTAGATGTTAAATACATTATTTCCGAGACAATAAGGGTGTATTTTTGTCTACACAGTAGCACTGTAAAATACTAATTCAGATTGAACAGTACTTAGATGTGTTGTGACGCGAAAACTAATGTGATTTTGTGATGTGAGTACTTGGTGTTTTTTATTAATTAAGTTGGTTTTAAATAAGTCCGAGAAGGTAAATAAAATTGCATTTTTTTTAAAGTGTAAGTGGCATTTATAAACTTTTAAGTTGTCCAGATCTGACTGAAATTTTTTTTTCCGGAAGCCGTAGGACAAACAGTTATCGAGATAGAGCCGCTCGTCGACCTCAGCGGGACACCCGGTATACAGGGTCCTGCAATAGTGCGTCAGGCTTCCATAGCTTCCATACCGGCATATGGATTTACCATGTCGCCCTGACCTCTTCAAGAAGTTATAATGTGGTTTCTTTATAAAATATACAGGGAAGAAGCAAATATTCAACAACCTCAAAAATGACATTGGAATTCCTATATTCAACTTAACGATGTATCACCCAGTATGTCGTCTTAGCGGAATATTCCATTTTAGATAACTATTTCCTAATTATATTGAACCATTTATGAGAAAATTAGTAACCAAGCAGACTATAAAATATGTTAACTCTACATATAGTATGGATTCTTACGTAAAAAGTACAAAAAGAAAATATTTAAAATATATTTGAGCAATATGCTAGGTTTTATGTTTCACGATGTGTTGCCAGTTGGGTTCATTTGTGCATATTATACATGAATAGAATATTAAATAAAATTATTTTTATTACTTTCCGTCATATCACAAATAAAGCTTTTAAAGTGATCGTGGTGTAGAATATTTTAATGTTTTTATTAAAGGTCAAAGATGATCTTAAAGGAGTGCGAAAAGAAATCCACATTTAATTTATTCCCACTGGCTGCAATTCTTGCCATTGGTGAGAATGCACCATAGTTGCATCTGTGAAAATGCAGCGCAAATAAATTAGTTGCCCTAGTTTGCTTTCCAGGTGCTCTTAGGCCCATATGACATAATAATTCGGGACAATCGAACAAGCCATTGATGAGTTTAAACAGAAAGAGGAAATCGTCTAAACCTATTTCTGGCCTCCTCAAAATTATAAAAAATCAAGGGAAATTTTGTTCTAAAAGATGCCAATTTAATACATTTGTTTTGGACTCTTTCAATATTCAACCTGTGAACTAGGTAGGAAGGAGACCAAATGCTCTGGGCGAATTAAGCTATTGTACAGAAAATTGAGACATTTTATTTCTGTGAAACCATGCGAACATCTATTTAGGAAACCCAGAAGTTTAAAAGATCTGTTGACAACATGGTCATAATGAAGATTAAATGTCATTTTGTTGTCCAAAATAACGCCCAGGTCGGAAATTGAAGTTACTCTTTCGAGCATGTTACCGTCAACAGAATAGTCAAAATCTATTTAATTTTATTAATGATCTATGAAAACTTATATATTTACATTTCCCAATATTCAAATCTAAACCATTACGGGAGCACCATATTTTAATGCGATCTAAATCGTTTTGCAATAATACGCAGTCAAGAAACGATCTGATAACCCTATATATTTTAAAATCATCGGCATACAGGAGATATTCTGAGTTAATGTAAGTTAATAAGTCATTAATAAACTATGTAATAAGATGAACAAGTAAGGATCCAAATGACTACCTTGCGGAACACCCGACTTTACTATTATATCTTGGGAAGAAACCCTTTTAACTCTTACGTATTGTAAACGACCAGTCAAGTACGTTGTAAACCATGACAAAATATTACCACTAATACCTCACCCCTCAAGCTCCTCAACAGAACCGCATGACTCACCGTATAAAAAGCCTTGGAGAAATCAGTATAAATCGACAACGTTACTTTTAATTGATAACAGATGATTTTCTCAAATAGGAATTGAATTGATAATAGAAATTGGTCGGTAGTTACGAATATCTGATCGATTTTCTGACTTAAAAATAGGACTGATAAAGCTGTGTTTCCACAGATCAGGGAAAATGCCGCTTTTTAGAGGCAATTTAAACAAAATCCATAAGGGCCGAGAAACGGAAGAGAGGTATCGTCTGTGTTCCAACTTATTTCGTTTATATCACATACATATTATATTTTAAAAATAATAGGTTGGGTTTGTTCGTGTGTGAAAATAAAATGCAACAATCTTTTAACCATAATTTCAGATTGGGGAAAGATATATCGACGTGCAGGTACAAGAATATCTGTAAATCTCCATTCACAACTTTCGCATTTTTGTCAACATTTGCCTATTAGTCGCAACATTGTGCTCCAATAACTATTTTATATTTATTTTTCAATAATAATATTTTCTTATTTTCAGTACTATACACCTGCAAACCAAATAGGACCGACCACAGATAATGAGACACCTCACAGTAACACTCACACGCAAGTATAAAATTTTAATCAAAAACTCATTAATCATAATCAAATTAAGGTCTAAAATAAAGATTTGTGTTCAAAATAATGTTAACAAATCAAAATATGGATAGTGTAAGACTGGTGTTGATATTTCAATTAACAAATACTAATCCGTATATTCTATTAAGATATCACTTATAATAGATGTGATTGGTTCTAGCCAGAGTCACTTTAATTATATATATTTATTGCTCATTCTCTTCATAATATTCTCCACATTTCAAAATCATCCTAATAGACAAAATTATATAATTTTATGCTATTTTATAGTCCTCAATATATCTTCGCTAATGATTATTCTAAATAACAGGTCGAATATAAATTATTTTTAGATTTTAAGATAGTCCATCCTATAACTATTTAAATTAAAAATAAAATTAAAATAAGGAAATATTTATTAAGATTAAAACAGTTGTGAATGCGCACCTGGTCAAATTCAGTGTTACAGAATTGAGAATTTATCAGTGGACCGCGTGACCCGATTAGGGACTTCGCCGCGGAAGAGCGTAAGTCGGTGTTATTGAACAATCAGACAAATTCTCCCTTCGAAGACACGACGCTGGCCCACCGACCTATAACTATGGATACGTACAACTTATGGGGTACGCAGTAAAAAGTTAAATTTGATGAGGGAAAAAATGAGTTGGAGCGCACGGTTTATTGGTCATATTTTTAAAGGTTGCTCGTCGTTTGTCTTGCGCACAATGTTGTCTCCGTCATATTGGCAAACCCGCCGATATTAGTGCCGATTTGGTTGACAACCAACGAGGGCTGTCCAGAACCGAAATCGGTCGTGGAGATATAACGATATTAAAAATCTATCGATGACGATCAGCTTTGTTTACACGTGCGACGCTATAAATTTGCCACTTTTGCTTTTAGAGTTTGGCTATCCATAGTTTTAGGTCGGTACGCTGGCCAGGGGTTTATCGAGGAAATATTAGACTTTTTCTTATTCTTCTGCCTTCGATCAGCACAAGCGTTGCCAAATCACTTTAGCCAGTTGCGATTTTAGGTAATTTTTCTAAAAAACTCTTTGTGACATTTTTTTGTATCAAAACTAAGCTATGAAATTATGGACTTTTAAAGAATATTTGCGGCCTTCGTACTAGCGATGTAAGAATTCGAATTAAAATATGCTTTCAATCCGAGTATTGAGATAATCTGATGTATCCGAATATTTAAATGGGACGCGAATTCGAATCCGAATCGGATTAATCACATCCCATTCGATTTGAAACGTACATAGGACGTATACAGAGACAGCCAAGTCAAAATTACTTCGTTCGCGGTCGCATCATCGCATATAATTCGTCGTCGGCATTCGAGCTCGTTATAATTCACATGTGACTAACCGACGTCCTCGAATCTGAATGAATGCTTCGGTTATCGCACGATAAGTTGCGCGCCATTCGGTTCTTCGATATCGATGCCCGACCTGAATTCGGATGATTAATCCGAGTATCTTGTTCATCCGATTCTGTATGATCCGGATATCTAAATCAACCGAATATTTACAATACTGCTTCGTACTTTAAACTCTTGGGAGGGGTAGATGTTGAAAATCTTTCCGATTTTTAATATCATTTATTGGAGGCGACACAGAGTGAGAATCTTGCAAATTGACACCATATACATATAAGTGGCAAATTTGATATTGGAATGAAACCTTCTTAATGGGAAGAACCATATGAAACAATAATTAAGAATAAAAAATAAAAGGAAAAATAAACTAATCAAAAATGAATAGGCAACTGAAAATTCTGTGCATCATTTTGAGGATAAACATTTTATAGCAGAAAATCAGTGAGGGGGTCGCTCTTCCATGATTGGATAGAGAAGTTTATCGACTTTCATATGATTCTAATTTATCTTTAAAGAATGGTATGTTTCTGTGTTATTCAGATCAGATCGGATAGCATTTATTTTCATATTATATGTTCACAAGTCACATTATCTAAACATGTATATTATTTATAATATATTAAATATACAGGGTATCCGCTAATTAATGGTACATAGAAAAAACACAGACTCCGACCGACCTATATCCGAAAGTTGATATTAACTGAGATACAGGGTGTTAAAGTTGAAATTTCATTTTTGTTTCTCTCTCAAAATTTGGCAATTATTGCTTTTTAGGACGTTGATTTTTTTATGAAATTTTAAAGTACAATGTAGGGGCGCTATCTGTGGCATTATTTACACATTTATTAGGTCATAACTTAATATTTAAGTTTTTAATGAAAATATTACTTTTCTCATATTTATTAAGTAAAAAAGGTATACGAACTTCAGGTATTGCATTTTGCATTTAAATTGTTTAGTGCACCCTGTTCGATTATTATTAATTTGCAAACAAAATTTGTTTCTTAAAGTAACCTATGAGAAAACAAATAAAATTTAGAGATGTAGCTGCTATGGAACAGAAAAAATTTCATTTTCGAGTTTATCGTAAGTTTATGTTTTCATTGCTGTTGGTTTCTTTCGACACGCTATTTTCTAGGGTCAAAGTTATTTTAATTAAAGTAAGTTAAAGAACAATCCAATTGTTGGATTTATTGTTCCCAATTACCATTACTAGAACATTAATTATCATGTAAAAGTGAATTGGTAAGAAGTAACAAATTATTATTTGCTTGCCTGAAGTAACGAACTAAACAATTTATATGCAAATATCTCCGAAACGGTAACTCTGGGCGACCTGAACTTAGTATACCTTTTTTACGTAAGAAATATGAGAAAAGAATTATTTTTATTAAAAACTTAAATACACTGAGGCACAAAAAAGTTATGACCAAATAAATTTGAAAAACAAGCCGCAGACAGCGCCCCCTACATTGTACATTCAAATTTCACAAATAAATCAATTTCTTGTCCTAAAAAAACATAATTGCCAGAAACAAAAATTAAGTTTAAAATTTAACACCCTGTATCTCAGTTAATATCAACTTTCGGATATAGGTAAGTATAATTAAATCCTAATATTTTTACGTAAGGAGTCTGTGGTTTTTCCATGTACCTACCATTAATTAGCGGACACCCTGTATATAAAAAAATATACAGGATAAGTGCACTGATTGATAGATTCCACGAAGGTTTCTCGCTCAGGAGATTATTATATAGGGTGTTGAAAGCATTGCAAATGTCATCAATGTTTTGTGGGCTACAAAATTTGGTAATATTATTTCTGACTTATTCTAAGACATTTTTTGGAAAGCTTACTAAAGTCGGTATGGCGTATGAAGTTAAGCAATAAAACATCTCGAGTCGGTGACTCTCAAATAATAAATTATATTTTAGGTATTTTCTAAATAAAATAAAAAATTAGTTTAGTCAAAGAAAAATAATTATTTTTTAGCTTTTATAGTATTTAGGGAAATTAGTTTTGCGAATTCTTTTTTTATAAAGTCTTGGTTCTAAAAAGAACCGATGTCGCCATCTTTTTGAAACATTATTGGATAGCGCGCAAAGCACTTTTCTGTCGATAAATAAAAAAAAACTATGAGTGAAAAATAAACAAGATAAAAATATTTATCGCGGTACGTAATTCTAAGATAATTTTGGTTTGGAACCGCTGATATTGCATGGCCGACTATAGTGAACCAGTGGAATGTTCGGTACGATCAAGTATAGCGAAGGTATTGTTAACTTAACCGTCTTACTGTTTAACAACCTTTAATGATTTAATCCGATATCAGACTTCATAAAGCGAACCGACTTTAGGTTCCACCGAAACTTTCTTGGAATCATAGAATTATTCTGTAAAGTTAGGAAGATATTAATTTTTAAATTAAACATACGATTTCATAGTTAGTTAAGATTTTTTGTAAGTCAGTGGTTCATGTGTCTCTGTTTATAAGAACACAATACTTGGAAAATGCTAAACGCTGGTTTACACCAGAGACGCCAGGGCTAATTGAATTACTATTGAACGTTATATACTGTCCAATAAGATTGGTATGGTAACTTTAAGTCCGAAAGTTTTTCTGATGGTAAGGTATGAATACCTACTCTGTACGAGGATACTCAAAAGTTACAAACCCCCTGACGAGTAAATCGCCTTCCCGTGTTCTTATCTTTTTGCAATTGTCATAATATCAAGATACAAAATTTTAAAAACTTAGATGTTTTTATCAATAATTATTAATACAAGAACAATTTGCTCAACAGTCACTAATTTTGACCAGGTACCGTTAGACGTCGTGTAATGCATGTTATGTAGATTTTAATTATTAATTAAGGTAATAAATTAGATAAATATTAAATATCTTTTAATTATTGTTAAATTATTGTCATACTTTGTTATTTTTACATGTGTATTAAATGGCATATTTAAATAAAAATATATTTGTAAAAGATAAAAGTAAAATTTTGTTTACCTACCATAGGTCGTATATGTATAACAAAAAACATTAAATCTTTTGAATAGTACTCTCCTTGCCAAGGTTTAAATTTATGTATGTTATTCACCTTGTATATATTTTTTTATTAACGATTATATCTGATTAATTCGGCACTATTGCTAACTTCATTATTATTACAGCTACTGTGTTGGTTAAACTGGTAAACTAGTATCACTTTTTCGCTGATTTAAATGGCGATTGCGAAATAACAATTGAACATCGCATCTTCACATTATTTTAAACATGCACTTTTTTTAAAATAGGATACCAAAGAGATTTTAAAGTAATCTAGCTTGTTTTATTAGAGCTATTGAAGTATACACGGTGTCCCATATAAGAATGCACAGTACAGGGATCTCGTAAACCACAGGAGATACAGAGATGGTTAAATTAGAGAAAAGTTGCGCTTTGCTAAACCCTTCAACGTCACGATTACTTCCAAAGATATTATAAGATATATCCGATTCCTTCCGAAGATATTTGGGAACCGAATTTTCCCGATTTCGTTTTTATTTTTTTTTACTCTATTTAAAAAGATATGACAAAATAAATTTCACATTCTCATTGCCACTTTTTCTGCTCTACAAGCCGGTGTTCTTAAATTTTCAATCCGACTTTTCGTTTTTCCGCAACCATCATCAACTTTGTTTTTTTAAATAGTCGGAAAATTTAATTTTATGCTTAGTAAATTCTACCTTTTATTCTGAATTCAACGGTATATCACACTTAATATTCATAATATGTTTCGGACTTAAAAACGCATCATCAATATTATTTGATGATTATTACGAAGGAACAAAACATCGGATCACAAAATTTTAAGTTTTAACTGTTATAAAGGCAAGTAAGCAAAATGTTAGCATCAAATAATTAATTGAGTTATTCCATTTATAGTAGGCTTTCAAACGCATTTGTCTAAATAAATCATGGCGATCTGTCAGTATTGACGATAAATCGAAATTTTTACGTAAAGAAGTAAACTTAGTTCGGAAATTATCGATTAAATTTAAAGTTTTTCTTGTCTCTTGAAGTGTTTTTTAATTATGGCACATTTTTCAAATGAAGAAAAATCGGACATGTTATGTTGTTATATTCAAAGCCATAAAAATTGTTTCGACACTGAAAGGCAATATTTGCTCAAATATCCAGAGCGACGCCAACCTAATATATCAATTTTCAAAAGACTTCTAACAAACCTAAGGGAATATGGCGCATTTCAAAAACCAGTGGCGCATAGAGTAAAGACGAACGATCCAGAACAAACATTAACCGTTTTATTGGCTGTGCAAGAAGAGGATACTGTAGGATTAAGATCAATCGAAAAAGAGCACAATGTTCCTAAGTCCAATGCTCAAAGAATACTTCACAAGGAAGGTTTTCGTCCATTTAGATTCAGGATTTGTCATAGTTTATGACATGATAGTGATCAACAGCGCAGAATGATTTTCTGCGAGTGGCTGAGTAGAATGTGTGATGAAAATCGTGAATTTCCAAGAACTATTCTATGATCAGACGAAAGTTATTTTTGGAACAATGGAATTTTTAATCGACACAATCGACATTATAGGGCAAAGCATAATGAACATCGTGTACGACCATTGAGGCACCAGCAACGCTTTGGCTTTAATCTGTGGTGTGGTATTTTAGGAACAAGGATTATCGGACCAATAATTTATGAAGGTACTTTAAATGCAGAAAGATATTTCCAGTTCTTGAATAACGATATTGAAGATTTTCTTGATAACATTCCGTTGGCAGAAAACAACAGTATTTGGTTTCAGCAAAATGGGGCACCTCCACATAATTCTCGAAACAACATTGAATATCTAACAGAACGTTTCCAGAACAATGTAATCGCCACTAATGGTCCTTTAAGATGGCCTGCACGATCTCCCGACATCACTCCGTTGGATTTTTTCTTGTGAGGCTTTCTCAACGATGAAGTCTACTGGAAAACGTACGAGAATGTAGAAGCACTTAGAGCCGAGGTTCAAGTCGCTATTGCAAGGATAACTCCAATGATGCTAGAAAACGTAATGAATGAAACTGTTTACCGTTGCTACGTTTGTTTAGAGAATGAGGGAGGACTTTTTGAATATTTGATTAAATAAGCTTGTTCAATGAACTTTTTGTAGCGTAAAATTAAAATATTTTGTTTTGTAATATTGATGATCCGAAACATGTTATAAATATTAAGTGTGATAATTCAGAAATTCAGAATAAAAGGTAGAATTTACTAAGCATAAAATTAAATTTAAAAAAACAAAGTTGATGATGGTTGCGGAAAAATGAAACGTCGGATTGAAAATTTAAGACCACAGGCTTATAGAGCAGAAAAAGTGGCAATGAGAATGTGAAATTTATTTTGTCATATCTTTTTAAATAGAGTCAGAAAAAAATAAAAACGAAATCGGGAAAATTCGGTTTTTTCCAAATATCTTCGGAAGTAATCGGATTTTTTTAGATTTCGAATCGAGACTTTGAAGGGTTCAGCAAAGCGCAACTTTTCTCTAATTTAACCATCTCTGTATCTCCTGTGGTTTACGAGATCCCTGTACTGTGCATTCTTATATGGGACACCGTGTATGTAGATATGTAGTAGGATAGTGTAGTGTAGTGTAAAGTCGGCAAATATCGCCAATCCTTGTAGATGATGATTTACTCGTGGCCTTTTTGTTACCTTTACCATCACCTCCAAATTTCATGTGTTAATATGATCATAACTTTATTTTTAAGTTTAGGCCGATAGTAGATTGAAATTTTTGTTCACAAATTAATTTGCGATCGACATTTAGTGTCCCATTTAAAAAGGGAATTTTTTTGAAATAATACAGAAACCCGACGTTCAATTGTCTTTCCGTTCTTGTCGTTTTAATCAACGGAAAATTGCTACTAGTTTACTAATTTAAGCAGCATCGTAGCTCTAATAATAACAGAGTTAGCAATAGTGCCGACTTAATCGGCGGTACCCTGTATATAAAGGCAAATAGTTTTTAGAGCTTTCGAACTAACAAAGTGAACATGATTTTTACATGACCCTAAAACTTGAAGATATGATAAAATCTCGAAAACTTAAAGTTTGTACGTTATATCTTTACACATACGTCACATATGTAGGGATCAAGAGCAAACGTGACTTAAATCTCTCTATCTTCATTTATTATAGACTTAAAAGTGAATAAAACATGATAGAGCGTCTGCAGGGTTCCGCAATATGTTTTGAATCCAATAACGTTTTAGACAAAGACAAAAGTTACAATCGTAGTTGAATATTTACTTGTAGTCAATAAATGTTTTCCAGCTGTTAACTCAAAGTTGCTATTTCGGTAAGTATTTGCGGACATTTGTTGCTAATATAACTGAATATAACATGTCGAAAATTTAAGGTCAGTCTCCGTCATCCAAAATTTTACCAAATCAACTATTCTACCTCTAACACGTTCCGATAGTACAATAGCATCCACAGCCGGAGACAAAGCAAACTTACTTGCTGAACTATCCACTGTAGATTTTTCCAGGGAAGAACACCACCCAACTTTCCTGCAGTTCAATCCGAAATGAACGAAATCGTGTTCCGTTAGCGTCCTGTCAAACGAATCCTGAAAGGACTCGATGTCAAGAAAGTTTCTGGTCCAGACGAAATTCCTGTTATAGTCCTCAAGAGATGAGCCGATGAACTAACACCAGTATTTTGTAGACTTATCCTACAAACAAGGAATATTTTCATCGTGCTGGAAGACGGCGGGAGTCCAGCCTATACCAATGAGAGGTAAGAGAACTTAGATAGAAGTTATATCAAAAGTAATGGAGGAAGCTATTAACCAACATCTTCTAAAGTAACGAAAAATCCGATATTTAGTTTCGTTGCCGATAGCACACTTATCTCATCTTTCTCTTAGAATGCACAAACATCGGCTGTCGAAACACATCTTCGCAGACAGCACTGAATTGGGGTAACAGTAACCAAGTCGAATTAACGCTAAAAAAACCCAGGCAGCAGTTTTCTCTAAAAAGGTTAAAATTACAGAACCGGATATAGTGATGGACGGACACGCAATCCCACTGGCTTCATCTATTAATTTGCTGGGCGCCAATCTAGGAGGAAATATGTCTTGGCATAACCACGTTGTGGCAATCGGGAAGATAGCTTCTCAGAAACTTGGTGTACTCTTCCGAACCAGAAAGTTGTACATACCTCAACAACTTTTGACACTATACAAGGCCCAGATTCGATCATCACTAGAGTACTGCTCTCATGTCTGGAGTTCTGCTCCCAAACATACTCTTCGGCTACTGAATTCCATCGAAAGGAGGGCCATCCGTCTGACTGGAGACCATGAGCTGACGAAAAACGTCTAAAGCCTAGAACATTTAAGACAGGTTGGGAATTTGACCCTCTTTTACAGATATTTTCATGGAAACTGCTCGGCTGACCTGTCCCTCTTAATTCCCCCAGAGCGGCGAATAGCAGAAATACACTACACGACGAACTAGTGCCGCCCATTCATATGTGTTTAAGCTTAGTACTCCTCGAACTTCATTATTTAAGAATTCTTTCATCTGGGGACTTTATCCTCATGGAATGACCTTCCCAAGGTCGTTTTTTCCAACGAATATAACCTCCAACGATTCAAAACCAACGTGAATAGCTTTTTGTGCACCTGCACCACTCCCAGAGTGCCCTAAAGGAATTTTCCTATAGTGCTTGTGTTTGATAATAAAAAAGCTGGCTAAAGTTCGTTAAATGGTCGTATTCGTGTTTTTAAAGTGGATTATGAAAACACCGAATTTCGAAAGCGAAATAAATGGGATCGACGTTTGATTATAATACTCTTATGATAAAAAAAATAGAACGCTAGTTTGTCGCCGTCATCAATTCAATTTTATTTTGAAATTATAAATTATTTTTCGGAGTGCGTATATCGAAACGCTAGGAACATCTTTGTTTTGATATTTTTCTTGTGCTAAATTTTATTGATTCGTATGATTTTAATGACGTGTAAGTAATGACACACGGGTAAAGATATAACGTATAGTTGTTGCAGAATTATACCGTTGACTCTTACTGCCATAAATAAACTACCTGATTAAACTCTATTGTATACGCCTCAACCTCTTCAAAGCTCAATAAATGGGATCAGGGCCGGCTTGAAAATGTATACCACACCACCTGATTTATTTTTATAATTTAAAATAAATAGATAGGTATTTTTAGTTTTAGGTACGTATAATAAATGTAAAATAATAATAACAATTAAAGATAATTGAAAATAATATAATTTAAAAGTATAACTATTAGGATAACAAGTACAATAAAAATTAATTAAATTCTAAGAAACTATTGATAGTTTATTCAAAATTTAACTCTGTATCACTATCTTCATCTAAGAATAAACTTATAATTAAGGGTTGAACACTTGTAATCATACAATTGTAAGAATTTTCCAACTTAAGTACATGCTGTACACAGTTTCTTCAGCTGTCTGCACATATTTTTCTTACTTCGTTTTTAATTAATTCTACTACAGTTTCATTTAATGTAGGAGAAATATTATTTCTCCTAATAATAGGATTGAATATACAATAGTACGGAGGAAGACGCAACACTGTATGTCCATTTTCTGTGGCAAGTTTGTCACACTCGTATTCCTTATTTATTTTAAAAGCTTTTAATACTTCTAGCAGTTCTCGTTTTTTAGAAGTTTCTTCAAAATATAAATCATTTTCAATCATAAAATTTTGAATTTCTGCTTTTGTATTATTAGAATTGGGAATGATTTTTGTTTGCCGACTATGATAACTAGCATTTTCCATTACAATGACGCTATTTTCAGGTATTTTTTTAAAGAGTTTATGTTTAAACCAATCTTCAAAAAGTTGTACGTCGGTATCTTGATGGTAATCTAAAGAAAAATCGGCTATGTTTTAACTGAAAGCAACAGACAATTTGGAACAAACCCGTTCTCTGAACCTGCATGTAATATTGTGATTCTTTTGCCTTTATTTGATGGTGCCGTGGTTTGACATTTTTGGAAGAATCATCCCAACCTTTTCTTGGAGTGTCATGGGTATCGAACCATGTTTCGTCAAGGTAGATAATTGGACGATTTTCTTCTCTAAATTGTTTAACAGCTGTTAAATATTTAAGTCTCCATTCCCGTAAACGTTGAGATTCCATTAATGTTTGTCTTTTATCAATGCTTCGGTATTTAAAACCCATTTTACGCAATATATTCCTAAGGCTTGAAAGGCTACTGGAGATATTTGTTTCGTCTTTAATCAGCCGCTCTTTGAGGGAAATCAAAGTGGGTACAGTTTGTGCCTCATACATTTGTTAAATCTTTCTTCTTAATAAATCCATGTCATTTTCGTCAATGCTTCTAAATGTGCCAGAATCACTCCGATTTTTTTTAGGATTAGCAGGTTTAAGTACTATGTCTCTTACCGAAGATAAAGGAGTTTTTGTCGAAGTAGACGTCTCTGCTAAAGCATTCATCGAATTAAAATTTCTACTCAACAACGATTGATACACATTTTTAATTATTAGTTTGGCATCGGTAGATAAATGCTTCCTATTAAAAATGACACTTGAAGATGCCCCCCTATCAGCACAATTCCAAGGACGCCACATTCTACCACTAATAAGCCTAACTAAAAATTACTCTACTCGCCGGAAAACCACTAAAGATTAAACTTATTAAAAATCACTTTGTATTTATATATGCATCAGGCATAGGTATAAATTGAATTTGTATACCTGGTCCGGCTCTGCTCGAAAAGGTTTAAAAATTTGGGATTTCCTTGTATATTTTATGGTCGAAGGCGTAATGAGGTTTTATTGCAGTCAGAAGATCAACGGTATAATTCTGCAAATACTATACATACTTTACGCTTCATATTAATATCTTATTTCCTTGTTGCTAAGGAAGTAAAAATCCGATGCTAAATTTTTTTACTCGGCAGCTGTTCTTCCGGCAAAAACTTGTAAACTTTACCCACCAAACTTCATAAGTATATTTCAAGCGGTTATAAAATTTCACTTCAATGCATCTAATGGGATATCTGAAAAGGCAATAAAGCTTAAAACTAGGCCATCGATCCCAAAGTGAGGAATACTTAGAGCCTATAACAACCTCTATTTTAAATTATAGGTTCGCAAAAAATCCAACTGGAAGTTTCGAACTATTAATGACTGGTATTTCCAGCACTGGCGTGCAATCATGAGCTTCCACACATGCGGAATTAGGAATTATACACATGAAAGACCATTAATAGTAAACTGTAAATAAACTCCTGGACAAAATTAACGCAACATCATAAATTTGCCATAATTTTTATGCTATTTTTTTTTCTGAACTTATGATCCGATTTGAATGATTTTTTTTTGCATTGTAGGTTCGATCCTTGACAAAGTAATAGTTTTCGCTGTTTATGATAAAAATTTAATTTTCGATTTATACTGGGTGTACTAAAAATGTTATGTTTTTTTCCGAAAATTCGCATCATCCTGTGGAGTATACTAGCAACCGAAACATATTGTAGTTGACATTAAACGGTAGGTCAATCTTTCCCCAACATTTTCTTCCTTGGTTTACTTCATTATCTCTGTTATTAAAGGAGATATACCGTTTTATAGCGTAACATGTTTTTTTAGACTTTAATATTCAACACATTCATTGTTAAATGTTTTCACGTAGACTATGAACTTTTTCTGACATTGCAAGCGATGTGTCAGCAGATGTTGTGTTTTAAAGTTACAAAGGTCAAATAAAATTCGCCATACTGATAAAAACTGTTCGGAAACTGCTTATTATACGTTCGTTTCGTATGCCCAGTTGCCCGACGAGCATTTTAATCTTGAAACCTACTTGAAAACATTTAACAATGAATGTGTTGTATATTAAAGTCTATAAAAACATGTTACGCTACAAAACGGTGTATCTCCTTTAATAACAGAGATAATGAAGTAAACCAAAAAAGAAAATGTTGGGGAAAGATGGACCTACCGTTTAGTGTTAACTGCAATATGCTTCGTTTGCTAATATACTCCACAGGGTGATACGAATTTTCGGAAAAAAAACATAGCATTTTTAGTAAACCCAGTATAAATCGAAAATTAAATTTTATCATAAACAGCGAAAACTATGACGTTGTCAAGGAACTAACCTACAATGCAAAAAAAATCATTCAAATCGGATCAGAAATTCAGAAAAAAAATAGCATAAAAAATGTGGAAAATTTAATTTTGTCCACGAGTTTATATTCAAATACTTACGATGTTCTTACAACAATAATTATCGCGGATCATTTTATGCGTTAATTTGAAATTTACACAGCCTCTGCAATAATACAGCAAATGTGAACTTACTGTGTAAATTTCCTTCTTGTTTGTCTTAAAAATTATAACAATAATCGCTCCATACTATGAAAAACTCGTGCGCGTGCTTTGTACACGAATCACCAATTTTCTCCAACTTATCCACTGCGTCACAACACAATTAACTATTATAAATGAAAGTGCATAAAAAACCAGCAAAATCGGGTGCAGCTGACCATGCCTGGACACACGGCCATCACATCAGGTGGACAGAAGCCGAAATCCTGCTCAAAGAACCACACTGGAGGAAGTTCAAGGAAGCTGCTACCATACCCCAGAACCCAGGCTGTTTTAGTAAACCTTCATTAGAATTAAGAAATATCTGGAAACCTTTGTTAAGTCGATGTAAGTTTAGAATTACTAATATCGCGCAAAACTGAACGCAGGACTGCACCCATCTCAATTAGGCTTCTGTGCGCATAGCTAGTATAAATAGAGCTGTAGTTACTTCTCTTATTTAGTATTCACCTGAAAACGTTGTGATTTATAACAAATAAAGACAATGCAAGTCCAAAAGTCATTCAAGAAACACCATTGTCTACACCCTTCAAACAGACATACAGTACGCACAGGGGATCTTTACCCTGACGTCATCGCTTACACGTCATAAAAATCGTATGAATCAAATCAAAATTACGTGGAAGAAAAGTTGTCAAAACAAAAACTAATTTCATAACATTTTAATTGACGTAAATAACGTTCCCATATACGGATTTTTAAAAATTTCTTTAAAACTCCGAATCAAAATTTTGAGTCGGTCTTACATAAAATAGATTGTTAGGAATATGTAGGTATAAATCTGATATTCTTAAATTTTTACTGGCAGTTATGTACCTACTTCTTATTTGACAAAATGATAAACTCGGTTTGAATGTGACATTTTGATTACACAGATTAAAATAACATCAAAGAAAGTTTAATTTTTGATTTGACCAACAGAGATCATTTGAATTAATTTATTAATCCCCTACAGGAATCACCCCAAAAAGTCAAGAGTTTTTTCATTAGAATTGAAGATAAATGGTAATTTATGTCGTAAAACATGAAAAAAAAATCAATTTACGAAAAAATGCAAACTAATAGGCATTGCCTTGGAAATTTAAATAAATTATTTTATTGAACTGTCATATTTGTATTTTTCGACCAATTTTTACCACATTTTGAGACGAGATTGTGAACTTAATTTGGCGATTTCAGATTTGATTTTGCCCGAAATACGTTCTGTGAACCTTCTAGTTTCGATACATATACAGAGCGTTTGGAAATTCGGGCGATTTTACTTATTTTTTTTCGAAACTAAAAAGACGTGTTTTTACGTTTTTGGGATGGCAAAATAGCGGAGCGGAGACTTATCCACAATTTTTAGGGTTAGGAATACTTTATTACATTAATAAATAAATAACAATAAATATCAATATGTACTTACCACTAACACAAAAAAGCGATACCAAAAGCTCTGAAAAGAACTGTTTGCAGGAGTAAATGAAGTTTTAATGCACAAAAATGTATAAAAACGAAAAAATTGTGAATCAATTGTCACAATGACGTTTTTGTAATTTGTAGTACTGCGTAAGTCAAAATAATTATTTGGCAACTCTTCTTTATAATTCTTTCTCTGTCTAACACGTTTAATTCCGGACGACGTATAATATACAATTTTTATTCGCCTTTATGTCTGTACCAAACAAAGATGCAGAGATATGAAATATGTCGGGATATCTATTTGTTAGCGATGACGTCAGGGTAAAGATCCCCTGTGCGTACTTTATAAAAGTATGTTGTCATTTTGCGAATGACAGTTTGGTTCATGCGCATTGGGCACTGGAGACAACCGTTCTGTGATGTTTAAACCACAGTTCTAACAATAACTAGAAGTAGTTGTGTGGACTGATTCTGAAACAAAAACAGAAAAAAAAATCTACTTTTAACCTCACTTTTATGCCACGTTGACACATCAATCAGCCAAAACGAACGATCTCAGTTAAAAATTCGATAACCTTAGCATAGGTATGGGGAGAGGAAATTTGACTGAGATAATCTGACTTACTTGGTCAATTAAAACGGCAACGTAGTCAGTTTATGTCAGCTCAGCTCAGACAAGTGGTCAAATAATAAACAACTAGTATTTAGAAGGTATCTACTGAGCTCACTTTCAGGTTCAGGTTACATTTTGGTATTTATCGCATTTGGGGTAAACATAGCCGTGTTTAAAGTTTCGAACTTCTATTACTTACCGGCTTACTGTGTACCCCGATCTTGTTAGAAGATATTTGTTCCTTCTATGAGGTCCAGTAACCTTCTACCAAGTGTGTCATGTGGTAGGTTATCATCACGTTGTATATGAGACAGCGCTACGCAGCGGTATATTACGTGTGAGGTAGTTTCATCCTCTTCTCCGCAGAGTTTACATTCAATGGATCCGTTGTTTATATCTATCCGTTGAAGGTATTTTCGCAGGTGGCAGTGGCCTGTTAGCAGACCCATCACCTGCCGTGTATAAAATGTTACGTTTGAGTTTAGTGGATAGTCCACGAGAAATAACAAAAGAAATACAACAAGATGTTATACTAGACGTCAATAGGAATAGAGACCTATAATTTAAAATAGAGGTTGTTATAGGCTCTAAGTATTCCTCACTTTGGGATCGATGACCTAGTTTTAAGCTTTATTGCCTTTTCAGATATCCCATTAGTCATTCCAATTAAGATAGTTTAGTCGTATAGTGATGAGCTTCAAATTCTGAAACTTTCTCATGGTTTATTTCACAGTTCATTCTTAATATTTCATCATCATTAAAATTAGATCTGTATAAAACTTAGTGAGATAATTTATTGTGCTCCCTTGCAATTTGAATATTTACATCATTCTTCTTTGATAATAGATCGTGTCACATATGTCATATTAGTTCAAAGTTATACAGAGGTAGATAAAACAACTGTGATATCAATCAAATCAAGTATTCTAGGTCCCGATCTAGTTGAATGATTCCAATATTAACGAAAATAATATAGAAAATTGGTAATAAAACATAAAATGAACAACTACAAAAAAATCGAAAAAACTTCTTTTACAATGAAAATGACGACAAATTCCTCATGACGTGAGCGGATTTGCTCCGACAGAAATATACCTCAGTACTTGTCAATGTCACAAGTATCTAGTGGTAAGATGATGGTACTTTCTTTTATGTTTCGAAGTGCCGTATTTTACAAGGCATCTTTTAGTGATTTTTTACTGCGAATCCATGTCTTTAGTGAATTTTTGCTGCGTATCCATGTCTTTTAAACAGCCCTATTTTTTTAATATTTTTTCTGACTCTGATCATTTTAAAGCATTTTTAGGTATCAGTCATCACTGGTATCGCTTCAGTAGTTTTTAAATTATTAGGTAATTAAAAAAATTTTGGATCCATTTGATGTTTACTGAGTATTCAAATAAAATGCCTGTGTATCCAAATGGATACTCGAAAGTACGTTAAAAGACGCCTTGGTATTTTAACGTTCACCCCGTTGCTGCCACTATTGGAACTGTTGGGATTTTATGGTTAGATATAGACATAGACATGTACTGTAAAAAGGAAGATAGACTTGTTTACATTTTGTCCCGATCAAATATCGTTTTTAACAAAAATCAATGATGGCAAATTTCTGTTGGTTGTCCTAGATCTATCGCCTATATCTAAAACCGATAGTTAGATAAGTTAATCTACAAAAGTCACGTGGTTCTTTTTACTGATATAATACATGTTTAAATTTTTATGGTCCTAAAAAAACCATAAGCCGCCGCACTGGTAAGGATACAGCGAGTGGACGCTCAAGTTATAATGTCATTTTTTATAGCCATCTTATTCGAACTCATCGGAAGCTGGGTTAGTATGTATGATTGTAAAGAAATGGTGATTTATGAATCCCTTTTATATTATATTTTATGTCTATGGTTAAGCCACACATACACTTATGATGGTTCTATAAATTTTCAAGAAGGAAAGAACGAAGTAACAATAATATTTTAATCCACTAGTTACCGTAACAATTAATATTTTATCACTCTCTTATTGAAATCTCAATAAAAAGAAATAATAAACCCATTAAAAGTTTTAAAGGAAGTTCTAAAATATTTAAAAATTCAAACGACGTTTCCAACTTTATAATTAAAACAAAATTAAGTACTTGGTTATGCATCCGTAAATCTACTAGTAGGATCTCGTATTATTTAGTAATTTTAATATTTAAATAATCGCTGGAACAATCCGTAAGAAATGTCGAATAAGTAGTCCATATTATGTCATTTTATAATTTGGAATTATACAGGGTGTCACGGTATATGGTCGGTTAGACGTAGGTATATTGAAAACCAGTAATAGGATCGTTTCAAAAATTTTGCTTCTTATATTACCGAACCTGCTGCACCAATCTAAAATATTTTCAGCATTGTGTTATTGCCGGTTCTAAAGAGAAATTGTGGCCAATTTGTGATATTTCCTTATAATTTTACTATAGGTACCTACTTCTTACTGTTTTCGAGATAATAAAGTATTTTTGTCTAATATTGCGCAATACATGATCTGAATTAAGCAGTTGTACATTTGTGGTCTGAATTCCTGGAAATTTGCGATTTTTGTGACAGTTTAAGGAATCCAATGTATTCAATTCAATTATAAAACTCGAATGGATATAAATAGGGGAGATTCAAAATTATTTGTTTATTTCCATTACATCTAAAAAGTGGTTGTGCTTTTTAATCGAACCTACTGTGGATTTTTTTTAAATTAAAATGACGGGCTTTAGGTATAGTCTGGAAGCAAATATAATCTACTTTTATCATAAAAATAATATAGATGGGGTTCCTTTAAAAGAAAACAGTCATTGATCGCTTTTTAGAATCAAAGGGAGCAAACATAATTTTAACCTCAACTGTATCATCATCATGATCAACGTCAAATTGATTTTTCTATGGAAATTAAATAGAATGAATTTCCTTAAACTCTCATCAAAATTACAACGTTCCAGGAATTCAGACCAGAAATTTACAAGTGTTTAAGGTCAGGTTTTGCAAAATATGAGACAGAACCATCAATCTTGAAGCAAACATAGATCCGGTATTTCTATCTGTTTTGTACACGTTAATGTGACATCTGTAGAATCCCCATCTCATTTTATCTTCTGTGTGTTTGTTCTGATTCTAACAGCTGATCGGTTTGATATGTCTGGGTTAAAAAAAATAAACAACGGACGTGACTCAAAGTCTATGGTTCCATCTAGTTTACGACAGACTTGGTCTCAAACTCTCAAACCTCAGTATTATCATATGGAGTTTAGATTTACAATATTTCCTCCAAAAATTCTTAAATTTAACTCACCAGCACTAAAATTCACCTTTTACTTTTTCGGGAAAACGCTTATTTTCATTTATGTGTGACTCCTTAAAATTAAAATCGACGGGTCCGAGCGTTTTGTCGAAAAATTAAAGGTTTATTTTTTAAAAATTTTAAAAATCGCGGTTCAAAAGTTGGCATTGGGGGGGATATTAAAAAACCGCACTGTATACAGGGTGTTCCTTAATAACATGCTAATATTTAAGGAGGTTATTCTTGGGTTCATTTTCAGAAAAAAAACGTGTTCACTTTTGAGATACAGAGTGTGAAAGATTTTCAAAAATCTCCGTTTTATTAATATCTGTGATACTGCTCTAGAAATTTTGTGAAATTTCGTACATACTTTTTATTCATGACATGTTGTTTTATTCCGACCAGTGGCGTTCGTGCGGGAATTGCCCTCGGTATTTTTGAAGAAAAAAATGGTAGGCGACTACTGTTATTTATTTATTTTTAAAAATGATTTTTGAAAGTTCAATTCCATGCTGAGCAAATGCCTTCTGATTTTTGATCGTTTGATGTACAATTTTCGTATAAAAAAATATTTGTTTTTTGTTAAGACGTTTAGGACATTTACACTGGTATGCATAGTTAATCGCCGGCGAGTTGCCGGAGATATCGCCCGGCGTAGAGCCGAGAGGGCCGCCAGCGAATTGGTGGCGACCTGTTTGCGTTGCATAGTCGTACTCTACTCCACGTGTTCGCCGGCGTCACGCCAGCGCTTCGTCTAGGTATTCCGAAAGTGGCCCATACCAAATAATAATCATTTTCGCGCGCTAAGAAGAGCGGAATTGGTTGTGGACCGCTGTAATCTTTTTATTTGTTTCGTCGCAGGTAGTTTCAGTCGTTTATAAGTATTTATCTATGGTTTCAGTTAGTAGTTTTAGCGATGATACAAACTAGTATTTTTTAGTAACAGTACGTTATGTTCCTGTTACATGGCAGTAACTGTTACAAATACTAGTTATTTTGTAACAACTAGTATTTTCTAAATCTCATCGGCGGCCTCGCCTGTTTGGATTACTTGGTTGTTGATTTACGCTGAATTACATATTTTTTGATGTGGCATATATCTTTTTGTTTAAATAGAAATCTTTTAGTTCTAATTCAAAATTTTAAAAAATAGTTATTTTTAACGAATTTAATATTTTAGGTTAGAAATTAAATAAATCACTCATGACACAAATACATCTAAAATTATTAAAAAAAACTATATAACAAACACGAGGGGATGATGATCGGAGACCAATACAAGTTTAATAATTACCTAATACCTATTAATTTAATTTACTAAAGCAGAACCCGTTCTGTCCAACAGTGTTACTTGTTTGTCTCAGCTCCGTGTACGACGGCCATATCGTATATCGTATATACCAGAAATAACAGAATAATAGAAATAACAGCTGGAACTATTATTTTGCCAAATAATAGGCCGACGCTGCGCAACTCGTTGTAACAGTGTTGTCACACGTATACGGACCGATATAAAACAACAAATAACAGCTGGAACAATTATTTTGCTGGCCCTAGTATTTTGCAACCTGTTGTGTGGCAACGGTGCTGTCACATGTATAAGAAATATCGGCTGGAACAGGGAACTAGTATTTTACATTACAAGTATCTGTTACGTTACGTTACACGCTGATAACTGTTACCAGATACGCGTTCCTAGTATTTTGGATCATCGCTAAGTAGTTTATATTTTCCATACCCATAGTTTTTGAATGTACGTGGGTGTTTAGAACAGTGATAACAGTTCGGGCCGCTTGCAAATACATTTCAAGATGGCAATTAAATATTCTGTCGCAGACAAAGAACTTTTCATACAAATTATAGGGAACTACCCGATAGTTGAAGATAAGAAGACGGACGCTCATCATATCGAAAAGAAAAGGAAAGCTTGGGATCAAATTACTGTGGATTTTAATGCTGCCGCCGGGTATATTTCGAAAAGTAGTAATATAAATGCTTTCAAGTAAATTTTTCTTAGTAAAATCGCCCAAGAGAAAAACGCTCAACTTATTTTCGAGTTTTTATTTGTATTTACAGAGAACAATGACTCAACTGAAAAGGCTGTGGGATAAGATGAAGAGAGCGAGAAAAGCTGAACTAGCTCAAGAGAGACGGGATCTGTTGGCAACAGGTGGTGGGCCGCCCCCTCCTGCACCCCCACCTCAACCAGTTATTGATGAGTTGGTTCCTCATATTGCCTTTGAAATAGACGTCATAGATGATTCCGATGGAATCAATTTAAATAAAATAGAAGGTATGACATACATTTATACTAAATTAAGTTGCACGTTGGTTTTCTTTTATTTAAACGGTTACACTCCTTTATAACAACATGAATTATGTTTTAACTACTGCCAGGCAATATTATTGATCTTTTGAAAATTCTAAACTTGTATCCTTTCAGATATGCAACCATCTGGAGCAGCAATTGCTTCATCCTCGGGTAACATTACACCGCCTCTCCCGCCAGTGATTGTTATTGAGCAAGACAAACCTTGTTCAATCGCACTCCAACCAGTGGTTGTTACGCCATCAGTTTCCTCACCAGGAATTAAAAAGTTAGGTAAGTACTTAATAATAATTAAGTATAGTAAAAGAAATTTAGGTCAATGTTTCCAGGAAAAAAAATTCCAAGGGAAGAAGTGAAAAATAAACAGATCACAGAACTAACTGAAGCGAGGCTGGAATTAATAAAAAAAGAAGCACAACAGATGGACGAACTGCATAAAATCCGACTAGAAGAAGCAATTTTTAAAAAAGAAACGGCCAGATTGCAGATGCTGCAGGAAGATGTAAAATTGAAAAAGTTGCAAAATGAGATTAAACAAATGTAGTATTAGCCAAGTGTATACTTAAAAACTTGTGTTTGTTTACGCGAAATAAATCTCTTTAGTAGTTTTTTATGTATTTTATTCCTCTAACGTATTCAAATACATTGTTTATATTATCCCTGTAGGCCAATAAAAAATTATTATTTGCTATTGGAAATGATTTCGCACTATGGTGGCTCTCATTAATTGACCTAAACGATTATTGTTTCCAGCATGGAATGGGATCGCTGGCAGGTCATTAATAATTTCTTCTTCAGGCTCCATTATCTCACGATGTGTCAGTGCTATATTGTACAATACAGAACAGGCAACTATGATATAACAACTCGTAGAAATTTTATTTGCAAGTCCTCTTCGTAAACAAGGAAACATTCGCTTTAAAACCCCGAATAAACGTTCTACAATATTCCTTGTTTTTATCTGGGCTTCATTGTACCTTCTTTCCCCTTGGGTTTGTGGGTTTCGGAAAGGGGTTAAAAGATACGGCAGACATGGATATCCAGCATCGCCTAGCAAATACCCTGGTAGCTGTCTTCTTTCAAAACTGGTTTTAACGGAAGATCTGTTAAAAATATAGCTGTCATGGTAGCTTCCCGGATATCTAGCAACGATATCGTAAATTTCTAAATTAGGCCCAGCAACTGCCTGTACATTGATTGAAAATGTTCTTTTCCTATTCCTGAAGAGTTCCGCATTTGGTCCACCTGGATTAATGATAGGAACATGGGTACAGTCAATACATCCAGTCACATTTGGAAAGTTTGCAATTCTCTGGAAACGCATTTCAACTGTTTGCAAATTGTCTGGAAATTTTATATGTTGTCGACTGTGGGCTGAAATTCTTCTAGTAACTTTCGTTATTACACGGCTTATAGTGGCCTGGTTAAATCCTCTTAAATCTCCACACACTATCTAAAAATAATTTTAAATTATGTTTGAAATATCGCAAAGTGGCAATATGTATCTAGTTGATTAAATAATGTAATTACCTGGAAACTTCCAGTCGCGTAAAAGCGCAATGTGACTAGTAAACCTATTACTTGTGGAACAGGTAGCCCTCTGTTGGTTGTATGTTCCTGATCTGCAACCATGGGTAATAAAATTTGTTGAACGATTGCTTTCGAGAATCGAAATCGTTTTTTAAAGTCCAGGTCATTAAATTTTTCTATGGGATTTTCCATGTCTCTAATATATCTATTAAAAAAAACCCTTTCCTTTAGTTAATATACTGCTATAGTATTTTTAAAAGTCAATTGAAAATGTTTGAATGGTTTGACTTTAAAACTACTAGAGGTGAGATATTTTTATTACTTACCTACGTGGTATGTTTATTACAAATTCGAGATCCAAATTATCTCTAGCTGCATTATAAATCATGTCAAGATCGCGATCCATTATTTTACTGCAAATATTATACACACCATTCTTGACACTCAATCAACAAAACAACTGCTTTCCGGCATACTGGCGAGACGACGGAGATGGTCTTTTCCACCTCCAACAAATCTCCAGCGCGGCGCCGAGGAATATCGAAATACGCATGCGTCAAGGCGGCGAACGAAGAACTATGCACTGCAAATTTCGTTCAGCGCACGGCGACTCTCTGGCGACTCGCTGGCGATTGACTATGCATACCGGTGTTAGGTTCATATAAGTTTTATTCTGAAAATGGACCCAAGAATAACCTCCTTAAATATTGGCATATTATTAAGAAGGACCCTGTATAATGGACCTTAAAGACGAAAAATAAGTACCATCTGGTAGGACACGCAATTCCACTGGTTTCATCTATTAATTTGCTGGGCGTCAATCTGAGAGGAAATATGTATGTCTTGGCATAACCAGGTTGTGGCAATCGCCAAGATATCTTCTCAGTAACTTGATGTACTCTTCCGAACCAAAAAGTTGTACGTACTTCAACAACTTTTGATACTGTACAAAGCCCAGATTCGACAATCACTAGAGTACAGCTCTCATGTCTGGAGCTCTGCACCCAAACATACTCTTCGGCTACTGGATTTCATCGAAAGGTCATTCGTCTGATCGGAGACCACGAGCTCACCAAGAATCTCGATACCCTAGAACATCGAAGACATTTTGGGGATGTTCCTCTCTTTTACAGATATTTTCATGGAAAGTACTCGGCTGACCCCTCTTAATTCCTCTCAGAGCGGCGAATAGCAGAAATATACGACGAACCACTGTCGCCCATCCATATTTGGTTAAGCTTAGTACTCCTCGAACTTCATCATTTAAGAATTCTTTCATTTCAGGACTTCATCCTTAAGGAACGTTCTTCCCGAGGTCGTTTTTCACAACGCATATAACCTCAAATGATTCAATAATAACGTGACTCGCTTTATTCGCACACGTACCACTCCTAGAGTGCCTTAAAGCCACTTCCAGCGTGCCTTAAAGGATTTTTCCTATAATACTTGTGTTTGATCATAAAAAACCTACCTTAAATTTTAAATTACATTATTACAAAAAACTACCTGGAAGTTTCCAACTATGTATAACAATGACTCTAGTATTTCAAGAACTGGCGTGCAAGAACGGGCTTTATCAGAGTTAACAACCAAATAAGTAGTTTTAAATCTCGGGAAAATTTTACTTTTTGTTCACTTAATAGGCAAAACTTGTGGTCAAAAAGCTTTCAATGGAAAGAGAATAGAACACGCGACCGCTTCATTTTTCCTTGAGTAAATTTTTCTAATGGTTAGCACGCGATTATTCTGGTTAGTTTTTTATTTTATGAAAATATTAAAAAACTGATTGTAAGATCAGAACTTCCGTTCCTTCAGGATGTTTAATACTTTGATGAGGACTGCGATTTTCATTAATTAAAAATTAAGAGAAGTAATTGGAGACTTGTTTCTATACAGAGTGAATCAATGATAGAGTGAAGTTCATTTTCTCCTTTACGTTAAGAATTAGATAAAAATTCGAAATACAAAAGTTGTAGGTAGAGATCATTAAGGTGCACATTCTAAAATTATATTGGAGTATACATGGTGGCCACAAAGACGTGGCGAATATTACTTCTTCGTCTTTTTAAATGAAACCCCTGTGTTTCTATCATTTTTGAATTATGCACATGATTATACACAGTGTTTCCTAACCTCTCCGAAAAAATTAAGAAGGTGAATCCTCACCTCATTTTAAGACGAAAATGTGGTATAAAAGTTTTTTGCATGTCACTTCGTTTTTGAAATACAGGGTATTAAAAAAATATTGTATTTTTCATTTTATTAATTAATGCGAAACGATATTTGTTAAACAACAACAAAGGATTAGAGCACTTTACTTTGGGTCAATTTTAAATTTTACAACTAAATCATTTGCGGGGATCTGGGTAAAAGAGTACCTTAATTTTAGAGTTATTTTCGTATTTTTATCGTCAAATTATACGTGTAGGCTTTGCTTCGTTCCAAGGCAACCACATTTCAAAATTTTTAGCATTATCAAATCATTGGCATTAATTAATAAAATGAAAAATACAATATTTTTTTTAACACCCTGTATTTCGAAAACGAAGTAACATGCGAAGGACTTTTATACTACAGTTTAATCTTAAAATAAGGTGAGGATTCACCTCCTTTATTTTTTCAGAGAAGTTAGGAAACACCCTGTGGTATAATTTTCATTTTTTCAGGAAAATGCCAGTTCTCAGCGTTGGATTTAATTGTGAATACCAACACTACCTTTGCAAATTATAGATTTATATTTCGTAAGGAGACTACATGGAGCTAAGGCAAATAAATTATGAAAACAAATTTACCTCAGTTTTTACAGGGTGTTCAAAAATAAACTTTCGAACTTCAGTAACTTTAAACCAAAAAATCTCGGTTTTGTAAATAGCACACCTAGTCTATTTTATTTTTCTCTGATAGAATATGTAAGTTTCTGTAACTCTTGTTTTTTTTTTTTTTTTTTTTGTTTTTTTTTTAATGATCAAGCACAAGCACTATAGGAAAAATCCTTTAGGGCACTCTGGGAGTGGTGCGTGTGCGCAAAAAGCGATTCACATTGGTTTTGAATCGTTTGAGGTTATATTCGTTGGGAAAAACGACCTCGGGAAGGTCGTTCCACAAGGATGAAGTCCTCCAGATGAAAGAATTTTTAAATAATTAAGTTCGAGGAGTACTAAGCTTAACCACATATGGATGGGCGGCAGTGGTTCGTCGTGTATTTCTGCTATTCGTCGCTCTGGGCGGAATTAAGAGGGCAAGAGGTCAGCCGAGCACCTTCCATGAAAATATCTGTAAAAGAGAGCCAAATCCCCAACCTGTCTTCGATGTTCTAGGCTGTCGAGGTTCTTCGTCAGCTCATGGTCTCTGATCAGATGAATAGCCCTCCTTCCGATGGAATCCAGAAGCCGAAGAGTATGTTTGGGTGCAGAGCTCCAGACATGAGAGCAGTACTCTAGTGATGGTCGAATCTGGGCTTTGTATAGTGTCAAAAGTTGTTGAAGTGTGTACAACTTTCTGGTTCGGCAGAGTACCCCAAGCTTCTGAGAAGCTATCTTGGCAATTGCCAGAACGTAGTTATGCCAAGACATATTTCCTCCCAGATTGACGCCCAGCAAATTAATAGATGTAATGTTCTGTAATGTTAACCTTTTTAGAGAAAACTGGTGCCTGGGTTTTTTTAGCGTTAAATTCGACTTGGTTACTGTCACCACAAGCCAAAATTTCTTCCAGGTCTTTGTCGAGGCGTGATACTTCATGCTGTCTGCGAAGATGTGCGTCGGCAGCCGATGTTTGCGCATTCAAAGAGAAAGATGAGATAAGTGTGCTATCGTCAGCAAAACTAAATATCGGATTTTTAGTTTTCACTAGAAGGTCGTTAATGTAGAGTAAGAAGAGAGTGGGAGACAATATGGACCCTTGAGGAACACCGTCATTGATGGTGAAGGTGTCTGAGAGAAATCCGTCAATCGCCACTTACAGAGAGCGGTCCTTAAGAAAGCTAAACAACCATGCACAGAATCGACTGGGCATACCATAGATTCGCAGTTTACTTAGAAGCCCCTCATGCCAAGCACGATCAAAAGCTTTAGAAATATCCAGTGCAACAGCCCAGGACTCCCCATGATATTCAAAAGCATTGTTCCAAATATGGGTGACGTAGGCTAGAAGATCTCCAGTTGATCTGGACTTCCGAAAACCATATTGATGATCGCTGATAATATTGAAGCCTTCCAGGTACTTTAGAAGATGTTGGTTAATGTTGGTTAACTCTTGTTTAGCATATCATAATTTTATTTTTAATACTTTTCGACATATTTTAACACTTTTCTATTCTTCATTATTCATTTCCTACATTTATGTAATAACGTCATAGTTCCCATAATACTGAAATAGAAAAGTTACTTTTTTGACAGGTTTTAAGAAGCACTATATTTTTTACAATTAAAAAAAAATTTTGTGTAAATTTACTGAAATTCGAAAATTTATTTTGAACACCCTGTAATAACTGAGGTAAATTTGTTTCCATAATTTATTTGCCTTACTCCAAAACTCCAAAATTGCTTCTTATGCTTCGTCAGATCCCTCTATAACCCAATTTTTCGTGCGTCGCACCTAAAATAAATTAACTCTTCAACCTGTCAGCGTAATTAAAACGTTTTAATAGCATATTAATTAACTTACAACATCGAGATGTATAAGAATATAACAAGTTACCAAAGCGATGTTGGGCTATAAATATTCATCCCATATATCGACTTTCCATCGTCTATTTTTAGACGAATTTGCACTGGCCGTAAGTTTTCGTGGTCAATTCAACTTCAAACGGTACCGGTGAGGCCGATTCTCGATTGTCTCGTTGTTACACTTGGATAGTTACGGGCGCTGTTGCCAAACTTATCGGAAAAACATTTTCGATAATATAAAGAGTGATTCCAACAGCTACAATTGGATATGGCAAATCGGTGGGATATCTACCGGTGTTCCACGTGTGCGAAGAACACACACACACGCACATACACACACGGAACCGCCACAGAAATAATGTTCTGTTTATTATTTTTTTTTTTTAGATAGTTGAGTGAAATTATGAAGAGGAAAGGAAACTCTTAGTATGCTTCATTAGTTTTAATTTCCCTACATGTCTTGAAGGCCCATAGATACTCTCGCATCTTCAGTGAGACATTATACATAAGCAAAAACTTTTGATATTCAAATTGTAACAGAGGAAAAACATATTTAAGCATTTTTTACGTAAGGAAGAAAATATTGATTTTGGAAACGTTAAAAAGGTTTAGTGGAAGTTCAGAAAATTAAGGTAGAAGAAAAAGTCTCCCGTGCAATACAAGAACTTAGTAAGTCGTAGAAGTAAGTTTTAAGAAATTAAATTTTTAGTAATAAAAATAATTAAAAATTGCACTTCTTTAACATTTACTTTATTGTTCTAAAATTTTATATACAGTAAGCTCTTATTAAATAGTTTAATTTTCCAAAAAATCATTGATTTTTATTAACAAATAAACAGTTAAATAAATATTAAAAACTTACTAGAATTATAAATTGATGCAAATTGGCTTGTATTTTCAATCGAACAAACAGGTATGGTATAATATCCCAAAGTAAAAACAGGTAAGTCAAAATACTAATTCAGAGACCTAGGAACAAACTACCTATTGTTAAAAACGGTCAAGAAAACAAAACTATAGTTAAATTTAATTTTCTAGGAGCTTAAACCGAACTTAGAACTTATACAAAAATATAACATGGTGATAGTAGTCACGTGCTACGCGTTTCCTACCGATTTTCCGAGTTCTTGTGAGTTATCAGAAACGGGGAGTTGACGAAATCAACTGTTTCACAGGTGACATTTGGGGTGGCAACTCCTTTAAAATATTTTCTTTTTATTCTTGATTTATATATCTACACGTTTGATTGGCGTTCCGAAGAGTATGTTTAAATTTAGGCTTTAGAGATTTCACTTCATTAAAATCACTATTATTTTTTATTTCTTGTTTATAAAATAGAGATCTACTACCCTTCCTGAATTGACACATTCTTATATCATGTAATAAAGGTAGTTCTGACCTCTTCTTCCTCTTCTGACGTCCATTTTGATTATTTTAATATTTCGACAGGATTTTCTTATAAGCTCTAAGAGATCCTGAAAAGTTAAAACTTTTTTGGATTTGTTCCATTTTTTTATCTATTGTCCCATGTATAGCATCCGCCTCCATGAAAGAATGGCCTGATTCCAAAAAATTTATCGTTGCGTTATCTGGACCCCAATTTTCATTGACAAAAATTACGAAAGTGCTAAATAAAGTCGAATTCTTATTTTGGGCAGAGCAATTGTCTGCCCAAAAAATTACGTGTTTAATTTTACGTCTTTTGACATATTTTTAAAAAAGTTAAAAAATGTAGACACTACATCAGGACCTGTTCTACCTTTAAGGACGTTATGTATTATATCCACTTACTAGACTATTAAATATAAATCCCGAGCTAGTAAATCAACTTACTTGATATTACAAGTCTAGTGAATACAATTTGAATCTAGCATGTAGACTTACTTGTTTTTAGCATGGGAAATTTTGGATACATGGTTGTTAGTTTACATCTATGAAAGGTTTCCTCTTGTTTTTATCAAACTCTAAAATTAGTTTGTCAAATTACTTTGTAAGTTTGAAAGATAATTCCACAAAGTAAATACCGACAGCTAGATCTCATTGCATAGAGTACGATGATATAGAAAACTCGATTTTAAAGTAAGTCTACTCACTAGGTTCTTGTATTGCACGGCAGAAGTGTAAAATTCCTTACCTTTTGTAGCAGTAAGGGATGAACCCTCTACATTTTGTGCTCAGTTCGCCATCATGTCCGTTTAATTTTCCTCTTGTGGCCTTTTTCCAAAAATCAAGTTAAAAACTAGTTTATTCTTCTCTTAGATTCTTTTTTCTGGATTTTTTTCAGTAATTTATTTATTTTATTAATGTTACTTTCATATATAATTTTTTTCTTTTTTCCGCTACGAAAGGTAATAAGTATTTTACACTTTGTATTCTACTTTAATTCTCTCAACTTTCAGTAAACCTTTTAGTGTTTCCAAAAGCATAATTTTCTTCTTTACATAAAAAATGTTTAAATATGTTTCTCCTCTTTTGCAGCTTGCCTTAACAATGCCAAAATAATTATATATTGTGTATAACATTTTTTTTTCTAATTTTTTTTTTTTTTTTTTTTTTTTTTTTTATGATCAAACACAAGCACTATAGGAAAAATCCTTTAGGGCACTCTGGGAGTGGTGCGTGTGCGCAGAAAGCGATTCACGTTGGATTTGAATCGTTGGAGGTTATATTCGTTGGGAAAAACGACCTCGGGAAGGTCGTTCCACAAGGATGAAGTCCTCCAGATGAAAGAATTTTTAAATAATGAAGTTCGAGGAGTACTAAGCTTAACCACATACGGATGGGCGGCAGTGGTTCGTCGTGTATTTCTGCTATTCGTCGCTCTGGGCGGAATTAAGAGGGCAAGGTCAGCCGAGCACCTTCCATGAAAATATCTGTAAAAGAGAGTCAAATCCCCAACCTGTCTTCGATGTTCTAGGCTGTCGAGGTTCTTCGTCAGCTCGTGGTCTCCGATCAGACGAATAGCCCTCCTTTCGATGGAATCCAGTAGCCGAAGAGTATGTTTGGGTGCAGAGCTCCAGACATGAGAGCAGTATTCTAGTGATGGTCGAATCTGGGCTTTGTATAGTGTCAAAAGTTGTTGAGGTGTATACAACTTTCTGGTTCGGAAGAGTACGCCAAGCTTCTGAGAAGCTATCTTGGCGATTGCCACAACGTGGTTATGCCAAGACATATTTCCTCCCAGATTGACACCCAGCAAATTAATAGATGAAGCCAGTGGGATTGCGTGTCCGGCCATGACTATTTCCGGTTCTGTAATGTTAACCTTTTTAGAGAAAACTGCTGCCTGGGTTTTTTTAGCGTTAAATTCGACTTGGTTACTGTCACCCCAAGCCAAAATTTCTTCCAGGTCTTTGTTGAGGCGTGATACTTCATGCTGTCTGCGAAGATGTGCGTCGGCAGCCGATGTTTGCGCATTCAAAGAGAAAGATGAGAAAAGTGTGCTATCATCAGCAAAACTAAATATCGGATTTTTAGTTTTCACTAGAAGGTCGTTAATGTAGAGTAAGAAGAGAGTGGGAGACAATATGGACCCTTGAGGAACACCGGCATTGATGGTGAAGGTGTCTGAGAGAAATCCGTCAATCCCCACTTGCAGAGAGCGGTCCTTAAGAAAGCTAGATAACCATGCACAGAATCGACTGGGCATACCATAGGATCGCAGTTTACTTAGAAGCCCCTCATGCCAAACACGATCAAAAGCTTTAGAAATATCCAGCGCAACAACCCGAGACTCCCCATGATGTTCGATTGCGTTGTTCCAAATATGGGTGACATAGGCTAGAAGATCTCCAGTTGATCTGGACTTCCGAAAACCATATTGATGATCGCTGATGATGCTGAAGCCTTCCAGGTACTTTAGAAGATGTTGGTTAATAGCTTTCTCCATTACTTTTGATATAACTGAAAGCAATGCGACTGGTCGATAGTTGTTAGGCAGGGTTCTCTTACCTTTCTTTGGAATAGGCTGGACTCGCGCCGTCTTCCAGCAAGATGGAAATATTCCTTTTTTGTAGGATAAGTTGAAAAGTCTACAAAATATTGGTGTTAGTTCATCGGCGCATGTCTTGAGAACTATAATAGGAATTTCGTCTGGACCAGTAGCTTTTTTGACGTCGAGTCCTTTCAGGATTCGTTTGACGGGACGCTGACGGAACACGATTTCGGTCATTTCGGATTCAACTGCAGGAATGTCGGGTGGTGTTCTTCCCTGGAAATCTACAGTGGAATGTGAAGAAAATAGTTCAGCAAGTAAGTTTGCTTTGTCTCCGGCTGTGGATGCTATTGTACCATCGGGACGTATTAGAGGTGGAATAGTTGATTTGGTAAAATTTTGGCTGACGGCCTTAGCGACTGACCAAAAGGACCTTGATCCGTTTGGACAGTCAAGAAGTTTGTTTTTGATCCTCACGTTATGGGCTTCTTTGCTTTGATCTATTGTTAGCTTACATTGGTTTCGAGCGGTAATAAAGATGGTACGATTCTCAGTGGTAGGGTTTTTACGCCACTGTCGGTAAGCCAGATTTTTTGATTTGACAGCACGCTCACAATCCTTGCTAAACCAGGGCTTGCCGTTGGAAGGGCGTTTTTGGGAGGAGGGGATAAATGCTTCCATGCTCGTTAGAATGACGTCGGATACCTCCCCAGCACAGACGGATGGATCATCAGAAGAGAAGCATACGCTCATCCAAGGAAAAGTCCGAAAATGGTCTTTCAGGTCTTCCCACTTGGCCGATCTGTAATGCCATATCTTGCGAGGTTTAGGAGGTTGTTCAGAATTAATTGGTAGTTCGCTTAGAGTTGAAATAAGTTTGTGATCGGAAGATCCTAACGGAGGCTGTACGGTGACTGTATATAGATCGGGATTTGACGTTAAGAAAAGATCCAAAAGGCTAGCAAAATCTCCAGCTCGGTCTGGAATCCGCGTTGGTTCTTCTACGAGTTGAGTTAGACCAGAACTGATCGCGAAGGATTCGGCCTCGCGGCCTTGCTCATCGTCTGTATTTGAATATTTAAGCCAGTTGACATTGTGGACGTTAAAGTCACCAAAGATAGCAATCTCGGCATTTGGATAGTTGGTTTGCACGAAGTCGATTGTATTGGCTAGTGATGAGAAAAGGCCTCTGTAATGGGTATCACTTGGAGGACGGTAAAGGCAGCAGATAAACTTGGTGATTTTCGGTGTTGATATTTTAAACCACATTACATCAAAGTCTTTCGGTTCCAGTGTAGGTTCTCGTTGGCAGCAGAGATCATCTCGAATAAAAAGACACACGCCGAAGTTGCGTTTAGTTTTAATTAGATTAATACATAAAAAAATCAAACTAATCTTAACTTTTAGTAATAACCTCGATATTTATAGAGATGCAGTTAGATATCGATTTGTTAACTATGAAAGTTTCAATGGGATTTGTTTAAAATAATATTCAAATTATTATTAAAACAAATATAATTACAAAAATCACGTTTACTAACCCTGTATGGATATTATATTCTTAATATTTGCAAAAATAGAAAATAAATCGGTACTTACCCCATTTCTACCTTATCCAAGCAATTATTATGTTTAACAGGTTGCCTAACAATTCTCTGGTACTTATTTTTTATATTTATCATAAAAAACCTAAAAGGAGCTCAAAATTAAAAAAGAATACAAATATATTGCTTTACCTCGTCCAGTATCCCAATTTTTCAACACGCGTGTGATATAAGTCACTTTCTTATTAAGTTAGCCGTGCTTTATTTCTCATTTTCATAGGAAAATGCCTTTTCGTTACATATTTGCTAGTAAGAAGGTTTATGATCGAGATATTACCGGGATTTTATAGTGCCATAATCAAGGATCTTAAATTATGTAGGCTATGGCTTTGGTTCACAGTCTTTGAAGAATAAACAATTCACATTCTTAAGTAGGTAGTAAACAACTTTCCAGAAAAACAATCGGAGAGCTCTGAAAATTTGTATAATTTTTCTTTGTCGTTTCTGTTAATTAGGCAAAAACATTACGTCGCCTTCGATCGTTTGGGACGTATTTTTTATAAAACCCTTATTGGAACGGCCGTTTTTCATACCTGCATTCACGTTTGACACTACCGGATTAACAACTGTCATATTTGTCGTTAATGTTAAACAAAATTCTTTGTTCTGCTTCAGTGTTTGCATGTTAAATTTAAGTATTGTTTGTGGAAAAAATAGTAATTCTTAACTCAATACGGGCAACACTATGCCAAGTCTGCCGTAAACTGGATAAAAATGTCGACTTTTGAGTCACGTCCGTCGATTGTTTGTTTTTTCTAACCACAATATATGAAAAAGAAACAGAGAGAAGATAAAAGGAGATGATGATTCTATAGAGAGAATCCCTATCTCTTTTTTGTTGTGTTTATTTTCGTAATAACAGGCGTCACATTGACGTGTACAAAGCAAATAGAAATACCGGGTCCATGTTTGTTTCAAGTCGGTGGCTATAATGCACTTAGAATGAACCAGAACTTAATCAGAACTTAAATCAGTTGTTGTCAGTTTCTTTCGTCGTTATAAGATTCTAGCGGTATAAGTTTCGTTACAGAAGAACCTAGCTAATTTAATTTGAGAAATCGTGTTTCTGTTACATATCCAGTATCATTCTACTTCCAATCTGGCACCGCTGCTTCCTGTTTTTCCCTTGCTCAATGTTTTCCACCTTTCAGCTACAAAGGCAAAAGGCGATTTTCTCGGGAGTCTATTTTGATTTATTACATTACACAAGTATGAATCTTATGCCGTCAAGAAATAACAAAGCAGATTTTGTTAGTAGTGAAACTCACAGGCAGGCGACAGTTAAATCTCTGTAAAATACTAGACGCACGAGGGATACGGTTTCGTGATATTTCGAAAAATAAAATTGGAATTTACGTGACTATAAAGGGTATCAATGAATATATTAATACGACCTCCACTACCGAAATGGCATATTGAAATAATATAATAATAATAAATAAATAAATTAAATCCAATACCAATGTATGGAAAATTTATTATTTCCCAGACCACCCGATGATACCTTATACAGGGTGACAATTTAAAAACTTGAAATGGCCATATATTAGAAACGAAAAACTGACGAAAAAAACGCAAAAAACAGCTTCTATAAAACGAAGGGGGAACAAAAACAAGCGTATTAGCCCACCCCTATCTGCAACCCCTTGGACAGGGTGAGATAAACCCTTAAAATCTTAAATAGAAAGGGGGTCGAGTGATACATCATTTTGAAGCTCTTGAAAAATGCTTTCCAATGGTACCATAGAAAGGTACATTTCAGGAAACTCTTCTCTGTTTATTAAGGAAAACAATAAATGGAAAGACAATTTTGAAATTTTTTATTATTAGTTAATTAAATGTTCAAAATGATTGCTACCAATATCCTGGCATATTAAGAGATATCTCTTAAGAATTCTAAACAGTTTAAGCCTCGGTAGTTCGTTTTGGTTTATTTGCTTTTTTTTTGTCGAAAAAAAAAATTTGTTTATAAATATTTGCATTTTATTATCACAGAATTTACCTTAAAGGTAACTTCTACTAGTATTATTATTTTAAGAACAGTTAACTTTCGGTTCAGTTTAAACGAAAAGCAGCACTTCTTATCTTTAACAATGGTGTACAGCACAGCTGAACGGGTAGAAATTATTTTCATTTATGGTTCCCTGGATCAATGTTTTTTAAGAACAGCTCAACGTTTTAACGAAAGGCATCCAGGTCAAAATGTAAGCCCGGATTATGTTCGCCAACTAGTAGCCAAATTTAAAGAAACTGGTTCTGTCGCGAATATAAAGAGAAATCAACCGAGACTAGCCGACGAAGCAGCGCAAATTGAAATTCTGGGGCAGTTTGCAATGAATTCAACTTTATCAACTCGTCAAGCAGCTGTAGCAACTGGATTATCTCGTGAATCAATAAGGAAGGTACTTAAAATTCATAAGTTTTATCCCTATAAACTGCACATACTGCAAGAACTTGGTGACGACGACCCTGACAGAAGAATACAGTTTTGTGAAATAATGACAGATAGAATTACGGCAGAACCTCGACTAGTTAAAAATATTTGCTTCAGTGATGAGGGTACCTTTTATTTAAATGGGCATATTAATAAGCAAAACTGTCGTTACTGGAATGATGAGAACCCCCACGTATTTAGAGACGGGCATACCCAGTACCTCCAGAAATTTAATGTTTGGGCTGGTATATTGGGAGATGGTATTATCGGCCCAATATTTATACAAGGAAATTAAATGGCGACAGGTATGCTGAAATGCTACAGAGGTCTATCGAACCACTAATAGTGCGAGAATTAGAAAATCAGAGGGACATACTCGGAAATTTATCTTTAGAAGAACGCTTACTACATTTCCAACAGGATGGAGCACCTCCGCATTATGTAATTCCCGTTAGGCAGTGGTTGGATGATAATTATCCCAACCAGTGGATTGGAAGAAGAGGTCCTGTTGAATGGCCACCTAGATCCCCGGACCTAACACCTCTTGACTTCTTTTTGTGGGGTAACCTAAAATCTGTGGTTTTTAAAACGCAACCTGAGTCACTAGAGCAACTTCAGTATAGAATAGTTCAGGAATGCCGTGCTATATCCAGAGAAACCTTTGCAAATGTACGTGAAGAATTTGAAAGTAGGCAAAACAACGGAAATCATTTTGAACATTTAATTAACTAATAATAAAAAATTTCAAAATTGTCTTTTCATTTATTGTTTTCCTTAATAAACAGAGAAGAATTTCCTGAAATGTACCTTTCTATGGTACCATTGGAAAGCATTTTTCAAGAGCTTCAAAATGATGTATCACTCGACCCCCTTTCTATTTAAGATTTTAAGGGTTTATCTCACCCTGTCCAAGGGGTTGCAGATAGGGGTGGGCTAATACGCTTGTTTTTGTTCCCCCCTTCGTTTTATAGAAAAGTGTTTTTTGCGTTTTTTTCTTCAGTTTTTCGTTTCTAATATATGGCCATTTCAAGTTTTTAAATTGTCACCCTGTATAATAAGGGCGTATTTTTGTCTACACAGTAGCACTTTGAAATACCAATTTAGATTGAATGGTACTACCATGAAAAAGAAGCCTTTTCCATTGATAGGATGTCACCACCTGCAGACCGGTTTCGAACTCTTTTGTTCTCGTCAGTACAGGGTAGGTGTCCATACCTATCATCAGAGAAGACTATATACTTCTCGCTGTATTATCAACGGTAGTCGAGGAAATACAACGCGTAGTGCCATCTCTTAGCAGTCCAACACAATCTGAACAGGCGTTATTTGAATAAATCAAAAATAAAAAGTAAAAGTAAAAAGTCTATTTACTTTTTACCTTTTCATTAATATTAAATTAAAATGTATGGAGAAATTATTATTTCCCAGACCACCCGATGATATATAATAAATAACAAGCGACGATTTTCGCTTGAATTTATAACTCGAGCCAGTTTTTTTAATAATCGAGCGATGTCGGTTATTTCAATAATCGATTAGTCAAGCGCTGTCTCGCTCGAGCGATCACAATACTAGTTGTCACCTTACAAAAGTCAATAATATTTGAGAACATCGGAAATGGAAAGGAATAATTCCAATTTCGAAGAAGAAAACTCATTTTAATACGCTCCAGACGAAATAATTAATAAAGCCAATGACACAACACAAAATTTATAGCCGGAAAAATCGAAAGAAGCTTACGAAAATTAATATAATATGTTTATTAAATAACATTGGACCCAAAGCAAGCCAACGGGTATTGCTAACGTATTTTCAAGGAAGGTAAAACATTTTTAAATCGTTATGGTCATGCTATTCCTAAAATAACTTTAATTCTGAATAATCAAGTAGAAATTAGCAAATATCCAAAACTTATCGAATTCCTAAGTGACAATGAGTTGATTATACTTACATTAAAATATATTTTAATTTACAACCATGCATGTAATAATGACCACCCGGGTGGAAAGTAAATTATTTTTTTTGCAATTTTTAAAAAAATCAATATCTGAAAATAATATACGAACTCATTACAGAAATTTAATGACAATGAATTTTTTTTATTTTTTAAAATAATCCTAATGACATTTATAAAAAATAAAAAATTAACATGGTTTTGGCTTTACTTATTTACATTAAATATTACATTGGCATTATTGTAGGCAGTCACTGATATGCTAAAGCATTGAATATTTTGACCAAATCGTTGATATCTTCTTTGTCTTGGCATTTTCACTGAAAAAAAGCTAGTAGCGCCGACTCAGAACCAGGATTTTGAACTTTGTTTCCCGTACACCATTCTTTGAAACAGTTATATGCCTTGTCATATTATCTCGGGCGGCTTTTAGTTGGCAGAAGATCTTCTTCTACTATTTTTGCTGCTTCTCGAATTTCTGGTGGAGTAGCAGCAAAATCAAATATCTTCTTTGTCTTGGCATTTTCACTGAAAAATGCTAGTAGCGCTTACGCAGAACCAGGATTTTGAACTTTGTTTCCCGTACATCATTCTTTGAAACAATTTTATGCCTTGTCATATCTTGGGCGGCCTTTATTTGGCAGAAGATCTTCTTCTACTATTTTTGCTGCTTCTCGAATTTCTGGTGGAGTAGCAGCAAAATCAAATTCCTCATCTGATAGCATTTTTCTGTTTTTAAAATAATATATTATTTAGTGATATGTAAACCGTATTCAAAAAATTATATTTGCAATCTTGATGTGTATTATTACCTACGTTATTTTACCACCTGCGGTTATTTGAAATTTCTCTCTAATTTTTCAATGGAAAAGTCAAAATGACATTAATTTTTTATTAATAATTTTAATTCAAAATAATAAGAAGTGGATGTTAGATGTGGTTGTAAATAAAATAGTATACAAACCTCGGTGAAAAGTTTCATTACTGTCTCGAGATTTAGTTATTAACTACAGACTCTCTCGACAGGAGTGCAACACTTTCCACCTGGGTACGTAATATACTATTTAATTTCGAACAAGACAACTGATACGATTGTAGACAAAATATTGTATTTTGTGTAATTCCCGTCCGTTAAAAAAAAATAATACTTTATGCAAGAACATCCTACCTATTTCTTGTGCTCAAAATAAAGTCAACAGTGTAACTTTTCAATGACTCGATCTTTTATATATTGTGGTCACAATTCCAGGGAGAAATATCGTTTAAAATCCCAAGGATTTTTCTCTCGAATCGGCACACTCCTGCATTTTTTATAACGACGGATAGATGTATAGAAGGTTTGTATAGACGAGAAAAAGTTGACGTAAAAATTATTTATTTTACAAAAACGTTTCTTTTCTCATTTAGATGTTCTTTCATACTAGCGGCCATTGTTTCTCAATGCAGCAGAACCCATCCATTTATAAACAATTAATCGGTCACATCACGACGCGCATCGATTTTTAGTTCTGCTGAATGGATTTTGTTGTCAGTTATTTATTTGGTTAGGATACCTTCGAAATATTTTCATCAAATATTAAATTTTTTATCTGTTCGAAATGGATAATTTTATTTTTAATGTTCCTCTTTACTAGCGGAGATCGTGTATAATATGTTTTTATTATCACAATTCACATCTTTCATCATTTTTTATAAATTTTACTCCTTCTCAATCTGACAAACAAAACTGCTATCAAATCACAAGTCGCTTTTTAAATTCGACGGAAAAAAATGGCGTCAGATTTCCCATCGATTTGTGAAATCGAGTTTTTCTTAGTGCATTCATCACATGATTACCAATCGGTTACAAATCGATGGGTTCTGCTGAATTTTCTTCCTGTGCTGTTTTCCAAACATTGATCTATTGATTAGCAGACAGTGACAGGCGTTATATGCATATGTCAAATTGAAAATTTATGTTTAGTCGATATAAATGATTCTGTGTTCTGTTTTAGTAACGTAAGTACAACAACGATTGTATCATGGTGATAATTTCGAAAAAATCAAATTAATTGCTATATTAAGTAATAAACGCCTCATGCTGTAGGAATTTCAAAACCTTTTTCATAAAAATTAAGCACTACAAATCCACAGTGTCTCTTTCAAAAGTTATATTTTTACATACGTCAAAATTCAGGTACGTCTTAAAGTCGTTTTAAAACTAAATAACAGAACTCTCTACACTAACCAAAAATTCCAGAGATGTCGGTGAATAACTTATGCCCTTTTGTCCGCTAACACCAGAAACGTAGTTTAATTTTTCAATTTTATTGCCATGTACTTGTACGATACCAGAGATTCTTGAGATATTCATGAATGTTGGTAGAAGCTCCAGTGGAGATATACTATATAGGGTTGTTTACGGTAAATGGTCGATTAGAATATTTGAGGTATTTCTAATATACAGTGTTACAATATGATGTATTGATGAAGATTGTTAATTTTCTGCGGGTTAGCGTTTCTCAACTGTATATGATATGGGAGGCATTGTTATCCTCTAAGTCCAAAGTCGGCATTCAATGGATTCATTGAAGATTCCTATTCGTTGAAGGTGTTTTCTTAAATGACCATGGTATGTTAGCAAGCCAGTCACCAGTTTCAACTGGGTTCGCCTTAGGTCTACCATAAAAGAGTATCTTCAAGGGTTCACCAATTACGGCCCGTGCATGTGTTCGACCGAGTGTACCGCTCCATTGATATAGATGTTATCTTTGCGCCCATCTATCTATTGTTGTTCTAGTTGCCTGTTTCGATATTATAATTAGGTTTAGGATCCGTAAATTTTTTCTCTAGTTCGTATTATTTTTTAATTCCTTTTATCCCTGAGTGGAATCCAGGAGTATCTAGTGGAAATAATTTATTCCATAAATTAGTATTTGATATTAATACCACCTGAAAGGCAAACATACTTTTCAATTTTATCAGCCCAAGATAATGTAGAATTTATTTACATTTTTTTTTAAATTAATTATCTCAGGAATGGTGATTTTTATGTGGAAACCTTCGCTTCTGATCACTTATCTTTTTATATTCAGATATAAAACCAGTTTTTGGTATCCTAGTGTGACTTCCATTCCAGACTCGTACGACATTAAGGGTCTGTGATATACAGCCACTGTACCATCTGGCGCCTGAGTCCCCAGGTTTTCCCAAAACAGTATTATGCATCTCATTAGGCATATCTTTGCTTTGTTTAGGTTTCTATTGATTTGTTTGTTCCATGCCATTTTGGCGCCCAAGATTAGTCCCTTTAATATTTTACCTCACTGACGGTTTCTATCTGTTCACAAAATATTTTTTAGGTTGTTGAAGTTCCCTATCTCTCTTCGTTTGGTGAATGGTAAAGTGTAACAGTCTTTACATCGCTGACTTATAGGTCCACCTTCTCGCACTAGCGCTGCATGAACTTCAATTATCTTTGCATGAGCTATGTTAATGTAGTCTTGCGATAGTATTACCCCATCGTATCCATAGCCTTGGGCGTAAAAGCATTGAGATATATCAGTAGCTCATCTATCACTAAGTTCCAGAGGAGAGGTTATAATACCACTCCTTGAGGACATCGTATCGCCGTGTATGCTTGTTATGACTTTGACGGTATTTTAACAATTCGTGAATCCATCTTTGTGTGGCTTCGCGGATACTATGTCATTCACCGCGTTAAAGGAGGCGTTATCGGAAGCCGCCTCCTTCTATGTCATAGAAAACACACAAGCATACAAATCTTTATATACCAAATACTAGTGTGTGGAACCACCCGAAGATAATCTTATACTATAAGGGCGTATTTTTGTCTATACTGTAGCACTAAAAATACTAATTCAAATTGAATGGTACTACCAAGAAAAGGAAGCCTTCTTTTGATAGGATATCCCCACCTGCAGACTGGTTTCGAACTATTTTGTTCTCGTCAGTACAGGGTAGTTGCACATACCTATCATTAGAGACGACCCTATACTTCAAGCGACATTATCAACTTTAGTCGAGAAAATACAAACCGTATTGTCATCTCTTAACAGTTCCACGCAATCTGTTTGTTTTTCAGGTAGTATTAATATCAAATACTAATATCAGGAATATCGAGTGTCTGCTCTCTGCTCCGATTGTGTAGGACTGCAACACCTCATGTATTTTCGACTAAGGTTGATAATGCAGATTGAAGTATAGAGTCTTTTCAAATGATAGAGATACTGACGAGTACAAAAGAGTTCAAAACCGGTCTGCAGGTGGTGACATCCTATCAATAAGGCTTCCTTTTCTTGGTAGTATCATTCAATCTGAATTAGTATTTTAAGTGCTACAGTGTAGGCAAAAATACGCCCTTATAATATAAGGTTATCTTTGGATGGCTAGGAAATAATTTATTCCACACATTAGTATTTGATATTAATACCATCTGAGAAGCAAACATACTTTTCTTCAATTTTATCAGCCCAAGATGATGTAGAATTAATTGACATTTTTTTTAATGAATTATCTCAGGAATGGTGATTTTTATGTGGAAACCTTAGCGCCTGACCACTTACCTTCTTCTTATGTTCAGATATGAAAACAATGTTTGATATTCTAATTCTTAATATAATAACGCAATATTTTGGTTTGCTGTTTCATACTTTTATATTATTTTATATAATTTATGTTGTATGGTTGACGTTCATTCCGACTTCAAAGGAATTTTATTGATTAATTTTTTATTTCTGTACAAACATAAAAAAGTTTTAAAATCTTTTCATTAAAGACCAAAGAACAAAAGTAAACACATCGTGCTTGTGGCGGGAAATTGGGTAAAAATAACCCGTAAAATTCCTCCTTTTATTCTTTGAATACAGTCGAAAAACATCCGCAGAAAAAGCGGCCGAAATTTCCAAAATACAACGCCAAGACATTCGGCCGATAAATTCGGTAAATACTATTGTAAATCGTTTACAGGGTTGACAATTGTACTACCCAATGGCAAATTATGTCACGTTAATATTCAAGCATTCAATTGTGACTTGTAGGCGAGAATATAGAGGTAGAGCTAAATAAAAATTTGCTACTAAAAACTAAGGGATAGCACACTTATAGGTTAAATGTATTTTTAATATTAATTTTTCCAATGCGAAATTGCAGTTCCTTAAGAACTACAAAGTATATACTCGACTGATTCTGTGGTTGGTTCTTTATGGCACATTTTTTAAATAATTTATTGTGAAGAAAGGCGAAATTTGGTTTTAAATGTTTCAATATATTGAGAGGATTACTCTACATGTTTCGGCTTTTTAGGCCTTTTTCAATACCATTGCAAGATGAATACTAAACTTAAAAATTATTTTACGGGTCTTTATACAGTCACTAAACTTTTTTATTGACTAAGAATTAGGGTTTTCCCCCTGTGTTTACGAAATTTTGTTTATCATTAGTTGTGAGGGGATTATTTTTTATAGACTTTTTAATTTCGTACTATTCTACAGGATCTAAACGTTGGCCCTTTCTTTCGTTATGTAATAGTTTAATGTTGTCCGTATCTATAATGGTTGTTTTCTATACATTGAGTGGAGATTCCGGAATTTTTTTATGTTATTCGAAATAGAATTGCGATGTTCTTTTAATCTTGTCGTGTTGTTTCTACCGGTTTGCCACATATTTAGTTTCACCCCAGATTTGTTAAGTATAGTGTTAATGACCAAATACCAAAACATTATGGATTTATAAATTATGTACCTACATTAAGTAATAAAGTATCAAAAAAACTCAATATCCTAGGTTGCAACACAGTGGCATATAGGATTAAATGTAAAGATTGCGAAGCTGTCTATGTTGGGCAAACGGGTAGAAACATCAAGACAAAATTAAAAGTTCTATTTTGAATAACATAAAAAATTCCGGAATCTCCAGACATTGTATAGGAAACAACCATTTTATAGATAACGACACCATTAAACTATTATATAACGAAAGAAAGGGCCAACGTTTAGACCTTCTAAAACAGTACGAAATTAAAAAGTCTATAAAAAATAATCCCCTCACAACTAATGATCAACAAAATTTCGTAATTTCGTAAACACAGAAATAACCTAATTCTTAGGCAATAAAACAGTTTATTAGTGACTGTATAAAGACCCGTAAAATAATTTTTAAGTTTAGTATTCATCTTGCAATGCTCTTCAAAAAGGCTTGAAAAGCCGAAACATGTAGAGTAATCCTCTCAATACATTGAAACATTTAAAAACAAAGTATATCACTAACTCCAAATCCAAATCAATTCATTTTGTGTATGAATTTTTCACAAACCAATAATTGTCGACAAAATAAGATTAATCTTTAGATTAATAGTTAAATATACAAATAATACTATAAAGTAAAAATATTCGGAAACACATAGACTATCGTTCGCAAAGACATATTTTGTCATAGTAACCAACTGTTTTAATAGTGGATGATTCCGTGGCAAGCTCTTCCGCTATAAGTAGACATAAATAAGAAGAAACTGGGTATAATTTTTTTGTTGCGTTCGCCTCTACTTACAGGTCAACAAGTTTATCTGTAGCTACGAAAAGAATGCGGCCAAAAAAATTGGTGGGGTTAGTAATGTTGTCACATATATTAAATTTTAATTTAATTTAACCGAGAAAAACCTAAAATTACATTAACGCATTTAGATAAATTGTAATTATTGGTATATAAGAAATCAATATTCTATTTTCAATATTATTAAAACTTTCTTTTCATACTATTTATTTTGATATTTAAATGCCAAATAATACTTTTTTTTTTACTAAAGTACTTTTTATCTAAAAATATGGCAACATAGTGCGTTATCAATGGTTACAGGAAGCTAGAGCTAATTTGATAGGTTATATCCCAGACAGTTGATAGCGCATGCGTCTCGCGAGACACCCGATGGGCCATCGGGCTTGTTCGGCGATGTCAGATATTTGATGGATGTACCACCCAGTTGCGTAGTGGTAGGAAGGGCAATATATTGTATTGTGTTATATTGTGTTTTATAAATAAGTGTTCATTGTCGTGTTTTAGGATGTCATTCTAAAATTTTGAACATTGTGATAATGAATGAGTATACTCGTGGTAAAAACCTTCACAGTCAGGCCTGTGAGGTGATTGCAAATGTTTATAGAGTATGTGAAGAGGAATCACAAATCAATATATTTAAATTGCCCCTTAAGCGAAAGCTAGAAAGGGACATAAATACGACCAAAAGTGAAAAATCTTCATTAATCAATTAATAATTTAGCTGTTTTTTTTTCATGTTGAACAATTTACAACTTGTAAATAGTATTTTTTTAAACCTTGATAAAAAATAGTTACCTACGTGCAAACATAAAATGCAATTACTGAAGAATTTACCATTCTTATTACATTATTTAAAATAATAATAGCACGTCCATGACTAGACCATGTTTTAAACGATATTGCTACTTCCCCCTTACCGATACGACGGAGACACAGATCCATTTGTCGATCTGTAGATTATGTTGGAGTATTAAACCATTGAAATGATAGAGGAGTAACGAGTAATATATTTATTAATTCAATAAAAGAAATTATATTATTGGAATTGATTTAATTTATGAAAAAAAAATTGATAGTTTTTACCTTCTTTCTCTTCCTTTCTTGAGGAACCACTGTTCTTCACCAGATGACCTAGTGCTTAATTTTTTCTTCCAGACAAAAAGGGCTCGTTTTACGATGTGAAAAATGCCTACCCGATCGTCAATACCGTCACAGTAATATCAAACCTTTTCGTTGATGAAGATTTTAGAAAACGTTCAATATTTTATTTTTATTTCGTTCCGCTAAATTCGTTTTTAAAACTTGTGTTATATCGAAACAGTCCAAAATGGATTTACTTTATATTGGATAGGTATTCGATAAAATATGAAAATGAAGGCTCGCATTGCCTTGTTTTTGGACGATATTGTTCGAAAAAATGGTAAATACCTACTCTTACACCTCCTAAGATATTAAATAAGACTAAATTATAAATATATAATAGTCCAATAAACGAAGCCCTTAAATATACATTTTAGTTAGAAAGCTGCATTTTTGGTGGAAGGTAGACTTTATAATGGGAAAGAACATTTGAGTGCTATTTTAACTCTATCCCTTGCACAAGAGTTTAAAAAAACCCTCCAAATGGGGTTAAAAATAATTTTCTGGTCTATAACTTTTAAACGAAAAATAATATGGAAAAAAGTTTCTTACAAATGTTATAGATCAGTAAATTTCGCACAAGAAAGGTTATTACTACTTTTTTCTTATCTACAATCGACAAGCCGTATGAGGTCCGAAAACAATTTTCCGACCAGATCGTCAATAAATGGAGGTTAATCACAATATGGCACCACTGTCGTCCTGGTACTAGAATTAAAGCATCAAGGTGTGACATTTTACAAATAGAAAAATATGATCGGATTTTTAAATGCTGAATAATTCCCTAAATGATTTTTTGCGGAAACAGGGTGCGCAAATAATATATTTATATCTATACGTCCGTTTAGATGAAATTTGGTAAGTAGATTTAATACCTCGGCATCGCACATAGGGTAGTTTTCATTTCGAAAAATGTTCAAGTGCGTGTCGGACATCGCGCAAAGCCGAATGGTACTATATTATATAAGTTGATATATGTATATTAAACAAAAAATCTCGCAGAATAGCATATGGCGTAGAATTTTTCAGAAAAATTAATGCATGTCGCTAGCTATTATATAAATCGATAAAGGCATTAATATGAAGCAAAAAATTACTTTTTTGCTCTACCCTACAAAAATCGTATCTCCACACTTGATTGGCAATGAGCAAAATAATTATTATGCAAAATTCACCCCAATAAAATTATGATATTATGTCAAATAATTACAAACCATTTAATATTTTTGGCCTAATAGTTCATACATATCTTTCACAGGGTTATTTAGACACCATTTCACAAAAATATTTCACAAAATCTTAAAACATGTCAAAATACAAAATAATTATACTACAATAAAATACCTGATATACCAAAAAACTTTTTCAGACACCTGTGTCGAGTCTTAATTGGCTGATAGGCAGTGTTGCCCAGTTGAAAATTTAATGCCTTCGTGACGTTTTGAAGACGCCGATCAACTCTCAAAATGCAGATGATTCTATGGCTATAACTATCCGAGATATCGTAAAAATGATTATTAACTTTCTTATTCAGATTTAAATTATCTACAACCGTTGACTGAAACTTAATTTACTAGTATGTTTTGTTTCGAAGCTACGGGTCATAAAATATTTCAAATTAATTTTCCATCCGTTATGCAAGGGTTGAATACAAAATAACCATAAAGTTGTCTTTTCAAATAATAAAATGTGCTTTCCACCAAAAATGCAGCTTTCTAACTAAAATGTCTATTTAAGGGCTTCGTTTATAGGACTATAAAGGAAATATAACAAGAGCTCGTTTTTAATCGATAAAATTTTTAATTACCACGATAAGTTTTGTTTTCGAAACGATCATTGAGCAAAATTCAGAAAAAAATCATACTTTGGGTGTAACGATGAAAAATTTAATCGATAATTGAAACGACGCTAGAGTTATAATTGATTAGATTATTTCTAGAACCTAGAATTAAATATTATAATAATTCGAGAAATACTTTTAATATATACAATATCGACAGTCGTCGATATCGATACTAGCTTATGCTCTCTAGTCGAGATGTTTTGACATTTCGTAAGTTTAAGGTTATGTTACTAAAATTTCCAGAGGTAACAACTCAAAAATATAAATAGGAAAGCATATTGCAAAGGAACCGTAAGTACAGATTTGCCCGAACTGTATCGAAATTGATAGGCTAAGTACCCTCTAGTAGATATCTGGAAAGCTCATTATATTGATAAATAAACACAATCGCCCCAAAAATTTTCTCATAATTTTAATTATCAATTAGGAAATTTTCAATCGCTTAAAAGAAGCTAAAAGAGCGAGAATGATATTTTTATTAATATAAGCTTACATCTTCGCGGTCAGCACGAAGTATCACTACAATCAACCTGGAAGACATTTTGTCTTGGTGTGCCAGTACTCAAGTCGAATTTAATGCTAAGAAAATTCAAACAGAATTTTCTCCATAGAAGCATTACATTACAGAACTGGATATAGTCCACCACCACTCACAGAGTGTCTTAAAGGATTTTTCTTATAGTGCTAGTGATTAATCATAAAAAATATATCGACCAATATAGCTTCAGTAAGAACAATAAGGCATAATATCTGTTTACATGACAGTTGAAAAATTTATTAAGTCACTTCATCACAAACGTCATTCAGAATTGTGACGACCAAGTACTATGGTTTCCATGGCAGCTAGGATCCCATCCCATAAATGGCTATTGTAGGAGGAATGATGTCAATGAATATGATGCTCTAATAAACGTTATTCAAATAAACAAAGTCGTAATCAGAAACATGATACTCGTGACACTCACCTTGTTCTTCATTAAAACAACTCCGAAAATTTCCGGCCATCGCATGGCTAAGAACGATTACAAACTAATTATCCCCTCAGGCTGAATGACAGTCAACACGTAGCTCTTTAAAGTACAGATATTTTTGGATAAAGAAGAGAAAATTACGTACAGTACGATAAAAAAAGCTAAGCGTTTATTTTAAGTTTTAAGATTATATTTTAAATTAATTTTCAAAAATTTCAGTAAAATTAATATGACAAATTATTTTAAATGTACAGTCCCCCATCCAGGCCATAGAAAGCTCAAGGTTTCATACAAATGCAATGAACGACAATACAGCGTTATTCTGTTTCTCCAATTGCATTTTTTAGTAACAAGGGTGAAGGTACCTTTTTGTAAGAGCCGCACCCAGGAATTTTTTTGTGGATTTGATCGGACTTTTTATAGTATTTGAATTATCGAGAACAGTAAGGAACGTTATTCGATAGAGGACAATGTTTGGCCACGAAATATATTCGAGATTGGTAAAGGCAATAAGATTAATTAGAAAATAGGCATTTTTATTTATTAAAAATTAATATTTTGCTAGATCAACAATCCATTGATCGAGATGATCCTAAAGTTACTTTAAAATAATTGTGACAAACATATGCATTGGCGTAACTAGAACGATTTTGTAGGGGGGGCCTGGCCCCTAGTCTAGTAGGATTTTATGGCAAGTGTCACTATGATGAATGTATGGCTTCGAACTTCGGAAACACTGGGGTGGGCACCAGAGCAATCTGGGGTGGGCACGGCCCACCTGGCCCCCCCTGTAGTTACGCCTATGAACATATGTGTAGTTTATTTATGTTAACCACCCGAATGTGAATGTGACAGTTACAAAATAATTATATAGAAAATTTCCCACCTCAATTTTCTGGCCATTTCATTTTGAGTCATAACGATGGCAACGAAAAGAATTTCCGGAAATATTCATCCTACTAGCATACTGCAGCGGAATTACAGTGGAAATTTTTATGTCATTTTAAAGGTCAAAATAATAATGCGGGAATTAGCCCAACACAAATAAGTTATATAGAAAATATATGTTGTCTACAAAAGTTTAATATCAGTAAAGTTGAAAAATTACATTTTATTTCACTAATAAATTTTATGTTCCACAAACATTAGTAAATTTAAATATGTAATTGGTGTAAGATGTAACTATTTAAATTTAAATTAAATAAAATTAGAAATTAGTATACAGTATGTCCCCGGATGGACAAATGGACTAAAAATTGAAAGATACGAAAAAAAGTCACTTTTAGTAAACGTTTTTGCTTGTCTAGAAAATACGATTCATCATCAGAAACTTCAATTTTTTATACAGGGTGAGGGTAAAAACTGCAAAAATGTTATTTTGCTTAAGAGTAAACATACATTATTTTGAAAGATACGAAAAAGTCAATCTTAATGAATGTGTTTTCTACACAACAAACCGAAGTAGAACAATTCATTAAAAGGTTTATCTATGTAAAAATTATTTTCTAAAAAGTATTCTTTTGCACACCTCTGACTGGTGAACCTAGTTAAAATAATAATGACACTTAAGGTAAGAAGTACTTGTTGTCAATGTCTTTATTTAATGAAGTTATTATTTAATTAGAAATGCTATCTACTGAACAAAGAGTTTTTATAATACAATGCTATGGGGATGGTCAAGTTTCATACCGCTACGTCATGGAACAATTTACCGAGAAATGTGTAGGAATCCCAATAACTAGGATGGCAATCTGCAAGTTAATAAAAAAGTTCAAGAGAACTGGTTCGGTTTTGGACCTCAAAAAAAAAGAAGAAATACAACCATGATGATGCTGCTACAGTCTTAGTTGTTCATTCTGTTGAAGAAAATCCTATGACGTCCCTTAGAAATCGTGTTACTCAGTTGAAAGTTGTGAAAAAAAGTCAAATTCAGAAGATTCTTAAAGCAAATAAATTGTATCCGTATAAACCGCACTTTTATCAAAGATTGGAACAGGGAAGCGACGCGAAACGACTTGATTTTTGCCTGTGGATAGGGGACAAAATTTTAAGTGGAAATGTTGATTTTTATAAATGTATCATGTTTTCTGATGAAAGTACATTTTCAACAAATGGAACCGTTGCAACCCAGCACATTAGGTACTGGTCTTTAGAAAATCCTGAATTCAGAACTATGACGAGAAGACAATATTTCATCATATTTAGAAATGCTGGATACATTTTTCAATGATGAACTCGAAAATCTACCATTAAATTTTCGACGAAATATGTATTTTCAGCAAGATGGTTGTCCAGCCCATTTCGCTCGTGAGGTTAGAAATGGCCCAGTTTTGTGGCCCCCAAGAAGTCTCGACGTAACCTTGGCCGATATGTTTTTATGGGGCCGTTTAAAACAAATTGTTTTTGCAACCGCAATACCAAATGATATTGAAGTGCTGAAGGGCAGAATTATCCAGGCTGTCCAATCGATATCTCATGAAGAAATCAGAAATTCTTTCACTTATTTGAGAAAGCAATTAGAAAAATGTATCGGGGTGGAGTTTTTGAATTATGAAATCGTTATCGTATTCTTTTCATGTTAATAAAAATGTTCGTATTATTATTATTATAATTACTTCATTAAAAAACCCGAACAAAACCGGACAAACCCGACAAACCCACCCTGTATAAAAAAATTGAAGTTTCTTATGATGAATCTTATTTTCTAGACAAGCAAAAACGTTTATTAAGAGTGACTTTTTTTCGTATCTTTCAATTTTTAGTCCATTTGTCCTCTTGTAAACCCCATCCGTGGACATACTGTATATTAAGTAATTATTAAATGTATGCACTTTCCTCAATTATTCCCGGACAGTCAACACGTAGATACTTAAAATATTACCGGAAGCCTTTCGTTCGATGGTGCTTGCTCTTCTTTAAATCGCGAGAAAAGTCAAGTGCAGGCTAAACCTCGAGCGCTCGATGGGTTTTGAGATAATGAAATAATGGGAAAATATTGGAATAATGGGTATTGATTTAATTGTACTTAAATGAGGCTTCAAAATTTGTTTCGAAATGCTTGTTTAAAATTGAAAGTTAGATTGCGAAGGGGTTTCTGATTTGTTTGAAATATTAGTACTCGCTATAAAAAAATGCCGATTTTTTTAATGAATATATTTTAATGTACATATTACTTAACCACAGTTAGGCTTTACAATGTTATTTTAACTGGCCCTGTAAAATTTTCGAATCTATGTTAAAATCTAAGTACATTTTGTTAACAATTTCCTATTTCCATCCATACGACGAAAAAACGCTCTAAAAAACGAATATAAGAAGATCATGAACAACAGGAACCTGCCAATTCACCAAGATATGGAGGATGCCAGCCATCAGCGACTCCGCTCCAGACGACCACCAATGAAAACGGCAAGAACAGCTATGGACGAGGAGATCAACGTTGCTAACGCATGGACTGAACAGCAAAAATAATCGCATACCGTGCGTCATCCAAAGACCTACCGTGTAAAACATGGTTCACGCTGAACAGAATCAGAACCCAGCACGTCAGATGTGCATACTCTCTACATAAGTGGGGCAAGCAACTATAATAGAAATATGTATAGTGTTTAGCTTAGTGCTATTGATTATATTATATCAGAAAGTTATATCCTTAAAATATTCTGTAAAAAAAATGTCTAGTATTTATATGACATAAAAAGACACATACCTTTTCTAAATTTTTTAAATCGTTAAATGCATTAGTTACAAAGTAAGGTCAAATTTCCTTTGGCATTATTTTTTATAACAAATACCTTTAATGACTTTTATCTTAGAAAGGGTTGGAGATGAGTATAGGAATAGAATGAGTATGGTTGTCTAGCTTTCTTAAGGACCGCTCTCTGCAAATGGCGATTGACGGATTTCTTTCAAACACCTTCACCATCAATGCCGATGTTCCTCAAGGGTCCATATTGTCTCCAACCCTCTTCTTACTCTACATTAACGACCTTCTAGTGAAAACTAAAAATCCGATATTTAGTTTTGCTGAGGATAGCACACTTATCTCATATTTCTCTTTTAATGCGCAAGCATCGGCTGCCGACGCACATCTTCGCAGACGACATGAAGTATCACGCCTCAACAAAGACCTGGAAGAAATTTTGGCTTGGGGTGACAATAACCAAGTCGAATTTAACGCTAAAAAACCCAGGAAGCAGTTTTCTCTAAAAAGGTTAACATTACAGGGCCGGATATAGTCATGGACGGGCACGCAATCCCACTGGCTTCATCTATTAATTTGCTGGGCGTCAATCTGGGAGGAAATATGTCTTGGCATAACCACGTTGTGGCAATCGCCAAGATAGCTTCTCAGAAGCTTGGGGTACTCTTCCGAACCAGAAAGTTGTACACACCTCAACAACTTTTGACATTATACAAAGCCCAGATTCGACCATCACTAGAGTACTGCTCTCATGTCTGGAGCTCTGCACCTAAACATACCCTTCGGCTGCTGGATTTCATCGAAAGGAGGGCTATTCGTCTGATCGAAGACCACGAGCTGACGAAGAACCTCGACAGCCTAGAACATCGAAGACAGGTTGGGGATTTGACTCTCTTTTACAGATATTTTCATGGAAGGTGCTCGGCTGACCTTGCCCTCTTAATTCCGCCCAGAGCGACGAATAGCAGAAATACACGACGAACCACTGCCGCCCATCCATATCTGTTTAAGCTTAGTACTCCTCGAACTTCATTATTTAAGAATTCTTTCATCTGGAGGACCTCATCCTTGTGGAACGACCTTCCCGAGGTCGTTTTCCCAACGAATATAACTTCTAACGATTCAAAACCAACGTGAATCGCTTTTTGCGTACACGCACCACTCCCAGAGTGCCCTAAAGGATTTTTCCTATAGTGCTTGTGTTTGATCATAAAAAAAAAGAAGTTGTTAACAACTTACTTTGATTTTTACATTTAAATAAGAAATAACCTTGTTGTTGTTACTGGAAATAAAGTGGGCAGTTTTTTTTGGGTGGTTCGGAATTCACCTAAAACTGCAGGTCCTGTCTGGCTATAGGTGGAATTAAATTGGCAACGTCAGACATAAAGGAGAAACAAACCCGCACAAACTAAACATCGATGTTCTGGGTTGCCTTAGTTCTTGGCCAGGTCGTGGTCTGCGATCAGACAAATAGTGATGGTCGATTTTGAGGTTTTTAAAGTGTTTTTGTTGAGATGTATACGGTCTGCCGTATTTGCTCAGGTTCACTGCTAGTTTGTTTTAGTTATTAAACCTACTTAATAATACTAAGGGCCGGTATTTCATAGTCACCTTAAGGTACAGAATAACATAAGTCATTATTAACACAAGTTCTTCAGTATATGTATTAAAGTCCTCTTTAACTCTCATCTTTAAGGACGTGGTATGCTTCCACTTAACGCGTCATTTGACACTCTAATTAATTTAAAACATTTTTTTTAAAGATTTGCCATAATGTTAAGGCTACCTTAGCTAAGGTCTAACTTAAGGTAGCATTCAAATATCGACCCCTAATAACTAAGTAAATAATTGTGATAAACTTACGTACAAATTTCAAATTAAATATACATGAGCATGCATTTTGTAACATCAGTCAGTGTGTCACGGTCGTTAAATATTTCAATTTAATTGCTTGTGATGTTCACGTATGAATTCATAGAGTGTAAGATAATATTTAGTTACAGAGTTTTACTGTATTTGAAATATGAGTTGGTATGATACGACTTATAAAGGTTTGTTGCAAAAAACAATTCAATTTTTTATATGGGTAGACAAAATTTTCCATTATTTGTAATAAAAAAACTAATAATATAAAAAATATCTTTTTTAATATTAAATATTATTGAAATTGAGTTTATACAAACACAGTCTACAAACAAATGTTTGCGGATGAAAAACTATGCCAACCGTATATTCAGGAATTATATTATCTTGATGCCTCAGTTTTTAACTTTACTTACCAAAGAATTTAAAAATCCATATCGACGAGTCGATTGTATTTATCGCACATTAGGAAGATATGAGAAAACTTTTAAATATTTGTTCTTGGTATGTTCGGTTGTAGAAAGTTATGTTTTACCGTGAATTGGAACGTGGCCCATTAAAGTTAAGTTTAGCCAAAAATATCTACACGCTCTAACCGGTTATTTAATAATTTAAATAAAGTTATTAAAAGCTGGTAATCACGACGATCCTTGACAGACTTATAATTAAATATTTGAAGCCACTGAGCTTGGGGAAAACCCTATATGAGATATATCCGTCGCTATTAAAGCTATGGTATGTTAAAAATTTTCTTTGAAGGCTTTCAGTGATATCAATGTAAACATTCTACTCTAGTTCTTCGGTAAATTAATAAGCAAATTTTCAAGTAAGAACCAAACCGTCAACAAGTCTAATCAAATTTAAAAACATTATAATCATTTCTCGTAATTTCGCTCCTAACAAAGACGCATTTTCGATTATAACTTTTAAGCATCACTATATATTTTTATGAAATTTTGTAACTTTACACAGCCCATATGAACTAAGAAACTCATAACTACTAGAATCATTCTTCCAAATATCCAAAGAAGTCAGGAACGGGCTTGGCAATGCAAATTTTCGCTAGGTGTCAATTTTGGAAAACTAAAATATATTTTCTGTATAACCGTCAGAACACGTGCCATTTTTATGTTGCCATAGGTGCGTAAAACGTGACATTTTTTATCACCATGAAAAATCATCTCGATAGTAACGAAAAGAATTTACGGTCTATTATAACAAACAAATTTTCAATTTAAAAATTCTGTTAATTTTAAATAGACTTTTACAAAAATTATGGTTTGTATCTCGTGCATTCGAGCCAAATTTTACTTAGTTAAAAGTTATCGCTCTCATGTTCCATTAAAAATACATATTTTGCGTACTTAATACAAAAATAACTATTTTTACATAGTTTTTAAAAAGTTACTCTTCATTTGTTAAAAAAAATAATTAACAATTCATCATTCGTATAATACGCCCTGCTATTTTGTAAATTGTGCATTATCACAAATAATGCCATCATATTATATATACAGGGTGTCCCTTAATGAAATGCTAATATTTCAGGGTGTAATTTCTTATGTTATTTTATAAAGAAAAGTTCGTATGAATATATGTCCACAACGGCTTAAATTTTTTGCTACAGGGTGTTGAATTTTTATTTTTAAAATTGTTATTTTTTAATATCTCCGAAAGTACTTTAGATATTATTTTTAATTTTGGTATGTGTTAATAGGGTATAGAACCACAAATTTTAGTTAGAAAAGTTATTCAATTGTTCCACCGGTGGCGTCCCTGCAGACATATTCTCTGATTTTTTTACAAAAAAGATGATACGCCACTGACATTTTTCCATGTGGATATTTTTTCTGATTAGCCTGGTCTATTCTACATGAGAACGGTCTCTTGAGTTTTTCTCGTCGGATCGTCATGTCTTGATTAAAACCACTAAATTCATATTGAAACTCATTAGTTGGAGTGGGCAATTCGATGCGAAGACGGGCGGAAGCATGCCTTTTAAGTGATGGTGGCCAACAATTTTTATGAAACAAAATTTATCATTAATTATTTGATCAATGTTAATAATAATGAGTTTCAATATGAATTTAGTGGTTTTAATCAAGAACGGGTGGGTCTGACGAGAAAAACGTAAGAGACCGTTTTCATGTGGAATTGACCAGGCTATTCAGAACAATATCCATATGGATAAATGTTAGTGGCGAACCATCTTTTTTGTAAAAAATATCAGAGGACATGTTTGCAGGGAAGCCACTGGTGGAACAATTGAATATCTTTTCTAACTAAAATTTGTGGTGGTATATCCTATTTACACAAATTATATAAAGTACTTTTGGAGATATTAAAAAATAAGCATTAACAAAATAAAAATTCAACACCCTGTAGCAATAAATTTAAGGGGTTGCGGTCATACATTCATATGAACATTTCTTTATAAGATGACCTAAGGAATCACACCCCGAAATATTAGCACGTCATTAAGGAACACCCTGTATACAACAAACCCAATTGCAAATGTATTGGACCACAGGAATACAGTTTTTTGTCTCACCTAGTATTTATTGTGTATATAATAAGTTCAACAAATACAACTAAGTTTATTTGATACTACGTGGTATTATCAACAATTAATCAACAATACCGATAAGTCTTATATATTCCTTTGGTCCAATACATTTGCGGCTGGGCTCGTATAAACAGGGTGTTTCCTAAGCTCTCTGAAAAAATAAAGAAGGTGAATCCCCGCCTTATTTTAAGACGAAAATGTGGTATAAAAGTTTTTCGAACGTCGCTTCGATTTCGAAATACAGGGTGGTAAAAAAATATTGTATTTTTCATTTTATTAATTAATGCCAAACGATATTCTACTGATATTTGTTAAACATAAAGGATTAGAGCACTTTACTTTGGGTCAATTTAAATTTTACAATATTAATTCATTTGCGGGCATCTGGGTAAAAGAGAACTTTAATTTTGTAGTTATTTTCGTATTTTTACGTCAAATTATACGAGTAGGCTTTGCTTCCTTCCATGGCTCATGGAGGAGATTTGCAGCAATTTATTTGACTTTTGTTCATTTGAGTTCATTATTCAAAGTTTTTAAATCATATGCACTATCAAATCATTGGCATTAATTAATAAAATTACAAATACAATATTTTTTTTAACACCCTGTATTTCGAAAACGAAGCGACAGGCAAAACTTTTATACCACCTTTCGTCTTAAAATAAGGTGAGGATTCACCTCCTTCATTTTGTCAGAGAGGTTAGGAAACACCCTGTATATTCACGGTGAGTGACCTATTAAAAGATCGCGGTCACCAAAATATATATATATTTGTTTGAAATATTGATTCACGATCTTCTTAATTAGGATATTTTGAGGTCTATATAACTTCCGGTTATACCGGAAGCAGGTGTCAATTTGCTTCTTTTAAATGGAATACCCTATGTATTGTTACATTTTTGGATTCCACGCAAAATTTAGACAGATTTCTCAATGTCTTTGACATATTTAAGGTTTTACGTCTAAAATTACAATTACGGATCTTAAAACAATTAGTTTATACATCAATCTTGCGCACAATCTAAAAATGTAATAACATATAGGGTGTTTCATTTAAAATAAAGAATGTGACACCGAAGTGGAAATATCTGCATTAAAAAAATCAGCATCTTTTCTAGCGAGTGCCAATATTTCAAATAAATATCTTTTTATTTCACGAGACATTTTAATAGGGCACTCACAGGGAATAACCCTGTATATTACTAAAATTACTCGAATCCCAATGAGATAATAATACAAAATTTGATCAAATGTCAAAATTCATTTCTTTAAAACAATTTTCTTAAAAATGTACCGATATGAGCTAATAAAAAATGCTGTCAATCACTTATAAAATTTATGAACTGTATCAATTTTGAGAAAATGGTTTATTATTGTTTGAATTCGCTTAGTGACTATGAATTTAAAAAAAAATCATTCGTCGGCAATATAAGTAACCTTGCTTTGTGATTAGTTATAGCCTTCTGACTATAACAGAATTGTGATTATTTCACTAAACTGTCTTCAAACGTCTTAAAACATGAAATAAGCAGCCCAATTTAATGTTTTTCAAATTTAAATAAGTGTTAAATTGCGATTGCTCATAATAAATTATAATTTTAAACATATTATTACATAAAAATAATGATCATTTTATCAAATTGTTTTAGGAAATGAATTTTTTATTCGCACGAAAGAAAATAAATAAAAAATCCTAAAGATATAATTAGATATGCAGCCCAATTTTATCCCGAATCTTCGACAAGAAAGACTGATAACCGATAGGACTGCCAACATCCAGGATGCCGTTGCCCGGAGGCTCCGGTCTCAGGACGTTGCTGCCGATGAGTCCAGTTATATCGATCGGGCTCCGGGCTCGGAGAGCACAGCGGCCCGGGCTGGCGGTACAGAGCGCTCTGCGCGAGAACACTAGCGCTATCTTCTTCTAACGGGTCCGGAGAAAGCTCGCGGTCGGTGAGGCTGGTGGAGCGTAGTGAAGGGGTTGGTGGTAAAATAACTATTCTTAATCGAAGTATTTAAGGAACGAAATATTCCGCCACAAAATTACAGGGTGTTCGGGTAAATGCATAAGGATACTTAGAGAGGTGATTCTATATGTTAAAATAAATTTAGTAAGTCATAAAAAAAAATGTCGAAAACTATACTAATTAATGGCACATGAAAAAACCACAGACTCCTTACGTAAAAATATTAGGATTTAATTACACTTACCTATATCCGAAAGTTGATATTAACTGAGGTTGTTAAAGTTAAAACCTCATTTTTGTTTTCCTCTAATAACTTTGAGAGAGAAACCAACGTTTTTTTACAAAATTTGCAATTATGGTTTTTTTAGGACGAGAAATTGATTTTTTATGAAATTTTAATGTACAATGTTCGGGTTTGTCTGCGGCATTATTCACACATTTATTAGGAGGTAACTTCTTTGTGTCTGAGTGTATTTAAATTTTTAATGAAAATAATACTATTCTCATAAAAAGGGTATACTAAGTTGAGGTCGCCCAGAGTTACCGTTTCGGAAATATTTGCATTTAAATTGTTTAGTGCACCCTGCCCAATTATTATTAATTTGCAAACAAAATTTTTTTCTTAAAGGAACCTATGAGAAAACAAATAAAATTTAGAGATGCAGTTGCTATGGGTTTGTTCGGGAACAGAAAATGTTTCATTTTGAGTTTATCGTAAGTTTGTGTTTTCATTGCTGTTGGTTTCTTTCGACACGATATTTTCTATGGTCAATAAAGTAAGTTAAAGAACAATCCAATTGTTGTATTTATTATTTCCAATTACCATTACTAGAACATTAATTATCATGTAAAAGATAATTGGTAAGAAGTAACAAAAGATTATTTGCTTGCCGAGCTAACGCGCTCAACGATTTAAATGCAAATATTTTCGAAGCGGTAACTCTTGGCGACCTGAACTTAGTATACCTTTTTTACGTAGAAATATGAGAAAAGTATTATTTTTATTAAAAACTTAAATACAAAAAGTTATTACCTTATAAATGCCGCAGACACATTCTACATTAAAATTTCACAAAGAAATCAATTTTTCGTCCTAAAACATCATAATTGCTAAATTTTGTAAAAATACGTTAAACATCAAAGTTATTACTGAAAAACAAAAATAAAATTGTAACTTTAACACCCTGTGTCTCAGTTAATATCAACTTTCGGATATATGTAAGCATAATTAAATCCTAATATTTTTACGTAAGGAGTCTGCGGTTTTTCCATGTACCATTAATTAGCGGACACCCTGTATACTTTTTTTGCTACCATTTCAAAATCTAACAAAAATTTTAATTCCAGTTTTGTGCTTAAATACTGTTGTTTATCGACTGGAGTAAACAGTACCTTTCATTAGCCATATCGAAGGTTAAAGAGTAACGGAAGGGAACGGAACGAAACAACAATCTGGAGACGAATGCCTCATTTATATGGATTTCGGCCTATCTCAGACATACCGCGTTGGATATCCGTGTGCTATGAAACGCCCGCCGATCGTCCATTCTGGAGTTAAACGCATTGTGAATTGGCCATATTGATGATATAAGAAATATTATTTTCCGAAAATCGTTCGGAAATATTGACATTTTTTATAAGATTTTTGAAAGAATGATTGAAAACACGTTGTTCATAAGGAATTAATTTATATTTTGAAAACCTCAATGCATTGCAGAATACATTTTGAAATTAGTTTATTATATATTAAAACCTTGTAAAGTACCTTAATCACTAAATTTTCTTTATCTGGAGCTTCCTGGATAAATTTGTCGATTTCTTTCTTCGTTAAAATCTTAGTTTTCTTTGCCCTATAACCTTGAACTTGCCGTTTCAATAAAGAACGAAGTTTTGAATATGTAGATTTATCTACATTGTGTTTAATTGCAAGGGTTGACTTCAACATTGAATAATTGACCCATAATGTTGAAGATTTCTTTAAACAAAGGTCTAGGAAGTATGCCATTACAACATTTTCCGCAAAAGAACTCATTTTTTTACTCTTGCGATAGTCCATAAAACGTTTATATGTATATTCGTACTTTCCTCTTGATTTCTTTGGCAATAATTCTAATGAAGCAGTATTCACTGCCTCAACCAGCTCTGGAGGAGTCCCAGAAATGAAAAATTGATCATCACTTATCATTTTATACTGTTTTGCTTTCGGAAACACCAACAATTAAATTAATATGCATCAAGTTTGACAATTCAACATTAATATGTTTCCATAGTAACGCAACCAATTTTATTAAGAATTTCAAAACACCATTTATTTGTGAATAAAATTATTCTTGATTTTTTCAAAATTAATCAATATGTCGATTTTTAAACGATTTTCGGAAAATTACTATGTTTATCTCGTAGGAAAAGCCACATTCCTGGGCTCTGTGTTGCTAAGTCAAGGCGCAAGCCACAGTCGTCCAGGAATGTTATGCATTTCCTACTCGATAAACAATGTACTATTTTTCATAGTAATGTTGAATATAAATAATCCAACTGTATATAGGGTGTCCCACTAAAGTTGGCCAATAAGAAAAACTAACTTGTAATAATAAACGATATTTTAAATACACAAATGTCTAATTAATTTAATATCAAAGTTGCTAAGCATCTAGCAGGGTTGGCAATAATTTGTTTCCACGGATATCATATTAAGTAGGCATCTAACGTTTTCTTCCTAATAAAATTGTTATTTGAAAAAAGAGCTATTTTTGTGCTCAATAAGCATATAAAATAATGTAAAATGAAAAAAAAAAATAATTATGGGTTTGTTCGCCCTCTAGATGACGCAGGGTAAACTGGTGATCACGGCCCCAGTTGTATCACTAATAAGTGTAAAATTATCTTTAAAAATTAGCTTACGTTGAATAAATTTGGATATAGGGAATGAAGATACAGCAATTTTAAAAATATTTTTTAAACGTTTGGCCTACCCATATTATTGACGATACGAAAAAAGTTTTACGAACATGCAATCTCAAAAATTAATGATATTTTTTAATCTGTTATAAAAAGGCTTAAGAGCAATTATTAGAAAAAAATTGTTAGGTTATATCATAGTAATAGCGGTCGATTTGGCAACATCAAAATATTTCTCGTCAATTTTTCTTCTTAGATATAGTCAATGAAATTTTTTCCCAAAGACATAAGGTTTATGACTTCTATAATATAGTATACCTCGCCAGCCTTAGAAGAACGCCAGGTTGAGTCGATAGGAACAGACCAAAATCCAGAGTGAAAAGTACAAGAAATAATGTAAAGAACTAATAATTTTGCCTTATAAGGTGTCATTTGTTTTCAAGCTATAGCGTAACTTCAAATAAACAAAGTTTCACACCTTAACATTTTTTCAATGAAAGCATAAGCTATATATGCTGCAGTCTATGCGCCCGCACCACCTAGAGGGCCCGCACCACCAAGAGGGGCCCGCACCACACAAAGAGAGGCCCGAATGTTCCAATTTAATCTTCACCGCATTTTTTCATCTTTATTTTTTTGCAAAATAAATTGGAGCTACATAGAGTGTATTATTATTACGTTTGGTTGACTTTTTTTGCAACCCAGCAACACGGCAACCTAATGATGCAATTTCAACAGGTTCAGCATAGGGGACCTCAGATCGTAAATCCCGCCCTACATAAAAGTGTTATTTTCATAAATGTTCAAAAATATCACATTGACCTCCAAGCATTTTCTACTTCGTCTACGTCTGCTTTAATTCTTTGAAATAAAAAAAAAATTAAAATTGGATGACATTCGTTTTTGCATTATTATTTATACTCTCCTGGAGTTTGGTGAGTTCCCCTCAACTCACCATGTATATTTAAAAATTATTTCCAAATACTTTTGTATGAACTACAGAAATTAACCCTGAAATATTTTTAAAACTGAATATTATTTCTAAATTTTATTGAATTCTGATCAAACTAAATACGTTATTAAAAACAATACTTAACTAATGTCTTAACATTTACCCCCGCACTAACACCTCCAACCTCGCTAGCGAAAGCGAGCGCCACCCATCCAATGTGCTCGCGCACCCCACGTCGCACCCGGCCAGCCCGACCACTCCTTGAAGTGCCCGCCGTTCGAATACGTATCGCCTCGTAGCGCGAACACAAACTCACTTCTCGTAAAACACAATAAGAAACACGATTTTTAAAACAATTCGAAAAAGAACACAAAAACTTTACCTCACACAAACCTCCACATAGTTCGAGAACACCCGATCCGTTATTCTCGCGTTTCAACTTTTAGTATAACTGCCGGGTAGTGCCGTTTTGGTCTCCATATTTTGACCGGGACATGACTAGGTTTTTAGAAATTTTCGAGAGTAAAGAACAAGTGACTGAGCCCGAGAATAGGGCCCCGGTTCCAAGGTAAGAAACGTCGTAATTACGTTATTTTACTAAATCGTAACAGGTACAAGTCGCAATATTTTATATATATATCTGATAAAGTAGTCAACATTAATCTGACTTTATGCATAAGGAAAAAGACAATGCTAACAATTCTCCAAACAAAAAAAAAATGGGAAGAAAGTTCATGATTATTTGACAAAATTTTTGTACATGCACATTCAACTTTCAAAGGATATCCCTAAACTCTAACACAACTTACTTAGGCGATATTGCAAACTAAATATTAATATTTTATGTGAAAATGGAAAAAAATTAAATGAGTTTAAAAATTTTTTTTTTGTCTAAATATATCCTTTGATTATTTTAAAAAATATTTAAAAATAAACATATATCGATGAAATTTTAATAACGAGGGTCTTTCCTAATAAAATTTTCATATTGAATTATATTCTTGCCCTTTGACATTTGGAAATGACGGGAATCCCGGATAAAGCTAAAATGCTCCAAGGTTCATGTCAAATCAATTCTACTTCTGATTAAAATATTTCAGATCTAGTGCAAATTAATTTAAAAATAACTTGTCAGTGTTTCCTTTTTTTATATAGAAACGGTGTAAGATTTGCAACGACACAAGAAATATTTGCTATTTTTTTATTAGTCTTAAAACTTTTTTTTTTGTGGTAAATATTGCCTTAAAACTAATTGGTAAATTATAATTTGGATTAAAAGACAAGGATATTAACTTTTATGTTATGTAGATTTACTCTTTACGTAATAATATCCATACATTTCTCAATTATTAATAAATCATTTTATCAATTATTATTAATATTTTTGTATTTTCACATAGAAAATATTAACTATTATTAATTTTAATTAAATAATTTTTAATAATACAGCCTAGCTCAGGGCCACTCAAAATATATCTAAAGTTTACTTATCGGACATATCAACCAGCAAAAATAAGTTATATTGGTTTTAATGCTATATACACATAAAATAAATAGTTTAAAATTAAATTTTACTTGAAAAAGAACGTTCTCGGAAGGTGTTTGACAGTTCTGGAACACTAGCGCCACTGACTACGCCTTAAATTTAATTAAAGACTTGCATGTTTCATTTGTCAAAACATCGTACGCGGACGTTAGTGCGTAGTTTTTAAAATTCTAATATCTATACCTTATAAAAAATATGGAAAAAAGGGAACGCCACAGCTTATATCTAGTGGGATAGTATTACTGCTGGAATTTAAATAAGTCGGTAGGTAAGCCTAAGCGGTAAAACTTGTTCGGGAGGTATTACATAACGATAGTAGAAACAGGTAGATCGGCTGGCTCATCGTGCTAAATGTCTCCTTGTTTGAAGAAATAACTTTCGCACAAGCATATACAATTTTTCCTACGACCACAATACAATGCCCAATTATTTCAACATCTTAACTTACTTACCTGGTTGTAAATAAAAGTAACAGCTCCTCTCCTATTAGCTTAAAATTTTATAGTTTCTGATTTTTTAATTAGATTCATACTGAAAAGGAACCATATTAAACTAATTTTTACTTTGAATAAATATATAGTTCCAAGAAAATAATAAAACTAATAACCTAACCTCAATATTCATTCAGTTAGAATTAGATATCGTTAATTTATTAATTATGAAAGTTTTGTGTGGGATTTCTTGGAAAGAGAATTTTCAAATTATTATTAAAACAAAAATAATTACATAAATCACGTTACTTTACTACGAATGGATACCTATTCTATCCTTGATAATTGTAAGAATCGAAATTAAATCGATACTTATCCCGTTTCTACTTTACCCAAGCAGCTAATATGTTTAATGGGTTTTTTAAAAATGCTCTTTCTTATTTTTTTTAATATTGGTCATAATAGTATATTAAGATACAAGTTTCATAAGACATTATCTAAGAGCACGCGACTAAAGTACAAGTGCTCTAATTGTCTTATGAACCGTGTATTTTATAATACTTTTTCTATTTGGGTCTTTTAAGTCTGAAAAACTTTTAAAAAATATAGTAGATTTTTTCTATTTGAATTAATATTTTCTTTTTGGGTTGGCAATACTTTTACAATTTCGTAAAATGTTACAAGTATCAAATATGCCATGACATAAACAATTGAACACAACAAAGCTTGTTCCCATTCGTTATAATTAAAAATAAACATATTATTAAAGTTAATAAAAATGAGTCTGGAAGAAATCTAGGAAAACTTTTAAAAAGTATATGCAAAACTTTGAGTTATGGTGCGAGCAGAACAAAGTGCAAAATATTTAACAAAATAATAAATAATACTATTGAACAAAATATTGTGTCGACACAGAATCTGACAGGAATAACAATTAATGCCCAGGAAATGTCAACACTAACTATAAATATGTATATATAAAGTAAAATGTATAATACAATATTGAATTAAAAACAAAAATAGTATTTTATTGAATAAAACTGTAGAAATAGAGCATAAACTGGAAGATATTTCTATTATTTTTAGGTTATGTTGTTTTATAGTTGTGACAAGAAATTAGTTGACGGACACCGTCAGCATGTTATATATTTCCGAGTATAAGCATTTCAGATAAATATCTAGTAAAAATGATCTATTTGCAAATTTTTTTTATTTGAAAAGCCACTTCATTATTATTTTGTATTCAACCCTTACATAATTGATGAAAAATTACTTTTAAATATTTTTTTAACCCGTAGCTTCGAAACAAAACACACTAGAACAAAGAAAAGTGTCAGTCAAAAGTTGTAGATAATTTAAATCTGAATAAAAAAGTTAATATTAATTTTTACGATATCTCTGATAGTTATAGCCGTAGAATCATCGCTTTTTGAGAGTTGCTCGACATCTTCGAAACGTCACGAAGGTATTAAATGTTCACTTGGCAACACTGCCTATCGGCCAATTAAGACTCGACACAGGTGTCCATTTATTAAAGGCCTGGTCGAAAAATTGTTTTCGGACCTCGTACGGGTTGTAGGTTGTAGATAAGAAAAAAGTAGTAATTAACTTTCTTGAGCGAAATTTAATGATCTATAACATTTGTAAAAAAAATTTTCCATATTATTTTTCGTTTAAGAGTTATAGACAAGAAAATTATTTTTAACCACATTTGGAGGATTTTTTAACTCTTGTGCAAGGGATAAACTTAAAATAGTACTAGTAGTAAATGTTCTTTCACATTATAAAGTCTACATTCCTTCAAAAAAACAGCTTTCTAACTAAAATTCCTTTTTAAGGGCTTCGTTTATTGGACTCTAAAGATAATTGTGGTTTAGACAGACTTGTTTGCCTTTTACTTTATTAAAAAATTGCATGCTTGCATTGTTTGAGAGAAAGGAACAGCCGATCGATAATTTTCATTATATTTACATAAAGACTGTGCTGTATTATTGATTTATAAACGTTAGGTAAAAAATATGGTGGATATAGTATAGGGCTTCCCATAAGCAACGAACAAATATCATATTTCGTTAATGCGTTAATTGTTAATAAATCGCTGAAAAACGTGATTTAAGTGTTTCTCCATTTTTTGTATTTACTATTTATATTGGCTACGTACAAGAATTTTTGTAGTATGAGTTACTTAGTCCATATAAGCAGCAGAAAATTGGAAAATGTAATTAAAATATGCTTCAAAGTTGTAATCGAAATTGTAAATTTTATGTGCGTCATTAGTGGGGGGGCGATATCTTTATTAGGAGGACCATTAGGAAAAATTATTATATGAACTACTAGTGTTATTTTGACCTCTCCTGTGCGATGGCGAAAAATCGCCTTATATTTACGGAACATCCTGTTTTATCCCATATTTTAGGCTGATATATCTAATGGTGGGAAACATGCCACGGCGGCGAGAAGTTGTATATAAACCAGAAATACTATCAAATACCAATGTATGGGAAAATTATTATTTCCCAGACCATCCGATGATACCTTATAAAATAATGGCGTATTTCGCCTACACAGTAGCACTTTAAATCACTATTTCAGATTGAATGGTACTACCAGGAAAGGAAGCCTTTTCCATTGATAGGATGTCACGACCTGTAGACCGGTTTCGAACTCTTTTGTTCTCGTCAGTACAGGATAGGTGTACATACCTATCATCAGAAAAGACTGTATACTTCACGCTGTATTATCAACGGTAGTCGAGAAAATACAACTTGTAGTGCCATCTCTTAGCAGTCCCACACAATCTGAACAGACGTTATTTGAATAAATCAAAAATAAAAAGTCTATTCTTTTCAGGTGGTATTCATATCAATACAGCGTGAAGTATAGAGGCTTCTCTGATGATAGATATGGACACCTACCCTGTACTGACGAGAAAAAAAGAGTTCGAACCGGTATGCAGGTGGTGACATCCTATCAATGGAAAAGGCATCCTTTTCTTGGTAGTACCATTCAATCTGAAATAGTATTTTAAAGTGCTACTGTGTAGACAAAATACGCCCTTATTGTATAAGGTATCATCGGGTGGTCTGGGAAATAGTAATTTTGCCATACATTGATATTTGATATTAATACCACCTGAAAGATATAGACTTCTTATTTCAGAAATACTATGATTCTGGTAACCAATTTACGAATTTCATCAACCACGAAATTTTATTCACTTTTAATGTATGATGACTTTTTTTTCGTAGTCCGATTTAAATGATTTTTTTTTAACTGTAGATACATATTTTAGTTTCAATTAACTTTCTTTGAATTTTTAAAAAGCATGTTCAAATATACAAGAAAAAAATGTATGTTTTTCCCTTAAGTGTGTTCACACCCTGTAATCTTAAATCTAATACAGAAGCTTTTTTGCAAAGTTTGATCTGCTCTTAACAGTTTACATTGTCATTTGTCTCGATATCTTTGGAAAAACATTATCGCGTAAAGAACGAAACAATATTGAAAATAAAAATAACGGCTATTAATATCCCGAGCACGTACGAAGCTACCTCTATACGCTTTGACATTGCGTGAATGAGGTGTATAATCTCATTTTGATTGATATCATCCCATTCTTCAGCTAGTGCTTCTCTTAATATGCGACCCTAACACCGTAAATATATTTATTTATACAATATTCACAGTCTAAATTCATTCTTTACACCACAAATTCACCAAAATGTTCATTTTCCTCAAAAAATTAAATTGCACTGTAAAAATATTGCCAACTGCGGAACAAACTCCTCAAAACTTTAAACATGTGACCAATGAAGGGAAGTGTCTAATTTTTTTAAATAATAAATACCTTGAAAAGATGTAAATATTAAAATAAAAGTTTATTTTTATAATTAAATCATTAATTTATCTCATCTTACCTTAAAGACATAATTAAAATAATAAGGAGGATACATAATTAATAAGCCTAAAATGCTAAAAATTAATAGGTGGGCTGTGACAAACAACATGCGCCTTAAACCTCACAACATTATTGCGATATTCGGTTTTCAATGAAAATAAATATTGGCCAAAAATACATAAAGAACAAAAATGATCATAAATGATGTGACAAGTGAGCATAAAATTACGACAGAAACAACTTTCTCAAATAAATTTATTTAAAATTCTATCAATAAATGCCATTTCTCGACATTTTTTGGAGAAAATATGAAATTTCACAGTTAACAAAAGCCGTCCCAAGTGTTCCATTTAATTATGTCTTTAGTGAAGCAAAAACTTATGATAAATTTACATTTTACATAAATCGAATAATACAAATTTTCTCCATATGATTCCAACTTTAATTTTGACACTTTTAACAAGTTCCTACTTCAAATTTGAACTGGAAACATAAATATCCCAATTTGGATATACTGACCCAAATACGATATTTGTTTTTCCATATAATATAATAAAGTTTAATGAGCACTTTATAGATGAAAAATATACACTTTTTACTATGCTCTATAAAATTAATACGATTTTGTTGTCCTGTGATATTTAAAAGAGAATGAGGTTTTATTATCCAACTACGTTCGTATTTTGTTAGTTTTAAATTTTAGTTGATGAGTTGTGGTATTTTTAATCGCTTTAAATTCAAATTTAATTTGACAGTTAGGTATTTAGGTTTGTTCGGGTTTGTTCGTTTTAAGGTTAAGACTGTTCTAATAGGACAATTATTTGTAAAAAAAGTGTCCGTAAATGTAATTTTCATATTTTCTTTTAATTACGTCTGACAACAATAACATTAAAGTTCCATAAGAGCATATACCGGGTATTTCAGGAGGAACGCACACCCCTACAATTTTTTTATTGTTTAAATTACAGAAATAAAATATGGTGGGTTCGTATGTGATATTATTTTGCATTTTATAACATGACGGACTCAATTTTTGCACTCCGGTATATCCGGAAATCACCTAAACTTTGAGACAATTTATTAAAAATGCCAATTCATGACAAAAATACAACAAGAAGCGCAAACAGATTTGCATTTATCTAGATACCCATAAAGTCACAATGCTAACAAACAAATGAACATATTATTATTATTTACAAGTTTGAAATCTGCCATAATTTGGTTTAGAAGTAAACCAATTTAGCAATCTAGATGAAAAAATAAAAATACGAACAAAACTGATTATATATGTGCCAAAAAGGTGGTGTATGGTGTGTCGTTGAAGTTGGAATGGTGGTCTGAATCGATATAGCCAAAAATATATTAGGTATTCCATTTAAAAATGCAAAGTTGAGGTCATTTCCGGTTAAACCGGAAGTGACAAAATGGAGTCCGACATCTCATAAAATGCAAAATAATATGACATACACACCCAAGAAATTTTATTTCTGTAATTTAAACAATAAAAAAGTTATAGGGGTGAGCGTTCCTAATGAAACACCCGCTAGTCTGGTAGTTAAATGGAGTTTTATGCCATACTGATCATTATGATCTTCGTAGTTATTTATGTAACAAAATAGGGATTGCAACACTCGCCTTCGGCTCGTGTGCGAGATATTTCCTTATATCGACTTGATTATTCAGAATAAATATTGATTTAAGCTTGGAAGAGCATGACCAAGTCGGAAGATTAAAAAATGTATTACCTTCCTTGAAAAAACGTTAGCAATACTCTTCACTTGATTTTTGTCCAATGACATTTAATAAACGTATTATATTCCCTTTTGTAAGCTTTTTTCAATTTTTCAGGCACAAAATTTGGTGTTGCTTCATTGGCTTTATTAATTTTTTCCTCCGGAGCACATTAAAATAAGTTTTCTGCCATTTTGATGTTTGCAAATATTATTGACAATTGTAAGGTGATAATAACAATGCTACGCCCAGGGAACAAACGACGCGGATGCTGTTTTCATGACAACTTGATATAATAAGCATCAGAGAGAAGTGAAAAATGTCACTTTACAACACTTTTTTTACGTTAAATTACTTTTTTAACTTAAAAATGAACAATTTTATGTATTCATTTGCGTAAAAAAATATAATTTTCATAACGATCGTAAAAATGCATTTTCGTGACCACACCCTGAAAGTTACGAGACGACGTGGTGACATAAAGTTTAATGGCCGGCGCGGCATACTGTCGAAATATTGCGCATTATCAGCATATTACATAGCTCTCAAAAAGCAATAACATTTATATCAACGAAAAAAAAAAAAACTTTTGTCTCAACGATTGTTATTTTCCAGCCCCAAAATGAAAACTTGTTTTTAAGTTATATGATGATCAATCGTGGAAGGTTACTTATTTGTGTTATTTTATCATGTATTTACCTCCCTGTTGTTTTCTTTCCTGTCAAAAATTCGCATAAAAAGAAGTTCCATTAATATGGTGCGCATATCTGTTAGCTCTTATATCCTGGAAAGCAATATTAATTTTTCTAATACTTTCCTTATTATTGAGGAGAGAAAACAATTAAATATAGATTTTCGTTTAAAACGGACTTATTTAAACTATTTATTTATTTATTCGTTTACAAAGAATGTTATGAAGTTAATAAAATATCATTCTTTTTAGGCAGTTTTTCTGTTAATATTTTGTATTCTTCTCTACTTAAAAATTCAGATAGTCGATAAAGTTACTTTTTCTATTTGGGTTTAGTAATGGCTACATTATGAAATGCAAAAAAATTGAATATTAACTTGAAACTGAAATTTTATTTTTTTTTATGTTGCCGGCAAATAGGGTTCGAATTTTAGGCTTACTTTGATTTTGTTGAAATTAGTTTTCTTGGCATTATGGATTCGACAAAATTTTTTTTATAGAAATCTTTAGCATACTAACCTTTAGCCTTGCAAATAGATCACTTTTACTAGATATTTATCTGAAATACGTATACTCGGAAATATATAACATGCTGACGGTGTCCGTCAACTAATTTCTAGTCACAACTATAAAACAATATAACCTAAAAATAATAGAAATATCTTCCAGGTTATGCTCTATTTCTAAAGTTTTATTCAATAAAGTGCTATTTTTTTTTTAATTCAATATAGTATTATGAATATTTCTTTATATAGGTATACATATTTATAGTTACTGTAGACATTTCCTGGGCATTAATTGTTATTCCTGTCAGATTCTGTTCGACACAATATTTTGTTCAATATTTTGAACTTTGTTCTACTCGCACCATAACTCAAAGTTTTGCATATTCGTTTTAAAAGTTTTTCTAGATTATTTTCTGCAATTTCTCGTATTTCTGACGGAGTACAACTTTCTTTCTGACTCATTTTCATTAACTTTAATAATATATTTATTTTTAATTATGACGGATGAGAAGAAGCTTTGTTGTGTTCAATTGTTTCTATCATGGCATATTTGATACTTGTAACATTGTAAAAGTATTATTAACCCAAAAAGAATATTTTAATTCAAATGGAAAAATCTACTATATTTTTTCAGACTTTAAAGACCCAAATAGAAAAAGTATTATAAAATACACGGTTCATAAGACAATTAGAGCATTTGTACTTTAGAAAACTCCCCGCTTCGCGGTTCGTTTTCTAAATTAAACGATCGTGCTCTAAAATAATGTATTATGAACCTTGTATCTTAATATACTATTATAAGGTAGAAAAAATTGAAAAGATGATTTTTTGTTACCTAAATGGTTCCTTTTAACCGTCTTTTTTATAAACTATCGTTATCATACTTGAACTTACGAAATCAATCTAAACAAGAAACTTGCTGAATTTTCTTACATTTATTAAATTAATTTTTCTTCCTTCAGGGGAGGATAAAGACCGTCGACACGACGATCGCTGGGCTGGCCGAGCCCCATCAGCGAGATGGGGCCCCACGGGGCCAAGCCCTGGATGTACAGGGCTGGCCCAGGGCCATGGCCCGGCTACAACCTGATGATACTACCAATTGTGATATTAACGGGACTGCTCAGTACGACGACGATGGTGCACGCCGGGTAAGTATCCGTTAAAATCAAAGATTAGTCCAAAAAATTATGTATTAGTTTATTTAAAACCATGATTATTTCGAAAACACACAATCACAGTCTCAATAAAGTTATTGCGACTGTGACTTTGTATTGTTGTAAATAAACTAACGGTGGGTTCACACGGCAATATGTTGCACGTTTAGTACAGTATTCGGTTTTAACTGAATAAACGGCGGGATCACACAATATATTTTCATTCCCGTAAAAAAATTAATATCCGAAGTTTTCGTCCAGCGGTCACCTTGAGTAGACGTGTGTATTACGAATCAACGCGTTGTTGTTTATATATTGCGAGGGGAGAAAAATGTATAGGAACCATGCTAGAAAGCGTCTTGGCTTACCATAGGCGTACTCGAATAAAAATGTATTAAATGGAAAATAAATAAATACATAGTGTTCATTCCGCAGTTGGATGCTTCATGAAAATTCAAAACTTTAATTTTATTTTCTCAAAATGTCCTTCTGACTGGTAGTATTATTTATGTATTAGTCCTCTCTTCTTTTGCTTGATCCTTCAAATGTTTATTTCTAATTTTGGTCTGATCCACCATGTAAATTATTAGCAAAACGTCAACGTCGGTTTAATAAACAAATTCAAATTTTCCTTCCTCACCACGTTTCACGCCACGCCACTGTAGAGACAAATTTCTATGGGTTTTAACGGCGCTACGAAGAGCGGAACTACATAAGAAATGGAATTAAAGATACATATGATTCTCGAATAAGTTATTACGTCATCGTGAAAATACACTAAATATTAGTTAATTGATAAGTTTAAAATTAAAATCAATGAGTTTTAAAAATTTTTATTTTACCACACAATTTTAAACCTTAACAAAAGTAAAATTTATTTATATTGTATATAAAATGTATTTCCTCCTCTGACCTCAATGCAAGCTTGAAGACGACGCTTCATGCTGTGCGTAAGGTTAGCAATCCGTTTTTGTGGAATAGCCTGCTGTTCCTCGGTAGCAGCGACGACAAGCTCCTGGAGAGTTCTAGAGGGATTTCTTCTAACGCGAACTGCCCTAGAGAGCATATCCCAAGCACGTTCTATCGGGTTCATGTCAGGGGACAAAGCAGGCCACTCCAAGCGATTGATTCCCTCACTGTCTAGGTATTCATCCACAGCTCTAGTACGATGGGGCCGGGCATTGTCGTCCATAAAAACAAAATTGTTACCAACAGCCCTTCTCCACGTCCTAACATGAGGATGTAAAATATCCCTAATGTAGACCAGTCATTGTGCCTTGAACGTGGACTAACTCAGTACGCTCGTCAGACATAATACCTGCCCAAAACATGGCGCTTCCTCCCGCGAATGAAGGCAAGGGGCGAGCATGGGCAAGTTGGGCGGCTCTTGTTGGTTATCTCCAAATACGAATCCGGCGACTATCGTTTACCAGACAAATCCTGATCTCGTGAACAGAATTCCAATATTCTTCGGGTAAGCGAACGTGCGTTTCAGCCCACTACAGTCGACGAACTCGGTGGTCATATTGTAGTTGGGAACTCTTACTGGCCGCCGACATCTTACACTAGATTCAGGAATGCGTCTTCTTAGTGTAGAGATGGATACGCGAACTTCAATTGCATGCGTAACATCTGAAGTTGTGGGACTGGCATAGTACGATTTCTCGGAATTGTTAACGTAACATAGCGGATCTGCTATTCGGTAGTAACACGCCTTCTACCACTTCGTGGTCTGTCTCGCACAGAATTGGTATCTAAATAGCGATTCCATATGCGAGATACATCACTTTGAAAAATCCCTATTCTTTCATCAACAAATCTTTGGAAATGCCCTTCCTCAACTAAAGCTACTATTCTTGCACGATCAATTTCAGATATCACTAGGCGATTCATTTTTACACACTGAACCGAAAAATTTAACTGACAAGCGCCAACACAATACAACACTAAAAATGTTATCTCAAACAAATGTCTTGATAATATTTTTTTTGCTACAAAAAATGGTATCGTTTTAACTGATAAACATAAATAAACATTTAGAAAGAAAACAATTCCTGAAATTATCTTAACATGCCAAAAAAAATCTTTGATTGATTTAGTTTAAGAAATAATTTAAATTCAATTTTTATATAAGAATAAGAATAAGTAACATGCGGATAGCCATATCCTTATATTTGTGTATGCGAGATCAAATTTTACCGGGTACACCCCATTGGGGCTAAACAGAAACGCGATGTATATAAACAAAACATTAATACACAGGTAATAGTTTAAAAAGTAAATTGAAGTCACACACAATTCGTGGAAGATAATTTATTAAGAATGAACTACCTACTTATTAAGTAATCAAGAAATACAAAAATTGCTCATATCATTTGTTTCTCTATAATGCTATATAATTTCGAATGATCAACATTTGCCTGAAAGCAAATAAACACGATGCCCCAATATATATATATATATATATATATATATTTTATGATCAAACACAAGCACTGTAGTATCCATTAGTTTAATTTTGTACATTACTTTTTTACTGCTAACAAGAATCTATCATTGCTGAAGAATCTAAAAACAATTTACAGGAAAACTGTAATTTATCCTTATACAAATATACAGCGTTGGGCGAATGTTCCGTAACGGCCTAATTACAGGAGAATGAAAAGTAATATCAGATCTGGGTTTTCGAGCACCGATAGGACTAAAATTTTACTATTTGATTGTGTATTCCATATGTCAGTAATATCATCAACTTTTAAGGGGCATATTTTTTTAATGGAACACCCTATATATTATTATTTATTCTAAATTCTCACTATATTTAAAACATTTTTTCTATACCATACTATACTATATGTCTAATATACCATGATCAATATAAGGATCAACTATTACGGAATGACATTAAATTTGGTTTGAGCAAGATGGTGAGTCATCGAATTTTGGTATACATATCCGAAACTGTTTGGATGAAACGTTTCCTGGAAGGGGGATAGGAAGGCGAGGGGCACTAAGACTACCATATATCGTACGAAAATTCTTTGGAGGATCTTGCAAATAAAATTTTATATGCTGTTTATACTAAGATATTTCTCAAGATTTGCGAAACATGCTTTCCCAGTTTTCAGAGATGCTTGGACACTGTCAGGTGGCTGAAGGACGACATTTTTTACATTTAGTTAAATGACTTTTTTTTTAAATTATCGTTTATGTAAGAATTGTTATTTATTTTTTAAAATACAATGTATTGATTTCTTCATTTATTTGTCAATATTTCCGGACAGTTGAATTTATATTATATGGGTTGTTATAGAAAGAATGTTTTAAATTTAGAATAACTAATAATATACAAGGTGTTTCGTTTAAAAAAGAAAACAAAGAATGATGTAAATAGGAGATTTGTAGTTACTGAAAAATATATTAAATTTTACCGAATGTACATAGCACTTCGTGCAACAGCAGCAAAGGATCGCTGTTTTATGCATATCACAATGGAAAAGATATTAATCAGTTTTATGAGGTACCATCGTGCCGATAAAAATTAGGAGAGCAAAATTTCTTATTTTCTCCTTGACTATTGGTACACTGGTACCAGTGAAATGTCATATACAAATTTTACATGTCAACATAGATCGTCACTTTATCATTAACTTGTCAAGCACTTTTTTTTAAAATATGCCACAGTTAACCCCCCCAGCAAAAGGCTATTATCTACGGTTGGTTGCGAGATGGTGCTTTTATTAGGGATATTGCAGGCGAACTGGGAGTAAACAGAAATACCGTGTTGTTGCCAAAACAAAAAATAGCAAGGCATCGAACTATTATTACTAGCAGTTTCAGGTTCCCCTAGAATGTTTGCTTACGATGAAAATAGAAAAATACTAATTATTTATCAAGAAGTAATAAACAGGAATGTTCAATGACTACATATTAAAAAAAATTTGTTGCTACGACAAATCTTGTGATTGTATATTTTTTACGTGCTGTTAAATTTATTTTATTATTCAGTTTTATTTAAATTTTTTGGCGACATTAAATATATGTACTTTAAATAAAGCATTTGACTTTTTCTTAATAAAAAATGCGTAATGCATTTAGTTCCTCCATATAAACTTCCGCTTAACCTTATAAAACAAGTAACATATTCTGATGCCACCTCGTATCGCAAAATACAAACCTTAAATTATGTAAACTAGGTTACTTTCTAAAAGTTAGATGTTTTTACCTTTACAGCTGTCGAGCACATTTTATAGTCCATGAGATATGTATTTCCGTTCCCAGTTTTGAGATTTTGTTGTCCTAGGTGTTTATCGGCACGATCGATGGTACCTCAAGCAGTAGCTAATTTTCTTCAACTTGAAAATGTTAACTTATATCGATGATTTGATTAAAATCAAAATATGAGTAATTTAAATATTACTTTTGAAAAAATGGTTTCACTTAATCGGAATATTTTTATAGAAACATGTATATGTCGGCGTCAATCAGTGAAATCCATCATTCCCTGAAAGGCCTAGTCATTTCACGTATTGCCGGCAAATAGTGTAACTAACGTTTGGTACACCTTTTGCCTAAGAGTATCAGGCATTCCCTGTAATGACGGAATTCTTTCAGTCAAACGCTGTACTTCACTAAATGATTTAAGTTACCCTGTTTGCCGGTTTTAGTCGAACGCTGTAATTGTTGTTAACATCTGTGTAGTGATTTTTTTTTTGAAATTGAAATGTCGAAGCATTCAAAATTGTTTTATAAGAAGTTAGATAACTATTACTGCAATTAAAGTAAAAAAAACCTTGGATTTCAAACATAACATAACCTCAAACTACTTCCTGAAAAGTTTGTATCAGTACGAGAAGCTGTGCAGTCGCTTTTACTTTCCGGAGGTCAAGGATATTTTAAGTGTTGCAAACCAGCGAAAAACAATGTTTGTCAAACAAATGCGTTTGTAAAAAAAAATTCTTTGGAATTCAAGGTGTCATAATAGCGCACCTTACGCTAATAAATAATGAGAAGTAATTAAATGGTTTGCCATTATAAACAGTCGAGCTGCGAAATGATTACTTGATCAGCAAGAGTTTAGACTTGGTCAGAAACAAACATGTCTAGAAGCAGTTTACTTCAGAGGTCCCAGGGCACTGTCAATTTATGTAACTTCCTTATGTTTTCTTTTGCGGAATACAGAAGGAAATCGGCTACGAAAGGTGTAGCGGGGTCGGGTTTTCACTTGTTCTCCCAGGGCACTGTCACGATTCAGAAATGTTTGCTGTCCATAAGTTGATGACCAACTAGCCATTTTGGCTGACCGATTACATTTTTCTGCAAAAATAAGAATATTTTGCTAACCAGTTAAATAATAAACCATATTAGCAGTCATTTCCTTTTAGATTTTTGTATCTAGCTATTATGTTGTTTCGTTCCTATTCGTTCAATGAATTTTTTTTATAATAAGTTATAGATAATAAATGAGTTTATGATAATACCTACATACATCATATTTCAAGACATCCAATTTTAAGAAAATTCCTGATAATAATTAGTTATTTACAAACCTTTTAAAGTAAAATATCGTATTTTCATGATTGACTAAAACCGGCAAACAGGGTAACTTAAATCATTTAGTTAAGTACAGCGTTTGACTAAAAGAATTCCGTCATTACAGGGAATGCCTGATACTCTTAGGCAAACGGTGTTTGCCGACAATACGTGGAATGACTAGGCATTTCAGGGAATGACGGATTTCACTAATTGACGCCGACATATACACATTTTCAAATTTTTTAAAAATTCTGAGAGGAATAAAGTACATAAGAGAGTATTTTTTTGTGTGTCTATTGTGTATGCTGTAGTTGCAATACTCATGCTTATGAAATACATCAACAGTTTTATAAAGACAAGTAAATGAAACGACGCGCCGTGACACAATTCCACAAAAAGAAATCGACCCGCTGAATGAATAGCTGTATTCCTATCCCGCAAAACTTGCTAAGCTAATTCATAAATTGAAGTTTTTATCTGGGTTTTCGACGAGCTGTCGATATAAGGCGCTGTTCAAATAAACCCTCTCTCCTTCGTTCTATTTGAGTAGCTTGGGCAAACAGCTCATATTTGTTTTGCAGAAACACTTTTGGTTTTGATTTATGGCAATCGTAAGCGAAAACGGCTTTTTGAGAATCGTTTATTTATTCTGATGTTGTATATTATACGGATTTTTCATTGGCAGGAAATTATTAAAAATCGCGGAATCCGTAAATGTCATAAGTTGACACTAAATCATCTAACAAAGAAATGTATAGGAAAGAAAAACAACAATTATCTTTATTTACAGCCTTGCATGTAATAATGACATTTCATCTATCTTTAAAAGCTGGAAAGTTGATGTTTTTACTTTTACTTTCCACCCGGATGAAAAGTAAATTATTTTTTTATAATTTTTTTTTTAAATCGATATCTCAAAATAATATACGATCACAGTAATACAACTCATTACACAAATTTAACGACAATGATTTTTTCTTGATTTTTTAAAATAAAACTAATGACATTTATAAAAAATAAAAAATTAACGTGGTTTTTGTTTTACTTGTTTACATTCAAAATTGCATTGGCATTATTGTAGGCAGTCACGGATATGTTAAAACCTTGCTGAAAATCTTGTTTTGAAAGGTTTAGATCATGATTATTTGAAGTTAAAGTAGTGAGTGAGTGAGTAAAATTTAAACTTTGCTTTGAATCAAATTTGCAGTATTAACTTGAGTAGAGACAAAACTACCCCTCAGCTACTCTACTAAATTTCCAGCCTCCTAACCGCTTAATTTGCATGAGGACGCCATCGTTATTTGCGAGCAAAGTAGCCGCTGTTCTTCTGAAACAATGGCCAGTAGAACCTTCAATATTCAGCATCAGAAAGGCTGCAATTTTTTTTTTGGAAACTGACTTAAAGTGTTATACCCATACATTGTTTAGTAATTTTGCTATCTATCCTGTAGATTTTTCCGAAAAGTTATGTACTTCTTAAGTGGTGCAATCATAAATGATCATGGCTGGTACGTTTTGCTATTTGATATTTCAATCGCGACCTTTTCTTCTAAAAAGTGAACGTCTGTTGTTTTCACTTTGTATAAGTCATCTGATCGGCAGGCGCCTGAGACACCAATAACAAATGCGACCTACAAGTGTATAAAATAACAAGTTAATATAGAAATGGTCAACCTTTAGGCCTAAAATACTTTTTGAACAAGATATTCCATAGGTGCTTGTTCCAAAAAAGTTTCAATATTCTCCATAGACAGTGTGTTCGATTTTTTCGGCTGTATCTTTTGTTTTGACTTCTTAAAAATGATACTAGCTTTGCCTATTTAGATATGTCTACTTTTTCCATAATTGATAGAGTGATCCTAAGCATTTAATATTGTGACAAAATCGTTTATATTTCTGTCTAATTTTTCAATGGAAAAGTCGAAATGACATTTATCCTTTATTAATAATTATAATTCAAAATAACAAGATGTCGTTGTAAATAAAATAGTATACAAACCTCGGTGAAAAGTTTCATTACTGTCTCGAGATTTAGTTCACCTCACCGCTTCGCGCCTCGGTTAACTACCGACTCTCGACAGGAATGAAACACTTTCCACCTCGGTACGTAATATACTATTACGCCCGAGATATGACAAGGTATTTAACTATTTCAAAGAGTTTTTTAAAAAATTACAAAAAATAATTTACTTTCCATCCAGGTGGTGGTGGTGGAGGAGCAAAGTAAACGTAAAATAACGTCAACTTTCCCCCTTTCAAGATGAAATGTCATTATTATATGCATGTTTGTAAATAATATACTATTGCGTCTTCCTCGCTAATATTTATTTTCTAGTGATTTAGCGTTTTCAAATAAAACATGAACTAAATAATATGTTTTTTTAAGAAATACGTTAGCCAATCAACTGATTGAAACAACAAAATATTGGAGGGTACAAAATAATAAAGGGAAATTGCAGAAGGACTATTTTTCAGATCAAACGGGTAGCCTAATTGCCTGCCTACTGTAATATTTATTTAAATAAAACACAAGAAACTTACATCTTCTGATTTTAATTGTGAAATAACTTAAAATTCTTGGGTTTTACATTTAAATTTAACTGAAAGTATGCAATCATTCCTGAGGGAAAACTGCAAGCGCATAATTTGCGACACACTTCTCACGATATGATCTCGGAAATTTTTAAAAGAACGAGAGTTCTTGATGGAAATAAATGGTTACTCAGTGGTTCAAGAATAAGGTTAAATAAACCTTGAGATCACTATTCACTAACCACTATTCAGAGGAAGCAGGTAACGTGTCACTTCCTTATGAAAGGAAGGAAGTAAAAATCAATCAAACTAATTTTATTTAACTTATTAGTGTTAACTTATTTTCTAAATTATCAATTTTATTTCGTGGACGATTATTGGACTATGAAAAATTCATAGAAATTTTTATTTAGATATTTGGCTCCTATTCTATATTTTTATATACGACCCGCCACTGCTCGTAATATAAAAATACTATAATATTGTGCAAATAGCAATACAGTGTGGTACGGAAATTATTTATTATTTTTTTTTATGATCAAACACAAGCACTATAGGAAAAATCCTTTAAGGCACTCTGGGAGTGGTGCGTGTGCGAATAAAGCGATTCACGATGAATCGTTGGAGGTTATATTCGTTGGGAAAAACGACCTCGGGAAGGTCGTTCCATAAGGATGAAGTCCTCCAGATGAAAGAATTCTTAAATAATGAACTTCGAGGAGTACTAAGCTTAACCACATATGGATGGGCGGAGGTGGTGCGTTGTGTGTTTCTGTTATTTAGTTATTAAGAGGACAAGTTCAGCCGAGCACTTTCCATGGAAATATCTATAAAAGAGAGTCAAATCCCCCAACCTGTCTTCGATGTTCTAGGCTGTCGAGGCTCCTCGTTAGCTCATTGTCTCCGATCACACGAATGGCCCTCCTCTCGATGGAAGAGTATATTTGGGTGCAGAGCTCCAGACATGAGAGTAGTACTCTAGTGATGATCGATACTGAGTTTTGTATAGTATGAAATGTTGTTGAGGTGTGTACAATTTTTTGGTTCGGAAGAGTACACCAAGTTTCCGAGAAGCTATCTTGGCGGGTTATCCCAAGACCAGTGGCTTCTTCCACAGGAGCACATGCGCACGTGCACCCCCAAACCAAAACGAATAAAAAATACTAATTTATATTCATTGAATATTATTTATCGTATAATGTGCGACCCTCCCTAATATTTTATCGTACCGTCAAACTAAAAAAGTCCGATCCTCCCTAATATTTTATCATCCCGTCAAACCAAACTGTATAGATCCGACAACCGTGCCTCGGTCGAGGTAAATGACGATTATGACCACACTTGCTCGCACATGCGATTAAGTAGTGTAGTTTCTCTGTAGTAACAGGTGGTGGGTGGCAGCGGGGGATAGCGGGGCTATGGCGAATTAACATGGAAAAGGCGCACAGTTTTTATTTAAGAATTTAAACTAAAACACTGAAAATATTGAGAATGCCAACTTGTCAGTCTCGTGGCTCGGTTCGTTCTCGTCATAAATCAGTTAACTTGTTCTCGTCTTGGTTGCGCCTAATGACGTAGCCGTAGATGGCGTAGTGGCATTAGACATCATTCGGTTTCCTTGATAATTCGTAGATGGCGGTAGTAGTATTTTACACCATTCGGTTTTTTTGATAGCTCGTAGATGGCTTTAGTAGTATTAGTAGTGGACTGTATAAATATTGTTACGAGGGTTGCATGCGACGACGTTAAGATCCGACAGCTGCACACACTAAGATTACCGTTCTTAATTTAAAATTAAAAAATAAATAAAAATATGTTTTGCCTAACGCATCTTCTTATTACTTCTTTTCTTTCTACATTTCAAACACCTAGAAAGAAATTGTTTGGTCGTTACACAAAAATAAAATTTTAAAAATAATTTCAACATACTTGTGAACCCCATCTATCATAGGTCACGAGCCGCCACTGCCCAATACATATTTCCTCCCAGATTGACGCCCAACAAATTAACAGATGAAGCCAGTGGGATTGCGTGTCCTGCCACTATATTTAAACTTGCTAATCCTGATACGAAAACAAATTAAAGGGATCTAATCATAACTTTCGCTTTGCGATAAAGTAAGAGACAACTCACCAGCAGTATTTTTTAATTTGATATAATTGAATAGGGTACAAACCCGAGTTAACCCATAATTTTTAAACGATAAATTTAAAAAAAAAAGTGTTTCTCTAAGACACCCAAAGACCCTTTTAAACATAATAAATCATTTTCATAACACCCTGTATATACCTATTAGGTATATTTAAAATATTAAATCAAGCGAAAAATTCTTTCGGAGCACGACTTTTATCTGTTCATCTATATCACTTAAATTGAAGACATATTTAATCAGGGTGTAGTCTCTAAATATTGACAGGCGGCCTGTCGATGACTTTGATAAACGCTAATTTGGAAATTATGTTGTTCAGTTGTTGGAGTTTCCAATATTATAAAGATATATTTCTAGAAAAATTCTGTTTCGTACATGCTTGAATAAAATAACAATACTTGAAAAATATGCCGGTTGGTCTTTATTTAAAAACTATAACAAATTTGGTATACAGTGACGGGCAGAATTTACGCAGCATGGTACGTCCAAAAGCCATTGAACAGTGGCGTTCGTCTTTAGCGGCTTGACGAGAAATTAAAAACAAATTATATAATAGCAGAAATTATCTTAAATGAAAAGTTATCAATAGTATTCCACTGAAGAAGACTACAGATGCTTACCAGTTGAAACGTTGTAATATGATTAAATACATGTGGGAAATCTCCCGGATATGAAGAAAACACGTGAAAAGAATACTATAGGTTCATATAAACTTCTTTCGTATCGGCCTCCTCTTCGGAGATATGGGCTCCCAAAGAGCACCAATGGAATCAAGTTTTTTACACATAATTATTGAACCACCTGGTATATTTCAATTATTTTTTAATATGATGTATACCAGGTAAGACCCGTCCAATTATTATCCAAGAAACTGTTGTGAATTACTCACAGCTGCAGGGACGGACTAGCTGTAACACTCATGGGCCCATTTTTTTTACGCCCTGTATGATGAGAACTTTAGACAATGTTTTTTACATACCTTTAACTATTGGCTAAAAATTAAGTACTCTTCATTCATGTCGCTAATCCTAACTGTTTTCGAGAAAACGTCAAGCACAAGCACTATAGGAAAAATCCTTTAGTGCACTCTGGGAGTGGAGCGTGTGCGCAAAAAGTGATTCACGTTGGTTTTGAATCGTTGGAGGTCATATTCGTTGGGAAAAAGGACCTCGGGAAGGTCGTTCCATAAGGATGAAGTGCTCCAGATGAAAGTATTCTTAAATAGTGAAGTTCGAGGAGTACTAAGCTTGACCACATATGGATGGGCGGCAGTGGTTCGTCGTGTACTTCTGATATTCGCCGCTCTGGGCGGAATTAAGAGGGCAAGGTCAGCCGAACACTTTCCATGAAAATATCTGTAAAGGAGAGTCAAATCCCCAACCTTTCTCCGATGTTCTAGGCTGTTGAGGTTCTTGGTCAGCTCGTGGTCTCCAATCAGACGAATGACCCTTCTTTCGATAGAATCCAGTAGCCGAAGAGTATGTCTGGGCTTTGTATAGTGTCAAAAGTTGTTGAGGTGTGTACAACTTTCTGGTCCGGACGAGTACGTTTCTGAGAAGCTATCTTGGCGATTGCCACAACGTGGTTATGCCAAGAAATATTTCCTCCCAGATTGGGATTGCGACTGCAATACTTAGATGCGGTTACTATAAACATCATCATAATATCATAGGAAATATTAGCGGGCAATAAAGTTCATAATGCCCTCATAATGCCCGATAATTAATATTAAAGAAAATATTGAACGAAATTTGTATTTATTTTTATAGTTATTTTTACATAGTATTATTCTGTTTTCCTTATGCTAAATTCTTGACTTTTCCTGAGAAAGAAGCTGGGACCAACTGTGAAATTTTGCGACTCAATTGTTAAGTTTACTGATATGCATCATTAATTAACAAATTTTCTTTTTCGGTAACAGAGCTAATTGCTTTTCTTTCCACTTTATTACTCCCCGCTACGCTAGTACTCTTTCACTTTCCGTGTAGCTCAAGGGTTTCAAGGGAAGCACCACCCTCGATAGGAAATGTGGACGAGGTACGACGTTAGGCAATGTCCTGTATATTCCTTGGCGTTTTCTAAATTAAGAAATTTTGATATATTATAAGGAAAAATCCGCGTTCCCTAATTCCTGCCTTAATGCAAGGTACTGTCTACCCAATTTTAAGGCATCTGTTTGATCTCCTTCGATTATAGCAAAACTTTTTGGCGTAGCAGTTTTAGTTTCCTAGTATCCTCAATATTACCAACGGTCATTTATACCATCTCATTCAGCCAAAAACTCCCATTACGAATGCAGCAGGAAGGTATCATTCGGCGCCTTTTTGATAAAGGTTAAAACTTGTTCATCTTCCCAAACCTTTGACTTTTTAGGAAGATGTCCCTTTGATTTAACTTTGAAAAGTGCTATTAATTAACATTATCTTTAAATATTCATGTTTTCCTTTAATATAAGTTCAGACTTCACCTGGGAATATTTTGTTGAAAGGCCATTTGGTATATTTTTCCGATTAAAATAAAGTAAAAATAATTAAAAATTATTATTACCAATAAGCAAAAGGGTTACATACCAATTCCTGCAAGTAAGCCATCATTTCTGTTTCAGCAACCACCGTAATTTGGCTTTTTATTTTCCATTGTAGAAAATTTTCATACTCCTTGTCGTACAGAACTTTTAAACTTCGCCGGTAATAATAAGTTTTTCTTAGCTTTTTCAGCATTTTCTTAAATATTTTGTGGAATTTCCACATTTTCGTTTATAAAATACTAAAAATTAGCCAAAATAGTTAAAAAAAAATGCAGGAATTTAACTAGGTATTTCAATTTTAAATAGATGACAAATAAAGTATTGTATACACTACAGGCGTTACTAGACTATAACGCCCATCAGGCAAAACTATGCTTTCCGGGAAATTATAGTCTTCTTAACGCCATTAGTACATTAATAACTATTACTTGTTTATTCTGCATTAGTATACATATTAGACGATATGCAGTTCGAATTTTAATGATTCCCTACTGTATCTAGGCCTCTGATTCACTGTGACCGAATAGAAGTGAATCAAATTCCAAAAATAAAAACACTAATATTTTTTTCTCAATTTTCCTTTTCGTTCGTTACCAGGGCCATTCCCGAGGGGACCTATAGATTAACGTGGGATCCGAACTCCGATTCTCGTTCATATGTTGCGTCCCCCAGGGATATCAACGCTTGTTTTATCGCATTGCGGTATGACCTACCGATTGGGGAGTACGTATCGTCGTCTCCTGTACTCAAGATATCCGATCTCACCCGGCCTGGATACCGTCGTAAATGAGATAGGGATTAGGGGATGGTACACGCCAGACAGAGAGGTTTAAACCTGCGAACTCTGTACTAATATAATGAAACACTAATCATTATATTTGTGCTTTTAAGTTAATAAAATCGTTGTATTTGGTTCTATAATATAAAAAATTGATTCACAGAAAGAAATTCATAGAAATAAATGCAATAAAAACATTTTTTGCACCTCATATTTAATAATTGCGTAATTACTTGCGTTAATACTTTAAAAGCACAAATGTTTCTAAGATTGTTTCCACCAGTAATTAATTTGCGTTCTTTCTTTTTTCATTATACTCACTTAAAGAAAGACCAAACTCATTTATCATTTCACTTTACAAAAACGTTAACAAAACGGAACAAAAAATGGATGACGCACAAGCATAGTCCTTAATCGAGCTTTTATATCGAAAAATAACAAAAAACTTAATGTTAACTATGAATGTGTAAACTATTACATGCTTTTTTAAAATAGATCAAACATTTTCAGTATTATCGCGCCTTCAATTGTTGTAAACTCTTCTCATTTATTTTAAAGTAGGGGCCGGATGGGAAAGGTGGGAATGGAACTATCAAGAAAATGCATCTTTTCCTCTTGGTAGAATGCCAACACCTACAGGTCGGTTTCGAACCCTTTTGTTCTCGTCGGTACAGGGTAGTTCAACATATCTAACCATCAGAAAGGCCAATAGCCGGGAAAATAACTATTTAGTGTTATTTGTTTGTCCTTATACAGGGTGTAACAATTGTGGTTTCGGAAACGGTAAGGGATACGAAGTGGGTTAAGTCAGGGCACAGTTGTGTAATTATGGGCTCAATGATATGCCGCAAAAAAAAAACAAGAACAAATATATGGGCCTCCAAAATATTTGGAAAAATCAAAAATTTGTTGTTTTTATTTTTTCCTGTCTTTGTTCTAAGAGATGTCCAAAAATAAATTTCACTTTTTATTCTCCTTAAAATGACATCATCAGATCTCATTTCATCTTTGGGTCACCTTCATCGACGTATTTTTTTTTTAATACGGGCCTGGATTTTCTGTTTAAATTATGAGAAAGGATATCTACGATCGACAGTTATTAATACAAATAAAATTTAACTCTTACGCCAGCACCTTTTAAGACTTTTTAAAAAAGGGATTGAGTTTTACACTTGCGAATTAACCCTAATTTTTTAAAATAAGAATAAATTTACAGGCCCATAATAGGGGTACTTTAATGAAGATGGTCTATATAATGAACAAAATTTCGGAAAATCAGTAAGTTATATACCGCTAAACCTAAATTATTAGTTCCTAATTTGAATAAGAAAATACAGGCCCGTATTTAAAAAAATTAGGTTGATGATGACGAAACGTCTCATTAGAGAACTGATCATGCCATCTTGTGAAGAATAGAAAGTAGCAATGAGAAAGTGAAAATGATTTTTTCACATTTCTTCGAACAAAGTCAGGAAAAAATTAAAGCCGAAATACAAAATTCTGGATTTCTCCACATATGCTTAAAGCCCCTATATTTATTTTTGGGCCCATATTATTCGACCCATGGTTGGTTGGTTGGTTAAAGGCGGGGGTCGGCTTAAAGGCCCGAACTTCTATCACTGCAGCCTTTCAGCTTATTGTGTACCCCGATCCTGTTAGAAGATGTTTGTTCCTTCTATGAGGTCCAGTAACCTTCTACCACGCTTGTCATGTGGGAGGTTGTCACCATGTTGTATGTTCCCGAAGATATTTTGTCTTCTACGAGACAGTGCTGCGCAGCGGTATACTATGTGTGAGGCGGTTTCATTCTCTTCGCCGCAGAGTCTGCATTCAATGGATCCGTTGTTTATACCCATCCGTTGAGGGTGTTTTCGCAAGTGACAGTGGCCTGTTAGCAGAACCATCACTTGGTTCAACTGGGGCCGCGTCAGGGTTAGCATCCCATTCGATAGTATTTTCGATGATTTTCCAATTACGGCCAAATGCGTGTATTTGACCAGGTAACCCTTGCCATCGAGATAGATGAGGCTTTGTCGACCACCTATCAGTCATTCATTTCAAAGGCCGGTTCGGTGCCTCTGAGACTTTGAGCGGATCCGGCTCACGCTAGTTCATTCGCTTTTTCATTTCCTAGTATCCCAGAGTGACCAGGGACTCAAAAGAGCTCTATCTTGTTCCCTCTGGCCGCCAGTGCTTTTAGGTTGGAATGGCACTCCAGTGTAAGTTTTGAAATAAACCGATTGGAGGTCAGAGACTTAAGAGCAGCTTGGCTGTCCGACAGGATGTAAACTTTTTCGTTGTGGTAGGCCTTTTCAAGATTTTGTAGTACACATGCTTATATTGAATGAACTTCCGCTTGGTATACTGTGGCGTAGTTCCCCAGAGGAATGATACCCACCCATAGTTACGCAACTTTGCCCCAATTTAACCGAGTACGTATCTCTTACCGTTTGTTGAGTTTGACACGGGGAAAAAGGAAACATATTCTATTTATTCTCTGTTACAGCCACTGAACCGTTGAGAGATGCAGAGAGTTTTCTGTTTCTACAGAATATACCCTCGGCATTGGTCTTCTATAAGACTGGGTAGGCCAAAGCACCGCGAGATGTCGCGGCGAGATCTATACTCCTTTCGAAATTAATATTATTGTTTATTTTTATTTATATAATATCAATAACTTTGTACAAGAAAGGGTGAATCAAATAAGGGACCAGAGTCTAAACGGTTACTTTAAGTTCATTTCAAACTATTACTGAGACATACAAATAATTAGACTTTATTAACAGAATCTGCAAATATTTTCAAAACCATCAAACATTGGTTTCACTTTACTTCGCTTTTGTCCATGGTAAACTGTTTTTTGCTACTGTCATTTGGAATCTTAAATATGTCACATACTTCATACTGTATATACAGGGTGGTGGTGGAAATGACTTATTATATTTAAACCGACAAATCCTGAGATGAAAATAAATTGAAGAAAAATAACCTTAATTATTATACGAAATATATACTTTATATGAAATCTGAAAATTTACGTGGCCGCTACTGAGGACGTTCGCAATCAATAGTTTATTGAGGCGGTGTTGTCATATATTGCAACACCGAATTGTAAGCGCACGTGTTCAGTTTTTGACAACAAGACATCTTTGACCCGCGCCATAACTTCTTTTTCAAACTTTTCAGAAAAAAAATACTACAATTTGATGGTACATACTCTCTTATATTCGATCTTATAATCCGTTTTATAATTAAATTCCATAAAGAAATAAAACACCAAAAGTATGTTTTGCAACAGAGCCAACAATAGGTAATATCACACAAATTTGAAATCACATAACAATATTTCTTATTATGAATTATTTCAGAACGGAAAGAAATCGGGTAATGCTACCACTAACAAAACCTTTAAAATTCGTATACATCAAGCACGTGGAACCCTCGACAGAGTCATTCCACTTCTTACTCTCGAAACATACTGAAGCAATGATAGTCGCGCGCGGTAGGTATCCAAGCAAGGGCGAAATATGCGGTGTGATCTGATAACACTGTTAGTATACTCTAGTGACCCGCATTTGCTAACTTAATCCAGATGAAACGGCGCGACAGTATGTGGGTAAAAAGGTTTTTACCTTAGTATTATTTAGATATTCGATAAAAAAAAGTATGTAGACTTTCTCTAGGTCACCCTAGGAGTCACCCATTTAAATATAATAATATCCTGTATTGTGGATGCTCTTGTGGAACATTAGTTCGGATTGCACCCTCAATGCAAATAAATAATATATAAATAAATAACCCTGGCATGATCGACCCAAATAAATAGATATGTAATATTTTTGTCCAGAACTGTATTTCCAAAAATGATTGCTTTCCTCGAAATCACCCATTATCACGGTCGGGTACACTTAGTAGCGTAGCCCATTAATAAAATACTTTCTTGCCAAAAATTGTTCGGTTCACGGATCCGCACACCACTCGGTCGCCCGTTTGGCGGGCGTCTTCTAACCCTCTTTGTTTGCTATAAATTAGAAGCGAGATTTTTAAAATGGCTCAGATTTTATAATCCGTCTGTGATTGTCAAGTTTTTCTATTAAAGTTGTTATACAGGATGGCGACTATTTAATTGTGCATTTTTTGAAGCTCTTTTAGAATAAAGTTTTGCCTAATTGTTTTTGATTCATGAGATACAGGGCAATTTGTTAAAATCGTTTGAAATTAATTTCTTTAACTCGAGAGGTTTTGATTGTAGAAAAGAAGCCCTTCTTTCCATTTTTGATGTTAATCCATTATTGACATTTTCACGGCAACTTGACATTATAAGCATTCAGAGAGAAGTGAAAAAAATACGTTATGGCACATCTTTTAACCTAATAGTGTATTAAGATACAAGTTTCATAAGACATTATATTAGAGCAGGCGTTTAATTTAGAAAACGACCCTCCAATTGTCTTATGAACCGTGTATTTTATAATACTTTTTCTATTTGGGTCTTTAAAGTCTGAAAAACTTTAAAAAATATAGTAGATTTTTTCCATTTGAATTAATATTTTCTTTTTGGGTTGACTTTTATAATTTAATAAAATGTCACAAGTATCAAATATGGATAGAAACAATTGAACACAACAAAGCTTCTTCCCATCATAACAAAAAACAAATATATTATTAAAGTTAATAAAAATGAGTCAGGAAGAAAGTTGTACTATGTCAGAAATACGAGAAATTGCAGAAAATAATCTAGAAAAACATTTAAAAAGAATATGCAAAACTTTGAGTTATGGTGCGAGCAGAACAAAGTTCAAAATATTGTACAAAATAATAAATAATACTATTGAACAAAATATTGTGTCGACACAGAATCTGACAGGAATAACAATTAATGCCCGGGAAATGTTTACAGTAACTATAAATATGTATATATAAAGTATTATGTATAATACTATATTGAATTAAAAATTAAAAGACTACTTTATTTAATAAAACTTTAGAAACTGGAAGATATTTCTATTATTTTTTGGTTATGTTGTTTTATAGTTGTGACTAGAAATTAGTTGACGGACCCCGTCAGCATGCTATATATTTCCGAGTATAGGTATTTCAGATAAATATCTAGTAAAAATGATCTATTTGCAAGGTTAAAGGTTAGTAGTTTAAAGTTTCCTATAAAAAATTTTTGTCGAATCCATAATGCCTAGAAAACTAATTTCAACGAAATCGAAGTAAGCCTAAAATTCGAACCCTACTTGCTGCCAACATAAACAAAATAAAATTTCAGTTTCATAAAGTGGAAGGTTATTCAAGTTTCTTGCATTTCATAATGTAGCCATTATGAAACCCAAATAGAAAAAAGCTTTTTTAGAATCCAGTATCGATGTTGCCTAATTGTTGATTCATGAGATACAGGGCGATTTGTTAAAATCGTCTGAAATTAATTTCTTTAACTCTAGAGGTTTTGATAGTAGAAAAGACGCCCCTCTTTCCATTTTTAATGTTAATCCATTCTTGACATTTGTAAGGTAACAATAACAATGCGGCGCCCAGGAAACGAACGACACGGATGCTCTTTTCACGGCAACTTGATATAATAAGCATTCAGAGAGAAGTGAAAAAATTACGTTATGGCACATTTTTTGACCCAAAAATTACTTTTTTTTAACTTGTTAAGAGATGACCATTTGAGTAAAAACATATAGAATTTATAACGATCGTAGCAAAAATATGTTCCAAGGAGATAGACCGGAGGCAAGTTGACCTAAATTACGCAGTACAAGCAGGTAATTTAAAATAGCCTTCGGTGCTTCTAAATATATACGAACTTAAACAAAAAGATACCAGAACAATAGGCAGTAGTCTATAATGGGGGAATTGGTGCCAAATTCTCAACTATTTTCCTTATGGGATATATCTTTTTTTTTTTCTTATGGTTAAACACAAGCCCTATAAGAAAACTCCTTTAGGGCACCCTGGGAGTGGTGCGTGTGCGAATAAAGCGATTCACGTTGGGTTTGAATCGTTGGAAGTTATATTCGTTGGGAAAAACGACCTCGGGAAGGTCGTTCCATAAGGATGAAGTCATCCAGATGAAAGAATTCTTAAATAATGGAGTTCGAGGAGTACTAAGCTTAACCACATATGGATGGGCGGCAGCGGTTGGTCGTGTATTTCTGTTAATCGCCGCTCTGGGCGGAATAACAGGGCAATGCCAGCCGAGCACTTTCCATGGAAATATCTGTAAAAGAGAGTCAAATCCCCAGCCTGTCTTCGATGTTCTAGGCTGTCGAGGCTCTTTGTCAGCTCGTAGTTTCCGATCTTTCGATGGAATCCAGTAGCCAAAAAGTATGTTTGGGTGCAGAGCTCCAGACATAAGAGCAGTACTCTGGTCGAATCTGTGCTTTGTATAGTAGCAAACGTTGTTGTGGTGTGTATAATTTTTTGGTTCGGAAGAGTACAAGAAGTTTCTGAGAAGCTATCTTGGTTATTGCTACAACGTGGTTATGCCAAGAGATATTTCCTCTCTCAGAACGCCCAGCAAATTAATAGATGCAACCAGTTAGATTCCGTGTCCTGCCATGACCATATCCGGTTCTGTAATGTTAACCTTCTTAGAGAAAACTGCTGCCTGGGTTTTCTTAGCATTAAATTCTACTTGGCTACTGTCACCCCAAGCCAAAATTTCTTCCAGGTCTTTGTTGAGGAGGGATACTTCATGCCGTCTGCGATGATGTGCGTCGGCAGCCGATGTTTGTGTATTCAAAGAGGAAGATGAGACAAGTGTACGTGTCGTCAGCAAAGCTAAATATAGGATTTTAGCTTTCACTAGATAGTCATTAATGTACAGTAAGAAGAGGTGGGAGACAATGTGAACCCTTGAAGAACACATGCATTGATGGTGAAGGTTTCTGAATGAAAATTTGCAGCCTTCGTGACTTAACCGTCTGGGAGAGGTATATGTTATTCTTAAAATGGAAAGTATAGAGTTTCCATGAAAATATCTGTAAATGAGAGTCAAATCCCCAACCTGTTTTCGCTGTTCTAGGCTTTATGTAGCACTAGCCCCCCCTGGAACTGGAAGCGAGATAGATATTAGGAGTGGGGAGTTTTCAAGGCTTTAAACAGAACTAAATATTTTTGATATGGGAAGTTGATGCAAATAATAATAAAATCGATATTTATATATAACTTTAAATACTATGTTCAACAAGCAATAAAATTTACACTAACAAAAAAATTGTTACTGGAAATATTTAAATATATAAACTGCCTTCATAGTTATTATTTTAAATGAATTAATGCATTACTACAATAGTAATATACTACTTTAAAATAATAATGTCGTTATTTGGATAATATTAACAGTTAAAATGATCTAATATTGATTCTGTCCTCAATAGTTTGTAAATTTCCCTAACAGATAATTACTTATTTAATTTTAACTAAATAAGTCAACAATGATTGATTAAAGGGCTTGTAAACTTGTAAACCTTGTAAGTCCCCAAAGGAAGCTGGTAAGTCCTTTGAAAGAGATTGAATCACTTAAATAAGGCCTGAAGCACATACAAACCCAAATTACCAATTACTTTTATTAAGTAGTTCAATTACAACGTTTAAAAAGAACTTGAATCAATCAATCAAAACTATAGTAAATTTAATATAGTACAGATGTTATTGTACGATTTTCTATAAAATATAGTATTAATTACATTTTCTATTAATAATCCTTACCAAAATAATATTGTAGATTCACTTAATTTATAAAAAAGTATAGTCATAGTATTTCTAATAAATTTAGTAAAGTCAAGTACATACGAAAATATATTTTAAATTTTACAACGAATCTAAATGAAAATAATTTATTTATAACTCGAGTAGTTAAATATTTCTAAATTTATGTTACATTTTACTGACGACTGTATACTTTAAGTATAATAATAAGTATTGTAAAATGATCAAGTTTTTCTGTTCTGTAAAAATCCTTTTTTACAAGAATAAAAAGCTTAAATCAGAGGCAACGGATCAACAGGACGTCGATCTTCATAACAAATAATGGATGGAAAACTTATACAGGAAACATACCATCGATCGAGGAAGTCAAGTGATGCAACGCGAGGTTTCCATCTGGATAAATGACCACTTTGGAGACTGCGTGTCTCAAAAAAGTTACAGAAGATTTTAGTAAATTTTACGAGGATTTTAGTAAATTTGACAAAAGATTTTAGTAAATTTTACAGAAACTTTTCATATAAATGGTTTACTCACTATTTTTATAATTATTACTAAAAATTTAGGTTAAAGATTTTGAGATCGCCGACGCACATCCTCGCAGAAAGCATGAAGTATTACACCTTAAGAAAGACCTGGAAGAAATTTTGGCTTGGGGTGACAATATCCAAGTCGAATATAACTCTAAAACAACCCAGGCAGCAGCTTTCCCTAAATAGGTTAACATTACAGAACCGGATATAGTCATGGCAGGATACGCAATCCCACTGGCTTCATCTATTAATTTGCTGGGCGTCGATCTAGGAGGAAACATGTCATGGCATAACCACGCTGTGGCAATCGCCAAGATAGCTTCTCAGAAACTTGGTGTACTCTTCCGAACCGAAAAGTTGTACACACCTCAACAACTTTGTCGACCATCACTGGAGTACTGCTCTCATATCTGGAGCTCTGCACATACTCTTCGGCTACTGGATTCCATCGAAAGGAGGGCTATTCGTCTGATCGGAGACCACGAGCTGACGAAGAACCTAAACCGTCTAGAACATCGAGGACAGGTTGGGGAGTTGATTTCTTTTACAGATATTTTCATGGAAAGTGCTCGGCTGACCTTGCCCTCTTAATTCCGCCCAGAGCGGCGAATAGCAGAAATACACGACGAACCACTGACGCCCATCCATATGTGATTAAGCTTAGTACGCTTCGAAGTTCATTATTTAAGAATTCTTTCATCTGGAGCACTTCATCCTTATGGAACTACCTTCCCGAGGTCGTTTTTCCCAACGAATATAACCTACAACGATTCGAAACTAACGTGAATCGCTTTATTCCCACACGCACCATTCCCAGAGTGGGAAAGGATTTTTCCTATAGTGCTTGTGTTTGATCATAAAAAAAAGATAATTTAATGACATTTCTTAATAAAAGTTAATACAGTCACATATAGAGCCATAAATTATGATTAGATTTATTATTTTTATAGTAAATTTAAGATTTTCTTTTCGTGCAGTGTTTGTAAACCCTCAAAGGGCTTGAAGCACTTAAAGGACTTGTAAGTTCTCAAGTCCTTCCCAGCTCTGATATCAAATCGCCCAACGTACTTCCCAAATCGACGTCTTAATAATAAGAATTTCCATTATTAGCCCAATTATTGAAAGTAACTTCAAATTATTGTACTTGTTTGACGATGTGCTCGTTTGACAATATCTGTAATTAACTGAAAACACGACTAACCGAAGAAAATACAGAAATTAATTTCAAATTTTCAATTTACCCTCTTTATCAATAAACCCTTCGTTTCTCAACTACTCGTAATTAAATTACACAGTGGCCCTTTTCATAGCCAGAGTTTTTAATATTTTGCTTAATTAATATCGTATCATAAACTAGATTCAAGCACATAAATTCAAAATACATATCGGGTTTTAAATTATATACTTTTTGAACTCGGTTTTCTTGATTGCGATGCAAAATAGAAAAGGCACGAACGCCGTATAGCAGTCCGATTATTATGTAAATTTGATTAGAAAGAATGACCGGTCACTGGCAGCTTTTGTAACAAGAACTTTATTTCTTTTTTTATTTGATTAAAAATTATTGCGCTTTTCCATCGAATATTTATTTAAGTTCCTCGGTGCTCGTTAAAATATTCCCCCAAAGTAAAATATAGCGAACAAACAAGATATCATATCGCCCAATTTTGATATTGAAAATGATACATTTTCACTAAATGTACATTTTAATTTACAATTAATTCTTGGCATTTATCTTTTTTGATTTGACAGTTATTGGATAAAATGGCATGCCACTTTAAAGACAAAATATTGCCTAATAGAAAAGATACTCTTTACTCTAGTCGATAAATCACATTGTTCAGGCGCAAAACTGAAATTAAAGCTTTTGTAAGAACAAACCCACAAAAAACGTGACGAAAAAAAAATGTACTTCTAGTTCGAGGCGAAATATCTTTCAAACGACGGTATTGAGGTTTTCTGTTGGATAGAAACGTTTGTTGGCAAAAATGTTGTTTAGTTTTTAACATTTTATTATTGTTATTCCAATAAAAAGGGTAAATAAACAAAAGAATATTTTAAATATATAAAATGAAACTAAAGTTGTCTTTGTTATTTGTCACTATATTAAAAGAGATTTGGCGTTACGGCCGTTTCGTAGTACAACTACATCTTCAAGACGCTCACACGAGAGTGAACCCAAACTAAGTGTATATAATATATAATAATATTGAAAAATAATGTTTGGCACAATAGAGTAATAAACTTAAATTAGTGACAAACGGGTCAATATTCATAGAATCTAAGAATGCACATGCCAGATGGGATATTTACAATAATTTTAATAGCGGGGAGTTGCCGAGATCTAATTGTGTGTTTAAGAGGTTAATATTACTGTCTTTTTTATGTTTATAAATTTCAATGTTTTCTTGATGTAAATTTAGTTTATGGCCTTTTTGTTCAGTGTGTAAGATTTGTAGGTGACTTATATCAGGAAATGTGTGGTTTGTATCTAAAAAGTGATTCGCAAAATTAGATGTTCTTTAAATCTCATTTCAAAATTTATTAAATATTTGCAATTTTGTCCGAGGTCGGACCTGAATATGTAAGACTATGAAATTTTTTGAGTTTTCGTTCTTTTTTTATGGGTTATATTTGCGTTATAGCTAGTGTATGTTGTTTTTTATTGATAAGAGAGGTTATTTATTTTAATGTGTATCCATTATTGACGGCAATAGCCAATCATTAGACTTTCTTTAGAAAGTGATAGCGATAGAGCGCTATGTAACATTGATCTATATGCTGCCAATTTATGCGCTTTTGGATGTCCTGAGTCATGTGGTATTGTGATATTTGTAAATGTAGGTTTCCTGTAAATGTCAAACTGTAGTTTTTTAATCGAAATTTTTGATATTCTGAGATCCAAAAAATTGATTGAGTCGTTTCCTATTTTTAGCGTGAATTTAATTTTAGGATGTATAGAGTTAAAGTGGTTTAAAGTACGTTTAAGTTCTTCCTCAGTCCCTGTGAAACACACTAAAATGTCGTCAACATCCCTAAACCAGAAAAATATATTTTTTCAAATTACGTTCAGCGTAGAAGACTAGACTAGACTAAAAATAATAAGAAGCTAAAAACTAATAATAACATGTTTGCCAACAAATGGTTCTTTCTAATAGTTAATACCTCAATACCGTGTCACAAATCACTTAAAAGATATTTCGAAGTAGAAGCAAATTATCAGTTCGTCACTTTTTTGTAAATGAGTATAATTAAACCGACCTTCATTTTAACATATAGAATCACATCTCCAAGTATTCTGATATATTCTCCGAACACCCTCTATATCGAATCATTAACATAACATTAGTGGTCAAAATAGTAAAAATAATAAATTTTGTTTGCGTTAACATACCAAACTATACTTATCTGAAATATCTATCGCTCGTTCATTTACACATCGATTTTAATATTTTTACAAAAATAAACAAGAACAAGTCCGCATTGACTCCCACATGCATTCTAGTTTAAAAATATGTTCAGCCTTGCACTTCTACTAGAAAGTAGTAGCAACTTTTATAATTTAAATGGAACACCCTCGATCAGATAATGTCGAGCGGCCTTCCACTCTATTTCCAAATATTAGTTATAATAGTACAGGGTGTTTCAAAATACAAATATTTTGATTGTTTGAAAATAACACACCATGTATTTTATCTGTGATCATAAAAGCTGTTCAAATTGTCTATCTTCCTATGTGTAATATTGCTATACCTATCTCAAACAGGTCTTGACTTATGATCATTTATTTAGCAAAATTATTACAACTCAATTTGTAAAAGCTTAAAATGACATAACCAATTCTAAGTTGTAGCATTCAAGACGGTATATATTTTTATTGATTTCTTACTAAATTATTAAAAGTTTCAAATACCAATGTATGGAAAAATTATTATTTCCCAGACCACCCGACGATACCTTATACAATAAGGGCATATTTAGTCTACACAGTAGCACTTTAAAATACTATTTGAGATTGAATGGTACTACTACCAAGAAAAGGAAACCTTTTCCATTGATAGGATGTAATAACCTGCAGATCGGTTTTCTTTTGTTCTCGTCAGTACAGGGTAGGTGTACATACCTATCATCAGAGAAGACTCTAATACTTCACGCTGTATTATCAACGGTAGTCGAGAAAATACAGCGCGTAGCGCCATCTCTTAGCACTCCCACACAATCTGAACAGACTTTATTTGAATAAATCAAAAATAAAAAGTCTATACTTTTAAGGTGTTATACCAATACTAATGTATGCAAAAAATTATTATTTCCCAGACCACCCGATGATGCCTTACACAGTCAGGGCGTATTTAGTCTGCACAGTAGCACTTAAAATACTATTTCATTGATATTGAATGGTACTACCAAGAAAACCCTTTTCCATTTTCCATACATTGGTATTTGATATTAATACCACCTGAAAAGTATAGAGTTTTTATTTTTTATTAAAATTTTGTAAAAAAATTAAGCAAAAAATATCTAATTCTGTAATAATTAATTTATTAAACAAATGCTCATAAGCAGGGTAGTTAAAGTAGTAAATATAACTTTTACTACGTAATTTACTACAGTAGCAAATGTAATTGACTACATGCTCTTACTTTTTTTATTTTGTTAGACATTTGCTACATTTACTATGTTTACTACTTTCACATTTCATTTTTAGAATATTTTTATTTAGATAAAATCCTAAAGCAAGAAGCAACAGAACAACAATAATCATAAACTACGATTTTCTACTTTTCCACTCGAATTTCCAACTTTTAACCCCAAATTTATATTAAACAAAGTTGAGGTTATGTAGTATTTTTGGCACTTTCGGCCAACCAAAACAATAATGACATTTACTACCTATACAACGTATGCGACGTAGCAAATGCAACAATGTAGTAAATTCAATTTTTCCGCGATATTAACAACCCTGCGCATAAGTCAAAATAACTGTTCGAGCAATATTCCGCATAGCAAGATAGACAATTTCAAGAGCTTTTAGCACCACAGATAAAATATAGGGAGCTTCATTTAAAAAAAATATTTTTTATAATTTTTCAAAGAAATCAAATGTTTGTATCTTGTAACGCCCTATACTGTATATATTTTGGAACAGACTGAAAGGCCGATGAGTATTAAGTCTCAACTAAATTTCAGTGCGGTAAGTTTTCAGAGTTCGAAACATCAGTCCTTTTTGAATATAATGTTTTCCAAGAAAAAAAAAACATTAAATTAATTATTATCTGGAGAACGATAACAGATAGCTATAGGAAAATGTTAAGGAGAGTTTTTAAGAAATTAACAGGGAATCTAAAAAAAATAATACACAGGGTGTTCCATTTAAATTGTCAAAGTTGCTACTACTTTCTACTAGAAACGGCAGCACTGCACGGCTGAAAATATTTTTAAAAGAGGGAGCGCCAGCAATTTCTAAAATGATCCGTTGACTAGTTCTTCATAAATGTCTAATAGGCCATCCACCATCAATCACCCTATACGATGTATTCATCTAGGTACTCTAAAAGCCGTATTACAGTCGGCAATAAAAATTTCCAGGTGCAATGGTAATTATAATTGCACAAATTCATGCGCAGTAAAACGTTCTCGAACAGCTGGCGCATTGCTAACAGTCAGAACAGCAGTTGGTAGTGTCGAAATCCCTAAAATACCCCCAGAATTAGAGATGGGCAAACCTGTTCGTTTTAATTATCAGTTAAAGCAGCTACTGCTACTTACAAATGGCAGTTCAAAAAAGTTGCTACGAATTAGCAGTACATATGGTAAAGAATGTGAACTGTTAATTTAAGTACCAGTTTTAGTTTAAATAGTCATTAGCTGTTCATAGGTCGTGTATACAAAAATACTTTTAAAATGTAATTTTCTACATATGAAATGCACAGCAGTGGTACTATTTAAATACAATGTGTTAAAATTTGTTTTGATTTCAGCAGGAACCAAGGTGGAGGCAGTTACTTAGGCGACGTGAACGTTTCAGCCATATTGGACTCCTTCAGCGTAAGCTACGACAAGCGTGTCAGACCCAACTATGGAGGTAAGTTCGACGTTTGCATCGACGTTGCTTTTTTTGTCAATTTTAACTTGCTGTCTCTGTTTATTTCGTTTGTTGTAAACCAAGCGTATCGTGATTCTAAGTTTAAATTTAACTGGGAGTTTTGATATTGCCATTTTGATTTAAGTAACTTAATGAAATGTTGTGCCGAAATATAATTATAGGTTATAATACCTGTATATTTTTAAGGACATACACGGTGTCCCAACGGGAACTGCTTCGATCTCTATATAAAATTTTTTGAAGATAACATAGTATGATAATGTTGATGAGGGCAACTCGGCTAAAATATTCACAATATGGTGACACTTCCAGTTATATCGGAAGTCTATGTCAACTGGCTTATTTTAAACGGAATACCGTATATGTTATTACATTTTCGGATTCTACTCAAGATTCTAGGCAGATTTTATATCATGTCCCATGCCTAAGCATGTTTGACATATTTACGGGTTTCTGTCTATTTCTATTAGGAAACCTTTAATATTTAATTTGGGTAGGATTTCTTGTTGAAAAGGACCTGCTTGAATAGATTTTTTATAATATTTTTAAACTATTAATACAGGGTGATCGAACAATAAGATTCAAAATGGATTTGTTAAAATCTGCAAAAATCCACATTTTCAAAAATGAACCAACAAATTTTATAATTAGTTTCTACTAAACATTGAACATAAGGGTAAGTATGTATAAGGTTGTCTCTTCCGAAAACTTGTAGTTTTCCGAGATATTGCCAATTGAGTATTTTTATATGACTATTTTGCTGCGGATTTTAAGTTCAGTTACTCCTAGTTGAGTACGAGGTATAAGTTTCATAAGACATTATCTTAGACCACGCGTTCAATTTGATAACGACCCGCGAAACGGGGAGTTTTCTAAAGTACAAGTGCTCTAATTGTCATGAACCGTGTATTTTATAATACTTTTTCCATTTGGGTCTGAAAAGTCTGAAAAACTTTAAAAAAATATAGTAGATTTTTTCTATTTGAATTAATATTTTCTTTTTGGGTTTGCAATACTTTTACAATTTAATAAAATGTTACAAGTATCAAATATGCCAGGATAGAAACAATTGAATACAACAAAGTTTCTTCCCATCCGTCATAATTAAAAATAAATATATTATTAAAGTTAATAAAAATGAGTCAGGAAGAAAGTTGTCTCCGTCAGAAATACGAGAAATTGCAGAAAATAATCTAGAAAAACTTTTAAAAAGAATATGCAAAACTTGAGTTATGGTGCGAGCAGAAGCAACTTCAAAATATTGAACAAAATATTGTGTCTACACAGAATCTGACAAGAATAACAATTAGTGCCCAGGAAATGTCTACAGTAACTATAAAAATGTACATATAAAGTACTTAATATGTATATATTATATTGAAATAAAAATAAAAATAGTACTTTATTGAATAAAACTATAGAAATAGAGCATAAACTGGAAGATATTTCTATTATTTTTAGGTTATGTTGTTTTATAGTTGTGACTAGAAATTAGTTGACGGAAACCATCAGTTTGTTATATATTTCCGAACATAGGAATTTGAAATAAATATCTAGTAAAAATCATCTATTTGCAAGGTTAAAGGTTAGTATTTTAAAGTTTCTATAAAAATTTTTTGTCGAATCCATAATGCCTAGAAAACTAATTTCAACCAAATCTGCTGCCAACATAAAAAAAATAAAATTTCAGTTTCATATAGTGGCAGGTTATTAAGTTTTTTTGTATTTCATAATGTTGCCATTATGAAAAACAAGTTTAAATAATCGTAAAAGTGATAAGTGACAGCTTCATACATTTCCTTTACATTTGACTATTGCTAGTAAAATATTAAATAGGTAATACTTCGAAAACTAAAAATTTTCGAAATAGACAGCCTTACACAAGCGTACCCTTATTTTTAATGCTAGATAGAAATTAATTATAAAATTTGGAGGTTTCCCTATTTTGCAGTTTTCATTTTTAATTTTATTTTTGAACACTTTGTATTAACAGTTTAAAAATATTATAAAAAATCTATTAAAGCAGGTCTTTTCGACAAGGATTCCTAGATTAAATAATAGAGGCTTCCTTATAGGAAAAATTAATACTTATTTGAAGGTCTGCAAACGTCACTTGAGAGATAAAACCTTTAACATATCAAACAGGTTTAGATTCAGGTGTATGGCATGATATACGAAATCAGCCCAGAATCTTACGTAGAATCGAAAAATGTAATAAGATATAGGGTATTCTATGTAAAATAAGCAAGTTGAAATCGACTTCTGGCATAACCGGAAGTGCCATCATATTGAAAATATTTTAACCGAGCTAGTCCCCATTAACTTTAGCATACTTTCAAAATTTTCCTAGTATAGTTTTTAAAATTATTTAGATCGAGGCAGTTCCCGTTGAGACAACTTGTAGAATAGACACCTAATTTTATGTTTCATAATTAAAATCGAATCATATTTAATATCAGATCACGTCATTATTTCAATATAGCAACGAAGTAATTTTTGATTGAAAAAATCAAAATTACAATTTCTAAAACTCTCAAAAATCGTGCATTTTTTACAAGTCGTCGGGCTCGTATGTGCCAGTCAATTTCTTCAATCGGTTGTACTACGTATTGTCCATTAATCTACTACTAAACATATTCAAAATATACATATATCGCGTTTTTGCCTGCATGTAGTATTCGCTAAGAAATTCTGCTTAATTTAATGAAACTTCTCAATATAAATAAGGTAGTAATTCGATATATGGAAACTCTTGGATTTGGGGCTACGATTTAAAAATTTTATTTTTAATAGATATTACGAAAAAGAACACACAAAAATACAATTAAATTTATGACAGCCAACACAATAAGCTTCATCAAACTGGGCCAGAACTGCACGTTTTTTTACAGTTAAAAATTGAATAATGAATGGAAGAATTAATAATCACATGAACCGAAAAGAAACTTAATTTTTGTAATAATGTAATTAATTTCTTCCTCAAATATTTTTGGTTGTTCTATCAGAATATCAGACGTTTTAATAAATTTTACTTCCAATGCTGGTATATTACTATAATACAGAGAGATTGACGATGAGTCTGCATTAGAATTTAATGGCCAACTACTGAACATATCTTCCTGCAACTTTGGAAATTTAGGTTTATCGATATGCTCTTTATATCTAAAATATTGACATGTTTCTGTTATTTCCGGGTATACGGGAAGTAGCTGTCACCTTTCGTTTATAAATAAAACATGGTAATTTTTATTACATTTTTCGATAAAACATAGAATTCTAAACAAATTTTATACACGATGTTGAAAAAAGGTCGGTACCCCGAAATAATTCCGGTGCATCGCATTGCAGCGGAAAATGTCTAGGAAAAAAGTTGTTGGGTAAGTTAAGATTTTCAAATGGAACCCCATATTTAGTGGCGTATCGTGTTCTCCGACAAAAAAATAAACATCTTTTGTCCGAAAAAATACAAACAGCGTTTTCCACGGGCATTTTTTAGTACAAGACAGAGAAAAAGAGAATTTCCTGGATAAAACTTTATTTTCGCACGGTTCTGATTTTGTCTATATCATGGTGATGATTGGGGAAGGATGGGCCCGAATAAAAAAAATTTTCGTTTTTAGTCGGAGAACAGGATACGCCAATAAAAAATATGGGGTTCCATTTGAAAATATTAACTTACCTCCACCCGCGCCCGGGGGTTGAGGGGGTGGGGGTGGTTTAAATTGCAAACTATTCCTCCTTCAAAATCAAACAACTTTTTCCCTAGATATTTTCCGCTGCAATGCGATGCACAGGAGTTATTCCGGGGTACCGACCTTTTTTCAACACCCTATATATCATATTTTGTCTGACTCTGCCAGTTTTTGAGATATCTGGACTTTTTGCAATTATTTGACAAATGGATGTTGTAGAAATAAACCATATTATTTTTTTACCTTGGCTCTTGAAATAGAAATTTTTTTCTTATCGAATACCTAGAAGATCAGCAAGTCTCGAAACTATTTCACACTTTGCAGAAAATGGACAGGGTGGTCACAATTCAAGGTTTATTGTGAATGAATGCCCCCATTAAAAACATTCTTATTTTAAAGGGAACACCCTGCATATTTTTATTTAATTTGATGACTGATTAGTTGTTCTTTATAAAAAGTTTTTATTGTTTTATACCTATATCAAAGCGTTTCCTCAAAAAAACATTTTATTCGAAAAATACTATTTTTTTTTCAAGTGTGCTACACAATTGTGAAAACAATTGTACATTAGGTCCTGTATACATGTCTATATGGAATAAAATTGACGGCGACAATATTAAAAAAAAAATCTTCCTAAAGCTTTTTTAAATCGAATTTGCAAATCAAGTGCAGTTGATTTATTTTAATTGATTAAATATTAAGTTTATAAGAAGGTGGAAATAAGTTGTAAACTTTAGTGATTTTAAGAGACGAATTGATATAGATATAGAACAGTAAATACTTATTTTAAAGAGCAACTAATTGGTCATCAAATTAAAAGAAAACATACAAAGTGTTCCATTTAAAATAAGTTATTAATGGTTAAATTTTTTTTTATATGATCCTTGAATTGTGACCACCCTGTACATTTTTTGCCATTTTTTTTAAGATTCCTGATCTTCTAGCTATTCGGTACGAAAAATTCTTTAGTGCAAGAGCTAAGGTAAAAAAATTATATGGATTATTTCATCACCATGCAATTGCCAAATAATTACAAAAAGTAAAGATATCTCAAAACTGAGCTAGACAAAAACATGTTGTATAAAGTTTGCCTACACGAGTTTAATGGTTAATCGAAAAATATATTAAAAGTTACCATATTGTGTTTAAAAAACGAAAGTTGGCAGCTATTTCCGGTATAACCAGAAATTACAGTAAAATGTCACAATTTTATAGAAAAGGAGCATATACCAAATGACCAAAATTTCAGACAGATATGTCCAGTAGTTCCCCATAAAGTTATAATGCAAGCTCGTCGTGAATCACCTTGTATATCGATGGGTTTTTGACAAAACGTCTTAAGCGACAAATTTCTCGAAAATGATATTTTTACAGAAAACTGTTGCTTATGAAAACTGCACTTATAGGAAACTTTGGTCGGGCCTGCACTTATTTAGAAAGGTATAAAGAGTCACATTTAAGTTATCGTATATGCCAGTCACGGCAGTATTTACATCGCAAGCGCCAATATGTCTGAACTCTATCTTAAGCGACAAATAAATATATAAAACTTTTTAAAAAATTTATCGACGAAGTATCGTCAGCTGCAAAATTATCTGAAAATATTGAGGTTTACTAAAATACAAAAGAATATTTGAAAAATTAAACAGGTTCATACTGAAAAAACAAAATAATGATAAAAAACTCCTACTCTAAAACTCGAAGCACGTCGCTCACTATGTTTTGTCAAAAATCCATCGATATTATCAAAATTTCTGAAAATATTATGCATTTAATAACCCGAAGACAGCGATTTTAATCTAACAAATTATATTAACTCGGCTTAATACCCCTTCTGTATCGTGTTATACTAAAATTGACTCGTTAAAGTAGTGGTGAGCGATATTTCACGAACTGTGATTTGATCACTGATATCAAAAAATCATAGGTAGTCACAGTTCCTTAGCAGCAATAAAAAGCGTGATGTGATCACAGTTTAAACAAATCACCTTTGCGTATGTATTTATTTCACTTTACTAATCATTAAATCTATCTTTTTGTTTAAAATTTAGTACCATGGGGTTGACTTGTTGTAACACCATAAGAAATACATTTGCCACAATCGGCCTTATTGTGTCATCAATACCAAAAGTGTTTTAAAATAAAAAAAGGCTATTTTCGCATATCACCGTTAGAATAACATGGCTGATACGGGACTTCGTGCCTTATTGGTAAAGAGTAAGCAATAGAAGTCATTTTTGCATATGATCATAAGAATAACATGGAGGGTACTGGACTTCGTACCTTATTGCTTTTTGGTGGATTTTCTCAAATCACATCTCATATAGACCTTTTATTTAAAATATGATTCCGTGAAGCTGTCAGGTCGGTACTTGGTACTTGACCTTGACTTCTGAATCTTGAACTTCAAACCGTGAAATGAAAATGAGTAGTAATATTCGACTACCGAGCTCTGGTAATTTTTTTAAGGCTAAATAATAAGAAAACTCAAATAATTAATGATTCTATTCTTAAATGATAATATACAATACACACAAAATGACTAAGAAACCATCCGTATTGGCATTAATAAATAGTTTGTTGTGAAGTACACAGTGTTTAGTTCATCATAGTTTTTTTTAAGGTATAATTCTACTTTAATCTAAGTAGAAATAAGTTTTCTTTTGTTTGTTATCAATGTTGTGGAATATTTTTTTACAGATTTTAGTTTCCTTTTGTTACAGTTCTTTTAGTAGTAAAGTAGTACATGTAATAAATAATTTAAATCCATCGACCATCACCCACTTATTATTTTACGATGCGCGCAATATTCTATTACTTATATTATCTAGTTAATATCTCGCTTAGCAGTGATATAAATTTATAAACCGTGATCACGTCACGCTTTAATTTGACTGATATAAAAAAATAACAGTCACGTTTCACAACGTAATTGAAAAATCACGATATCGCTCATTACTAGCTAAGAGTATTTTTTATTCCTAATATAACAAGAACAGTTCTGACAAGATTGTATTATTTCAAGAAAAATATGGTATATTACAAAAACATATCAATAATCATTGTTTTAATGCCCGTTCGGACATGTAACTATTTCCTTTCATAATTTAGCCTTAAATAGCAAAAGAATTTAAAAATTACTTATTTCTATGTATTTGTTCAAAACCATAAACAACTGTCTGTTTATCTTAAATAAAAACAATTCTCGTTTTAGCAACTTTCTTTTTTAAAAACTTTCGATGACAAATATAGGTTGAAGAAAAAAACAACTAAGAAATTTCGTGGTAAATACGGCAAAATAGTAATATTATTAAGTTTAATTAGAAATGGGTATCTACCACACGGTAACGGGCTGATAAGGTTCAGATATACAGGTTTTCAGGAAGGGTTAATATTCGGATATACAGATGATTTTAAGAAATTAGGAGGATAAGAATAAAAGAGGGGTTGATAGGTCATCGTATCATTGTATAAAAGTCGTTTTCAGTGTTAGTATGTGGCAAAAAAATATAATTTACACAATAATTTTCATAATTTTGTTCATTATTATTTAAAAAAATAAGCGATCAAGGCAAAGAAGGATAAGAAGGAAATTATAAGTCACAAATAGTGCTGTTTTTAAATTTCGCTTTCGGGGTTACTTTTGCATAAAAAAGAAAAAAATTACAAAAAAAGAACTAACTTTTAGAGAACAATTATGGTGTCAACTATAAAACTTCCCACACCCACATTAAAAATACGAAAGGCACGTCAATTTTACCCTATAATCTTAAATGGGAAGGGGGTGGTCAAGTGAAACATTATCTTAAAGGTGGTTTATATATCTTTTTATTTATTATTTTTTGAGTAGTAGTTTCAAAAATATCGCGTTCCAAAAATGGACAAACCTTACCTTATCTGTATGGAAAAATTAATATTTCCCAGACCACCCGATGATACCTTATACAATAATGGCGTATTTTTGTCTACACAGTAGCACTTTAAAATACTAATTCAGATTGAATGGTACTACCAAGGAAAGGAAGCCTTTTCCATCGACAGGATGTCACCACCTGCAGACCGGTTTCGAACTCGTTTGTTCTCGTCAGTACAGGGTAGGTGTAGATACCTATCATCAGAGAAGACTCTATACTTCACGCTGTATTATCAACGGTAGTCGAGAGACGGCACGCACTGTATTTTCGTTCGTTATATCGGGTGGTCTAGGAAAATAATAATTTTTCACAACATTGATATTTGATATAAATACCACCTGAAAAATAAATAGACTTTTTATTTTTGAATTATTTTTTTGAAAGGTATTTAAACGACCTTTATGTCATACCATCTACATAATGGATTACTTTATTCCCGTACGGGCATAAAGTACACATTATGGCTCGCGCTGGCATTAAGACGCAGAAAACAGTTTTCGATTAACTTATTCTTTATTAACAACATAAAAATTTTGCAGATAGTTCATTAAAGTACCCCAACAGTACAGTTTTGTTAATGTTTTCTACAGCATTTTCTGACATCCACTTCAAAAATTGGTCATATTCTTTGTCGTATGAGTCTGTGGGTTTTCTCGGTAACAGGTTTTGCGTTGCCTTTTCAGCCTTTTTTTCAATTTCGTCGGGAATTTCAAAACCTTGTTCCATTTTTGATTTTTGACTTTGACATATTAAACATTTGAATTCTTATCTCCCTAGCAACAAAAGCGCGGGCAATAATAATATCAAGGTAATGTTGCAGGTAAAAATAAAAAATTGGTAAATCAAATTAAATTTTAAAAAACTATTTATTATTTAAAACAAACTGGTATGATATAAAAGTTTGTATGTACCAGGGGTCCTAATAAATATATACCCTCGGGCGACTTACGAGCCCTCGGGCCAACGGCCCTCGGCTTTGTAAGACTGTTGCTCTCGTGGCATAATCACCTACTTAGTACCCTTGACGTAAATAACTATCTAAACGATGGACTTGACCGCCTTCCCATTTAAAATTTTAAGGGTAACATCTAGTCCTACTGGGGTTTAAACACGAAGTCTGCAAATATTAGTTAAATGCGCCACCCTTCATAATAAAATTGACGTGTCTCCGATGTCTCAAAGTATTTAATGGAAGCGGGATATTAGGGGTGGAAAATTTTCATATTCACACCCAGTATAATATTTATAAAGAATATTAGGGAATATTAAATTCGCTGATTATACTTTTGGGGATATCACCACAATGTTTTTTATAAGGCATTGCTTGACAAGACCAAATAACAACATTAATCGAAATATAATATAATAATGAGAAAGTAAATATTAATTTAACTTTCGTATTCGAATAGTCAACAACTCGTAGTTTAGGAAATAACCGAAACTTTGATCGTGTCACAATTAGTAGATAATAAAAATATCACAAAATTTTTTCACATATCTATGAAATTTTTAATATTAGCAATCGAATCTCAAATTCATATTTTTGAAGTCGTATCCTTTTATATACAGGGTGTTTTTTAATTGAGTGCCGATACTTAAGGTTGTGAGTCCTTGATTGATTTTAAGAATAAAAGTCAATATTCACATATGTCCTAAAGCACTTCATTTTTGAGCTACAGAATGTTAAAATTTAAACAATAACTTTTTTTTATTCAACCGTTCAATATCAAAAATGCTCCTAAAATGATTATTATTGAATGTAGAAAAAATCTGAGCATGTCACTGGATTCTACGTAAAAACCTGGAAAAGAAACATTTTATTTCTGTTTGATAATGATGTGTACAAAATTTCATAAAAAATATCTAAGAGTGATTATAATTATGATAAAAAAGTTATTGTTAAATTTTAACATTCTGTAGCTCAAAAATGAAGAGCTTTAGGACATAATATTAATATCAACTTTTCTTCTTAAAATCACCCAAGGATTCACAACCTTAAGTATCGGTACTCAATTAAAAAACACCCTGTACGGGGTGTCCCATTTTCGATACTTTTATAGGGTATCTCCGTAACTGTTAGCGCTAGGGCCAAACTTAAAAATAAAATCAAAATTTGAAAATTTTCGCTCGTTTAAGAGATACGGGGGAAAATCAAAAAATTGACAATTTCAAAATTACCGGATTATTAAGAGATTATTAAGAGATATGGAAAAATGTTTTATATAGAAGTTTATTTATATTGATTGTTGAATAATATGCCGTTTTCAGAATAAGTATACGGGGTCAGGTAAAAAGTTATCGGACCTATCCTCATTTTTAAAATGAAACACCATATTTTAATCTAAAAATATATTATTTTAAATTCTCCTTTCAAATATATAACACACCATGGATGATATTGGTTTCCTAGGCGATTTATTAAACTTTATTACTTTAAACCAAAATAGGCCATGAAACAAAAACTAATATCCTAGAGACAACTATGTTGAGATTCTAGTTATTATTAACATTTAACGTCAATTTCATTTTTTACATATTCATTTGTGAAAAATACTCATCAACATTTTGAAAAATTTGATGATATCTATCATCCACGGTGTGTTATAAATTTGCAAAGAGAGTTTAAAATGCTAACTTTTTAGATTACAATATACAGGGTGTTCCATTTTAAAAAAATGAGGTTAGGTCCGATAACTTTCTTACCTAACCCCGTATACTCATTCTGAAAACGGTGGATTATTCAACAATCATTATAAATAAACTTAGGTATTAAACATTTTTCTGTATCTCTTTTAACTAAGAAAATATAGGGTAATTTAGGTATTGAAAATTTGTTGATTTTCCCCCCGTATCTCTTAAGCGAGCGAAAATTTTCTAATTTTGATTTTACCATTTTAAGTTTGACCCAAGAAGAGCACATGACACCTACATTACTTTTTGATAGCAATAACAATAACGGAGATACCCTATAAAAGTGTCGAAACTGGAACACCATGTATATTTTTTGTACACATTTCTGACAAAATTGCATTTAAACAATAAATAAACCTTTGAAATAACGATCGCTTTATGATATTCATATTGATCTATCAACGTTTAATATTATACATTATATTAAACATGACGTTACGGCGCGTAAGCTCTAAATGGATTATATTCAAAAAGCGACCCCGCGTTTATTTTATAAATAGCGCCTGAATGAGCCGAGGGATATGTATTATCAGCATTAGCTGAAATCGATATATTCGTGGTTTATATAAATATAAACTTAATGGCTTTGGTTTAAGGGAATTTTTGCCTTGATCGCATTAGTTAAGTATTTAACGTGAAACGTTTAAATAATTATACCACAAGTAAATTAACTAAAATACTTTGTTGCTAAGAGATATTGTAGTTATACCTTGCGATCAAAAAGTATTATAATCGAGAGGGCTTTTTGATTGAAAAACGGAGGTCTTAGTTTAGATCATCATTATAGAAATACATGTCCCCACACATATTCAGTATAAAATGATGTTTTTAAATTAATACTCAAATGCAAAGTTAATTTATTGTCACAAAGTCGCGATGGCTCTTGCGATAACGATAAAAAATGCATTGTAGCTTGGTAGAACTGCTTTCTGCGATATTATTGGACGAAGAAGACCGCAATAATAAAATGCGAAGGAAAAGAGCCATTAATAATTATTTTGTTCTATGAAAAAGCGTTCGAATAATTTATTATCACATTTTTTATTTTATCGGAAAAAGGAGGAACGAATATTTATTATTAAAAAAACGGACCGCCTATTCTTATACCTAGTCAGGATGTGACAAATCAAATAAAATGTAGTGTTTTTTAACATTTTCAATTAAATTTTCTGTTATATTTGACATTTTTCACTTTGCGCGATCAAAAATAAACATTAGCAGCTGCGCTTGATGACCAGCGTCGAGCACTCTACGACCGAACGCTACAAAAGTCGCCCACAGGTCGTAACAACTGTGTCCGATTGAATTTGTTTACAAGAGACGCGTCTGATCACCATCTCAATCATCATCGCAATCGTTGTCGCGACGCGTATGTTATCCCCTCTTAAGGAAACAAATGCATGTGTATTAGGGTTGCCAGGTGTCCTGGATTTCGTAGGATGTCCTGGATTTTAGGCTCAAATATAAGCATCCTGCGGAGACCTGTGGCAGGACGCCTAATATCCTGGATTTCATAAATACTCAAATTATAAATTGTTTTTATATAACTCAGCGCCATTTTTTTTTTCAGAAAATAATTTGTTATCAAAATTATTTATTTTTTCTATGAAAAGACCGTTTAAGTTTGATTCAGTCGTGGAAATTGTTACTAGCTTGTCCATTGAAATAAACCTTGATAATTTATATGAAGAATTTTCTATAATGAAACCCACCTTTGAAAAAGCTTGCACTTTACCTGAAGGCTCTATTCATAACTGGAATAACATTTTCATAGCTAATCCCGATATGAATAATGTTTTGAAAATAATACAATTTGTTATTTTTTCAATATATGGTTCAAATGCTGACTCTGAAAGGGTTTTTTTTGTGCAATGCGGCCTAAAGCGATAGCCGCAATAAGCTGTTGGTTGACCATATTAAAGATGAGCTTCAGATTAGAACAAATTTTGGTTTAACTTGCAAAGAATTTTATAATATGGCAGTTAAAAACAATAAGCTCTTGGAAGCCGTCAAGAGTGATAAGAAATATTATTTTTCAACGAAATAATTAAATTTCTTAAAGCATTTTAAAGGTATTTTAAATAACTATTACACTTATGTTAGAAAAGAACTTTTTTGATTATTTTTATATAAAATAAATCGTGGATTAGTTTAGTTAAAAATTTCCTTCCTTATTTTGAATATGTCCTTCCATTTTCAAACTTGTGTCCTGTAGTTTCAAAATTTAAACCTGACAACCCTAATGTGTATGTGTATGTGTTTTCGAGAAACAGTACTAAATGTTTCTTCTTGTGAAAAATATTTTACGGATTTCGTTTGGGAGTTCTGCATTATTTCTCTGATGTTCTCGATAAGTTCCTCTGCTAATCTTCCGGCTTCTTTTTTATGCTGTATACCTGTTACCCTAAACAGACAATTCTTAGACACAGCGTAAGTAAAAACTATATTAGTAAAATTTTCGACAAAATCAGCATTGCACAGATGCTGATTGTAGTTCCATTTACCATTATTTAGTCGTACGGCATTTCTAAAATATGCTTTAATCATTAATTGATCATGTTCCTACTGCAAGTTTTGAGGGTTGCCAACCCAGCAAAAAAAATACCGTGAAACTATCAATCGCTTAAACTCAGCAAAACACAACTAAAACCCGAATAAGAATATAATAAACACGAATATACAATCAGCAATAAATACTCGATATGTATTTTAAGGTTAATATTTAGTAACTTTTATTATTGGTTGGTAGGTAATGTAAAAATCGCTATGTTTTTCACCAGACTTACAGCAGAAACTACAACCAAATCAAGCACCCGCTTTTTGGGCAAGTCTTGCAAGTTGCAAGAATATTGCAAAATGTGCATGCCTTAGCTCAAGTTCATTGCAATTACAGAAAGACTTGCAGTCTGCAATGAGACCTTAAGCAATAAGTTCTCAAACTGAGGGCCCTCTCGATATAGTAAGTTCTGATCGCATAGTAAATATAATTATTCCAAGGATATAATTACAATTGATTTGCTTCATTTGATGGATTGATGACCTACTTCCCTCCCTCTTTACAAGCACTAAACAACCCCAAATATATTCAGCAAAACAAAGAAATTTTCAACCCGCTGCACGCTTGCGCTGGCTGTTTGAACCCCGAGAATACTCACTTATACTCTATTCAAAAGTGAGAGTCAGTACACGTAAATAAATCCACGTAGTCTTTAATATTCACCAGAACCGCACTAAGAAATGGTAATATTTTTCATGCATATTTTCTTCATACAATGGAGACAATCAATGGCGATAGGTTCATCTGCGGTAATAGTGCTGCTAGACATATTTATTTAACGGTGATTAAAAGCAGTCACTGTTTAGGCCCCAATGGCACTACGGTTATAATACTATTATAGAACAGTATTAGAAGCACAACAAAATGAATAAGTTCGATCATGTCGCAAGCACTGCCCTCAGCGCCGCCATTATATATTTTATGGCTGATTCACCAATCGCAATGCAGGATTTCCAGTATCGATAGCGGTTCAAGCGCGACATACGCGTGGCATAGAGTTTACATTTACTGACTCTTGATTTCGAATAGGGTAAAGTTTTTAATTTAGTCCAATGGTATAAAGTTTAATCGGTCCTTGAGAAGGCTGATTCTCACTATCGTACAAGGCAACGGCAAGACACCGGCTCTGCAAGTGTATCATTGTATCTTATAGATTTTGCGGGTGTAAATTCGCACTATGCGCGCAACGTCTCAGCACGCGACGGCTCGTCAAATTTTATAAAACGCAATGATTAACCTAGCTCGCCGAGCCGGTGCATTGCCGTTGCCGAGCACGTGCGTTGCACGATAGTGAGAATCAGCATTTCTATCGTTAAAAGTTACAGGGTCATAAGTACGTACCTAATTTGCCTAATAATTATTTTAAGATATATATATATATGCGTAGTCGATATACTGTCAATACTTCATATAAATATAAAGTCTGTGAATTATATATTTACATCACTTACACGACATTATTAAAGTTACATGTAACAATGACTGATCTCAAAAACAGTATAAAAGACGTGCCTAGAGTCCGTCCGATATGCATATTCCGAAAAATAATTTATAATATGGAAAAAAACATTATTATGCAGTTCACCCCCAGAAACATACTTCAAACTTGTGTTTATCTCAAAATATCGAAAAGTTCGGCGTTTTTATAATCCACTTTTGACGGACTTTAGTGAGCCCTTAAATTATCAACAGGTTATGACATAACTTTACAAAACATGATTATATTATTAGTACCAAATGTCCATAAATACTTACCGAAAACACAAAAGTACGATGTAATTTCTGTCTTTGTCTAGCACATTATTGAATTCGAAACGTATTGTGGAACTCCGCAGATGCTCTATTATATTTATATTCACTTTTAAGTCTGTAATAAATAAAGATGGGGCGTTTTAAGTCACGATGATCCCTGGATTTGTGACGTACGTATAAAGATATAACGTACAGACTTCATTTGCTATCTGGGGATCCTTATTCATATACAGGGAGTCAAAGTTACAAGTTAAACTTAATAATGAATTTAATTTCGACCTTACTTCAAAGCATTTCAAATTCCAATTTCATTAACGAAAGTTGTATTTCTATAAGTTACTCCTATCACCTAAATTTCCGGGTCACCAAATAATAAAAAGATTTAAAAATTTAAAATCTAATTATATAACTTGTGAAAAGCTGTATATCAATACGGAAGTCAGATAAGAAAAATATTTATATGAAGTACGGACATTATTTTGATTCCCCTATATAACATCTTCCTAAAAATCTTGGCTTGGCAAAGAAACTAAGATTTATGAAGAAATATATATTATATTATGCAGTATTCTCAAGAAGTATACGAATGTAAAAATGGTACAAGAGAGAACTCTTCCTTTATTTTAATTTTTATGCAAAACGACAAATAAAAAAAATTACAAATCTTGTTGGGAGTACAAATTCAAAATTTGAATTAAATATTATTATTTTTTAAAACACATTCACGACTTGAACAATCACATTTTTTCAGCCCACCATTGAATCAAATAGGCTCTGGTCGATACATCTTTTGTTTAAGTATTAGAGTGACGTAAATTACCTATGACATATATGGGTTTTGAAAAGGATAATTATTATTTTACCCCATTTCTAATGTAACATGTTGGTTTTTTCTGCCGTCGTGAACCATTTTTACCGCCTTTAAAAAGGCAATTTTTAAAAATTAGCAAAATATCCAAAAAATAATTTATCAAATTTATGTCAGTTATTAATAAAGATATTTTTGTGATACAAGGGGGGCTCAAAAATTGAACTCCTAACAAGATTTGAAACGGCTTTTGTATTTGTCGTTTTGCTCAAAGATTAAAAATAGGGGTAGTTCTCCCTTTTTTACATTATTGTACTTTTGAGAACAATGTATAATAATAATACAATACATTTGTTCTTCGTCAATCTTAGCTTCTTCCCAAGCAGAGATTTCTAGGAAGAAACACATTTGTGTAAAACTTCCTTGAACATGTTTCGTATCGTATCCTTTATGTCCAGTACTTTCTGAACACTCTGTATTACCGCTATAATCACTTTAATAATGGTTTTAACAGCGCCCTATCACTCTTAACATCTTTGTTTACCATGACGTCACGACGCGTTTCATTTATCTCGTCTCAAAGATATTCTGAAAGCTTACGTATTCAGATTCGTTCGGCTGTATTCGACTGAAATTGACCGTCACATACGAGCTTGCTAGCTGAACGACCGCCGGGCCATTACGGGTGGGGCTAAAATCGATGCGGAACGTTGCCGAGCAACCGGGAGAAAACGAGATCAAAGCGGGTGAGGTAATCGGGATGTCTATGTTTTGCTCCATGCCCGATTCCGTGATTGTTTGGCAGATTTTGCGTATTTAGGGTAATTTTTTGTAGAGTAATTGGAATACGTCACCGGAGAATTAAGTTTTTATAAATGTTAATTTAAATTATCCAGGAAAACAGTTTATAATTGAACAGTTCAATATTAAGTTTTAATTCCAAAAATTCAAGCATAGTTCTTTATTTGCAAAAAACTTTCTATTCTATGTAGCGATTTATAAGTAGTTATCCTAAGAAGGTTCATATGCAAAATATTTAATATTAAACTTATCTTTGAGTATTTTTCCCTAATTAGCAACCTAAAGAATGGTGAGTTATTAAGTCTTAAAATTAAATATTTTAACTTGCAAATAGAAATGTTTCAGTTACCTAACCTCGATAAGTCGATAAATAAATATATTTGACTACTGATCTTGCAAAGATTTATAGCTCTTATAGCTATTTTATTAGTTAAAAGCTAATGTACAAAGCTATAGGTATGTGTTTTCCATTAAATGATATATATTTATTTCAGGTTAGTTAAGGACAAATTGCAACAAATATATATTTTACTGTAGAATTTTGAAAATGTGTATTTGGGACTTTGAAATAAAAAACCAAAAATTCTTTTCCCTGGTCTCTCTGAAATACATTCGGGTTTGACTGAAATGATTAAAAATAGCAATTTTCAGTTATGTTATCCAGGAGTAAACTAAACAAAAGAAAACTATTTTAAAGGTGGGTTTCTTACATTACATACAGGTCTCTGGGGTTACCTATACCACAAATAGACCTAATTTTCTTGACCAAAAGTTATTCTTTAAAAGAATTTTGCTTGTAAAAATATTAAGATTTGAATTAGAAAAATTACTTTTTGTATACAGGGAGGTCAAAATCTTATTGATTTTACCTGAAAGTAAACTAAACTACCTTAATTTTTCGTTTTTAAAAATAATGCAATTTTGATATGTTCGTTACTTTTTTAATCATAATTCAAGATTTAAAAAAAAACAATTTTCGCAATGCTTAAGTTTTTTTGTGAATATAAGGAATCCAACCAAAATACCTGGGGCTTTCTGGATAGAAACTTTTTAAATAGAATACTAGTTTAATTAATACTATTAAAAAAAAAATAAGTTATTTAAATCTTGAATTATGACGAAAAAGCTAATGGCAAAACTCGAAAAACTAATGTAGTTTACAATACTTAAGTAAAATCAATATATTTTAAGATTTTGATCTCCTTTTATACAAAAACTAAATTTTCTAAAGACAAATCTTAATTTTTTTACAAGCAAAATTTTGTTTACACAGAATTACTATTTGTCGACAAATTAAAAATTGGACCCATTTGTGGTATAGGTAACCACATCCAGTGACACTCTGTATATAAGAAATCGCTTTCCCGTCAAACTCTATAATATTATACGGATGCTCAAACTAAGAAAAAACGTTACTAATACTAATTTTTCTACCATAATAATAAACCCACTCACTCAATACAGACCCAAATTCGTCTGCAAATGGTTAAAATAGAACAAATTAACTCCATAATTGTTCGTCGTTACACTTTAGTTTGAATGCCCCGTATTTAAATAATAGTGCTCAGCCCGCCAAACGTTCGATTTTCTATGAAACTAAAAGTGCTCTCATTAGCAATAATACGCAATACTATATAATATGGTGTCCCCCAGAGGAACAATGTTTAATAAAAATGGTTTGTATTTGATTTTAATACAATTTTGCACATTATCACGATGTACTCACCATTTTGTGTCAAAATTTGTTCAAAGTTTAACACCGGCTTAATTTAACACACAAAAGCATTTTAAACATAAGTTTAATTGTTTTCTTTTATTTGGCACCTGTACCATTTAAGGCCGCCTAGAAATGTAGTCACATTATATGTGATTGCAGTTATTTATTTAATATGACAACGTCCCCTTATTGTAAGTTCAAACATTTCCCATTAAATCTTTATTTCTTCCTTGATTTAAATAATAATCGAGGTAGGGGAAGGAAACATAAATTAAGCAAAAACTAAAAGAAATTTAGAGGGAACGGCGGAACATCTACAGGTTGACAAAAATATGTAGTAAAGAGACTTTGAAAGTTATTACTTTGTGTAAGTTTCGGTAAGGACTGTCCATATACAGTGTGTGCTGGGCATAAACAAACTTATTGGTGTGAATGATAAAAAAATTTCAAATTAAAATTTGACCTTTGAGGATCTAGGCCTGCTTGACTAGATAATAAAATGTAATCTATTTTGAGTTTTAGTAAAGTAAGTAAAAGCCTTGCGGGAATATTATTTTTTCTTTAACAAATATCGAAAAATTTTATTAAGGAAAGTTGGTTAGAATTCAAAATCGCGCAAGCGTACCGAATTTAATAACCAACGGCGTACAATTCTTTCAATTAATACAATATTTACAAAGTTAGAATTTTCTAAACCCTTCATAGGTTGTCAGATTAGCCTAGGAAATGAAATTTGGTCATCAAATGATATTTCTGAAATAATCTTGTGTAATAAATATTTTTAATATAATGAACATTTTATTTTTCTATTCAGAAATTTTAAAAACATGCAAAACAATTATGTCTTACGCTTATTAAATTCGGTATTTCCCAATCAAATTTTTCATATTTTGTAGAACAGAGGCACTTTACATAGTCAAGATCGGCTTGATTTATTAAAATCAAAACATGGTAAATTTTATTATCTAATCAAGCAAGCCTAGATTACAAATGGTCATTTACACCTATTAGTTCGCTTAGCCTAGGGCACACTGTATGTCTTTTTTCAATTGTTGCTATGAAACTTTTAGATTTCCATTTTAAAATTTTGGTGGCCTTATTTTGTACAGGTTGTCTATAACAGTCTACATTAAATAATAATTTGCCTAAAAATTATGCTACAGACAGTTTAAGTTTAATTTACAATTTACAACTGTTGGGTGGGGTTATACCAACACCATTTCAAATGCCGCCCACTTTATAGAGTGTATTTAACAACACTCGACAACTTACGGTAAACACATTATATTATGACCTTTAACCTTAATATATTGTGTCAAAAGTCTAGAATGGGAACTCTCATGTAGATTCAGCTTAAAACATTTACGAAGATATCTAAGTGGTAACATAAAAACCGTTTCAATGAATAGGGGGAACTAATACATGCAAAATTGTAAAAATATGTTTCTGTGCGGTTCGCATGTTCGAAAAATATAAATATTCATTTTTAAACTTGTATAAGCTAACACAGTAATTTATATAATATGAATATAAATATAAACGGGGCGAAGCAAAGTAGAATATCATTCTAAATACCATATAATTTTTTATACAGAGTGTCCCATAGGGAACCACCTATTTATGAAAAACTGTACATAGGAAACTTTAAAAATCGAGCATTATGCTCTTATATTGTTATGCATTAAACTCCCGTTTAAATTTAAACTATTGAGTTAATAGTTGATAGTAAAAAATGTAAAACTAGGGAGGGGATCGGCGATACGGTTTGTGTCGCAAATATGCCAACGAGCGAATAATGTCACTTTAAAAAGATGAATCTTGCCGTTTTCATAAACTATTATACAATATAGCAACGGTTTAATACCGAGGAATTAGTATTCAAAAATACAACTAATCCCGGCCGTGATATTTACAAATAAATATATACAGGGTGTCGGTATAATGTAAACAAGCTTATATTTTCCGTTTTTCTGAATTGGTTTGTTTTGAATTCAGCACAAAATTCCGCCACCCTGAAATTTTGGTCAAGTTTGATGTTTTATAACCTTTTATTTTTTATGCGATTTTCATGATTTTGTCATCAGTTTATCGTGTTTTTGTTTAATTATTTTATAAAGTAACATTTTTCGATTGGGCTATATTATACAGGAGTAAATCAAACTGTTGTTTTTTATCGTAATTTCAAAATACCCTGTACGAAAATTGAGGTGGATAGTTTTATTTATATACTGTTTCTTGTAATCTTTGACGTATTCTAAACGTTTCGATTTTTGATTCATTCCATTATCACATTTCTGCTGCGAGCTGCAAAATTTGAAATGAAACGCTGATTTGAAGCCTATTTTTATTAAGAAAAACAAACACTAGGTATATCTTAAAGTTAGTTAACAGAAATAATTTTAATATCGTGTATTTCCTATTCTCGTAGCAATGATAGCTTGCAATCGTCATGGCATCGAATGAATAAGGTTACTTATCCTGTCTCGAGGGATAGCCCGATATTCTTCTGTAAGCGCCAGTCCTAAGTTTTCCGAGGTTTGTGGTTGCACCGGGTGACGACGAACGGTCCTCTTAAGTTAATCCCAAAGATATTCGATTGGGTTGAGATTCGGGCTACATGCGAGCCATTCCAATCTTGGAAGTCCAACTTCATTCAGATATTCGCAAACTATATGTGCACATTGTGCACGTGAGGTCTAGCATTATCATGCATTAATGTAAATTGGTTCCCAATGAAAGGAGCAACTGGAACAACAACTTCTTGGAGGATTTCCTCAATATAACGGTGAGCGGTTAGAGCTCAACAAATACAAGATTGGTGCGTGCTTCGGTAGAAATACCCATGACATGCATTTTCTAAGAATATCATCGTTTCATTTAAAATCTTGCAGCTCGCAGCAGAGGTGAGATAATGGAATGAATTAAAGAACGAAATATGTAGAATACATCAAAGATAACAAGAAATAGTATGTAAATAAAGTTATCCACCTCAATTTTCCTACAGGGTGTTTGGAAATTACGAACAGTTTGATTTACTCCTGCATAATATAGCCTAATCGAAATGTTACTTTATAAAACAATTAAGGAAAAACACAATAAATTGATGTAGAAACTGATAATAAAATCATGAAAATCGCATAAATCAAACTTGACGAAAATTTCAGGGTGGCGGAATTTTGTGCTTGCGAGTGTATATGAGTAAAGTACCTTTATTTTGGCACCCCTCAAAGAGACCATATACGATCGTTCAATACATTGATACAACCATTGGCGTACGTATGGCCAATTTTAATTTTAATTCTTTTTTAAAATATTTGTTGACTGTTTAACTACTTCATCTAAAGAAAGACTATACGTTACAAGCAGTGGCGTACTGTATTCTCTGCTATAGAAGTAAAATTTATACATAAGACATCTAATCGTATTCTTGCAATGTGAATAATTTCCGTACATTGCCAATTGATTCAAATTATCTTATTTATGTACTTGTGATTTTTTTCCAGTTTTTCACATCGCAAAAATAAATTATAGATGTCCCATGTACAAAATTTGATTTAATAGCACAAAATACACTACACCCGCCACTGCTTCTAACATACAGTATTTTTTTAGATGAAGCCGTTTAACAATCAACAATTTGCCTAATTAGCTTGTTCCTTATCGAGCGTATGTTAAATATAAATATTTTAACAAGAACTAAGAATAAAATCGATATTAGGCACGCCACTGTTTGTTTTGAGGGATGTCAAATCAACTTTTGATACGCCAATGAAATTTTAACCAATAGAAAAGTGCGCCCTAAGATCAGTCCTGCCGTGTAATACAAGAACCAACAACCAACAAGTCGACTTACTATAAAATAGAGTAGTAAGTTTTTAATATTTATTTAACTGTTTATTTGTTAATTAAAGTCAATGATTTTTTGGAAAATGAAACTATGTAACAAGAGCTCACTGTGTATAAAATTTTAGAGCAATAACTTAAACATTAAAAAAGTTATGCAAGTTTGAAATGGAATATCTTAAAATTTACTTTTATGACTTACTAGGTTCTTGTATTGCACGGCAGAGTCGTAATCACACCAAAATTCAAAACAATCAATTCGAAAATATAAGCTTGTTTGCTTTATAAGTGGGACACCCTGTATATACTTGAGATACTTTATTTAATAACCAGTCCATAATAATTTTCGCCTATGGAATTAGAGGGTGTATTTATTTCAAATTTTTTTTGTATCTCAAACTATTGAGACACCTAGTTTATGCGCACAAAAACAAGTTTTTTAAATTTTGCATGAGCCTTTCCTTCTCAAAAAAAGAAGTCTAGTTGGGACGTACGTATAACATATTGACATAAAATAAATTTAAAAAAGGTAAGAACGGCAAGTAAATCACTGCCTAAAGTTTAGAAAAAATGGGGAAATATAACCCAATTTAAAATTCTTAACATTTACAAGAAGCGACGGATATTGATGGGCCGCTCTCTAGACTTAGAAAAACTCTTTAGCGAACTTAATATAATGCACTCAACAAGTTTTTTAAAAGAAATAATGGCTTATTTTAAAAGGTTTCGGTTTGAAATCCACGTTGTAAACAAGGAATATTTTAAAATATTTTAGATTTAAACTTAGCTTTTAAAATGTTTCCACGAACTGGTTTGCTATATGACTTAAATTATTTTTTTAAATAAATACTAGTTTAGGATATATACAGTATTCGTGGTCATGATCTATGGTAGGTTAGACGTATACAGAGAACCAACAATAGGATCGTTCCAAAAATTTTGCACGCACCTGCTGCGTCAATCTGAAATATCTGCTGAAGACGTGTAGCGACTTTTTTATTTTAAATTAAATATCCTATGCATCATTGAACTTTTAGAATTACCTTCTAGTTCTAATAATATTTTCTAATACCTTTCCTATAACTCTTATTGTTTCCGAGATAAAATTTATTGCTGTCTAATGTTGTGCAAAACCTGACCTGAAGTAAACATTAATTGTAAATTTGTGGTCTGAATTCATGGAAAGTTAAATTTTGGAGATAGTTTAAGGAAGCCAATGTATTCGTTTCCCGTAAAAAAATCTTAGGGGGGATAGGGGTAAAATGTTTCTTCTTTTAATGGAACCCACATCATTTTTGATATTAAAAGGAGGTTAAATTTGTTTTCAAACGATATATCATATCCCTATACCTAAACCTTTAGGTTCCCTCAATTTTCCTTAGTTTATTGAACATTATCATTTTCGAGGTTGTTTTTATAGATAGCCATGGTAGTTAACAGTTTAAACAATTTTTTCTACTCCTATATTAGCAAAGACCTACTTACGCACTGTTTACTGTTACGTAATGACTGTTACGTAATATATATAATACGTCACAGTTGTACAAATCACATTACCTGTGATATGCCAAAACCGTCAATGTTTCCAATAGATTTTATAAGAAGTTTCTCATTTCTCATTTGAATTTTATTTTTGGGTATATTAGTAAAGTATGAGTGGCTACGAGATTCAGATTGAGGGAATGCCACTAGAAATTACAGTACAAGCTGCTTCCGCAGCAAATAATTTATTACTAGAAAATCCAGGGTGCGATATGAAAAAGTGGTACAAAAATGTATTGACTGGTTTACTGACTCAGAAAATGTTTTATTAGCATATTTCGATAATTTAACATAAAAGTAAATATGAAGTCGTAGAGAAAGGATATTACACTACTCGATTAATAAGCCTATTACACACTCTTTGGAAGTGAGAAAATCAAAGAAGATGAGAATTTTCCAAAAAAATGGCTCTAATGAGGAAACCTGAAGGTTTCGGTATAGGGATCTGACATATCGTTTGAAAACAAATTTAACCTTCTTTTAGTTTGAAAAATAATATACAGTGGGTGCCAATTACAAAAAAACAAGCATTAGCCGCTTTTTAGACGGAACGGAAATAAACTAATTTTAACCTCCCCTGTATGACATCGAATCGATTTTTCCATGGGAATTGAATAAGTTGAGTTTCCTTAAACTATCACCAATATTTCAACCCTCCATGAATTCAAACTACAATTTAGTGCTTAATTCAGGTCATGTGTCGCGCAATATTAGAGAAATAATTGTTTATCTCGAAAACAGTAAGAAATAGGTATAGAATAGTAATAAGAAAATATTATTAGAATTAAACGATAATTCTAAAAACCCAATAATATACGGGGTGTTTTATTTAAAATAACAAAGTTGCTATAAGTTTTCGGTAGAAGCGGCAACGTCGCAAATGCTGAAAATATTTTAGATCGATGTAGCAGGTGCGTTTATACACGAGGAAATTTTTTGAAACGATCCTGTTAGTGTTTTTCGATGTAGATCTAACCTACCATAGACCATTAGTATTCATAGGTACTACTATTTTTCGGAGTAATTAATTAATAATTATTAAAACAATAAATTTTCAGGAGGTCCGGTTGTTGTTGGAGTCACGATGTACGTTTTGAGTATAAGCTCTCTCAATGAAGTAAAAATGGTATTAAATTATAATTTTCTTTTAGAGAAATGTCACATAGACACCAAGAACAATATTTCTCATTTTAAAGGACTTAATTCTAAATATTTTTGGTTTATAGAGTCTTATGGTCAATATGTCAGACTATATTTTATATTACTTGCTAACTTACAGTCAACAAATTATAAATACTACAGATTTTACGGAGTTATTTTTCATGTTTAAAGGGTGGAATTCCACCAGTCTTATAAATATTTGAAAGAAAATATAGCTAATTATGTTTATTCTCACGATCAAGGCCGCAAGAGCATTGATGATGTGTCTTATCGGCTATTGGACTTCTGAATAGAACTTTTACTAGTACTTACTCTGTGGTGTTCCAATGTTAAAATTGGCGACAAAAGCAGAGAATCCTCTGTAATAAATATGTTTCGAAAAAAGAAAGTACTAGAAGTCACCATTAGTATTTTTTTATACTGGGTGGCCCAGAAATCCGGAATAAAATTAATATAGCCTTAACCTGTAACTTTTGAGGAAACGCTCGGACATGTCAATAATTCAGTTTTATATATTCTCACATTTTGACGTTATTCGTTTGTTTTTTTATAGATATTTGTCAAAGATATGACGACATCGATCTTTTTTTTAAATAGGAACATACAGCTTGTGATACATCATTTGAAAGCTAATATCTCGTACAGTATGCTCATAAATTTTAGCGCGATTCTGTCAAGCTATTTCAAAATGGCGACTGTTAAAAGTTTTCATTGTGTCGCGTTCAGAAGATTTCTTACCTTGAAAGGTAAAAAACATCAATGATTTATAATTTCCGCTTATTTAAACAGAGATTTTTTAAAAATTTATAAACAGTCGCCATTTTGAAATAGCTTGACAGATTCGCGCTAAAATTTATGGGCATACAAGCTGTATGTTTCTATTTAAAAAAAAGATCGATGTCGTCATATCTTTGACAAATGTCTATAAAAAACAAACGAATAACGTCAAAATGTGAGCATATATAAAACTAAATTGACGTGTCCGAGCGTTTTCCCCAAAAGTTACAGGTTAAGGCTATATTAATTTATTCCGGACTTCTGGGCAACCCTGTATATATACTAATAATCCTCAACATAATAATTTTTGGCACAGAACTTAGAATATAGTCTTAGCTTCTTTCATACCTTCAACTTTACTATGAGACTTATAGCTACTACTAATAGCCCAGTAACATAAGACAAGTTCAGGGGGTTTTTTCAGGCATCTTCGAAAAAATTCATTAGAGCTGAATTCTTACAACTTACCTTTATTTAAGTAAGTCTAAGTATCTAAGGAAAGGTACAATTTGTTCGCTTCGATAGCTATTTAATATTTTTTACCGATATTTCGGTTTCTGCTGGTCAGAAAGATAATAAATTATAAGAATCATATACTTGAGCAGAATTTATACAGAAAAGTCATACTGCAACGGCGCCAAATAGAATATAGAATAACAATTATGGATTTATTTCCATCGTTGAGGTAAATTTCAAGTCGCATTTTCTCTTACAACGATTATTTAGTGGCCTTGATCACTATTCCATAAAAATACTTTTATAAAATATTCATGTGGTACTTGTGTCGGCAAGTTTAAGCAAACAATCTCTAACTTTATGAAATACCGTTTAATGTGTCGAAAATGGCTCGGATCCATCAATTTAATATTTTTGAAATGCGTTTGTTCAAGAAACAAAAGTTTAACACGGTGGATCTATAAAGCGCTACATGTATCAAGATTAATTTTTAAATGGGCTAGTACGGACCTGTAACGAAATTTCACCCCATTATAAGTTAACGGATACGATACAATGTGAACTACTTACGGTACCTGCCAGGTGTAGATTCATTATTAAAAGCATTTTAAACTTATAGCGCTGTTAACTGTATTGTATTAAAGTTACGAACTTTAAACAGTTGGGCGTTTGGGGGTCGAAACCCGAAAAATATTGGAAAATGGGACGATTTTTCAGTATGGCGACATACAATTAAAATTCTTCTAGCACAATATCAGGGGTTTGTTAGAGTTCGAAGGTTTGATAAACGATAAGATAAAACACAGACAATAATTTTTTATGTGGGTTGAAGTTCTAAGTAAACATGATAAATTTTAATCAAATTTATTAAATAAATCTAACCAATTTTATTGTTAGGATTAAGTCCTTTTTCATTAACCATTTTTTCGGCACAACACGTGAATAATATGCTTTTGGCAAGCTTAGAGCACAAACAATGCGTTTGGCGGTCTGGGAATATTTTGACCGTAACAGTTTTTTTTTGAAATTCGGTTAACAGAGTTGTAGAACAGTTTCACTTATATATTTTTTAACCGTGACATTTACAGTATAGTTATAGACATTTTTTTATTACCCTAGTGCTATTATTAGACTTTTAGTTTAGGTCGTATGGGGTACTCTGGAAGGCCAATTGGCCCGACTTCAATCAATAAGGACTGGTCGCAACAAATAATCTTCATAAAAAGAATTGTTTTAATAGAGAATAGTTACTTCTATTGGAATAAATAATAATCGAACTACCTAGTGTTTCAAGAGGTACGCTGGCCCCTATAATTTTTTATTGTATAAATTCCAGAAATAAAATTTAGTGGGTGTGCAATATTATTTTCTATTTTATGATATAACGGACTCTATTTGGTAACGTCCAGTTTGACCCGAAATGATCTGAACTTTGGATTTTTAAATGGAACACCCAGTATATTTTGGCTATATCGATTCAGAATACCATTCTAAATTCAACGACACTCCATATGTCACTTTTTGACACTTTAAATTATTTTTCATTTTATTTTTTCATCTAGATTGCTAAGAACTCCCTAAAAGTGTTTACATCTAAGCTAAATTCTTGATAAAAATGCAATTTTCAAGTTTTATTGCGTTTAAAATTTCTTACACATTGTTTAACTTTTAAGAAGACACTTTCCTAGAAAACTAACATTTGTCAAATGGAAACATATTGGCTCACTCGGACAATAAGATAGAGCAATTTGTTTTTGAACAATTTGATATCATACACCCTTATATCAAGTTAAAAAAAGGAGAGATTAAATTAATAAATTAAATTTATTAAAAATACGAATTTATGATTAAAAATACAACACGAGGCACAAATGGATTTGCATTTATCTAGGTACCAGTGACGGCATAATGCTAACAAACAAATAAACTTAATTACAAACTTAAAACCCGCCATAATTTGGCTTAGAAGTAAAAAATAAAATTATAAAGAAACATTATTTAAACTATCAAAAAGAGACGTATGGGGTGTCGCTGAATTTGGAATGGTATTCTGAATCAATATTGCCAAAAATATACTGGGTGTTCCATTTTAAAATGCATTCCTGGTTAAACCGAAAGTGACAAAATGGAGTCTGTCATGTCATAAAATTCAAAATAATTTCATATACAAACCCGCCCAACTTTTCTCTGTAATTTAAACAATAAAAAAAAAGTAATAGGGGTGAGCATTCCTCTTGAAACACCCGGTATTTTACTTGAATAATACACACACAAAAAAGTATACCGACCTAATTTTCAATTTTTGTAAATATTAACCTTTACAAAAAATTGGCACATAGCTTTTTCGTTGGTAATAAAATAAGCAACAACTTTGAAAAATAGTTTTTTGTGCAGTCAATAGATCCACCAGAAAATTAACTCAATTGATTTCTTAAAAGTAGCGGCCATCTTGAATCCAAATGGTAAATGAGAACGGCGCTCACGTTACGTAACTGGAAGCTTCACAATATATCTACCAACTGGTGGAATAGTTCCTTGTATACATATATATTGGTTGGTTCTATCGAAGCTTAAAAAAAATGTAAAAATGTAACAACTTATATTGAGCGACAAACTCCTGGTTTGCACGATTTCGATCTATCTTAGACATACCGCGTTGGATACCCGTGTGCTACAAAACGAAACGCCCGCTGAAGTCATGTCGATTTGGAGTTCAACGCATTCTCTATCCGTCTATCGTATTTAAAAACTGAACCTCTTTATATACAACTTTCTATTAAAAAAAACATCTCATTCACCTGCAAAGTTATTTTGACTGTTCTTAGACTAAGTAGTATATAAAATATTGAGTTTTGAAGATAAAATACATAAATTATTTTTCTTCCTCTTTTATTTTCATTATTTGATAATGTCCCCTATTTTTAGAGTAATTTGGCAATATGATATTAATAAATGTCACTTTTAAAATATATACATAGTACGTTATAGATTTTCTTATATAATCTATCAATGTCGTTCATAGTCAAACTGTTCCATAACTCCTAACAAAACTTACTGTTAAAGAATTTCTGGTTTAACATTTAACAACATTATGTTTAGTATCACATTTAACTTACAATAAATTTAACATTTTTCAAGGGGCTATCACGTGGTCATTTTTGTGCTTTACAGGCCCTCCGGTTGACGTGGGCGTCACAATGTATGTTCTTTCTATCAGCTCACTCTCTGAAGTCCAAATGGTACTTATAAACCAAAAACCCGACATTTTTAACAGTTACTTTATGTCGACTTAAAATTTTAGATCATCAAAAGCACTCGGCAATTCAAAATATCCATTTCTATTTAAAAAGCAACCCTGCCTCAGGAACATAATACATGGATTGATTTTATGTGTTGACCATGACTTGAAAACATTTTGCATATATTAAATGAATACAATGTCCTAAAAGCGTTTCGCATAAGGTATAAAATGTCATATTCTTGAGTTGCTGTGCCGCTTATGGTGTAAAAAGTTACGTTGTTTTTAGTGTTCGGTCGTTCTTATTAGTGTCCCCGTCCCCCAATTTTTCCAACCCCTTGGGTACGGTCATTCACCCAATGGGTTGGGGTTTGGACAGGCCCGGGGTGCACGAGTTTTGATTTGGTTTTCACGTTACTTTAGCACATAATGATATGTTTAATAAATAAACAACAGCATTGGTTCGTGTGAACAAGGTTTCTGTTAATTCGGATAATATATTTTCGTAAAAATATATTCGAATGGACGTAAACAGGACAGCCCGAAATTATTGGTGCGGATGGTCTAAAACACCCAACGTATTTCCATAGAGAGCATGGCTTTGGATCACCCGCACCAACGGTCTAACTTTAAAAATATATAATCCTAAATAACGAAACTTTTAGGCGTCCAACAATATAAAGCAAGATACTAAACTTTTTAATTGTTGGTATAGTATATTCATTAATCCTACATAACGTTTCTTCAGCCCAGAACTATTTGATTTGGTTTCGCAAATAAAAGGTATTTAATATGAACAATATTGTTTTTTGTAGAATTTTCACCGTTACAAGTACAATACTACAAAAAACCATATGATCACATTGATACCGATTATAACGGCCTAGAATGTATTAAAGAGTTAAACATCGTTGCGGTTTACAGGACCTCCAGTTGATGTCGGAGTCACCATGTACGTTCTCAGTATCAGCTCAGTGTCGGAAGTCCAAATGGTACATAATACATTTTTACCACCCTTATGTCAATATCTACCCACCAATAGACTCTATTTCTACGACACAAAAGAATCAAAAAGAACTATACAGAGTTTTATACATACTTGACGTGCATTTATTCTATTGGGCTGCTTATTCTATTACTTAATTTTAGAGTGAAAGAAATCCTTACCACAAATTGGGGTGGAAGATGATCTTTTGTGACATATTTCAGACCTAAGATAGGCTAGAAAAATGCCACCAGCATCTAGCGTTTAGTTAGCGTATTCCGTATTTCAACCCTCATCCAAGATTAACAAAGAAATGAATACTATTCTACCTAATTCCAAATTAGAACGACAAAAATCCAAAATCGAGTGACTTTGTCTTAGTTACATGGCAACAAATGTTTATTGCTTTTAACACTACGTTAAAAATAATCTGCTTTTACAACCAGTGTAATAAAAAGACAATTTAGGCACTGACAGCAAGCCTTACTAGATCTTCTTTTAATAGCAATAGTAGATAAAATATATTATTTATAGATTATCGTCTACAATATTCTGAAAGATTTAAGAACAAAACCCACGTTCTCTGAGAGGTTGTTCCATGTCACGTCGGAATATAATTCAGGGAGTTTCTTCCGCATGTTCTGTTATCCGATTATCTTTGTTATGTCGCTCATAGATGACTCTCGACTATACATAAAAACGCGCACAGGTTTTTCCATAGTCCCGGGTGATGTTTAAAAAATTGAATACGATAACTAAACGTTTGGTGCTAGCGAACGATCCGATCATTACCGGATAATGATCTATAACAGATGCATATTTGGTGTATTCAACATGAAGATTACGAAGTATATATGTTGCTCATGTTAATATATAAGGCGTATCTCTCACTATATCAAAGAGCAACTAGCAATTTACACATAGAAATCAATATTGACTCGCACACCATGACATCGAGAGGAAAATTAAAATCCTGTGTGTAGGGACAAATGGGAACAATATAACATGTTGTCAGTTGCTTGTTGCCCCCAGCAGCCCAACTGATTGCCACACAGTCGCTTGGTACAAATCATTGTCGAACTTGTATAAAATCTGTAACGTCCTTTAAATCCAAACTGCCCAATCGTCAACTCTTACGATACATCAGTTTGGTTAAAGAAGTCGTTCCTTTGGAACCCATTGGTGGTCTCTAGAGTTAACTCTCAAGAAACAAGTATTTCGAAGCGTAGGAAGGTATTAGAAACCTGATATTTCTACTAAATGGTTCATGTAATGTACTGCAATTGTTAATGAATGTTGTATTAAGCAAAGACATACGGTTTATAAAATCTTAACGAGCAGAAGGCGATGGCTGCTAAAAAAAATTAAATACTGTTTTCCTAAAGTCTTGTGATTTATGCAGATATATTGCAAAACGTTATGAATTCGTTTCAATTCCTTAATCAATTTAATGTTAACATCAACGCCTTCCATGGGGTTAAACCAGGAAGACTGTAAATTAATATTCATTAAACATGTCCTACTTCATAATAAAATTGAAGTGTCTTTCTGATTTTAATATTATTTGCTGGAAAGCGGGATATTAAGGGTTTTAGGTTTCAATCTATTTCTTAAAGTTAATTATTAAACTTAAGCTATTTTTAAATCTAGGAATCCAAAAAGTTTGTTATTTTAATAATTTCATGATATATTCTATATTGTAAAAAAAAAATAAAAAAACCTTAGACGTAAAGAACCTTCCTACGCAAAGATATCTTGTTCCGACTCTTCTTTAGCTTTATAAGGCATATTGATGTATAATAATAAAGTCACTCTCGGTGTTTAAACTACATATAAAGTAAATATTCGTAATCAGCATCACCTTATACGTGTCTTTGGATTTTCAGTTTAATTTCTGTGTTTTTAATTTTATTTTTGACAGGCTATATCTACATCCGGGCTCGACGTACCGGACTATGTGAATGTGTGTTTGTGAATCGTGAATGTAATACAGTGAAGTCGTTTTTCTTGGAGTGTACACAATCAAGGATCATTTTTTTAAAGCTCAAATTCTATTCGAATAGATTTAATTATATAATTTTATCAATACTTATCAATAACATAAAGGCAATACCGTTTCATTACCTGAGATAATCGTCTGGTACTAGGACTTGTGCATATATAAATTATATTTTTAAATAACTACATAATTTGCTTTTATGAAGAAATATTTTTTATGATGCAATTCTTTAACGAAAGCTATAACATCCGTAACAGAGTCGGCAATTCGTCTCTTGCGGTTGCAATTACAATAAAAATTACACGGCAGGCATGCGCAGTAAACCGTGCTCAATTAGCTAGCGCATTGCCAAAAGTCAGAACAAGTTGTTAACAACAGTATCGAATTCCCTAAAATACCCCCAGAATAAGAGATGGACAAATCTGTTCATTTTAATTAGTAGTTAAAGCAGCTACTGCTACTTACAAATAACAGTTACTACGGCTGCTAATTCGTAGTACATATGCTTATTAAAGCTGCTTCGACGAAATATGGAACAAAAAAATAACAGAAATCCATTTCTACCCAGAATTACAGCGGCAATGGAAATTAAAATGGCGAAAGATCGATTTCTGGCACTGCGAGACGGATTGTACCAGCTGTTCGAGAACGTTTTACTGCACATGTTTCCGTGCAATTTTTATTGCGGCAAGAGTAGAATTGCCGACTGTAATACGGACTCCAGTCTCGCACTGCAAGGCGACAAATACTGTGCATGCTTCCATGCAATTTCTATAGCAGCAAATTGCATGAAGGCATGGGTGGTACAGCTGGCGCAATTCTACACTTGCTGCAATAAAAATTGCAGGGAATCATGCGCAGTACGCCGTTCTCGATCAGCTGACGCAATGCGTCTTGTATTATCAGAAGTGGGTTTGCGCCATTTTAATTGCAATGGCCGCTGCAATTCTGGGTAGAAATAGATTAGAACTGCGAATGGCTATTGAAACTAACTGGTACTTAAATTAGCAGTTCACATTCTTTAGTAAGCATATGTACTGCTAATTCATCGCAACTTTTTTGAGCTCTATGTGTAAGTAGCAGTAGCTGCTTTAACTGGTAATTAAAACGAACAGGTTTGCCCATTTCTAATTCTGGGTGTATTTTAGGAATTTCGACACAACTAACTGCTGTTTTGACTTTTGGCAATGCGCCTGCTGATCGACGACGGTATATTGCGCGTGATTGCCTGCAATTTTATTGCAATTGCAGCCTCAAGAGAAGAATTAACGACTCTAGTAAGGCTTTAAGATTACATCGAAAATTAAAAATAACAGGTAGCTTGTCACGTTAAAATTAATTCTCACATCAGTATCATCTCGTTATTATGTCAATTACGAAAATATAAATTTTCCCCTCTTAACATGAATCTTCATAAACAATCTCATTTTAAGAAGTATAATTTTATTCAAATTATCTTGGTGTAGGGGACAAACAAATTTATAAATCTCAGAACCGTAACTTTTGTGGATTAGAAATAAAATTGACCTTCGTAAGTCACTCAATACATAACAAATATGTTAAGACCAAAAAAAAATGTATTGCGTGGCTAAATTTCATATTTATTTACAACTAGGAGCACAACAAAATAGTAAATAAATCAAAATATTAATTCTACCCACTCAGGTTGATATACTTTGATGTTTTTTCGGATGATGAGGTATAAATAGTTATCACGGTGGGAACAGAGTTAATTAAAATCTGTTATGAATTAAAAAAGCTTAATTATCTTGGTAGTACCAATCAATATGAATTAGCACAGTCACAGCCAAAGTAATCAATAGAAGCAATATTTGTAGGGATCTTGATCGTGAATAATTGTTTTATTTTAATTCCTATTTTTATTATTCTTTTTTATACTGTAGGTAAATTTATCGAAAATCTCACACATGTGTAAGATTCTAAGAAAGTTAAGAATAATTTCATGTTATACATGTTGAAACGAGAACTGTTTTTCACTCAAACTTTAAAACACTCTGTAGAGAGATGGAGATGACAAAATTTTTTAAATTTTAATATTCTTAACTGTTTTTGTAATCTCACACATGCGCGAGATTTCCGATAAATTTACTACAATATAAAAAATAATGATAAAAATCGGAATTAAAATAAAACAATTATTCACGAATCAAAATCCATCGAATTATTGCGTAGATTGATTATTTTGGCGGTGAGTTTATTTTGATGTCGAACTGTGCAAGACAAATCTGCAATTCAGCGGTCGAAGCCTATTCTAGCCTGGAGATTAGCTGCATTATTTCATTCCTTATTGTAAAAGGCATCATCAAGTGGTTCGGAAACGATTTCCGTTTAATGACAATTAATTTTTCTTCCTAACAATGAAGCTTATGTATGAGAAACACATACTGCTAAAAAGTAAAGCAAACTAGAAATAAATTACAGCTTACAAATTTGAAAAATTAGAGCTCTTTTGTCGAAATTGAATATATAAGATATGCTATTCACCAAATAATATGTATCAAAAAGTATCTATAAAGTTATATGGTTCTGAAAAGTTATTTGTTTATCCCTTAGCCTTCTGTTCATAAGTTATTTTTATAACAATATTATACATATATACATATATTCCCGAATAAGAAAGCACTGTACTACAGGAATCTTGTTAACTATAGGACACACAGAGAAATGATTTTCTGTAACGTCATGTTTTCATTATTAAAAGACTCCGAATATTTCTGAAGATGTTCGGGCAAAACCGAATATTCACAATTTCGTTCTTTTTGCTTTCCGATTTAAATAGGAGATATGAAAAAATAAATCTTATATTCTCATTGCCACTTTTCTCCTCTATAAGATATTCAATTCTGAATACGACGTTTTTCCCAACCATTATCAACTTTGTATTTGTAAATATCATTTATTTATGCTTTCTGAACTCCATTTCACATTCTGAATCCCACGATATATCACACCTATTATTTATTATTATTATTATTATTTTTTGGTTCGAAAATGGCACGTTTTGAAAATGAAAAATAATTTATGTTACATTATTATTAATGTAAAATTTAAAAATATATTTTTGAATGCCAACTAGAGTATGAATCCAACAATAAAAATAAAAATATTTTCAAATACCAATGTATTTAAAAATTATTATTTCCCAGACCATCCGATGATACCTGATATAATAAGGGCATATTTAGTCTACACAGTAGCACTTTAAAATACTAATTCAGATTGAATGGTACTACCAAGATAAGGAAGCCTTTTCCATTGATAGAATGTAACCATCTGCAGACCGGTTTTTACAGACTTTATTTGAATAATCAGTTCAGATTGTGTGGGACTGCTAAAAGATGGCACTATGCGCTGTATTATCTCGACTACTGTTGATAATACAGCGTGAAGTATTAGAGTCTTCTCTGAAGATAGGTATGTACACCTACCCTGTACTGACGAGAACAAAAGAGTTCGAAACCGGTCTGCAGGTGGTTACATCCTATCAATGGAAAAGGTTTCCTTTTCTTAGTAGTACCATTCAATCTGAAATAGTATTTTAAGTGCTACTGTGTAGACTAAATACGACCTTATTGTATAAGGTATCATCGGGTGGTCAGGGAAATAATAATTTTTCCATACATTGATATTTGATATTAATACCACCTGAAAAGTATAGACATTTTATTTTTTTTTATTTTTCAAGTGTCCGTGAAGATAAGTTGTTTAGTCCGAAACGCTTAACAAATAATAGGTCTGGTATAAAGAGGACTTCATAAAGTATAAAATAAAATATTACTATATTTAAAAAAATTAAGTTAATGATGGTTGCGAGAAAACGAAACGTCGGATAGAAAATTCAATCGAATAATCTTATGGACGGGGAAAAATGGCAATGAGCATGTAAAATTCACATTTCGGAAATATTCGGAATTTTTTAAATTTGAAAACATAAGGTTGCACTCACTTATGAGCAACTTCTATCTGCAATATTCCTGTAATTTATAAAAAGCTTCAATTTCCTTCTTTGTAACATACGTGTACACTCTGAGAAAACTCCGACCAGAAAAACAAAAAATGGAATCTTCGCAGTCTTGAATACTTGGACTGTGTGCATGAGACGCCTCTTCAGTATGGCAAGTCGCTTTTGTCGTCTTTTTTTTTAATTCTCACTTATATTGGCTTTTGATTGGTAACTAAGAAATATTTTTTATAACTTTATAGGAATGGAAGTAAGCTAGATATAAACTTTTTGATGTTGTTGTAAGGTGGGTACTATAAGTTTGAACCTATTTTTAGAAAGTCTTCGAAAAAGCATCGTTAAGATATATACAGGGTGTTTTCCTAAAGCCGGTCACTGGCCATATCTCGGTAACTAATGGGCGTAGAAATTCAGGGAAAAAAATGTCATTAATACAGTAGCTATGCGAAAATCATGGAAATGAATCCTGTAAAATATTAAGTTCCTAATTTCGCTGCAAGGGGGCACAATTAAAAACTAAATATTAAAATTCTAAATTTCTCCGAATGTTCCCACCCATTTGTAACATCATTAGCAAGTTTGGACAATTGTGTATCATTTTTGTCTAAAGCTCATTAGCGTAGCTACCTTGATACGAGTGGGAGAAACAATTGAAAGTGTATTTAAATGGCTGTAACGTATAGACGACTTATTCAATTTAGATAAACTTTGGCTTGTTTGGAAGAGAAATGTAAGTATCTTTAATTCTACTATCCAGTGGTACACGATAGTTCCTAATTTAATTGATAGAGGGCGCAATTTACAATAATAATAGTTTTTTTATTTTGTCCCGAAAACTCAAATCATACCGGTATAATTATGATATCATAATCGCAAAGTAGATTAAATTTTGCAAAAAAAAAATGTGAAAACCGCAGTTCTATATCTTCTTCCGTAACTTTTGTTAACTCTATACCCATCTCCAACCGTTTCTGTGATGAAATTAATTTTAAAAAATTTTCATTACAAAATATAACAAAGGTCATTTGAACCTTATTTTGTAACTAATACCGTTAAAGATTTAAAAATTTGAAAAAATTTAGGCAAGGTATGGGTCATTTTTATTTCATATAAATACTATACATTTTTTATACAGTGCTTTTTTTTTAAGTTTAGCCAATTTCACTTATGAGTATTTATTATGCAGGGTGTTATGGAAATGACTTATTATGGGTGACTCCTAGGGTGTCCTAGAGAAGGTCTACATATTTTTTTAAATCGAATATCTAAATATTAAGGTACCTTCTTACCCACATTCTGTCGCGCCATTCCATCTGAATTCAGTTAGCAACAATGTGGGTCACTAGAGTATACTAACAGTGTTCGCCCTTGCTTGGATACCTGCCGCGTGCGACTATCGTTGCTTCAGTATGTTTCGTGACTCGGCGATGCGATGAAGCTGTCGAGGGTTCCACGAACTTGATGTATACGAATTTTAATCGTTTTGTTAGTTATAGCATTCGATTTTTTTTCTGTTGTGAAATAATTCATAATAAGAAATTTTGTGATGTGATTTCAAATTTATGTGATATTACCTATTGTTGGTTCTGTTGCAAAACATAATTTTTGTGTTTTATTTTTTATGGAATTTAATGGAATTTAATTATGAAACGGATTATAACATCGAAGGTAAGAGAGCATGTACCTTAAAATTGTGGTATTGTTTTTTTCCTAAAACGTTTAAAAAATAAGTGATAACGCGAGTCAAAGACGTCTCAATAAACTATTGATTGCGAACGTCCTCAGTAGCGGCCACGTAAATTTTCAGATTTCATATAAAGTGTATATTTCGTACAATAATTGAAAGCGCCATTTAAGGTTATTTTTCTTCAATTTATTTTCATCTGAGGATTTGCCGGTTTAAATATAATAAGTCATTTCCATTACACCCTGTATTATACAGGAGAGGTATTATAATTTTTTTCCGTGAATTTCTATGCCCAGTAGATTCCGAGATATGGCCGGTGGCCGGCCTTAGTGAAATACCCTTAAAATTGAATTTCTAGGTTCCTCCAAAACAAATTATATTTCACGATCCTTTAAACGGTGGATTTAATAGTATAAGTCATGGCGCTACTGTTCGGCCTCATGTAAATAATAGGGGAGAGTGAAAAATGTATCAACCCCCATCCCTACCCCCATTAACGCCAGCAACCAGGCCGGATGAGATCAGATATCTCGTGGGGTACGGGGGTTACGGTACGCACTCGCCAATCAGTAGGTCATACCGAAATGAGAGAAACCAAAGGTTGATAGCCCTTGGGGGAGCGAGCAGTGTGGATTGTGGTTTGGCGCCCAGGTTAACCTGCAGATTCCTCTGGCGAACGCCTAAGGCGAACGGAGAGGAGAAAATTTTTTAAAAAAGTTCCTTTAATGCTCTCAATACAACATATATAGTTATTATACCTGATAACCAAACGATAACCATAATATATAAAATATTTCTTAGGTGCCAGTCGAACAAATATTGTCCAATATTGTTTCTTATATGCGTCCCAATATGTACACATTTAAGCGCCCCCATCAGAAGTAAATCAAGTAGAATAATGTACTCTTTATGAATATTTTTATATACTCGCTAAGTAAAGAGAATAAGAGTTACCCGAAGCCTCTTTAAATGGAAACTCCTTAATTTAAAATACCGTTGGAAACCAAATCAAGGTTACTAAGGTCACTTTATGACGTGACCCCTCCGGCCTGGCCTTGAACAAATTGTATACATATATATATATTTCCTTGTGTCATCCTATTATAGTCCCATTCTACGCTAAGGGTCAAAATAAATAAGACCTTTGATTATTTTTTATGCAAATTTAATATTTTTTTAATATGCTTTAGAAACATTTATGTGTAAACATTGTTAGAAGAAGTATTATATAGGGCGTACTAAAAATACTTTTTCGTGAAACACTACCCGAATAATCCTGAACAAACGCTAAAAAATTTAAATGTACTATTTAGTAATTCGTTGCAAATTTTTGCTTTTGCTTTGAAAAATAAAAATATTAATTTTTATAAAATTTTACCCTATGTAATCTTAACATGTTGTCCATATAAATGTTGCTGCCATGTTCTAGAAATGTTACATTTTGATAAATAATAAAACAACCTTTTAAATATTATTTAATTTGATCCACAGTGTACACCCGTCCTCTCGATAGTAAATAAATACCGTTTCTATAAGCTGGCTGCATTTCCGAAGCCAATTGAAACAATGCTAATTCTTAGTATGTACCTATAAATAAATAAAATGCCTGGTTTAAATGAAATAATATGGTTAAGATAATTAAAATATTATACATTTAACCATTTTTTTCGTTTAGATGGCAGCGTATTAAGAAAGATTAAGATAGCTTTTACATTTTTACTGTTTATATTTATACAGGGTTGCCCAGAAGTCCGGAATAAAATTAATATAGCCTTAACCTGTAGCTTTTGGGGAAGACGCTCAGACACGTCAATTTAGTTTTATGTATGCTCACATGTTATTCGTTTGTCTTTTTATAGACATTTGTCAAAGATATCGTTTTTTTTTAAATAGAAACATACAGCTTGTGATACATCATTTGAAGCTAATATCTCGTACAGTATGCTCACAAATTTTAGCGCGATTCTGTTAAGATATTTGAAAATGTCGACTGTTAAAATTTTTAAAAAATCTCTATTTAAATAAGCGAAAATGATAAATCATATCATCATATCTCCACATCCTAACAATATCAAGACGCTGTCTTTCCGACGAAATCATTTTTGTTTAGAAAATTGTAAAATAATACTTCGGAAATACCTAAATTAATTTTACAAGTTCACAATGTCACAAAATGTCAGAACTTGAAACAATGAGATTTCTTACTTGAGAGGTAAAAAAAAACCATCAATGATTTATCATTTTCGCTTATTTAAATAGAGATTTTTTAAAAACTTTTAATAGTCGCCATTTTGAAATAGCTTGACAGAATCGCGAATATTTATGAGCATACTGTACGAGATATTAGCTTGCAATTGATGTATCACAAGCTGTATGTTTCTATTTAAAAAAAAAGATCGATGTCATATCTTTGATAAATGTCTATAAAAAAACAAACGAATAACGTCAAAATGTGAGCATATATAAAACTAAATTGACGTGTCCGAGCGTTTTCCCCAAAAGTTACAGGTTAAGGCTATATTTGTTTTATTCCGGACTTCTGGGCAACCCTGTATAATTGTATTGCATCGCACATCTCTTAATAGACAAAACTGTGGTTGAGGAGAACATAAAAAATTATTTAACTACTTTTCCTGCAATCAACAAATGCTGAAACTACAATACAATAATTAATTATCGAATATTCAAAAATTCATGTCCCAACTAATAAGTTGTTATTTCATTAACAATGAACCAAATTCGATAATTTTTGTTTGAATTGATAGAAAACAGATTATATAATTTAAGGCAGAGTAGTTTGCGTCCTGATACATCAATTGTACGGGGTAGCGCGTAAAATCTAGATGCATGTAAATTTCCTAAAATTTAAATTTGACATATCTTACATACAAATTGTATTTATTTATTTTTTAACTAAGCCAATTAGAGATATATACAGGGTGACAATTTAAAAACTTGAAATGGCCATATATTAGAAACGAAAAACTGAAGAAAAAAACGCAAAAAACTGTTTCTATAAAACGAAGGGGGAACAAAAACAAGCGTATTAGCCCACCCCTATCTGCAACCCCTTGGACAGGGTGAGATAAACCCTTAAAATCTTAAATAGAAAAGGGTTCGAGTGATACATCATTTTGAAGCTCTTGAAAAATGCTTTCCAATGGTACCATAGAAAGGTACATTTCAGGAAATTCTTCTCTGTTTATTAAGGAAAACAATAAATGAAAAGACAATTATGAAATTTTTTATTATTAGTTAATTAAATGTTCAAAATGATTTCAGTTGTTTTGAAGACAATAATAAAGCCTACTTTCAAATTCTTCACGTACATTTGCAAAGGTTTCTCTGGATATAGCACGGCATTAATGAACTATTCTATACTGAAGTTGCTCTAGTGACTCAGGTTGCATTTTAAAAACCACAGATTTTAGGTGACTCCACAAAAATAAGTCAAGAGGTGTTAGGTCCGGGGATCTAGGTGGCCATACAACAGTACCTCTTCTTCCAATCCACTGGTTGGGATAATTATCATCCAACCACTGCCTAACGGGAACTACATAATGCGGAGGTGCTCCATCCTGTTGGAAATGTAGTAAGCGTTCTTCTAAAGATAAATTTCCGAGTATGTCCCTCTGATTTTCTAATTCTCGCACTATTAGTGGTTCGATAGACCTCTGTAGTATTTCAGCATACCTGTCGCCATTTAAATTTCCTTATATAAATATTGGGCCGATAATACCATCTCCCAATATACCAGCCCAAACATTAATTTTCTGGGGGTACTGGGTATGCCCTTCTCTAAATACGTGGGGGTTCTCGTCATTCCAGTAACGACAGTTTTGCTTATTAATATGCACATTTCAATAAAAGGTACACTCATCACTGAAGCAAATATTTTTAACTAGTCGAGGTTCTGCCGTAATTCTATCTGTCATTATTTCACAAAACTGTATTCTTCTGTCAGGATCATCGTCACCAAGTTCTTGCAGTATGTGCAGTATATAGGGATAAAACTTATGAATTTTAAGTACATTTCTTATTGATTCACGAGATAATCCAGTTGCTACAGCTGCTTGACGAGTTGATAAAGTTGAATTCATTGCAAACGGCCCCAGAATTTCAATTTGCGCTGCTTCGTCGGCTAGTCTCGGTTGATTTCTCTTTATATTCGCGACAGAACCACTTTCTTTAAATTTGGCTACTAGTTGGCGAACATACTCCGGGCTTACATTTTGACCTGCATGCCTTTCGTTAAAACGTTGAGCTGTTCTTAAAAAACATTGATCCTGTGAGCCATAAATGAAAATAATTTCTACCCGTTCAGCTGTGCTGTACACCATTGTTAAAGATAAGAAGTGCTGCTTTTCATTTAAACTGAACCGAAAGTTAACTGTTCTTAAAATAACAATACTAGTAGAAGTTACCTTTAAGGTAAATTCTGTGATAATAAAATGCGAATATTTATAAACAAATTTTTTTTTTCGCCAAAAAAAATAGCAAATAAACCAAAATGAAATACCGAGGATTAAACTGTTTAGAATTCTTAAGAGATATCTCTTAATATGCCAGGATATTGGTAGCAATCATTTTGAACATTTAATTAACTAATAAAAAATTTCAAAATTGTCTTTTCATTTATTGTTTTCCTTAATAAACAGAGAATAATTTCCTGAAATGTACCTTTCTATGGTACCATTGGAAAGCATTTTTCAAGAGCTTCAAAATGATGTATCACTCGACCCCCTTTTTATTTAAGATTTTAAGGGATTATCTCACCGTGTCCAAGGGGTTGCAGATAGGAGTGGGCTAATACGCTTGTTTTTGTTCCCCCTTCGTTTTATAGAAACTGTTTTTTGCGTTTTTTTTCTTCAGTTTTTCGTTTCTAATGTATGGCCATTTCAAGTTTTTAAATTGTCACCCTGTATGGGCTTGACACTGGCCCAAAAGAATCGTCATGTTACTTTAGATACTAAGAAAATTAACATTTATTCTAATTACGTTATAGTATCGAAAAAACGTATCGTAAAGCATCAATGCGACAGTTGCATTTGCTAAATTAAAAATAGAAATAACGTCAACATATAAAGTCCATAATAGAGAGTGCTAAATAATTATATATTAATTAGCATATGTATCTAATGATTTTATTATTTGTAATGTTAAGCAAATGAGTTAAGCGAATAGATAATTGCCTTGCCCTCAGTACTATAAACTTTATTTGTTGAAATTGTTTTTGTTATTAATTTAGCAAATGCCAAAGGGATAAAATATCGCATTGATTGGTATGAATCGTTTTTACGACAATATAACGTGTTTAGAAAAAATTAACAAATGTTGTTACCTAGAATGGCATGGCGATAATATTGGGTCAGTGTCTAGCCCAGATATATATCTATTGGTTTAGTTTGAAAATTAAATAAAATTCAATTTTTATATAAGATATGTCAAACTTGAATTTAAGAAAATTTACATGCATCTAAATTTTATACTGTTTCTTATCAGTTAAATTTTTTTTTAAATTAGGTTAATATCAACGAAACACCAGCTTATAAATTTAAACGTTAATTTTTGAATTCGATAATTAATTGGGGTAGTGAATTTGATAATATGAATTCATTACGAATCTGCGATGATGCTTTTATAATAAATACATTTTTAGGAAACAAATTATAACCTTAGTAGTTTTATATGAGCTACCGGGTGAGACAAATAATCCCATCTGGATCTAGCTTAACAAATATAAAACTAATATATAAGTTTATGTTCTCAGAAACTTATTTTAATTTTTAATAGAAAAAATCTATGGGAAGATCAAATATCGCTCACTATTTTGCTACTTGTTTTATTTTTCCTACATAAAAATATACTAAAATTACTTTATCTAGAATTATAGGTAGTTTATTTTTGGGTTTCGGTCACTTTAAAATAAAATTCCAGTATTTGGTTAACGTTCCGGTTTATTATACTAAACCATTGTCAGAACTTGTACAATTCTCACTCACTTACACTGAATTTCGTAACATTTTGTCTTCTTGCTTGTTGTTGAGTATACGTAAACTAACTGTATACATAGTTAAAATTGTATAAGTTCTGTACAAGTTCTAACGATAATAACCGAAACGTTAACCAAATACTGAAATTTTATTTCAAAGTGGCCGAAACCCAAAAATAAACTACTTATAATTTGAAAAAATTGTCAAGGAAACAAAACTCTAATTTTATCTAGAATCATTTTGATGCAATCATTAAAATTTTAACTTTTACATAGCATAAAAGTACTTATATTGAGATTATTGTACCAAATAGATAAGATTGGTTTAATATTACCTCTAGCATCGAAAATTACAACATTTTTTCATCTCTACTTCTCCTCTTTCTAAACAGTGTAAACAAATTTTTTATAAATTTTATTATTAATTTATTTAGTAATCAGGTAGGTATAAGTACGAATGGAAATTTTTATTTCCAAGTTTATGAACAAACAAAATATTCTTCATAATTTCCTCATGGTTACTTACCCTAATTTTATTATACAGGGTCCGAAAAAACTATGAGAATATAAATTAGCATTTTACACTCAAACTGTTTTGAAGCATTATAATGCAATAAGCATTATAATTATAATTTATACACTCCCCAGAATAAATCCTAGAGCAAGATAATTTTAGTATTTTTTATCTGCAACTTTTTTAATTGTTTTTCGATCTTGTTGAAAATTTTAGCACAAGTGCAGACTTGTGTCTTGGGATGATCCTGAATTTTAAATTTTAGTTTTCAAAAAATACTTTTCACCCTTAATTTTTTAGCGACCTGTGGTAAAATTTAGCTTCATTATATTTTGTTTTGAAGTGTGGCCTTTTCTTAACATAATGTTCTTTGGTTCACGTCATTATCTATTTTTTAAAAGAAAATATTGTAGTTTTTCAATTTTATTCACAATTCAGACATCACATTGTTTTATCAAGTAACATAAACAAATATCCAAAAAGCAATAGCCTGTATTGTATTGAAGCATGCCTCGTCACATGGTAGAAATGATAAGAATATGAGGTGGCAATACGAGTTATTAATTTTTGGACATTTGTTTATGTTACTCCATAAAATAATATAATGTTCTGAATTGTGAATAAAATTGAAAAACTGCAATAATTTCTTTAAAAATTTGTATCTTCGTTTATAAAATAGTTAATGACGTGAACCAGAAATCATTAGGTTAAGGAAAGATCACACTTCAAAACAAAACATAATTCAGGTAGTCTGCTCCTCAATTTTTCCATAGGGCGTTAAGAAATTAAGGGTAAATAAAGTAACTTTTGTTTCTGCCGGTATAATGGTCAAGACATCGGTATTTTTTGAAAACTAAAATACAGAATATCATGCCAAGACACAAGTCAACACTTTGCTAAAAATTTCACCAAGATCGGACAACAATTTAAAAAGTTACAGGACTATAAACCTGACTAACATTATCTTTGTCGGGTTTGTTCGTACATACACTGCGTAATTACTAATCAATTTTGTACAACGGAAGCCCTTTTATTAGAGGGAAAAATATTGTTCAGAAGATTGAATAATGGTCACAGAATATCAAAATATATCAAAGATATCATTCTCTATAGGTACATCATGGGCATCATACCACACCTTAATCTTTCACAAACCATACAAGTAGTGTTCTTAGAGAAGTCAAGTCGCTTCTGGAAGCAGCTAAGATAGCGATTGCTACAAATAGCTGCATTTATAAATACATTTATTTTACTCCATACACTCAGAGCCAAAATAATCGATACACGCAATACTAGGATGGATCTTGATGATGAATAATTATTGCTTTATATTGATTCCTTATTTTATAACATTTTAAGAAAGAATATGTCAACAAGAAGTTGTTTTTGACTCAAGCTTTAAAACATTCTGTAGAGTTATGGCGATTTCAAACTTTTTATAGTGTTATTTAATTATCAAGTGACATCTATTCATAACATGTTCATTTTTGGTTCATTTCAGTACTTTAATTTTTGTAGCAGATACGATTATTTTAGAGTGGCAAACGTGTTTAAGAAAATTGTATTAATTTCCAAACATAACAGAAACTTAAAGCTAAAATTACCTCCTCAAAAAATTACAGGCCTCAATAACGGTTGTTACCCCCGCGGGCACCAATAAGAGCTGCGTTACGCTTTGGCATACGTTCAGTGAGGTCCCGTACATAATTTTGGTTAACTTGATGCCATTCTTCAACAAGAGCTGCACTGAGCTCATGTAAATTTGCAGGAGCACTTATAAGAGATCGTATTTTTGTCCAGTGTCTTCCAGATATATTCGATTGCGTTTAAGTCGGGACTGCGTGAGGGTCAATTCATTTTTAGGATTTCGAAATCTTCTAAATACTCGTAATATGAGGCGGAGCATTATCCTGCATCCGATAAATTGTGCAAGAGGAACAACATTTGGCTCTAAAATATCTCTATTATATAGGCTAGCATAGCTCCTCCGTTGACCATTACCAAGTCCGTCCGTGGAGATTGTAAAGTTTCTTTTAACGAACGAAAATGTTAAGAATAGATGTCACTTGACAATTAAATGACAAAATACAAATTTTGACCTCTCCATAACTCTAAAGCATATTTTAAAGTTCTTGTTTCAACCTGTATATTATGAACATATTCGTAACTTTCATGAAATATCGTACATGTGCGAGATTTTCGATAAATTTACCTACGATATAAAAAAAGAATGATAAAATGCGGAATTAAAATAAAACAATTATTCACTATCAAAATCCATCCAAATATTGTTTTGATCGATTATTTTGGTGGTGAGCGTCTAAATAAATTTTAATATTAAACCAATCTTATACAACAGCAAATTAGAGTGAAATAACGTTAAAATTAAACAAGTGACTAGAATATTACGTTATTAAATCTAATAAATCTATTAAACTGAAATACATCTTGATAGAGTTAAATATTCAGTAGTTTACCTCGGTAGTTTAATTATAGTATTCTTGAACAACATTACTGCAGACTTCGGTTCACAAATTTTCATAAGGAACATACGTTAATTATTTTTTGTTTCTTTTTAAGAATGTTGCAGCTTATAGAACGGTGTTAGTACTAAGTGTAATTTTTTTACATCTGCACATATTTATTTAAATTTAAAAATATTGAAAATAAAATATGTTCGTAAAATATTAGGAAGAAGTAAATTTACCTACAAAAGATTACAAAATCCAGTATTAGAGACGATAACGATTACGTATAGCGATTAGCAGAATTTAAAGATAACAGACAATTTTATGCATTCGGAGGTCTCTGCATGCTTAATATATGAATTAATAAAAAACGGTTCGCTATATATGCTATACTACATCCATCTGTGTTATTCAACTCTCTAATACAATATTTCTTCCTTCCTCACTTCCAACACCCTTAAAATATCCTATGACCGCCCAAACTAAAGCATTTCAGAGACACGCATATTTTTATATATTTATGAGGGTGTCTATATCAACCTCCTGTTAATATTTACAGTATGTAATTTATATAGAAACCATTGTTGCAACAATTGTTCCTATGGAAATTATCTAGTTGTTACCACTAACAGGACATTGTATAGCCATCCTAAATCCGGAATAAATAATATAATACCCTTACTCGTGAAGTAGAATAAAAACTAGAATATTTTTTAATCTACAATTTTGTGATCGTACTTTCATTGTTTGATATACAGGGTGGCACTTTGAAAACTTGCCAATCTTAACATCTCGATTTCAGTAAATAAAATTAAAAATAGGAAGGGCACGTCAATTTTAGTGTGAAGAGGGATGCTTGTAAAGAATATTTGTAGCCCTCCTGGTTTAACCCCCCGGGGGGGAGGGGGGGGGAAGATATTTGTTATCCTTCCTGGTTTGTTACCCTTCATAATAAAATTAACATATCTTTCCGATTTGTAATATTATTAACTGTACGCGAGATATTAAAGGTGGGAAATTTTCAAAATTACACGCTATATATTAAAGATTAAGATATTTTAAATATTTGTAATATGGATTAGTGCCCAAAAGATTACTTTTCGCAGTTAACTAAACGATTCTCGACTAGCGAGCGAAAAATATGAACTTTTCGCACTACGACTACGAGCAACCTAACGATTGGATATTCTGTAAAAATTTGCGCGTCTCTGTTAAATAAGTTAAAATTTGTGCAGCTTAAAGCATTTTAAATCAAACAGACAACAAGCATGAAGCATGAATTCACCGTCACTTTTGTAATGCTTAAGTTATATACGTTGTTATGGTATTTATTGCCTAATAAGTCAATGTTGTTAGCGTTATAGTAGCAGATACTATATATATTATATATTTGGATATGGGAAGACATTTTTAAAGAATATAAATGTCGGATTTAAAATCACATATACTAAGTAAAATATACTACCAATCCTAATGTTACAGTTGTTTCCCTATCATGGAGAGTATGAAGCTTTCAGTAACCATGCGTATTTCGCACAAATACTTAAACCATAATATAACTAACCAGGAAACAAACTGAGTAGAAGTCACGAAATTTGGGCGTGTAGGAGTCGTGGGACACTTGAACGCACTTTTCCAGAAACTGGGCGGATATTCTGTAGTCGGTATGTGACCTGTCGTCTGAAGGCAGCTAAGAGCTCTAGAAGAGGTTTGGAAACAGCTCTAGAAACAAGCCTTAAAACAGTAAAACGGGACTATAAGAGTCCAGAAAGAGATAAGCTGCTCTAGAAACACACCGAGCAACCATCGTACCTCCGGTCAGTTCCTGAAGAACCACGCCCAAGTCTTCCAAGGCTTCTGCGCGCCTACGTTTCCTAATTTCTACTAAACTGAACAAGAACTTGTCTTGACTTGTTTCCACCGGAATCGACACTAGGTGTTTGATACTATTTTTCTACAAAAATTATTGTCTGTTTTACAATAGTTTTAGGAAGGGACAAAAATTTCAGAAATGGATAGTAGCCTAATTAGCTATTTTTCTCTATTAACATATGAAGACTTCTTTTTGGAAGTACGGTAGTGTTAATAATTAATAATTTGTTTACCTTCGTAAAAGGTAATATTCAACGAATACATTCAAGATATCTAAGCAGATTGTCCCAAGAGTACGATAAGCTAAAATAACTTTGTTACGATTAAAACTCCGATATTTTTTAAATATAATTGCAAGGGATTCGATGGTGCACATTTTAATAATAAAATAAAAGTTCATCATGTATTCTTATGTGTCCATAACTACATACAGTGTGTCCCCGGATCAACGTATTTTGGGTTGAAACTTTATCTTCTGTGGTTCAGCTCTGCTTACGTAGAGACTAGTTTGTGTCATAATTTTAATTTCGAAAAATCAAGTATACCTTGAAAATTTACCAAGTACAGTTTCCTCTAGGAGATGCGAAAATGTGTTATTAAGAAAATATGTTCAGGAACAAAAACTGAGTATGAATACAAAATTTTAAAATCCTAGTTTGATATTTTTCATTATTTTCTTTTCACTCGCCCTATTGAAGATAGAGAAATTTTAAATTATTTAAATATCTGATAGGCGGATGAAAATATACCAATCGTGTTAAATTTTTTATTTTGAACAACTTTTTAAATATTTTCAAAGGGAGGGTGGAATGAAAATATTGCAATTTTTGTCAAAGTAGGTATAGGATTTTAAAATTTCGTATTCTTACTCAGTTTGCCTTCCTTGACATATTTACTTAATAATACTATTTCGTATCTCCTCTACTAGTTGGAAAATAAGCTTCTTATATATTTCCAATGCATACATCATTTTTCCAAATTATGACACGAATTAATTTCGATCCAAGCAGGACTGATCACTAGAAAATGAAGTTTCAACTGAAAATGTTTTACTCGTATTCACCTATTCATGCCTCCGGGGACACACTCAATATTTTTTCAATTGTGCACCTTAAGAATCTTTTATGGCAATTATTTGTAAAAAATGTATAATTTTAACTTCAAGGGAATTATCATACTTGTTGCTAAGGCTTCATGAAAAGTGCAATTCTGCGAAATAACTAATCTTGAGCTGGTTAAAGAAATACTTCTTAAAATCGCATTACTTCTTAAAATCTTTTTATAATACCTAATTGTCGCATTTATTGTTCTCTTGACGAATATGGTTGTGAGAAACTTGAAATAAAAGTATTGACAGAAATACATAATTTAAAGAAGGTAGAATGCAAAAAAATGTTATTGTTGGTTTCCTTGCTTCGAAAATAGCAGTTCGTGAGAAAGAAAGAAATATAATGAGCGAAAAAAAATACGAATGGGTTAATTGTGTACTTCCACTTTTTATTTATATTTCGATCTTCTGGTCCAAAAGAAGTGTAGCAAAATTATGTTTCAAATAGGAATGCCTAAAGTTTGTTTGTGTTTATAATTATGGGTACTTAAAACATATGAAAAAAATATATACAGTATGTGTATAGTCTGCAAACGGCTTAATAACTTTTGCGCGCAAATGTATTTTTTTGCAAAATTTGTTTACAAATTGTAGGAGAAGTTAAATTACTTTCTGACGGAAGAATACCGGATGGGCGACATCTTGGTAAAGGAAATTAAATAGGAAAAGGGGTCTTACGATACATCATTTTGAAGGTACTATCGAGTATTTTACAGATATTACTTCTGCATTGGCAATGAGAAAAACAAGCGCTGTTTTAAAAATTGCATAGTTATTATTTTTTGATTATCATTATCGTCTTAGAACAATAAATACAATTTGGCATAGTATAGTAGGAATGACAGAGCTACACTTTCTTGCATATTACATGGTACTCAAATTCAAAATGGCGGATGGGCGCCATCTTGATAAAGAAAAATTGAATAGGAAGTGAATTCCTGCGACACATTATTTTAAAGGTCCTATCGAGTAGTTTACGATTCCAGAATATTGTGTCCCTAGTTGTGCCCAAAACAAAATGGCGGCTTTTTAAAAAGTAATATCTACTATTTTTCTATTTTGCTATGTTAGTTTAGATTTCTAACAAGGGGCAAATAGCAAAAAAAAATAGTAAATATTATTTTTTAAGAAGCCGCCATTTTGTTTTAAATACGGGTAGGAACACACTAATCTGGGATCGTAAAGTACCCCCATAAGACCTTTAAAATAATGTATCACAAGACCCCACTCCTACATTTCTTCTATCAAGATGTCGCCCATCCGCCATTTTGCACTTGAGCAGCATGAAATATACAAGAAAATGTAGATCTCTGATTCCTTCTGCACTATGCTAAGTTGTATTTGTTTTTCTGAGACACTAAATGTAATAAAGGATAATAAAAAATAATAACTATGCAATTTTTAAAACGCCGCATATAAGAACATAAACTCAAATTTTGTAAAAAAAAAGTTGCGTGTCTAAAGTTATTAAGCCGTTTCCGCACACACTGTATATTAAAAATATTACCTATAAAATACGAAATTTGAAATTTTCATATTGATGTAAAATATTATAATTAAAATTGAAATTATAAATGTATTTAAACGAAAATATTAATCTGAAATTATAATAATTAGTATTAGTGGGTTTGTTCGTAGGCCAACATTGCTATATCCGAAACGGTAAGACCTACGAGGTGGCTTAAAATAGAAAAAGTTGATTTTTAGTGGTCATGTCCTTACAGTGTTGCCAAATAGTTCTTTATTTTATAAATATTAAAGGAAATGTGAAAATCTCTCAAAAATGTTTCTCATGATTTGTCATGGTTTTTCATTCTCTACCGAATGCACTTACGTTCCTTAAACTTGACATTTAAGTTATTGCAACTAACTCAGTTATTTTTAATACTGACCTGGAATTTTTTGCCATATCTCGGAAGAAAATCTAATTTGCAATTCAACGGTATATCACGCAAGTATATTTTTCGATGTTTCAAATCGCAAATGTGTCAACAATATATTTTCTCCCTTAATACGGTTTTGTCGAACGTAAAACAATTGATATTTATAAAACCGATTAAAAGTTATTGAAAATATTTATGGATATTCTGCCCAGATATGGGGGAAAAATGCAGGTTAATATTAAAAATAATTGAGTTAATAACAATAACTTAAATGTCAAGCGCCGTTTTAAGAAAACGTGCAATCGTTGAGAATGAAAAATATTAACGTTTTCTAGTAAACAATTCGTGATCAAAACAGTGGTTTTCGAGATATTGGGAGCAAATTTTTGAAGGTATATTTCCTTTATATCTCTAAAGCTAAACACTATTTTGTAACACTATAAGCACATCATAAATGATCTATAAAAGGCAACTTTCCATAATTTAAACGACCTCCTAACTCATACCGTTTCGGATATAGCAATAGAGGCCCAAGATATTTTGAACACCAGGTATTTATATATAATTTGAGCTTTGATCCGCAATATTTTTTTTAATAACAAGAAGACTTGATGTAATGAACATTCAGGGTCCTCAAAACAGTTCCTAAAACTAAAGAAATACAGTGAAAAATGAAGATCCAGGATACATCATCTCATATTTGTTTGTACAAAAGATGCATATTTGTACAAAGTCGTCGACATAAGATATCTAAGCTGCAAGAAATTAACAAAAAAAAAATCATTTTAACTTTTTTAAATGATAATCGTTTTTATTTTAATTTCAATTTGAGTAACTCTTAACGCCCGGGTTATGAAAAATAACACCGAAGGGTGCATAAAAAATAAGGTGCTTTAAAACTGAAATTAATTTTGGCCGTCGATTTATTATTTATAGGAAAAAGGTATCCATTAGCAGTTTATCGTTGAGTTTTTTTTAAATATTTACTTTTTAATTAATCGATAGAATGGTCCTTGCTGTTGGACAATACTTAGACCTTGCCTTTATTATTAAATTAAAATTAAAATTTTGAGGAATGAGGGGAAGAAACTCAAAATCCGGTCCACTAGCTTAATAACAATATTTAAAAAATCGTTCCATATTTGTTTCGAAGACATAAATCTTCATCTTCAATGGAAAGTTGGAAAATGAGATAACTTAGGACATCGCCAAATTATATTTTTGTACCAGAAAAGAAGTGAAAAATTTTTATTGAAAAAATAAGTTTATCAATAAATATTAGTGAAGCGGTACTTAAGTACAAGAATCGAAGAAGAACTCGAATATACTCGCGGCACTCGGTTTCTCGTCTCGAGAATCGAGTACGGTATTCGAGTACGGAGTTAATGTAGACAAGCAATACCGCGAATTACCACTTTTCGCTGTTACTTCACATACAAGCGGTCGATTCGATTTGAAACTAGTTTACCTGCAAAACCAAAACTGTTTTTGAGTCTGAATGACAAGCTGAGAGAAAACAGGGATGGATCAGACGTTCCTGTTTAATTTTTAATAATTAAATTTAATCGTAAAAATGAAAAAAACATACGCAATAAATGTAATGGCAATAAGAATTTAGCGATTTAATTTTTGGCTATTTGTATTTGTATTCGGTACTCGAATAAGTACTCGATTCTTAAAAGTCCTTGATTCTTGTGTAAATAACGATTCATTCCCAACACTAATACATATCCTTGTCAAAGTGAAAAATGCGTAAAACTAGTAAATGTGAGATCATTTTACTATTTACTGACTAAGCATTTTTCCACCTTCACCATGATATTTATTAGTTAATTAAATTTTTTCATTTCACTTTCTTTCTGCTGGAAAAGTATAATTTGGCAATGTTGTAAGTTTATTCATTTGCCAACTTTGCACTGAAGATGAAGGTTTGTGCATTCAAAACATGTATAGAATGATTTTTAAGTATTGTTATTACTCGTGGAGCAGATTTTGAGATTCATTTCCTATTCATCATTTCACTACACTTTGAGAGAATAATAGAAGACTATAAAATTTTGAAGGAAAAGAATTCAATGAACCAAAGAACATTTTTACAGAGAAAAGTGAAATTAGTTATTTCTAAAAAATTACAATAATAGTTATTGGTATTAGATCGATATTAAATTATAACTCCGTATAAACTCAAAGAATTTAATTTAGTCTATCATGTTCTGTCTAAATCGTGTCATTATCCATTACGTTGTGTCTAAATCGTGTCGTGATGAGTTGCAGATGAGTAAATATTATTGCAGTATACTTTTTCTATGACTATTTCATTAAAGAGTATATACAGGGTGAACCATCACTTATGGGCCATACAGCAACTGGAGACCAAAAACATTATACCGGCAACTTTTAATCCCATACATTGAGCCGTTTTCAAATTATGGCTTATTTTCGAAAATAAACTCTCACTTTCTATTTCTAGAACGAGAAACATTTCGAAAAAATGTATATGACTTAATAGATCTGGTTTGATGTTTAGTATCTCCAGTTGCTCTGCGGCCTATAAGTATGGTATAATCAAAATTCCTAGCGATTATTTATCTGAGAATAGTCTAGAATTGACACACGAAAACCAGAACATCTGAATTTAAATATTGAGAATAGAACCCACAAGCTATCACATTTGGCGACCATCAAGCATATTTTAAAGTTTTATATTTACAAGCACTGGAATTTGGAATTGTCATCTCATCTGATACATTGTCTGTGATTTCCCTGGTAATATTTGTTTCCTTGCAATTTTCTAAAAGATTTTATTTGCTTCCTGCATTGCTTTCATACATTTATGGGGGTTATATTTTCACCACAACTCAAATTGTACAAATAATATTATTGAAGTATATCAGTTATATAAAGACACACCCAATGTTTTCAGACATTTGCCCTGCAAAATCTGGAATTACGCCAAAATCCCGGATGCTGCTCCAGTTTCGGGAATAAGGGAATGTTTCGCTAAATACTAAATTGCCATGGATGCTTATTTATGTGGATATATTTAGATTTATAGATCGAAATTTAAAAATTGTTGTTGAAATGTTAAATTTAAAGCGTTAAGAGAATGAAACAACTTAATGGGACATTGTGTTGAATCAGAGGCTAGTACGCTGTGCGTATAAAACAAAATTAAAAATCTTTATTTTAATAAGTATTTAATGAACTTAATGAACTTTTCGTAATGTTGCGTTAAAATTAATTCCAATTTTATTTTCCGACTGGGTAGTTGCGTTTACTGACTTGTTTATGGAAGAATGTTAATTTATCAATTTCGCCTAATTATATCGTCATGTGTTATTAATGGAAGGAATAAAAAAAAGTGAAAATCATACTTTAAAAAATTGTAAGTCACAAAGAAATGTAGGTCATATGCACATATAGTTGTGAACACAGATTTAAAATGCTTAAAAATAATGTTATTTCATAAATTTTATTAAATACATTTACTAAGATCCACATGAATAAATCAGCTTGTTATGCTGTATTGTGTGATATTTATTAAAAGAAAAACAAAGAGAAAATCATACTCCAAAAAATTGTGAGAGATATATTAAAATATTTAGATCTTATAGTCATTCAGTTGTGTGTTTAAATGTCATATCACGCTCTGGTTATAAATAAATGTTCTTGTAGTTAATTCGTTTTTCGGATGAATATTTTGAAACATATGCCAAAACTGCAGGAACTTCTTTATACATTTATTGCCAGTGTCCTTTATAAAGCCAAATTGTATATTGACGAATATCTAGCTATCACTTTTTCAAATTCTAGGTGGCAGTGTAAATAACTATTTTTGAATATCCGCCTATGTAATTTAGTGCGATAGTTGCCCTGAACAAATTTTGTTTATGTGAAATTTAGTTTTATTTATTGTTGGATATATAGAACAAAAGGTGAGCATAGATTTTTTTGCATTAGATAGCGGCAGTAAAATTTAAACATTTTGTTTATTTAATGTAGTGTTTTTATAAGTTATAAAAGCTTCCTTCGGTTATGTTGTATATCTATATATTTATAAACACTAAAAGTACGCCGTCATTTTAAAGGCCATTGGCGAAACATACATTGAACATATATTATTTCAGTTATTGGACGAAACAACTTACCCTATATGAACTGTTAGACGAAGTGGATAAGACAGGTGATATAAGCGAAATTCCGAAAAAAATATTTTTCCACCTGACAATGTAAATGAAGTCCTACACGTGAAAACAGTGTACCACAGAAGGTGATATTCAGATAGGCAATCTTCCCGGTAGCCAGTTAAGAGCAGAATCCGAGGTTTCAGGAAGTGTTAATGAAATAAATGACCTACCTAGTGTTAGCCACATAATTGCTAAGCCAGAAATATGGGATTGCGATGATGATCTTCCCTGATCAGTATGTATTGCGAACCAAAGGAAGTTGGAAATGAATTTCCAAACAAAATAGCACGAAAAAAACAGAAACCATATGAATGGGAAAAAATGACGTAGATCCGAGAATGTTTGATTGGAAGGAAATATATGGACCGGTTAATCAATTATCTCGAGTTGACATAAAAAGTTGTAAAGCGCGAACCAAGTAGAATGCCTACTAACTTACATGCATATTCTTGGTTTGATGGATACATCATCTTGTAAGATGCTAAGATAAACAAATAATGTGTTGTCAATTTCATCGCAAATGCAACTTCATAAGAAACACACCCTAAAGACTGTTTTCAGGCCTATCATGTAATGTAAACTGTAAATATAATAAACATACATAATATATAAGTAATCATTACTGTCATGTTTTTAATTCAATGCTCGAGTTCTTGTATAATATTATGTTTTGCGGTTTATTAATAAACATTTAAATATAATGTAGTGTTAACAATCATTGTAATTTTAAAAGGGCATTCGATTTTCAAAAAACTGCGCCATGTAACAAAAATCGGTCAATATGAAATTCTACAGTGGAACTTTTTTAAAGGGTTTTCAAATTGAATTAAAAAATATTAAAGTAATTTCGGCACTTTGCTTAGAGCGGCTTTTAAAAGGTCAGTGGCAACATCTGGGTTAAGGAGAATTGATTTTTTTAATTACAATACAAAATTGTTTGATCTTTTCTTACAATTCTTGTCATTTTGAACCCCCAATTGTGAATTTAGGTCTGTCTTAAAGTTATAGAACTTAGCGAATTATTAAGATCATTAGGATTAGATTAGGCTTATTATTAAAAAAAAATAAACAAATCACCAATCATATTATCAAAAATTATGAAAGAAATAAGTAAGTGTTTATAAATTTTATTTCGAACATTTAGTACGATCAAATTGGGTGTGCAATTTACGGAAAGAAAAAACTAAAATGAGATTTACATTCCGAAAATTGTGGAAGAAATAAAGAAATGTAAGTTTAGTTAGTTTAGTATGATTATACTTTGCATACGTACGCCATGTGATATAAATTTATAAAAAAGGTGTTCATAAGTCTCTGTGTGTGTGAAACACTTAAAAGTACCAGTGTTTGTTCAAGCTGACTATAAGCAGTGTGCCATTTATCTAAAATGTATTCTTATCTGGAACAATATCAAATTTCTTCAAATATTATGTTATGTTAAAAATGTTCACGGTCAGGTATATTTACGTTGATTGCAATTTAAAAATGTCCTTTGACTTGCTTATATGGCCCACAGAGCGTTTGGGTCTCAACCGTTCTGGTAAAGCTGGTCTGTCTTACATAAAATACACTAATTATTTATTTATAATAGATTATTATCAGATCGAGTGGGTTTTTCTAAATTTTTTTATTACATATACTTTTATAATTATTCTTCTTATATTTATGCCATTGCAACTAAAATTCAATCTTAAATTTAAAACGAAGCAACGTTTTAGATTGATAGAACCCTGTATAAATTCGCATGTCTTGGCGATAGAGAGAAAACTGCACAAGTTACCGCATAATAGGCAATGCATGTCTGCATCTAACTCCTTAACCCGGTTGTTTATAACGAAAAACTTGCGATTTCTGCAAATCGATTTACCCTTAGAATATGGCGACCTTGTGCCTTTTATACGACCTTTGTTATAGGCTATTATACAGGGTTATTTAACGATAACGTTAACAATTAAATTCAAAGATATATAAATTTGTACAACTGAATTGATTAAGGGTATCATTTAACTGATTAGCAAAATACTCTTATTTTTGCGAACAGAAAAATGTAATCGGTCAGCCAAAATGGCTAGTTGGTCGGCAACTTATGGACAGCAAACATTTCTGAATCGGTCAGTTAATGTCATACTAGAGTGCTCTAAATTATTTTAGTACGCCAATTAAATATATAAGCTGCTATGCTGCTTTTAATCAGATATTAGTAAGCAATCAGCGGGTAAGCAAAATATTTAATCTTGGTCATCAAAAAAAAAGCAATTAAACGTCAAATAGTGACAGTGCCCCGGGAAAACAAGTGAAAACCCGCACCCGCTACACCCTTTGTAGCCGATTTCCCTCTGTATTCGGTAAAAGAAAACACAAGAAAGTTACATAAATTGACAGTGCCCTGGAAAAACATAAATTTTTGGCCTTGACTGCTACACCGAATGAAAACACACGCACGCAATTAACTACTCGTATCACGCGACTGCTTTCGATCGGCCCACAATAACGAGCTTTGCCGATTATTCAAAATAAACGCAATCCAATGATTTATATTGATAACCATTCTTTTAATATGCAAACCTCTGAAGTAAACTGCTTCTAGACATGTTTTTTCTACTGCTAATCAAGTAATCATTTCGCAGCTCGACTATTAATTAAGCGAACACATGATATTACAAGCGGACTGATATCGGTTAAATTGTTGACAGTTTGTAGCATTTCTTGCAGATAAGTGTTGCAGCCCGATTTTTATTTATTGCAAGCAAAATCTTTTTATGCTGATCAAATGATTTAATGGCTATTTTTTGCTGCGAACCAATTTTAATAACGGCAAACCATTTAAATACTTCTCATTGATTAATAGCAATCATAATAAAGTAAAGTTAAAAAGTAAGTATTTTTAAGAAGAAAAAGAACCTGAAATCATTACACGGTCTAGACACCGCTTACAGAGTAGCTGATAAACGAATACTCTTTTAAATGATAATAATTTTAGAATTTTCCGATAAGGCGTTCCTGAGAGTTAGAGTTTCTTTCTTTATTTGTAAGTAGTATTTTCAATATACCTCATCTAAGTAAATTGTAGAGGAGCATACTGTTAACAAATTGATATTAGTGTTGCGCCCCCTAGCGGCCATCCTACATGCTTGCAAATAATTTCCAACCATTTCTCTTGGCAACTTTCCCTATAAATATTTTTTTCCGAAACCTGTAGCATGAACGGTTTCGGAGACATAGCCACGTACCCTGCTTAGTTGGCCACCCTGTACAATACATTCCTGAAGTTCGGTAGATTCCTCTCGACTCGCCCTACATAGTAATGCACGGGAGACAGTTCTAGAATTTGCCCTTGGTGGCCAAAACCCTAGAGATGGCCCTGATGATATGCTCCTAGACGACGGTAAAATTCGTCTTTCACATGTTTTTATGTAAATACCCTCAAAAAAACACATTCAGCGATATGACGGCCACTTAATAGTACCACTCACGTCAGTTCATGATAATAAAATATCTTATTTAACCTGTATTAATACAGTATGAATTGAAACTATTACTTTTTATGAGAAACTTTGAAAACTTCATTTTAAAAAACTGTCAAACACACCATAATTATTTCATGACACTGTATATTTTTTTATATCTTTTTTCTCAAAAACTATAGAATTGAAAATAAAAATTGATGGTCCGAGCATTTTTCCTGGATTTTTCCATTTAATTAATATGCGTGACTTTTGAGAGACCCTGTATATTTTCTGGTATATTTAACAGTAAATTAAACAGTAACAGTAAAAATTAAAAGTAATGTTTTATAGAAATTGTTGCAGTGGGCAATTCGATGCGAAGACGGGTGGAAGCATGCCTTTTAAGTGAAGGTGGCCATTTCCAACAATATAAATAATAAAATAGGTATAAAACAAAATTTATCATTAATTATTTTATCAATAATAATGAGTTTCAATATGAATTTAGTGGTTTTAATCAATAACGATGCGGCTGACGAGAAAAACTCAAGAGACCGTTTTCATGTAGAATTGATCAGGCAAATCAGTAAAAATATCAACATGGAAAAATGTCAGTGGCATTTAAAAAATAAAAATTCAACAGCCTGTAGCAAAAAGTCGTTGCGGACATATGTTCATATGAACTTTTCTTTATAAAATGACCTAAGGAATCACAGCCTGAAGTATTAGCACGTCATTAAGGAACACCCTGTATAGAGATGGGCAAATATTCTTTTTTTATGATCAAACACAAGCACTATAGGAAAAATCCTTTAAGGCACTCTGGGAGTGGTGCGTGTGCGCAAAAAGAGATTCACGTTAGTTTTGAATCGTTGGAGGTTATATTCGTTGGGAAAAACGGCCTCGGGAATTACAGTAGAACTAAAAGTGGTATCAGATCTGGATGTTCGATGGTAGCTATTTCGTCCTTACATTTATATCGAAATAGAATTATACAAAATTTATTTACTTTATGATCAATATAACGATCAAATATTACGGAATGACATTTGGTTTCAGCAAGATGGAGTGCCATCGAATTTTGGTATACATATCCGAAACTATTTGGATGAAACGTTTTCTGGAAGGTGGATAGAAAGATGAGGGGGGCATTGCCTCCTAGATCTCCAAATTTAACATCTTTGGATTTCCACCTTTGTGGTCATTTAAAAAATGTCGAAAACTCTTTGAAAGAAAATTGAAAATAAAATTTTACAATTTATTTCTCATCAATATTTGCAAATCGGGCTTTCCCAGTTTTTAGGAAGGCTTGGACACTGCCAGGTGGCTGAAGGACGACATTTTAAACATCTAATTAAATAATTTTTATTTTAAATTATCGTTTATGTAAAAATGACTTATTTTTTTTTAATAAAATGTATTGGTTTCTTCATTTATTCGTCAATATTTTCCAAACAATTGAATTTAGATATATGGTATGTTATAAAAAAGGTCTTAAACATATTGGGAATTTAGAATAACTAATAATATACAGAGCGTTCCATTTAAAAATATTAAATGTAACGTCACCCTTTGACAGTTGATGACGTTACTGACATATGGAATACACAGTCAAATAGTAAAATTTTAGTTTTATCGATTGTCGAAAACACGGATCTGATATCACTTTTCGCTCTCCTGTAATTAAGCCGACATTTGCCCAACCCTGAATATATTTTTAAATAATTTATTTGTTACTTTAGCAACAATATATTTACTTTCAAATATCCTTTAATTAATTCTAGACAACCGTGTTCAATAAAATTTTTGAAAAATATTACGGTTTTTTTATAAATAGACATTTTCTGACTAATTTTAATCGCAATTAATATTCCATCTCATTGGCAAACGCTACTATCGGAGACCCGCGCCAGCTGACGGAATTGCTAGAAACTTATCATTAAAATTGTAAATGCGGGTAGCTACGGAATCCTCTTAAGATTCCATCAGCAAAATCCACCGCGGGAATCCTCTTCTCTCTCTAGACGTTCAAAGTAGGACAGAAGACGACGCGCGACGCTGCTACTTTGGGATATGACTACATGCATTGAAGGTACAATTGACATAGTAATAGAAACAGTAAATATATTTTAATTATGCTGTTTAAAGAACTAGTTCTCTTATAAAAATTGGGAAAAAGTGTATTTACTTACTGCTGACGTACAAAAGCTACTACCCGGAAATTAAAAGGAACCCATTATGACTAGGCATATAGAAAACTTTATAACAAAGATGTCTATAGAATACGTAGGGGAAAATTTTTAAACTGTCGTCAAACATACAGGATGTTCAAGAATTTTTCATGAGACCATATATTTTATGGTATTTATAAATTCAAGGGGATAAACTTTCTGTATTGTCAATATGCCTAAACTTATCGTTTTTGATATATTCATAATGATGTAAATTCGGTTATAGAATAGAATCATTCCTTTTTTATTCTCTATCCAAAAAGTATTGATTTTATAATCTATAAGAAGTATGCAAAATGTAATAAGGAAACGTATCTTTTTTATGGGACCACTCTCGAGAAATAAGATGCTGAATCGAAGAAGCAAGAGGTACATTTAACAAGATGCGTAGCATACTATGCAAACTATCTCTCAACATCCATACCAGAATAAGAATTTTAAAATGCTATGTACTCTCAACCCTCCTATATGGGGTAGAAGCGTGGACCCTTACCGATGCCTCATGTAGGCGCATAGATGCATGTGAGATGTGGTGCTATCACCGCATACTCAGAATCCCATGGATATACCACGTGTCAAACGATGCCGTATTGCAACGCATCGGTGGACAACTGGAATACCAACCAAGTGTCAAACGTAGAAAATTGGAATACTTCGGGCATATCATGCGAGGTGAAAAGTACCACCTTATTCAACTCATCCTACAACGGAAAATAGCGGGTCGAAGACCAGTAGGACGCAGACGAATATCGTGGCTGCGAAATTTACGAGCATGGATCGGAATGATATCAACAGCTCTATTCAGAGCGGCAGTTAATAAAGTAATTTGAACCAACGTAAATTCTTCGTTCTTTCTTACAATGCTTAAAATCCAAAAATTGTTTTAGTCGTTCACAATCAATATCTTTAAGACATTGGAATGTTCCGGGTTTTTGAAAAAAACTAGTTACAGTAAAATATTCGGTGCTAAATAAAAGTACCGGGTGGTTATCGAAGAATAAATATTTTTAATTTATTACTTCCTAGATTTTACAATTCATATTACTTAATTTTGGTACACTCCATAATATATATTATATTTAGGTATGTACAATAAAAACAGTAGTGCATTCTAACTAAAAAGCCCTGGCGTCTCGGCGGAACAATACTCACTAGTTGTCGCCACCAACTGGAAGCAAGCATTTTTGAGTTTGGGACATGCAAGGGTTTGGTTTGGAACCAAGAACTACAAAAACCAATCTGAACAGGAATAAATGGTAAAAAGAATTTGAAAGTTTAGAGATGTGGTCGGAGAACATTAGTTTTAGGTATGTAAATTAAGTAAAACTGGCAATATACGGACGTATACCAACTTTACACAATAATATATATCTTACGAAGTAATTAAAAAAAAAATACTAAAACTAGAGCTGTGATCGAGCTTCTAATTTTTCATACCTGGGATCTTAATTTGTTATGGTAATCCTTCAGTTGATTCCAAAAGGACGCATTTTTTCAAGATAAAAAGTCATATTTAACGGCTTGACGGCTCCTAAAATTATGTTTTTCCTTGACCAGTTCTCAGAATGGCAAGTAATAGGCGCCACACTACGCTTTGCCCTCTAAAAAAAAAGAACAGAAATAGATATTCTAATGACTGAAGCGAACAAGTAAAAACAACCGACAAAAGACCCCAAGGGGCATTATCTCTTTATCTACAGCGGAAGGAGACTAAAAGTGTGTAAAAGACATTGATTTAACACTGAAAATTAACACGGAGCAGTGCTAATGCCATTTTAATGCAAAATAGATGGCTTAGATAAGAATCGGAGTTTATGCGGTATGTAAAATCTTTGTGAAAGGTTCAGTGGCACAAAAGAGTTTAAACTGAGCTCTTGCGACTGTTTAATACCAGAGACCTTGTTTAATTTTCTTTTATAAAAAATGTATAATTTACGTTGTTGAATGCATACGATAAAAAAGTGTCCATTACGATAACACTATAGGTAGGTCATTTGCACCTGAGGAAGGTGCAATGGGTGCGCGGGATTTCATAAAAATTAATAGATGAGTAATACATCAAATTTCAAAAAGTGAAAAATTTTATTTTGATCTAGCAGAAGATAAAAACACTGTTGAACAAACCCAAACAAACCCGATGTATGGGTCATGTTACTCACAGGCCGCCGACTATTGGAGAATAACTGCTGTGACTGGGCTGCGCCGATTCAATGGGCGCACTCCTTCAGTTAATCAAATTTAACTGAAAATACACAAATAAATTATGGTTGTGTTCCTGTTTCCTTTAATGGCAAAATACTTCATTTCCGTTGAATGAAATGAAAAATGTATAAAGAGAAAGCGACAATGGATATTGGTTGGTTATTCGGGGGTAAGGCACGACCTTCTATCACAGCAGCCTTCTGGCTTGTTGTGTACCCCGATCTTGTTTGAAAATATGCGTTCCTTCTATGACATTCAATAACCTACTACTAAGTCTGTCATGTTGGAGGTTGTCTCCACGTTGGATGTTCCCGTAGATCTTAAGTCTTCTGGCGAGACAGCGCTTCGCAGCATCATATTATATGGGAAGCAGTTTCATCCTCTTCGCCGCAGAGTCTGCATTCAAGGGATCCATTGTAGATTTCTATACGTTGAAAGTGGTTCCGTAAGTGATAGTGGCCTGTTAGCAGACCAGTCACCTGCTTTAACTGGGGCCGTTAGCACCCCATTCGATAATATCATCGATGATTTTCCAATTGCGGCCCGTGCGTGTATTTGACCAGGTAAGCCTTGTCATCGAGAAAGATGTTGTTTTTGCAACCATCTATGTAATATTGTTTTCGTTGCATGCGTTGATATCAAAAAGGCCTTTCCTCAAATGCACCTACGCCCACACCGTTGGTGGTTGATGATCCATCGGTGTACCAAACTAAACCCTTGTCAAACGACGGGGGAGATTGCGTAAGTTTGAAATTTTACAGGAGGAAGAAAAAACTGAATTACAGCTTAACATAGAACATAGTTAAATTAAAATTAATTAGTGGATTTTATTGCTTTAATTAGAAGGGTATAATTATCTTCGGATGATTATATGGCACGTCCATAATAAATAATGGACCTATGTAAAATTCATTCTGTAATTTAAAATCAACTTGGACTTAAACTAGGAAAACTATTTTAGTTCCTAATTAATCAAAAAATTTTCCGATTAATAGAAAAAATGTTTTTAAATACGCATATTAGCACACCTCTATTTAAAATGTAAACGCGGTTCATGGAACAATATTGTATTAAAAACAATTCAAGGAAGTAGTCTATATGACATAATACAACAAATACATATTTTGATTCTACTGCCAATGATAACCTAACCTAAGGTAAAAACATGTTCAAAAATTTTGATCTATGACTCAATGTAATGATATCCTCACTTTAAAATTTGTATTAAACATATTTGTGGTTTAGACATACTTCTATTCATATTACTTTATTTTTAATCATTTTTTAACAAACAACTCACCAAGTTTCACTTAAAATTACAACATTTTGTTTTCATATTATGTGTCGTAACGAGAAGAAGGACATTGGTACATATAATATAACCAGTTTTTTAATAGAGCTCGAACAAAATGTGATATATCATCAAAATTAGTAAATATAGACATATTAAGATCTTAACAAAAGTTAAAGGGAATTAAAATCCCTCCGAGAAAATTGACTGAAATACATGTGCATAGAAAACACCCTGTACACAAATTTTAATCTGTGTTACCTTAGAGGAATTATATCAACATTAATATAAAGATATACATGGCATTTGAAAAATATGAAATATAAATAGTTGAAAATAATTTTAAAGATGCACCTCTTAACACTTAAACACTTAATTGGGCGCAGATATATTTGGGGAAAGACCCAGGATGGACATAAGCATTCCTCTGGGGAATTATGCCACAATATACCAAGTGGAAGTCCATGCCATACAAGCATGCGTACTAAAAAATCTTGAAAAGGGCTACCATAACCAAACGATTTACATCCTCTCGAAATAGCCAAGCTGCTCTTAAGGCTCTGAACTCCAATCGGTTTACTTCAAAACTTACATTGAAGTGCTATATCAACCTAAAAGTACTGGCGGCCAGGGGGAACAAGGTAGAGCTCTTGTGGGTCCCTGGTCAATCTGGGATATTAGGTAATGAAAAAGCGGATGAACTAGCGAGAGCCGGATCCGCTCAAAGTCCCAAGGGCCCAGAACCGGCCTTTGGGATATCAAAATAGGCAACAAAAACAACATTAGATAGATGGTCGAAAAAACAACACCTGTCTCGATGGCAAAGGTTATCTGGTCAAATATACGCACAAGTCGTAATTGGAAAACCATCGAAAATACTATGGAATGGGATGCTAACCCTGACACGGCTCCAGTTGAAACAACTGATGGGTCTGCTAACAGGCCACTGCCACTTGCGAAAACACCTTCAACGGATAGGTAGAACAACGGATCCATTGAATGCAAACTCTGAGGAAGAGGATGAAACCGCCTCACACATAATATACCGCTGCGTAGCGCTGTCTCGTAGAAGACAAAATATCTTCGAGAATATACAACGTGGTGACGACCTCCCACCTGACAAGCTTGGTAGAAGGTTACTGGACCTCATAGAAAGAACAAATATCTTCTAACAAGATCGGGGTACACAATAAGCAGAAAGGCTGCAGTGATAGAAGTTCGGGCCTCTAAACCGACCCCGCCTTTAACCAACCAACCAACCCTTAATAAATTTTATGGAGAAAGTTTTCCGCCAGCTTTAATGGTATAGGAGATATTGGCCTTTGCAGCTCTTGATTGTACTAAATTGATTAGAAATAGTAACTATAGTTTTTTACAGTTTATATGTACAAAATTATTTTGGTAAGTATTATTAGGTAATAAAAAATATAATTATTGCTATATTTTATACGAAATGTTATAATAAAATCTTTAGTAATTTTACTATAGTCTTTCATCTGTATAGGTAAAGGAATAACAGGGATTTAAAATATGAAAATTTCTCAGAAATTATCAAAAACTGCACAAATTTCAATAAAATCGAAACGAAATTTGCATTGCATTATCTACCCTTTATTTATAAGTAGTATGAGTATCACCAAATTGGTCAATAAACAGCGTTAATATTAATCAAAACAAAAGAGTTTCAAGATAAATCGATACTAGCCCAAGCTTCTTATTTGATAAGACTAAGCCCATCTTAAGGCTTCAGGGCACGAATTTTGTAATTGTTTTATTTATCCCCAGAAATTAATTTGATATCATAAATAACTCTCTTGGCTTTGTGCGCAGTGTTTTTCTTTTGCAACCGCCGCCAACGGCTATCGGCACATGGGACACGCCCACAATCTACGTCACAACGGAAAGTTAAATCGGGCGAATGCATGCTAAAGATTTCCTGTTTTATGGATAAACGTCTCTAGTGTAATAAAAAGTTCTCTATTATGTTTAAGGTCTCTTGCTATGGTTGTAAGAGACCGCCAGGAAAACCAGGAAAGTATAGAGTGTCCATTTTTCTGTGGTTTTAATGAATATCGCCGTACTTAGTATAGATAGAAAGATTTTGCAGCACTATGCTAGTTTTTATGAAACAAAAGATCCCCCAATTAGAATTTTTCTAGGCCTCCTTGTTTTCGATATATGGGACATAATAATTAGGTATCGCCAATAAATAATTGTGTATTATATATAAAAGATGACGCAATTATTTTTTTATGATCAAACACAAGCACTATAGGAAAACTCCTTTAAGGCACTCTGGGAGTGGTGCGTGTGCGCAAAAAGCGATTCATGTTGGTTTTGAATTGTTGGAGGTTATATTCGTTGGGAAAAACGCCTCGGGAAGATCATTTCATAAGGATGAAGTCCTCCAGATGAAAGAATTCTTAAATAATGAAGTTCGAAGAATGCTAAGCTTAACCACATAAGGATGGCTAGCAGTGGTTCGTCGTGTATTTCTGTTATTAGCCGCTCTGGGCGGAATTAAGATGGTAAGCCGAAGAGTTTGTTTGCGTGCAGAGCTCCAGACATGAGAGCAGTACTCTAGTGATTGTCGAATCTGGGTTTTGTACAGTATCAAAAGTTGTTGAGGTGTGTATAACTTTTTGGTTCGGAAGAGTACACCAAGTTTCTGAGAAACTATCTTGGCGATTGCCACAACGTGGTTATGCCAAGATAAATTTCCTCCCAGATTGACGCCAAGCACATTAATAAATGAAGCCAGTGGAATTGCGTGTCCTGGGTTTTCCGAGCATTAAATTCGACTTGGTTACTGTCACCCCAAGCCAAAATTTCTTCTTTGTTGAGGCGTGATACATCATGTTGTCTGCAAGGATGTGCGTCGGCAGCCGATGTTTGTGCATTCAAAGAGAAAGATGAGATCTGTGTGCTTATTGAGAGCGAAGCTAAATATCTGATTTTTAGTTTCCACTAGAAGGTCGTTAATGTAGGGTAAGGAAAGGGTGGCAGACAATATGGACCCTTGAGGAATACCGGCATTGAATTATAATAATTCTTCTAGGCGTATTTTTGGCATTATTTTGAGACGCCCCCCATATTTCGGTTACCCTGTTACTTATCAGAAAGAAATAAAATGATCTCTTTGTAGTTTTTACGTAGAATCTCGTGACATACTTAGATTTTTTCTATGTTCCATTTCAAGAACGAAAAACAAATTTGCTTTTCATTAAATCGGTTACCCTATATTTTTTCATAATGTAATTCAGTTTTTAACAAGCTTCTCAGAAATATGTAATACTTTATTTTGGTATTAATATTATGCCAAAAATTTACAATTTTAAAAAAATACAATTTTTTTGAGTATGATATACCGGATATATAAAAAAAATACCACAGTCAGTCGTGTCACAATGAAAAATTCTTCAGGTTCTCTAAGTTGTTTTATAATATAAGCCTTTTTATAGTAGTTCTATGAAATTTATAAAATTTTTTAATTATTTGTAGATATCTCGAAAGACGAGCACCGGATAAAATAATTTTTCCAAGGATAGAATCAAATTTCATTTTCTGAACATCGACCTAAAATCGAGCATAATGAGAAACGCGAAAATAAATTTATTTCTTTATAAAAAGTATATAGGGTGATTTAGAAAAAAGCAACTTTGTTTTTCTCTGAGTACGTAATTGGGTTCTACGCAAAAAACTATAAGGAGAACATTTTATTTCTTTTTAATAAGTGACAGGGTAACCGATATATGTGGCGTGTCCCAAAATGTTAAATTTTCGAAAACATCCCGCATATCAAAAACGAGGAGGCCTAAAAAAATCCTAATTAGTGCATCTTTTGTTTCACAAAAAGTAGCATAGTGCTGCGAAAACGGTATCCTTATATGTTTACTAATAACGAAGATACTACGTAAAACCATCGAAAAATGAACACCTATACTCTGTTAATTGACCCCTGCCGAAGTTTTAATAATAAAACGAAACGTTGAGAAATTATGATTTGTTAATTTGTTTGTCTGCCTTTATTCCCCATGTATTTATCCTAATCTGATAATAAGGGCGATATAGTTACAACCACTATTAACTGAAAATTTGTATACACTCACATTCAAAATCTTCTCCGAATCGGGCCTGGGGGAGGTTAGTGGAATTGTTGTTTTTCGGGTGGTCGGTTAATTTTTGGCAGTCTATTTTGAAGAATTTCTTCTTCGTTTAATTTCTAGTCATTTCATGACAGTTCTTATGATCTAAAAAAAAAAGATGGCATTGTTACCAAATTCAAAATTCGTAAGCCATATCGACAAAAACGGTATGGTTGGTTAAAGGCGGGGGTCCGGTATAATGCCCGAACTTCTATCACTGAAGCCTTCCGGCTTATTGTGTACTCCGATCTTGTTAGAAGATGCTTGTTCCTTCTATGAGGTCCAGGACCCTTCTACGAAGCCTATCATGTGAGAGGTTGTCGCCACGTTGTATGTTCCAGAAGATATTATGTCTTCTGCGAGATAGCGCTTCGCAGCGGTATATTATGTGTGAGGCAGTTTCATCCTCTTCGCCGCAGAGTCTGCATTCAATGGATTCATTGTTTATACCTATCCGTTGAAGATGTTTTCGCAAGTGACAGTGGCCTGTTAGCAGACCCATCAACAGTCGATGGTTTTCCAATTGCGACCCGTGCGTGTATTTGATTTGCTATCGACATAGGTGTAAAGCGGTATGACAAAATGATTTCTTAAAGTAAAGTAAAAATCCCCACCAATTTTTGTTCCTAACGTCAACTTCCTATTTTGTCATTATCCCATTTTAGAGCCTCTTAAATTTGTGCCGAAACTTTTGGGGCATATCCCCAGGGACCGAGATACCGATCGGCCGGGACAGGTCATGCGTTCGGGTCATCCGTTAGTCACACACTTTTTATATTAAAGAAAATTGTTATAATCTAGGAAATCGGCTCAAGGTGTATCGGGGACGATTTCTGCTTGGTTCCAAGGGGAAGCCTTTATTCATTTACAGTGTGTCAAATTGAAAACTTCGCACTCCACTAAATAATATTGAAAATCGAAAAGACACGTAAATTTTACTATAAAGGAGTAATCTTTTAAAGCAGCGTTTCTCAAACTGGGATCCACGGACCCCTTCGGGGTCAGCGAGCAACTAATTAGAGGTCTGCGAACCATTTATTGAAAATAAAATGTCACAAAAACAAAATATTAATAAGTCTTAATGCCGAACTTGTTACCAAATGGGAAACTTTTTAATTATTAACTCAACGAAAAAAAGTGCCTCTTCCTAAAAAATCCTGTTTGGTGAGAAAATAAATTTGCACAAGAATGTTTGTATGTTGGCCATACAGGGTGGGTTCAAAAAGTACCGGGTTTAAATTTTATAAAAGATGTCGGCTATATTCACAAAACTAAAAACTTGGAGAGTGCATGTTTAAAGGCTAACAGACTATAAGAATTACACAATAAAAACTGTACTTAAGAGAACTATTTTTATGACGGATAAAAATTAGTTCACTAATTTCTATGAGGTGGCCAATTTCTAATTTCCCAATATCAAATAAAACTAAAGTCCAAAAATAATCTATATCCACATGGCCCCCGTCTTTTTGCATACAAATGATTGTACTTCTAGAAAACTATGACACAGCGTTTCTGATCATATGAGGAGTAACTAGCTGGATACACTGCCTTATAGTTTCTTCTAGGTGATCAATATCACGGAATGGTCTGTGCTTGTACACCAATTGCTTCAAATGACCCCACAAGAAAAAATCTAGGGGTAAAATGTCCGGTGACCTAGGTGGCCAGGGTACTTCTGAACGGCGTCCTATTCATCTTTGTGGAAAAGTTCTATCCAAATATTCGTTAACCCTGGCTGGGCTGTGACAAGGAGCTCAATCATGCTGATACCAAACAGCCTGTCGCGCGTTTAATGGCAGGCCGTTAATAAATATAAAAATTTCGGTTCCTAGGAAATTTAAGTAAATCTCACTATTAATATTTTGATGAAAAAAATATGGACCCACTATTTGATTATTTAAAATACCGCACCAAACATTCGTTTTGAAATACGTTTGGTCACGGCATTCGATTACGAAATTGGGGTTCACATGGCTCCACCAACGACATACGACACCATTGGAAATAAAATTCTCCTTGAAAAGAAAATGTGGTCTTCAACTTCTCCTTGAAACCAAGCACAGAACATGAAACGCGATTCCATATCTCCAGGTTTGAGCTTTCTTCAAAAACAAACCCAACATAAAGTAGCTTTGTGGTAGTAGGAAGCAGTAGGTACTATTCACCTCACTTAGGTCCCCTTTATGGAAGCGTTTTAAGTCGCGCGATAAAAATCGCGGCGTTTTCTAAAATTTTCTCAATATGCACTTTTATGCAATGATGTCGATCAGCCGCCCGTCCCGCATAAAAGCTCACATTTAGAACAATGTCTTTGAACACGCCGTGATTTTATCGCGCGACACAAAACGCGGGTATAAAAGGCGCCTAAGAATATTTGCTGCAGCCAGTGAATATATTATTCAGCTTATTACTTATAGTTAGAGAGACGGTGACAATAGGGGGTCCGTGAAGTGGAATATCAGTAATTTGGTTTTTCGTGGAGCTTAGGCCCCCCTCTACAACTTTTATATCTGATGAAATGCCGTAGAGCGTTGCAGAGAGGCGCTGTACCGATTTACATAGGAAATTCTCAATAAATTCAAAATTATATCGAGCCATGTCTGAAAATGAATTTACAGCATTTGCATGATCCCAAAGTCACGGGAAACACATGTTCTGATAAGTCAACCCTTGCATATACTTTTCCGAGCGTGTCAAAAAAAATGAATGGAAAAATTATAAAGTCTCAAGTGACACATGGACATGACTCTTAAACGATTTTCTGATAAAGAGAATATTGCGAATTATTTTTCCCGTCATACAACTGAACGATACCAGCCTCCGGTATCTCTGCGTAATATTGTCAGAATTTCGCGTAGCTAGGTGCGATTCTTCTGAAAAATTTTTTTTCTACAATATTTGGGTGTCAAGGAATGTAGTGTGACAATTTTCTGACATGTCACGATCATTTTCCGAATTTCCTCCGAGGAGATTTTTTAAAAATTCCAATAATGAAATGGCGAGACCTGGAACGACAATTTTTTTTCATATAATCTTTAACATACTAGGTGGGGTGAAAAGTAACCTTGACCGCCAGAATGCGGTGCTACTGCAAAAAAGGTTATGGTGCCTTGAAGTCCGTTCATATTTAGGCAGACATGCCAAACTTCATACTGTCTTTGGTTTTGTTTTGACAGCTGATTGTTGTTGACGTTTTTGGCATCATGTTGAGTATGGACAAAAACAATTTTCGTTCTCTCATAAAACATTATTTTTTGAGAGGCAAAACATCGAAGAAAACAAAAGAAAGATTGGATAAATATATTGAGGCTAATGCTCCGTCAGATTACATGGCCTCAACTCCACTGCCAATCAAGCCCGCAGCGGCAGGGTTACAGAGGACAATGTCAAAAAATACTCTTCGTGGACTACCTCGAAAAAGGAAAACCCATCAACAGCCCGTATTACTGTGCATTATTGTAGCGATTGAAGGCAGAAATCGCTACAAGACAATGCGCCGGCTCACAAGAGCATTGCAACCACGGCTAAAATCAATGACTTACGGCTCCAATTGCTGGCGCATCCACCGTATTCGCCCGATTTGGGTCCCTCGGACTATTATCTCTTCCCAAACCTCAAAAGATGGCTCATCAATAAAAAATTCAGCTCACGCGAGGAAATCATCGACGCCGCGGATGAGTATTTTGCAGACCTTCCGGAAAATTACTTTTCGGACGGGATCAAGAAGTTGGAAAATCGCTGGAATAAGTGTATCGAGCTAAAAGCTTTTTTTTTATTTTCATTTTTTTTGACACGCTCGGAAAAGTATATGCAAGGGTTGACTTGTCAGAAAATGTATTTCCCGTGACAGGCAGATGTTGTAAATTCATTTTCAGATATTGCTCAATATAATTTTGAATTTATTGAGAATTTCCTATCTAAATCGGTACAGCGCCTCTCTCTACGGCATTTCATCAGATATAAAAGTTGTAGAGGGGGACCTAAACTCCACGAAAAACTAAATTATTGATATTGTCACCGTCTCTCTAACTATTATTAAAGCTTTTTGATTTGTTAAAAACAATAACATTCGACTGAGAATTATTTTTAACTACAGGTAATTAATTAATTAGGCATGACATGCTGTCCTATAATTAATTCTGTAGTAATATAGCTAGCGGCTGGGGACTCACAACAAAATTCTAAAATCAAAAAAATCCGTGGTCAAAAAAGTTCGAGGAACCCTGTTTTAAAGAATATTTGCAACCTTCGTGGTTTAACTATTAAAATCATAAACGGAAGGGGGGAGGGGGGCACGTGGGGCATTATTTTAACGGTTGTTTAAATCTCTTTCCAATAATAGTCTAATTTATTATTTTTTCAGTCGTAGTTTCCAGGAAATCGCGTTCCATAAATGGAAGTAATTATACTGGGATTTATGGTTTATGGCTTTCACGTTATTATTCAAAAAAACATTTAACATTAATTATTAAATGGTATAGTTCCACAGCAGACTTAATTACTTTTTAGAGCATAATGGACAATATTTTGAATATTTTTTAAGATAGTGGGTAAGTAAATATTGAGAATTCCTCCTTACAAAGTAAAAGTTAATTTTGTAGAAGTAAAATAATCACCAAATACAAAATCAAACGTGTACACTCGACCTTGCTCCTGTTAAAAGGGTTGGAACTAATATCGCTACTAAAGCCACACATAAATTTATCTACGAAAAAAGAAACCAACTAACCAATGTTTAAATTAATAATGCTAAAAACAATTTAAATCTCAGTCCAGCTGTTTTAATTACATTCTAATTTTTGGAACAAAATTACATTCTAATGTTTGGAACAAAATTACTTAGAAACTTAGAAACTCAAAGAGTAATAAATAAATCACGATATTATAGAAAATAGATTTAAACGACCTTTAAAAATATGTGTCACTTGACCTCCCCTCTCATTTAAGATTTTAAGGGTAACATGTACCATCGTGCCCATAAAAAACTAGAGCAGCAAAATCTCAAAACTGGGAACGCAAATACATATCGTATAGACTATAAAAGGTGCTCGACAACTGTAAAGGTAAAAACACCTAACTTTTAGAAAGTAACCTAGGTTACATAATTTAAGTTTTGTATTTTGCGGTTACTTGTTTTATAAAGTTGAGCGGAAGCTTATATGGAGGAACTAAATGTATCACGCATTTTTTATTAAGAAAAAGGCAATGCTTTTTTTTTGGTAGGTATATTTAATGTCGCCAAAAAATTAAAATAACACTGAATAATAACATAAATTTAACAGAAAGTAAAAATATACAAACACAAAATTTGTCGTAGCAACAATTTTTTTTTAATATATAGTCCTAGAACATTCCTGTTTATTACTTCTTGATAATTATTATTCCTCTATTTTCATCTTTAGCAGACATTCCAGGGGAAAATGAAATTGCTCCTAATAATAGTTTAATGCCTTGCTATTTTTTGTTTTGCCAACAACACGGTATTTCTGTTTACTCCCAGTTCGCCTGCAATATCCCTAATGAAAGCACCATCTCGCAACCGACTGTAGATAATAGCCTTTTGTTGGGGGGTTATTTGTGGCATATTTTAAAAAAATGTGCTTGAAAAGTTAATGATAAAGTGACAATCTATGTTCACATGTAAAATTTGTATATGACATTTTACTGGTACCAGACTCAACAGTAAATAATTCCTAATAGTCCTAGTTTTTAATCGGAACGATGGTACCTCTCCCAGGGGGTTATTAAACCACGAAATGAGCCAATATTCTTTAAAAGCGTTCCCCTGCACAATAAGAATGACGTGCTTTTCCAATTTTTATTATTATTTACTGGAAGCTAGATATTAAGGGTTGGAAGTTTTCAATTTAACACACTGTATATTTATAAAGGTTTCCCTTTGGAACCAAGCAGGAACCGAACCCTGATACACCTTTAAAACCCGATTTCCTAGATTATCACAATTTTCTTTAATATGCGTGACTAGCGGCTCACTCGAACGCATGACCTGTCCGTGCCGATCGGAATCTAGGTCCCTGGGGATTTTAAATTGACACCCTGTATTTCCACTTCGAGCTTGTATCAATTTTGAACTTATATATCTTTTCGAGCGTATTTGTCCTTTCAAAACTTATGCCATATCGAGACTGATACTATCCAAAACATACTGTACAGGGTGTGCCAGTTTCGACACTTTTATAAGGTATCTCCGTAATTGTTAGTGCTATCAAAAAAGTCATGTAGGTATCATGTGCTCTTTTTGGGTTAAACTTAAAAGAAATACGGGGAAAAATCAAAAAATTGACAATTTCAAAATTACCCTATATTTTCTTAGTTAAAAGAGATGCAGAAAAATGTTTTATACAGAAGTTTCTTTATATTGATTGTTGAATAATCTGCCGTTTTCGGAATAAGTATATGGGGGCAGGTAAAAAAGTTATATACTAACCTCATTTTTTTAAATGGAACACATATATTTTAATCTAAAAAGATACTATTTTAAATTCTCCTTTCAAATATATAACACACCATGGATGATATTGGTTTCCTAGGCGATTTATTTAAACTTTATTATCTTGTAACGAAATAAAAGATTCAGATTAAGGTAAAAAATAACGGGAATCATCGCAAATGTTCGGAATATGTCCTTAAATGGTTACCGTGTTTCCGGATAGCCAACAAAGTACACATTTTGCGCCATTTCTTCTTTTTTCCACTTTCAATATAAAATAATATCATATCAAATTTTTTAAAATGAACATATAAAAATGAAATTGACCTTAAATGTTAATAGTCCACATAGTTGTTTCTAGGATATTAGCTTTTGTTTCATGGTCTACTGTGGTTTAAAGTAATAAAGTTTAATAAATCGCGTAGGAAACCAATATCATCCATGGTGTGTTTTATACTTGAAAGGAGAATTTCTTTTTAGATTAAAATAGACGGTGTTCCATTTAAAAAGAAATTAGGTTAGGTCCGATAACTTTTTTACCTGACCTCATATACTTGTTCTGAAAACGGTAAATTATTCAGCAATCAATATAAAGAAACATTTTTCTGTATTTCTTTTAACTAAGAAAACATAGTTTTGTAATTGTCGATTTTTTGATTTTCCCCCGTATCTCTTAAGCAAGCGAAAATTTTCTAATCTTGATTTTACCATTTTAAGTTTGACTCAAAAAGAGCACATGACACCTACATTACTTTTTTGATAGCATTAGCGATTATGGAGATACCCTATCGGAAGTGTCGAAAATGGGACACTCTGTACTTTAGAAAATTTATATTTATATTAATTAGTGGGTTTTATTGTTTTAATTAGAAGGGTATAATGAAGTTATACGGATTATATAAGGATGATTATATGGTACGTCCATAATAAATAATGGACGTATGTCAAATTCATTCTCTAATTTAAAATCAACTTGTGCCAAATTCATGAAAGAAAAACTAGTTTTCATGACGTTTATTGCATAAAATTTAAATTAGTAATAATATTTTAGTATCTACTAATCTAAAAAAAACTTCTGATTAATAGAGAAAATATTTTGAAATATGCATAACTCCATTGAAAATGTAAACGCGGTTCATGGAGCAATTCTATATTAACCATTAACGATTTAATATAACTATGACTCACTTGTAGGATCTGAGACTTTGAGCGGATCCAGCTCTCTAGTTCATCCGCTTTCTCATTACCTAATATCCCATAGTGACCCACAAGAGCTTCACTTTGTCCCCCCTGGCCGCTAGTTCTTTTAGGTTATTATGGTATTCCAGTGTGAGTTTTGAAGTAGAGCGATTGGAGTTTAGAGCCTTAAGAGCAGCTTGGCTGTTCGACAGGATGTATATCTTTTGGTCGTGGTAGCCCTTCTCAAGATTCTGAAGTAAACATGCTTCTATGATCATGCTTGTTCGATCAGTGTGTTTTGCCGGTCATGACCTATGGAGCCGAAACCTATCCACAACAAATGCTAAGAAACTTATGGTAATACAGCGCAAGATGGAAAGATCCATGCTTGAAATATCGCTACGGGATCATATAAGAAATGAAGACTTACGAAGAAGAACCGGTGTCGGTAGTTACCCAGATTAGCAAACTCAAGTGGAAGTGGGTTGGACACGTGGCACGAATGACAGATGAGAGATAGACGAAAAGACTATTCGAGTGGAGACCGCGCTTGGATAGAAGAAGCAAGAGAAGGCCCCTACACGGTGGACGGACGATCTAAAGAGATGTGCAGGCAACTGAATACAAAGAGCTCAAGAGAGGAGGGAAAGGGCATAAATGGGGGAGGCTTATGCCCAGCAGTGGACACAGAGGGCTGAATGATGATGATGATGCTGGCTTGTATGGCAGTAACTTCTGCTTGATATACTGCGACGCAGTTCCCCAGTGGAATCCTTCCATCCTGGGCTTTTCCCCAAATATACTTGCGCCCACACCGTTGGCGGTTTTTGATCCATCGGTGTACCAAACTAGACCCCTGTCAATCGACGGGGGAGATTGCGTAGGTGCGAAATTAACAATTTTACATGAGGAACAAAAACTGTTTTACTGCTTAAAAAGGGAACATAGTTAAATAAGAATTAATTAGTGGGTTTTATTACTTTAATTCGAAGGATATAATGATCTCCGAATTATTATAAGGTACGTCTATGATAAATAATGGACGTATGTAAAATTCATTCTCTAATTTAAAATCAACTCGGACTTCAAAGTTCATTCTATATTTTAGTTCATAATTAATCAAAAAAAACTTTTGATTAATAGAAAAAAATATTTTGAAATATGCATAACTCTGAATATTAGACAGAATAAAATGAAAAATGAAAATTGCACATCTCCATTCAAAATGTAAACGCGGTTCATGGAGCAATCCTATATTAACCATTAATGATTTAATATAACTATACTCACTTGTAGGCTTACCTTCACGTTATTTTTAACAGATTTTTAAAAACACCAAAAATTTACTTGAAAACTAAGCGAAGTTGTTTCACAAATACGACATCGCATTTGGCGCTATGTTAACTAAAATATTCCCCAATTTATCAATTGTGCAATACTTACAATCTGCACCAACATAAATTTGACATTTTCAGCTGTAGCTTATCCAGTATAAGATTAAATTAGTGTTTTCTTTAGGCATCTAATTACTTTCCTCAATATATACACATATATTAATATAATACCTTTAATCTTTCTTTCTATCAAATTTTTTTTTGTTGTATTATTATGATTACTTATTTTATATTGTATATCTGTGATATCCATTTGTTAATTGCTTATTTTGTAACTGTGAAATGGTGCAAAATAAAATAAAATAAGACTTATGTAATATTCATATATTCTTTAAATTTGTGACACTTATGCAAATTTCATATTAATATATTTTTTTGGTTATGATCAAACAAGCACTATAGGAAAAATCCTTTAGGGCACTCTGGGAGTGGTGCGTGTGCGAATAAAGCGATCAACGATTAAAAACGTTGGTTTTGAATCTTTGGAGGTTATATTCGTTGGGTTTGTTCGAATGGACCTCGGTAAAGTCGATAAGGATGAAGTCCTCTTCTATGTTTCAGCCTCTCGAGGTTCTTCGTCAGCTCGTGCTCTCCGATCAGACGAATGGCCCTCCTTTCGATGGAATCCAGTAGCCGAAGAGTACAGTTGGGTGCAGAGCTCCAGACATGAGAGCAGTACTCTAGTGATGGCAAAATCTGGGCTTTGTATAGTATCAACAGTTGTTGAGGTGTATACAACTGTTTGGTTCGGAAGAGTACATCATGTTTCTGAGAAGCTTTCTTGGCGATTGACACAACGTGGTTATGCCAAGACGTATTTCCTCCTGGATTGACGACCAGCAAATTAATAGATGAAGCCAGTGGGATTGCGTGTCCTGCCATGACTATATCCGGTTCTGTAATGTTAACCTTTTTAGAGAAAACTGCTGCCTGGGTTTTTAGCGTTAAATTCGACTTTCGTGCTCTCCGATCAGACGAATGGCCCTCCTTTCGATGGAATCCAGTAGCCGAAGAGTATAGTTGGGTGCAGAGCTCCAGACATGAGAGCAGTACTCTAGTGATGGTAAAATCTGGGCTTTATATAGTATCAACAGTTGTTGAGGTGTATACAACTGTTTGGTTCGGAAGAGTACATCAAGTTTCTAAGAAGCTTCCTTGGCGATTGACACAACGTGGTTATGCCAAGACGTATTTCCTCCCGGATTGACGACCAGCAAATTAATAGATGAAGTCAGTGGGATTGCGTGTCCTGCCATGACTATATCCGGTTCTGTAATGTTTAACCTTTTTAGAGAAAATTGCTGCCTGGGTTTTTTAGCGTTAAATTCGACTTGGTTACTGTCACCCCAAGCCAAAATATCCTCCAGGTCTTTGTTAAGGCGTGGATACTTCATGCTGTCTGGGAAGATGTGCGTCGGCAGCCGATGCTTGTGAATTCAAAGAAAAGATGAGATAAGTGTGCTATCGTCAGCAAAGCTAAATATCGGATTCTTAGTTTTCACTAGAAGGTCGTTAATGTAGAGTAAGAAGAGGATGGCAGACAATATGGACCCTTGAGGAATACCGGCATTGATGGTGAAGATGTCTGAGAGAAATCCGTCAATCGCAACTTGCAGAGAGCGGTCCTTGAGAAAGCTAGACAACCATTTGGCTATATCTAGTAGGAATAATCTGAGAACATCAGCTTATAGCTTCGGCCACTGTCCACCAGATTCAGCAAAAACTCGCTAACTTGATGAATTTGGACATAATCCATTTTTCATATTAGGTCGATAATATTTGGCTTCTACTCTGCAGGTCAGCTTACTTTCAATGTTCGCTTAAAAATGTGATTCTCTCGGTAACACAAAAATATAAATTAGTTTTCATCGATAAAAATAAATTACTTCTTTATGTTCTGTGGGAAAATTATTAATATTTTGTGATGTTACTATTGCTATATAAACACAGAGACATTCATTGATTTATGGTAAGTAAAATATGCCAGTCACACTTTAAATGTGATTGATATACCAAATAAATACATAATAATACATATATATTTTAAATAAACATTTTTTGTTTTGTACCTTATTGAAACATGTAGTTCGAGATTGTGAGGTAACTACCATACATGGTGTAGGTTGAGGGAACAAACCCTCACTATATTTTTACCTATTTATTTATCATTAGTTCACTTTTTATTACAAACGTCCATATACGGACCTGACTTATTCATGTATTAACAATGGTCAAATCCACTAAGTGCGAAGTGCGAAAATCAGCGGCCGTGGAGTTCGAACAAATTGGTTTGTGTACAGGGTGTTACTTATTGAAATGACTTATATTTAAACCGGCAAATCCTGAGATGACAATAACTTGAAGAGAAAGAACCTTAATTGGCGCTTTGAATTATTGTACGAAATATACACTTTATATGAAATCTGCAAATTTACGTGGCCGCTACTGAGGAAGTTCGTAATCAATAGTTTATTGAGGCGGTGTTGTCATATATTGCATCACAGAATTGTAAACGCACGTCTTCAGTTTTGGACAACAAAACGTCTTTGACCCGCGTTATCACTAATACAATTTTAAGGTACATACTCTCTTACCATCGATCTTATAATTCGTTTTATAAGTAAATTCCATAAAAAAATAAATCGCAAAAAGTTTGTTTTGCAACAGAACCAACAATAAGTAATATCACACAAATTTAAAATCACATCACAATACTTCTTATTATGAATTATTTCACAACAGAAAAAAAATTGGTTAATGCTACAACTAACAAAACGTTTAAAATTCGTATACATGAACCCTCGACGGCGTCATTCCACCCCCGAGTCTCGAAACATACTGAAGCAACGATAGTCGCGCGCGGCAGTTATCCAAGCAAGGGCGAAACATGCGCTGTGATCTGACAACACTGTTAGTATACTCTATTGTTGCTAACTGAATCTAGAAGGAACGGCGCGACAATATGTGGGTAAAAAGGGTTTTTACCTTAGTATTTAGATATTTGATTAAAAAAAAAGTACGTAGACTTTCTCTAGGACACTCTAGGAGTCACCCATTTAAATATAATAAGTCATTTCCATAACACCCTGTATACACATATTATGTCCTAAAAAACGTACTCGATATAGGGTGTTTTATTTTAATAAAGTGTGAAACTCTAGATAAGACGGCATTCATAAAAAAAAGAATTCAAACGCGTCCTTAGCAACGGATAACAACTTGATTTTATTTAAAACATGCTGGCTTGATAAAGACTTCCATAAAATATTATAACAATGCATAATTTATTATTATTATCAAGTTATTTTCTTCCAAACGGCGAGTACTAAGCGAAAGATCAAAGGGACTTTTTTTGTTTAAAATTGAATGATAATTAAAAATAAAATAATATAATTGTTCGGGAAATATCAGTGTCAAACCAATCTAAGAGGTATTGAGAAGGATAAAGCAATGCTGTGTATCGATAAAAAGTTCATCGAAGCACATACACAACACACTAAAATACGACTACAGTAAGTCCAACGCATATAATTAAAACAATTCCGCACGAGAATACAGTTATCACTCAGTTGCACTCTAGTCCTGAATGATTCGTATCCAAAGCTAACCAAAAGCTAGGGGTAAATTTTAAAGGGAAATATCAACATTATTTACTGGCCAAATTGAAATGTTACAAGATTATTTAACTTAAACTAGATGTGTGAATGATTCGATCACAAGGATTGTATCAATAGAAAGTATTGAATGACTGAATCCTTACAGGTTAATATCAATTTTTTTCAATCGTAATATACATAACCAAGCTCGCGATTTACGAGACAGAACCGAGCGCCGCAAACCGCAAAAACCAATTATTGTTTAACGGAGACAGACTGATAGGAAATATTGAAACGAATAAAGAATAACATCCAAACTAAAAGCAAAAGAAACAAACAATTCATTGCTTTCTATGTTGTCGAGCAGCATCAAAACACTCAGCACTCTCCTCAACCCATCACCCATCCAAGTACTAACCGTGTCCAATGTCGCTTGATCTCTGTGTTTCCGCTTAAGTTCTCGTCCTATTATTTCTTACGAATAACGACATCCCAAAAATCTGTGGCATCAGATTTATGCCTTTTATTCTTGAAAAAATCTTTTTACAACACTTCATTTAAACTCGGTTGTTTTTATAATAAAATAGTACATTACGTATCAAGGGCCGAAAAGCCTCCGACGGCCCGAGATATGTACCGTATTTTTTTTTTACAAGTGCTCCGAAGCTTTGATGCCAAATAAATAAAGAAATTCTTCAGACAGTTTTCCTGTCCACATCACATGAAAACACTCGCGCATGGAGAATGTAAATATGTATTTATTATTTTTGACCAATAAGCTCGGTGGCCTAGTGGTATAGCGTACGCCTCGTGATCTGAGAGTCGCGGGTTCGAATCCTGCACTCGGCATCTCTGTTTTTATTTATTTTTTTACAAGTGCCCGAGACTTTGAGCCCATATATATAAAGAAATTCTTCAGACATTTCTCTAAAACATCTTTGAAAAATTAACTGCCAATTTAATTTATATATAATCCGCTATTTATTATCGCTTGTAGTATAGCTCGGTGGGTAGAGTGTCCGCCTGGCGATCTGAGGGTCGCGGGTTCAAATCCCGCACCGACAATTCTGGTTTTATTTATTTATGAGCACATGGTGACTCGAACCGGGCGGGTAAAATCTTTCCCGCCAGCTTCGATACTTTCCCGCCCGCTCTCTTGGAAAACGCCACTTTCGGTGAAGAGAACATGCATGAAAAGAGACACTTTCGGGGCACATGTAAAAAAAATATAATAATAGTCATCAGTAAAATGGATCATACATCTTTAAATATTTAGCTACCGGTGTCATAAATAAGTTCACTTATATTCGTTGTAAAATTTATAATATATTTTACTTGATTTTACTAAATTTATTAGAAATACTAATTATAATTGTTTATAAATTATAAGTATCTACAATATTACTTTGTATCGTAGAATAAAATTCGTTGTAAAATTTACAATATATTTTAGTAATTATTGATTTTACTTAGAAATCCTATAGTGTTATGTTTACAATATTATTTTATTACAGATTAGTAATAAAAAATATACATAATACAATATTTTATAGGAAATTTTACAAAAAAATCTTTACTATAATCCGTGTAATCTTAGATTAGACAATATAATTACACAAATTATGCCAGTCGGATAGAGCATTCCTTTATTCAATTTGAACTAATAATCATACTGAAAGCGTATAAAATTAAAAATAAGTCTGTTGCGTGCCAAAAAATGAAAAATAGCAGCGAAAAACAACAAAATAATATCGTATAAGTTATAATTTTCCCGAGAATTTATACGTTTGGATATCTTTTCATTATGACAGGGTATTAAAATTTTACGTCAGGGGTAACTTAATTATATCTTAATTATTTTACTGTTTTCTTAATTTCCCGTATAATTAACAATTTATCGAATCATGATGCATCTAATAACATAACATATCAACCTTAAGCGTTTTCATTGAGTAAAATGCAATAGTCACTTGAAGAAAAATTTCGGATAATCACATTTTTCTATAAAACTGCAGAAAATTAATAGGAACATATCAGTCAATACAATTTTGACTTTTATTTGACGAGATATAGTAATTAAGGCACAATTCAGGCAACAGTAGCCGACATGTAGCGTGCTACAAGTCATCTGCTGTTGCAATGATGTCTCTTCATGTTCCTTAGATTATAAGAGTATAGTATGCATAGTTGGAGATTATATTCGTTGGGAAAATGACCTCGGGAAGGTCGTTCTATAAGGGATGAAGTCCTCCAGACCAAAGAATTCTTAAAAATAATTCTGTTATTCGCCGCTCTGGGCGGAATTAAGAGGGCAAGGTCAGCCGAGCACTTTCAATGGAAATATCTGTACATGAGAGTCAAATCCTCCTTTCGATGGAATCAAGTAGCCGAGGAGTATGTTTGGGTGCAGAGCTTCAGACATGAGAGCAGTACTCTAGAGATGCTCAAATCTGGGCTTATTATAGTATCAAAAGTTGTTCAGGTGTGTACACCTTTTTGGTCCGGAAGAGTACACCGAGTTTCTGAGAAGCTATCTTGGCGATTGTCACAACGTGGATATGCCAAAACATATTTCCTCCCAGATTGACGCCCAGCAAATTGATAGATGAGACCAGTGGGATATCCGGTTCTGTAATGTTAACCTTTTTAGAGCAAACTGCTGCCTGGGGTTTCTTAGCATTAAATTCGACTTGGTTACTGTCACCCTACGCCAAAATTTCTTCCAGGTCTTTGTTAAGGAGTGATACTTCATGCTTTCTGTGAAGATGGGTGTCGGTAGACGATGATTGCACATTCAAAGATAAAAATGAGAAAAGTATGCTATCATCAGCAAAGCTAAATATCGGATTTTTAGTTTTCACTAGCAGCTCGTTAATGTAAAGTAAAAGTGGGTGAGAGACAATATGGATCCTTGAGGATTGAGGAATACCGGCATTGATGGTGGTGTCTGGGAGAAATCCATCAAACGTTACTTACAGAGAGCCATAGAGACCATAGGATCGCAGTTTCCTTAGAAGCCCCTCATGCCAAATACGATCAAAGGCTTAAGAAATATCCAATTCAACAACCCAAGACTCCCCATGATGTTCGATTGCGTTGTTCTAAAGATGAGTGAAATAGGCTAGACGATCTCTAGTTGATCTGGACTTCCGAAAACTTTGCCCCAATTTAATCGACTTCGTTAGTGAATTGCTTTGTAAATAATTTTTATTCATATTTTTGTTAATAGAGTGTTATATAATATAATTATATAATTATATAAATAATAATTAAGTGTTATATCAATCTTTGGAAATTATTTCTTCGGGCAATTATTATGTACTTTTTTGGGATCAAAATAAAGTGTAACCGCGAATGTTGAGACCGTCATTCTCTCATAGCGGAAGCCAGTTATGAGCCAATATACGGAAGAGACATTTTACTACCGTTATAAAAATTTTGAATCTGATTGTAAAAACAATGCCTACAAGGTGACAATAAAAAATACCTGTAACATTAAAATTGATTTTGCTGGGTATGTCGTTGCTGTAGTAGTAAAGTCGCTTTATAAATATTATCCTGTAGTTACAGCAAAGGAAAATTTTTATGCTCGCAAAGCTATTTGCCATCAATTGAGAATATACTTTGCTAGGACAATAAAGATATTTTCTTATGCCCAGAAATGGCAAGGTTATGTTTGGTCAGTATGTTATACAAAATGTCTTCTGCAAGATATATACAAAATTCAGCACAAGTTACCATTTATTCCCTGTTTAGGGTCATTTAAATCTTTAAAAATAAATTTATTACAAATTAATCACTAAAAACGAGAATTTTATGAACGAAGTTTAAATTAAGAGGTAATACAACTAATATAAATCATAAGTTGTTTATGATTCTAACAGTTCATATATCACATCTCAAACCAAGCTCAAACGTAGGTTATTACAACATAAAACTAATATGAAGCTGGTAACAACCTTCTAAAATTGTTTGTTTTGTTTCTCAAAATAGCGCACAACACAGCATACTCAATTGAAACCATATATCAACCGGTAAAATAGGCTTGTTTGTGATATGTAAAACTGAATAGGAAAACAATTAAACTGGCTGGCTGCTGGGCGTCAATCTGGGAGGAAATATGTCTTGCATAACCACGTTGTGCCAATCGCCAAGATAGCTCCTCAGGAACCTAGTGTACTATTCCGAAAGTTGTACACACCTCAACAGCTTTTGATACTATACAAAGTCCAGATTCGACCATCGCTAAAGTACTTAGTACTCCTCGAACTTCGTTAGTCCTTTTAGCAGCCGCTATCTGCTGCCGTGTCTGCTCTCCTCCTCTGTCACCGACGCCCTGGATAGATAAAGGATAAGAAAACTACTTTGCTGAAACTGATAACTCCGAAAGTGACCGAAAGTAACTGAACAAGCCAAGAAGGTCGTTTTCCAATCAAAATATTTACCATGCCAGTAAAAAAAAGTGCATTCCGTCCCCAGCATATATAAATATTAATGACAGAAAATACTTTTTAAATAGTTATTTAATTCTCACTATAAAATAAATATTTTTAAAATAAAGTTGCTTGTAACAAAAATAAATAATATCCAGGAAAATGGTAATGATCACTGCGGGCAACTTTTCAATTTTTTTCTAACTTACTGCTAAAGCTGTTTGTACTTCTTGCTATATTTTTTGTCATGAATTGGTATTTTTAATAAATTATCTCTCCTTTTTTAACTTGACATAAGGGTGTGTGAAACTGTTGGAAAAAATGTATTTTATCTTTTTGCCCCAGTGAGTCAATATGTTTCCATTTAAAAAAATTTAGTTTCCTGGAAAACGCAATAAAATTTGAAAATTGCATTTTTATAAAGAATTTGGTTTAGACCTAAACGATTTTAATGAGTTCATAGCAATCGAGATAAAAAAATAGAAACAAAAGGAAAAACTATTTAAAGTGTCAAAAAGTGATCTAAACTGCTGGCCATTTGCTTTCGAGCAAGAAAAATTTCGCCTTAATTTAAAAGTTAATATTTTCTGAACCAGATATGACATCGATCTCCGGTTTGTAATGGTTGATAGATTTGTCCCTTAGGAAACAATTGCCAAAGTTGGATTGTTTTAAACTGTCAGAAAATTTTATATACAGGGTGTTAAAGAGGACGATGATTTTTGCTCCAATTTCAATAGCATGTAACTTTGACAATAATATTTTTAAATTTTATCACTGTACGTCAATTGAATCACTGGTTAATAGCAAAGAAAGTAATTTGTCAAATTTTTTATATCTGCTATATTTTAAGAGATACCGATTTTTTTGAAAAACTTTGCTTTTTTCAACTTTTTGTTAGCTAGATCCCACTGTGCGTTGTATCATGCAAACTTTGCAAGTGATTATTATACCTTATGAAAAGCTTGTTTATGTTCAGTAACAACAATTGTACCTAAATGTTGTGATGTGCAGTGGCGTACTTATAATCACTTATATGTCTATGCTTTATGAGTATCTCACAATTTTTTTGTATTGGAAAGTACTCGCCCCTAGATTAGGCAAGTTTTTCCTTATTTTTTAGTTTTTCATATCGCGCTACAGGTATATTATACAGTGTCTACAAAATTTAAAAAGATAATTTTTTTTATTTAATTGTTTGAAAAAATGTATTTATTAATTTCTAACTTTCTAACACGACACTATTCCTAACATTAAACTTAATAATTTTTTTCAAACAATTAAATAAAAAAATTATCTTTTTTAAAATTTTGTAGACACTGTATAATATACCTGTAGCGCGCTATGAAAAACTAAAAAATAAGGAAAAACTTGCCTAATCTAGGGGCGCGGACTTTCCAATACAAAAAAATTGTGAGATACTCATAAAGCATAGACATATAAGTGATTATAAGTACGCCACTGCACATCACAACATTTAGGTACAATTGTTGTTACTGAACATAAACAAGCTTTTCATAAGGTATAATAATCACTTGCAAAGTTTGCACGATACAACGCACAGTGGGATCTAGCTAACAAAAAGTTGAAAAAAAGCAAAGTTTTAAAAAAAAATCGGTATCTCTTAAAATATAGCAGATATCAAAAATTTTACAAATTACTTCCTTTGCTATGAACTAGTGATTCAATTGACGTACAGTGATAAAATTTAAAAATATTATTGTCAAAGTTACATGCTATTGAAATTGGAGTAAAAATCATCGTCCTCTTTAACACCCTGTATATAAAATTTTCTGACAGTTTAAGACAATCCAACTTTGACAATTGTTTCTTAAGGGACAAATCTATCAACAATTAAAAACCGGAGATCGATGTCATATCTGGTTCAGAAAATATTAACTTTTAAATTTAGGCGAAATTTTTCTTGCTCGAAAGCAAATGGCCAGCAGTTTATGTGGTGTCGCTGAATTTGGAATGACGTTCTGAATTGATGCAGCCAAATATATACTGGGTGTTCTATTTAAAAATCGAAAGACAAAATGTAGTCCGTCATGTCATAAAATGCAAATTAATATCACATACAAACCCACCAAAAAATTGTATTTCTGTAATTTAAATAATAAAAAAGTTATAGGGGTGAGCGTTCCTCCTGAAACACCCGGTATAGTAAGTTTTACCTAATTTAATAGCAATTTAAACTAGACTTTCTTCCACGCGTTACTAAACATTCCTGGACATTCTTTCATTATCTTTATATATGCTGGGGAAAACATGCACTTTACTGTGATTAAAAAAAATGCATAACAATTTTTTTGCAAGGACCTGTATATTTTTTTTACTGGCACAGCAAATATTTTGATTAGAAAACGACATTCGTGGCTTATTTGATTACTCTCGGCCACTTTCGGAGACATCAAATATCCGTTTCAATAAAATATATTTTCTCTAATCAGTCCTCATTTAATTCCAACTGTGTTGAGTATATGCAGGGTTGGCCAGAATTCTGGAATAAAATTAATATAGCCTTAACCTGTAACTTTTGGAGAAAACGCTCGGACACGTCAATTTAGTTTCATATGTGCTCACATTTTGACGTTATTCGTTTGTTTTTTTATAGACATTTGTCGAAGATATGACGGCATCGATCTTTTTTTAAATAGAAACATACAGCTTTTAAAGATATATCTCGTAGAGTATACTCATAAATTCTAGCGCGATTCTGTCAAGCTATTTCAAAAAGGCGACTGTTAAAATTTTTTTTAAAATCTCTATTTAAATAAGCGGAAATTATAAATTATTGATGGTTTTTTTACATTTCAAGGTAAGAAATCTTCATTATGTCGCGTTCAGAAGATTTCTTACCTTGAAAGGTGAAAAAACATCAATGATTTATAATTTCCGCTTATTTAAATAGAGATTTTTTAAAAACTTTTAACAGTCGCCATTTTGAAATAGCTTGATAGATTCGCGCTCAAATTTATGAGCATATTGTATGAGATATTAGCTTTCAAATGATGTATCACAAGCTGTATGTTTCTATTTAAAAAAAGATCGATGTCGTCATATCTTTGACAAATGTCTATAAAAAAACAAACGAATAACGTCAAAATATGAGCGTATATAAAACTAAATTGACGTGTCCAAGGGTTTTCCCCAAAAGTTACATGTTAAGGCTATATTAATTTTATTCCGGACTTCTGGGCAACCCTGTATGCTGGGGAAAACATGCACTTCACTGTGATTAAAAAAAATGTATAACAATTTCTTTGCAAGGACCTGTATAATTATTTTTACTGGCACAGAATATATTTTGATGGGAAAAGGACATTCGTGGCTTATTCGGTTACTTTCGGCCACTTTCGGAGACATCAAATATCTGTTTCAATAAAATATATTTTCTCTAATCAGGCCTCATTTAAATCCAATTGTGTTGAGTATATATGTATATGCGCAACACAACGAGACAACCTGTATCGCGCCGCGCCGGTGGCTGAGCTAGATTACTGTCTAAATTAAAACCGGCACCACTTATTTCTCACTTTCACAGTTGATTCTGAAAGTTTTTAACAAAACTCGATGTTTACGACAATGCGAAATTGGAAATTGACGGATGGTGTAGGCGTTTCCAGACCACGAGGCTGAGTCACATGTGTTTACAAATCACACTGGTTGATTGGTCATATACACCGACAGTCCGATCTGTTATTTAAGGCCAGCCGCGTTAAATCCACATATATATAAACATATATTGCTAATACCATCTGCAATTATGTCCCCGCTAAGGGCATCGAAGGGGTAATAGTGAGTTTGCGCAGTTCGGAAATTTCCTTGTGAAAGTAAACATTCGACAGGACCGGATTTCAACTTTTTTAATGTAAATTTTACTGGTTAGTTAGGAAAAATATTGCAATCAAAATTTCGTTTAGTTCGAATTAAGACGGCGTTCCATGCATACGATTTCTGACGATATGATGATCCGACGGTGCCCTGATTGGTGTAAACTTTTGGTGCCAAATTCCGTCCGAAGATTTGTGACAATCGACACGATGAGCTTTGCTTTAACCTTCATCCGACGTCGTATGATTCTTAACCTCACTTTTTTCTAAACCAAAAATTATGGATGAATGACTATATCAAGGCATCTTTTAACGTACTTTTGAGTATCCAATTGGATACGCAGGCCTTTTATTTGGATACCCAGCAAACATCAAATGGATCCAGAAATTTTTTAATTACTTAGTAATTTAAAAACTACTGAACTGATACCAGTGATGACTGACATCTAAAAATGCTTTAAAATGATTAGAGTCAGAAAAAATATAAAAAATAGGGCTATTTAAAAGACGGATACGAAGCAAAAATTCACTCTAAAGACATGGATACGCAGTAAAAAATCACTAAAAGATGCCTTGGACTATATTGACTATTTTGGGAATTATTATCAGCTACTAATGCATCAAATTAAAAATACATTAATTTTAAGGTTAGGTAGTGACCACATACTATTCTTACAAGCTTTTTAGTGAAATTCGGTTCGGAAGATCGGATAATGTGATATGCAAATTATTTTCGTATATATGTACATACCTGAAATACTTTATATCTGGTATTGATCCACGACTTTTGCAAAAAAGCACCATGCACTTGTATCCTTTAATTTTAAACAAAACAAGTCACTAACCTACCAAACAGCGAATCGAATCACCACAAATTAAAAACTCCTTCACAAAAATTGTTGTTATTTAATGAAAGTTTATAAGCACTGATATACCGACAACAATGTGAATGAACCACGAACAAACAAATAATGTCCGGCCGGCTCTGACGCGATCGATAAAATTTCCACCCTACTGCGCAAACTCAATAGGCCCGCGCCATCTCCCATAGCGGGGACACTATTTATATTTTGGAACGTTCGTATTGGCAATTGGTTATATACAGGGTGGCCCATCGAAAACAGTCCAGCAAGGTTTACGGCTGTGTACGTGAAAATTAAAAAAAAAACTCGGACCCGTAAACTTGTGTTTTCAGGGAGACACGTTTCACTATTAATTTCATCCCTGTAACCTAAACCCTCCTAGCGGGGGCGGCTACTGCCCTTGTTTTTTCAAATGGGAATGGGTATGTTGTTATACATATTTTTAAAGGGCATTAAATTCTCTTTAAAACGGCGCTTTGTTTTGTAAAGTTGAGCTACTCGCCGCCGAGAAATTGCGTTTTAAAAAATGTAATTTTATTGAGTAATACTTACATGATATCTTATTAAATGTTGAAAATGTCCGCCATTTACCTCCATACAATAGTACAAGAAGTGTTCAAAGTGTTCTCGGACATTGTGAAGAACATCTGGTGTAATTTGTTGACATTCAAAATTGTTTACGCACAAACATGTGTACTTTATAAGAGGTGCAGTGAAATGTTTCAAATTCCGTTGCTCGGCGGCGTGTAGCTCACATTAACAAAACGAAGCGCCATTTTAAAGAGAATTTGATGTCCTTTAAAAAGATGTATCACAACATACCCATTCCCATTTGAAAAAACAAGGGCAGTAGCCGCCCCCGCTAGGGGGGTTGAGGATACAGGGATGAAATTAATAGTGAAACATGTCCCCCTGAAAACACAAGTTTACGGGTCCGGGGTTTTTTTTTTAATTTTTGACGTAAACAGCCGTAAACCTTGTTGGACTGTTTTCGATGGGCCACCCTGTATATGTGGTTAAATCTTACCAAATTGTACTTTCAAACTAGCTCGGTGTTTCAAACTGATATTTCGCTCTTGCCAGAGACAAAGACACACAGCGCAATATAGTGACACAAACAGAGACATAAAGCATAGAAAAATAAGAGCCACATACCCTGTTGTCGGATTGTAATATAAATATTAAATATTAGGAAATGTGTGTGTGTTAAAATCAATTTAAAAATTAATAGCTGTAATTTAAAACTTGAGTAATAGTAATACACCAAGAAAAAACGTTTAGAGGAAAAATGCTGAGGAGGCTTGACTTCCGCCGAAGAGCCGCCACTGCTGCGGACCTATAATGATAGGAATTATTTGTCTTATTTTTGGGTAAGGAATATCACCACACGAGCAAAGACACATGTTTTTGGAAACAGCCTATATACAATACATTATCCTTCAATTTCGAGACTTGAAAGAAGAAATGCAATTGCCAAGAAGAAATTGCTTCGATAGACATATCGACCATATAAATACAGCACTTGACGCACTCATACAATAAGGATAAACAAATAATGCTAAAATGTGTTACGAATTAGTGTTGTAATAAGGAAAAATGTTTGCTTTTAGTTCCATCGAATGACATAAAAATATACGGGGGCTCCAATTGAAAATAAGAAAAACAAAGAGCTTTAAAGATTGGAAGGTTTGACACGATATTTCGGACACCCTGTAAAATTCGTATCAATAAATCTTTGTTAACAATATTGTTGGACCTTATCTAATAAGCACCCTGTATAATGTTATTAATGAGGCCCTATTTCCATTTTTAATTAATTTTTAAAACCAGTGGTGCAAAACTAAGTTATCTTGATTTTTTTTATGGGTATGTAAATATGTAGTGCTGTAATGCAATCTAAAAAAATATATCATCATGACGTTACACTTTTTTGGGACACCCTGCATAAACGAAAATATTTTCCTAAGATACGGGTGAAATCTGCAAAATATAAAAATCCTAACCTAATTAATAACTGAGCTGTAGAAGACGGGAGGTGAGATGCAGGACCCTATATATGCACTATGCACAGTTGTAGCAGGGCGTAAAATACTCTGCTTTAAACTCTAGAATATATTTTCTAACATTTAAAATAAAAATTATTAAGATTGGTTCATTATTAAAGAAATAACACCTTATTAATTGGGACGCGAATTATTTAATTCGATAATTAATTAATAATGTAGTGTATTTCTGACTAAATAGAAAACAGTAATTAAAAATGTTGAACTTTTCACTTTGAACTTTATGTTTTGTGAGGGTGTGAAGGTGTCAAAAATTATAAATTTATCTATTTGTTTTTTTTCTCTCTCTCTTTATATAATTCTATTGGGTTCATTTTCTATGTAGGAATCGGTTAGAAGAATGTGAATTGTACTAATTTACCATTTTCCTATTGTCTTATATTTTCTTATTTTTTGTTGTTTCGTATTTCTTCTTTTTTATTATGCTCTGACTGCTTGCTGTATTCTGCATTTTACGCGTATAGCGGGCAGTTAGAGTATATCAACTTATAGGGTATGTTTTAATCTTTATATCTAGGTTAAGCTAGGAGGCTCGGCCTCAACTTCGCCATTTGTAATCTTTTACAATAAAGTCATTTATTATTATTATTATTATATATTCTTCAAGAATCAAGTACAAAATGGAAGGCACGTAGCGTGTTCTAGTTATTTATTCTAAATTGTCCTTGCGTCAATTTGATACATATGTTATTTCAGTGGTGGCGATAACCCAAGTAGCATTTTTAGACACATTATGGTACATGTATCGTAACTATCGTTTCTGTTTCCGATCAAAATTGGAAACTGTTGGCAACAAAAATGGAAATATTTTCGAAACGTATACATTTTAAATGGGACATTTACACGTCTTTCCAAGTGGTTGGTACTAGCTGTGACTTTCGCTGTCTCGATACACAATCGAAACTTTTATCGAAAATGTTTCGGAAATGTTCGAATATATTTCGAAACTGTTATTTCTGTTTATTCAAAAATGACAGTATAAAGGCTATGTTAAACCATGCGCAAAACAATTAGGATACCTTCACTGTTGTAAAATAAAAGAAATTTTTTGTAAAAAACAATATGAAACAATAATTTCGCCATGATGAATTCGTTATAAGTATATTTCCTATAAAGTTATTTTATTTCATATAGTTACCTAGTTATTGCACATAAGAACCAAAAAATCATTGTCGCAGTAAATTTGATCGTGCAGTTTAGTAATTTGGCTTCATATTTTTAACGTGCCCTCGATTTATTTGCATTTACAGAAAAAATATACTTTGTGAAAAAATAAAAATTAAAATATTATCAAAATTTTATTTATTTCTTTTATAAATCGACTTAGCTAGGAAAATGGAACTTATCTAACAACTTTTGGCTTTGCAAGAGATGCAGAAATTTCATTAAAACTAATTTCAACAAAATAAAAATTAATTTCCCAAAATGGCCGCTAGAAAGCAATAAATTATTCTGGTCCAAAATGGACTCAACACACAATTTCTAGTCTTTGGCTTCTATAATGTTCCCATGATGCAGAGAAAAATAGAAGTTTGTTAAGGTGATGGTGAATGCCACAGAAAAAAAGGTTTGCTTGTATGCACAGAAAACAAAGGTTGGGTATGGACAGCCTAAGTCTGACGTCACGAGAGGCGTGGTTTCAAAAACCTTTCCAAACTAAAAGTACATTGAAAATCCCTTAAGAGATTTTTGAAAGCATCGGTACCCGTTTATAAGGGATAAAAATGCAATTTACTGATATTATTTGTATATTAGATGTTATTAATTGATTCATTTTCAGAAACAGATTGACGTAAGTGTTTTTTGAAGATTTTGAATCAACATCTTGTTTGAGGTTGTGTTATTATTTTTTAATCAACATTTTGCTTGAGGTTATGTTATTATTGTTTGAATAGGGAGATTTAAATTGTTATTTTTCTGCTAAAGACAGCTTATTGCACTGTATTTATCAACATAGAGTATACCCACGTTATAGGCATACTTTATGTTGATAAATACAGTACAGTAAGCTTTTCTCTACAGAAAAATAACAATTGAAATCTTGCTAAACAATAACATAACTTCAAACTTGTTCACATGGTGCTTAAAAATCTACCTAAAACACTTACTTCAATCTGTGGTTGAAAATGGATCAATAATAACAGCTAAAATACAAATAATATCAAGAAGTTGCTTATTTATCGCTAATAAACGTACACCGATGCTATACAAAATCTCTTATGGAAAATTCAATGCAATCTTGTGTCTTACCCAAACTTAAAAAATTTTAACTAAAAATTTTTCGAAAAATATTTACCTTCGCGTGTCGTTAATGTATCGACACTATGGTTTGTAAAATATATCGAAACAAGCACGTCTTTGAGTGTTTCTAGTAACTGGATTCGAAAATGTGTCGCAATAGCTTCGTAACCCATATGTCTCGATACAACTTTATAATTTGAATCCAAAATGTTCCGCAACGTTTCTCAGCAAAGAATGTGTGTCCAATTTGTATCTAATAATGGTACTTGAGAAGCATTCGTCCTCCTGGCCGGGGTTTGCCAGGTGTATTGTTACCGGAACTTAGCAAATAAAAGCAACGTGGGAGCCCGTCTCGAAGTTGGTGCCTCCAGGCCACTAGGCTACTTTCAATCTGATGGTTGCAAATCAGTTGATAATCGATAGATGTTGCTCCACGAACATCGAATTTGTGGTCACCGGCCACAGATTTTGCTCCTGTGAACACTTTGAACTAACTACTCATTCCTCAGGCCGCTTGTTCGGGGTTTGTTCGGAGGATAAATATTATAATATTGAAACCAACAAAACTGCAATGGGGTAAACGCAAATCAACAATAACATTTTCCAGATTTTCCTATCTTCGGAAAAATAAAATAGTGTCCCATATTAACAAACTTAATTGGAAGTTTATTTCTTTCACAGCCAATATGCTTAAAGCATACCTTACCTTGTAGTAATGTTACTACTAATGTAGTAATACCATACACTACTACATAGTAACTTAATCGACAATAGTGTCGCTAGGTACTATACAGGGCGTCCTCTAACTTCTAGACTATAGAGCAACTGGAGATACTAAGGATCAAACTAGATCGATTAAGTCATATAAGTTTTTTCTAATTGTTTATCTTTCTAGAAATAAAGGGTGTTTGATAGTGACAGTATATTTTCGAAAATAACCCATAATTTGAAAACGGTTCAATGAATCGGAATGAAAGTTGGCGGAATGTTATTATTAAATCTACCATTTTTTTTTTAACATCTTTAATCCTAGATTCTAAAATTTCTAAACTAAAAACGTATATATGGCCCGATCTCTAACCGTTTTAGAGATATTTCCATTTAAACATCTCAATGCATCAAAAAATCAAAGTAAAAAGGGAAATAACTCGAAAATGATTAGAGATTTAAGATCGCGCGAGTACCTATATCTTTTTAGTTCTAATATTTGCTCTTCTTGGTAATCTTGGATTAAAAATACATAATAACATGTACGCAAAAAATCATTGATTGATTGAACCCAGCGTCGCCGTCTATTGTAAAGCTCCCTGAAATATACTAATTCTTATTATTTCCTCGCAAAAACCTAATGCCGCCAACTTTCAATCCAATACATTGAACCGTTTTCAAATTATGGCTTTTTTTGAAAATAAACTTTCAGTTTCAACACCCTGTATTTATAGAACGAGAAACATTTCGAAAACACTTAATATGACTAAGGGCCCATATTTCAAAGTCACCTTAAGGTACAGAAAGACATAAATCATCCTCAACACACATAATTAAAGTTATTTTTAACTCTCATCTAAAGGAATAGCCCTTTAAGAATGTGGTACTCTTACACTTAACTCGTCAATTGACCCTCAAATTAATTTAAAACATAGTTTTTTTAAGATTTACCATAACGTTAAAGCTACCTTAGCTAAGGTCTAACTTAAGGCAACATTCAAATATCGGCCCTAAGGGTCGATATTTCAATGTCACCTTAAGGTATAGAATGATATAAGTGATCCTTAAAACAAGTTTGACAGTATATTAAAGTTCTTCTTAACTGTCATCTCAAGGAATAGATCTTTAAGGACGTGATAATCGTCCACTTAACCTCAAATTAATTCTGAACATAGATTTTTAAGGTTTATTATTACGTTAAAGCTACCTTAGCTAAGATTTAACTTAAGGCAACATTCAAATATCGGCCGGTCTATGTTGATATTTAGTAGTTCTGTGGCGCATAAGTTATTGGTCACCCTGTATTAGTCGTAACATTATTATTTATGGTATTAGGTGTACTTTAAGATTCCAGAGAATAATAAAAAGCTCTTAAGCATTATGTTTGTAATAAAATTATAAAAAAATAGATAATATTACTTTGAAACTAAAGTAAATTTAATATAGTTATATATTAGAAATTTTGGCATGTAGATGCATGAGACTAGTATTCATAGAATTCGTTTATGATCGTTAGGCCCCTTCTACATAGGGAGTGTTTACTGGTTATTTATTCGCGGACTTGATTACCGGCTTTAAACCACGTCGACTTCACAGCTCGCCGAGTCCCCTATGGGGCTTATTAGAACTAGTTTACTCGCGTACGAGTTTACGCGCGATAAAGTAAATAACTAGTCAATTATTCTCCTATAAGGGGGGCTTTATTACATTAGATTTCACTAAAAAATTAAGTCAACATAAATAACTATTCTTCAATGCGTATAAATAACATTTAACTAAAAAAACATTATTCCTATAGGATTTCACGTTGGATTTTTACTTCCGACAATTCTGGACTGATCCAAGGCTTGCATTCCGCAAAAGGCCGCAGGTAAGTTCTAGATCTGTTCCTTTCTCAATAAGTTATGGATACAACGGGGTCCGTAGAGGCACTTATTTAAGCCAGATTGAGATTTAAAGAACTTATTATTTGCTTCTCCGTAGGAAAGAAATTTCGTAGTAGACAAGGTGGCAAGGGGGGCTAAACCAGGGGCCATTGGCCCCTTAGTGAGCCACTCATTTTAAAAAACCAATGTAGAGAAAAAATGCGACTTTCAGGAAGATTGTATTTCTTATTTTTATACCTACTACACTGTGCCAATTATTTAGCGATATAACGGCTTATTAATTAGCACGTGAATTGAATAGTCGTTAATTAATTGGAGTAGTGTATTTTACCTAATATCCACTAAATGTAAAAAAAGATCTGTGAAATTCAGTAATTTTTAGCAGATTTTGTAACCAAAATTACAGAAAAAATAGGCAATATATTTTTTATGTCATACCAGTGCATTATTGTGTTTTTATACCTTATAGATACCATCTACATAATGGATTACTTTATGCCCGTGCGGGCATAAAGTACACATTATGGCATGCGCTGGCATTAAGACGCAAAAAACAGTTTTCGATTAACTTATTCTTTATTAACAAAATATAAATTTACGTACGTATTTGGTTGTATTTACATAGAACTGGCAATTCTGGAAGGTTCCGCTGATAGCTAAATTTCCTGCAGCAAAGGTTGACTCATGATTCATTGTCTGGGTCTCTAGTTTCTGTAACGAAATAGCGAGATCCAGATGGTACGCCTACCAACATCCTTGAAACCTTATTTCTGATCCTCTAAATATCCTTCAGCAACTGTGGTACCTACTCTTCCATCCACCATGGCGCTTCAGCGTAGTCATACTTGCTCCAGCTTCTGCTAAAAGAGTTGCCGACGTTCGACCTAAACAATGACCAGTGTACTTTTCGGGGGTTGTTCGAACCCAAATATTTTGCAATAATATAGGGAATTTTCCCAAATGTGTTTTCCAACAGGTTGTACAGTACAGAGCCTTGTCTGTAGGTTTTGCGTCGGGAATTTCAAAACCTTGTTCCATTTTTGATTTTTGACTTTGACACATTACACATTTGAATACTTATCTCCCTAGCAACAAAAACGCAGGCTATAATAATGTGAAGGTAATGTCGCAGGTAAAAATAAAAAATTGGTAAATTAAATTAAATTTAAAAAAAATATTTATTATTTAAAACGAACTGGTATGACATAGAAGTTTGTATGCACCACGGGTACTAATAGATATATACCTCGGACGACTTACGAACCCTCGGGCCAGAGGCCCTCGGCTTTGTAAGACTGTCCCTCAGGGCATAATCATCTACTTAGTACCCTTGATACATAAATCATTATTATGACCAATGGAAAGCCGGTATCCATATAGGTGTACAAAAATGTGTGTTCTTATGTTTACGTTTAAGCTGGATCTGACGATATTTTTTTATATTCCACAGGTCGAAATGCTGTCTGTAGGCTCGGAATTTATCACAAACATATGGGTGCCTGATACGTTTTTTGTAAATGAAAAAACGTCATCGTTCCACAAAGCGACTACGTCAAACGAATTTATACGAATACACCATTCTGGTAGCATAACTAGAAGTATTCGGTAAGTACCCTTTTACTAGATTCGCTAAGTAAATTCAGTTATAAGATATAGACAAATAAGAAAGGGCAGGTATAAATATTCTTTACGCTGAAAGACTGCACAGGTAGACTTACATATACAGGGTTGTGCCAATGTTCCGGAACGGCTTAATTACAGGAGAACGAAAAGTGATATCAGATCCGGGTTTTCGACAATCGATAGGACTAAAATATTACTATTTGACTGTGCATTCCAACAAACCCGCCCGCTTCGAGTCACCATGTTCTCCTCAATAGTTTTTTAACTGATAAATAAATAAAACCAGAGATATCGGTGCGGGATTTGAACCAGCGACTCTCAGATCGCCAGGCGTACATCCTGCCACTAGGCCACCGAGCCATACATATCAATGATAATAAATAGATATTTACATTCTCCACGCGAGAGTGTTTCCATGTCATGTAGACAGGAAAACTTTCTGAAGAATTTCTTTAATTATTTGGCATCAAAGCGTCGGAGCACTTGTAAAAAGAGTACGGTACACATCTCGGGCCGTCTGAGGCTTTTACGGACATCTTCGCATCACGTCCGTAAAAGCCTCTTTTCGGCCCTTGATACGTAATGTACTATTCTATAACATAGCATATATCTAAATTCAATTGTTTCGGAAATATTGACAAATAAATGAGAAAAACAAATACCTACATTTCATTTTAAAAAATAAGTAACGAATTTTACATGAACGAAAATTTAAAATAAGTCTTTATTTGACAAATTGTTCAAGATGTCATCCTTCAGCCAACTGATAGTGTACAAGCCTCTCTGAAAACTGGGAAATGTTGCCGAGCATGTAAAATTTTCCTTTCTGCTAATTCTTACTTACATTTACCTAGAAATAAAATTTATACAAATTTAATTCTATGATCAATATAACGATGAAATATTACGGAATGACATTTGGTTTCAGCAAGACGGAGCGATACCGAATTTTGGTGTACATATCCGAAACTATTTGGATGAAACGTTTTCTGGAAGGTAGATAGGAAGACAAGGGGGCATTGCAGTGCCTCCTAGATCTCCAGATCTAATCTCTATAGATTTCTGCCTTTGTGTTCGTATATCGTACGAAAACTCTTTGGAGGATATTGAAAATAAAACTTTGCATGTTGTTCACGCTATTTCTAATCAACATTGGTAAAATATGTTTTCCCCGTTTTTAGAGAGGCTTGAATAATGTCAGATGGTTGAAGGATGACATTTTTAATATTTAGTTAAATAATAATATTTTAAATTTTCGTTTATGTAAATATCCTTACTTAGTTTTCAAACTGAAATGTAATGGTTTCCTTCATTTATTTGTCATTATTTCCGAAACAATAGAAAAAATGTGTTAAATTTATTGAGAATTTGGAATAACTAATAATGTGCATGGTGTTTAATTTAAAAAATTAAATGTAACGTCACCGCTTGACATTTTATGACGTTACTAACATATATTTTGTTTATGATCAAACACAAGCACTATAGGAAAAATCCTTTAGGGCACTCTGGGAGTGGGTGCGTGTGCGAATAAAGCGATTCACGCTCGTGAACGATTGAATCGTTGGAGGTTACCTCGGGAAGGTCGCTCCATCAAGATGAAGTCCTCCAGATGAAAGAATTCTTAAATAATGAAGTTCGAGGAGAACTAAGCTTAACCACATATGGGTGCAGTGGTTCGTCGAGTATTCCTGCTATTCGCCGCTCTGGGCCGAATTAAGAGGGCAAGTTCAGCCGAGCACTTTCCATGGAAATATTTGTAAAAGAGAGTCAAATCCCCAACCTGTCTTCGATGTTCTAGGCTATCGAGGTTCTTCGTCAGTTCGTGGTCTCCGATCAGATGAATGGCCCTTCTCTCGATGGAATCCAGTAGCGGAAGAGTATGTTTGGGTGCAGAGCTCCAGACATGAGAGCAATACTCTAGTAAAGGTCGAATCTGGGCTTTGTATAGTATCAAGAGTACACCAAGTTTCTGAGTAGCTGTCTTGGCGATTGACAGAACGTGATTATGCCAAGACATATTTCCTCCCAGATTGACGCCCAGCAAATTAATAGATGAAGCCAGTGGGATTGCGTGTACTACCATGACTATATCCGGTTCGGTAATGTTAACCTTTTTAGAGAAAACTGCTGCCAGGGTTTTCTTAGTGTTATATTCGACAGGGTTACTGTTACCACAAGCCAAAATTTCTTCCAGGTTTTTGTTGAGGCCTAATACTTCATGCTGTCTGCGAAGATGTGCGTCGACAGCCGATATTTGTTCATTCAAAGAGAAAGATGAAGATGAAGAAGTGTGCTATTGTGAGCAAAACTAAATATCGAATTTCTAGTTTTCACTAGAAGGTTAAAGTAGAGTAAGAAGAGGGTGGGAGACAATATGTACCCTTGAGGAACACCTATTGATGGTGAAGGTGTCTGAGAGAAATCCGTCAATCGCCACTTGCAGAGAGCGGTCCTTAAGAAAGCTAGACAACCATGCACAGAATCGACTGGGCGTACTATAGGATCGCAGTTTACTTAGAAGGCCCCTATGCCAAGCACGATCAAAGGCTTTAGAAATATCGAGTGCAACAGCCCGAGACTCCCCATGATGTTCGATTGAGTTGTTCCAAATATGGGTGTCATAGGCTAGAAGATCTCCAGTTGATCTGGACTTCCGAAAACCATATTGATGATCGCTGATAATGTTGAAGCCTTCCAGGTACTTTAGAAGATGTTGGTTAATAGCTTCCTCCATTACTTTTGACGAGACTGATAAAGAATATTAAGTTATTTTAAAAAGGAATTTTAGCCACTGCGGTCTATGCAGTGAAATAAAATTTAATTTATTTACTTGAAACGGAATTATGAAATTGAATCCTCCCTTTGCTTCTGACGTGTTAAAATTTGGAAATTGATTACAGAAGTTTGAAAAATTAATAAACTGCGATGTAATAAATTTATTTTGTCCGACGTACTTTAATTAGCTTCAGACATTTCATGTTTGATGAGAAAAATGATTCGGAATATCACGAAGACTCTGGAAAGTAATTTATTTTATTTTAATTATTTAAATTTGTATTTTGCGCATTGCCGCAAAAGTATAGTAATACAAATGTGAATAGTTTGTTACTGTAGATCGTCTCAATAATTCAGTTTATTTTTACAGTGTTCCGCAAAAAGTTGACCACATTTGGGAATCTTTTTCTTTAATTGTTATCCGATCTGGTGACATTTTTAGCAAAGTGTAGACTTGTGTCTTTGGATGATATCCTGAATTTTAGATTTCAAAAAATACTGATTGATGTCTTGATAATTAAACAGGCAAGAACAAAAGTTACTTTATTTCTTAACGCCCTTAACATGCCTTAACATTGTGTTTTGTTTTGAAGTGTGACCTTTTCTTAATATAGTGTTTATTGGTTCACGTCATTATTTGCTTTTTAACGAAAGTACTGCAGTTTTTCAGTTATTCTTTCCTAATTAAACAAAAAAAATAAAGGCCCGTATTTAAAAAAAAAATATTTTTAGATATCTCTTCCAACAAAGTCAGGAAACAATAAAAACAGAAAGACAAAATTAGAGATTTTTCCAAATATTTTTGAAGTTTCCTATATTTATTTTTGATTTTCTTGTGCCATATTATTGGGCTCATAATTACGCAACTGTGTCTCAACTTAACCGACTTCGTATCTCTTAAAGTTATACATTTCATCTTGTATGTTAATGTGTCGCTGTTAATGTGTGTCAGTTCAAAATGAAATCTGTAATACAGGGTGTTATGGAAATGACTTATTATATATAAATTGGTGACTCCTATGGTGTTCTAGAGAAAGCCTACATACTTTTTTTTTAATCGAATATCTAAATACTAAGGTAAAAACCCTTTTACATACTATCGCACCGTTCCATCTGGATTCAGTTAGCAACAATGTGGGTCACTAGACTATACTAACAGTGTTGTCAGATTCGCCCTTGCTTGGATACCTGCCGCGCGCGGCTATCGTTGCTTCAGTATATTTCGAGATTCGGGGATGGAATGACGCTGTCGAGGGTTCCACGTGCTTGATGTATACGAATTTTAAACGTTTTGTTAGTTGAAGCATTACCCGAGTTTTTTCTGTTGTGAAATAATTCATAATAAGAAATAATGTGATATAATTTCAAATTTGTTGGTTCTGTTGCAAAACATACTTTTTTTGATATATTTTTTTATGAAGTTTAATTATAAAACGAATTATAAGGTAAAATTGCGATATTTCTTTTGTAAAAAGTTTGAAAAAGAAGTGATAACGCGGGTCAATTCTGTGTTGCAATATATGACAACACCACATCAATAAACTATTGATTGCGAAGAGAACGTCCTCAGTAGCGGCCACGTAAAATTTCAGAAAGTGTATTTTTCGTACAATAATTCAAAGCGCCATTTAAGGTTATTTTTCTTCAATTTATTTTTATCTCAGGATTTGCCGGTTAAAATATAATAAGTCATTTCCATAACACCCTGCATACGTATCCATGAAGATAACAGATAATAAATTAATAATATGGGACGAATAATATTGGATGAATTTTTTTTCAATACTGTTGGCATTTCGCTTTAAAACAGGCATATGTTTATTATTAACTTAACTAACTAAAAAAATACACACCACACTAAAACCATTACAAAAATGTTTCACAGTGAATCAGTAGAGTTAATTAATTACTATTATTTTTATTACAGACTGACAATTACAGCCTCCTGTCCAATGAATCTACAATATTTTCCAATGGACAGACAATTATGTCATATCGAAATAGAAAGTTGTAAGTATATCTTAGTAGACTAAGATTATAAAAATATTACATATGAATTGAGAAACTTATCTAAATCAAAGATAAAATAATTTCGAAGAAACATTAATTCAAATAATTTCAAATGAAAGAAAGCAATAAATTCGTTTCGGATTATCTCAAATAATATAGTTGCAACTTTTTTACAATATTGAAATAGTATTTCGTTATAATGATAATTAAAAGATGCCAAAAAAAATCGTTAATATTTTATCTCTGACAATCAAGATAAGATCGTAAAATATTTTAAAACTAATGGGCACTTATTTTTAAAGCCTAGAAGCAAATTAACAAATAAATACTTATTTATTGACTGAAGAATAAGGGCCCATAGTTGTTTTATGTCTTAATGGAATTATCCAATCAAAATCACAACAAATTTCATTTAGTGTTACAATTTTTAAGCAATCTGATATACGAAGAAAAATATGGCCCAGCTATTTTTATTTATAGGAATTACGAGGGGCATCAAAAGATACCTGTAAATGTGCTTTAATGTAATATTGTCAGCTACGCAATACGGGGCACTATTTGTCCACTTTTTAAAACTTGTTGCTTAAATAATTATTTTAGCTAGAATTTAAGAGCACTAAAAAGTTAGTAAACAATGTTAATAAACATTTTAAATAGTTTCCCTGTTTAAACCATAACCATACAATATAAGTACGGGGGCAAATTAAATCTATATAGGGTGTACCAAATTAAGGGCGCATTAAGATGGTGAGTGCAAAAAACAATTGAACATAGCGTTTTGGAATAAATGAGGAAAATTATATTTGATCAAATGGAATAGCCTGTATATTTTTGACTGTAATGTTTGCAATCATTTACAGAACAAAAAGTTCCTAATATGCACTATTGGTCTAAAATTGAAAATAACCGAATTATTACCATATTTGTATTTTCGACAAGTTAGCTGTATACAGTGTGTCCCCGGATTATAGGTGTAAATGAGAAAAAAATTTCAAATTTTAATTTGACCATTTGGAATAGAGGCCTGCTTGAATAAATAATAAAATTTAACATATTTTAATTTTTAATAAATCAAGCAGGCCTTGAAAAGTGCATTATTTTTATTTCCTGTTAAGGTAAAGTGCTCCTTTTTACAAAATGTCGAAAAATTGTATTAAGAAAAGTTGCTCAGGATTCACAGTAATGCAAGTGTGCCGAATTTAATAACCATCAGCCAACATTAATTGGTCGCATTTTTTTAAACTTCTAAACAGAAACAAAATTGTTCATGGTATTTAATCAAAGATTTACAAACTACAAATAGAAAAATGTACATTTCTAGCTTACGCAACGAATATTCTTCCCCACCTCTTTTGGTCATTATTGCAGCATAGCCATATTGACATATTTATCGCAAAAGTATCTTGCAAAATCCCAATTAAAAATTTGTTAATTTGCCAATTACAACTGCTTTAAGGGTAATCCGCAATTGCTCTTAAAATAAATTTATTTCCCAATAATTTTACTATAAACTGTGAAAAGGCGATGAGAGATTCTTTAAAAAAATATCATTATACACTAATCCAACTGCACTCTGGCAACATCTATTTCTATTTTACTACTGCGCTACGATCCAGGAGCCAAAACATGAATGAATACTAGTCTCGTAAACATTACAATGTTGGCGCTTTGATCTATCGGATTGTTTATTTATTTTGGTTGATTTGTTCCTTTTTTCGTGTTTATTGGTGAAAAATCGTCTTTAGTATAAACAATCATGGAGCATTCATGTGGAGTTTGTAAAAGAGTGGATCATTTAAATAAGGATTTACCTTTTCATCGGTAAGTATGGTTATGTTTTAATATTTAACCATCTGATATAACCAGACTTCAGCATAGTTGCCATTCAGCCAACAAATATGTAGTTCTCTCTTCCACCCATTACTGATTTTCAATAACATTTCACACAATCACAGCTTCACTTTCCAAGAGTTTTATGAATAGATTATGGGATCTGTAGTTTACCATAGCGTATTCAATACATTTCTTAGAAAGCATTATTTCCCAAATAACATTTGATGACCAAATTTGATTTCCTATGCTGAAATGACAAACTATGAGGAAACTGAGGAAATTATAAATTCCTAACCATGGAGAAAATATTGTATAATATGAAATAACCAATGTTGGCCGATGGTTACTGAATTCGGTACACTTGCATGATTTTGATTTCTGAGCAACTTTCCTTAATAAAATTTTTAGAGATTTTCTGAAGAAGAGGCAATTTACCTAGACACAAATGGTCAAATTTCAATTCGAAAATTTTGTCATCTACAACTATAAGCTCGCTTATTCTAGGACACACTGTGTGTTTAAAAAGCTTTATTCGATGAGTTAGAGTAGATTTTTCTGCTGTCAACAGAAGCAAGCATTTTATGTAATTTTACATAATCTATCTTAGATTTTAATATTAGAAAAATTTAGAAAAATGCTCTATGTTACAAGCATACTGATAATAATTTTGTTAGAAAGCCTTTTCCAAGATAGGTGGATATAGCAATAAATGGTCCCATACGTGGGCCTCCAAGATATCCTAACATAACTCCATTAGTGTATGTCCACAACGGAGCGGCGAACATCGCCCTCGCTCATAGCCTGGTACCATAGCATCGCACAGTAGTGTCCACAACGGAGCTCCGACCCTCGCGCATTGCCTTGCCTGTCGATCAGTTTGTCTTTCGACATCGAGATATAAACATGGACTGTGCGTTATCATCTTCTTCCGACGAAGAAGATATATTGGACGCTAATATAACCAATGTTCAGAATTTGACGTGAAATTGGAAAATCAGTTAATATACAGGATATCACATTAAAAAATATGTTTAAACAGGGTCGTAATTAATTAATTAGAAAAAAATAAGGTATTTTTAACATTTTAATTGTTATTTTAAATAGTGTTGTCCTACATCAAATCCAAGTAATGATATAATCAAAAATATCTATATGCATTCTCATATATGCACAGTCCATGTTTATATCTCGATGTCGAGGGACTAGTGTGCGAAGCTCAAGCGAGTGCTGTGCGGTGCTATGGTACAAGGCGATGAGCGAGGGTCGGAGCGCCGTTGTGGACAAAGACTTTTACTTTTGGGGCTAAGTCAAAGACGAAGTCTATAAAAGGAACCATGCGAACCTGGATGAACTTCACGATAGCACATTATAACATCCATTGAAGGCAGAAAAATTTTAAAAACAACAAAACGTGCAGGTACTAAAGCATGTCCGAACATGCATTGAAAACGATTATATAATGTTTCTTTGCACATTTAATGTAGGTTGTCTTTTTCATTTCTTTCGCGCAAATAAAGAGAGAATTGTGATTAATTTCAATAATTTTTGTCAAAAAATGAATATAGTAATAATTCGGTTATTTTCAATTTTATGTCATTAGTGAATATGAACTTTTTGTTCTGTATATAATTTGCAAACCTTTCAGTCAAACAGATACATGGTATTCCGTTTAAAAAAAAATTGATTTTCGTCGTTTATTCGAAAACACTATGCCCAATTGTTTTTCCGCCCCCGACATCTTAATCAGTTGGAAAAATGCTACTACTTTAATAATTTAAACAACTTTGTATCTATAATTAAAGAGTTAGCAATAGTGACCACTAATTTGGTACACCCCGTATATTCCTTTTTGAAACTTTAGAATACAGGGTAGCAATGTGAAACATCCCAGCCTTAATATGTGGCTTCCAGTAAATAATGGTAAAAATCGACAAGTCATGTCAGTTTTATTGTAAAGGGGGCGCTTTTAGAGAATATTTGCAGCCTTCATGTTTTAACCCATGGGAGGAGTAGATGTTACCCTTAATATCTTAAATAGAAAGGGTGGTCAAGTGTCACAACATTTTAAAGGTCGTTTAAATCTCTTTCTGATAATGCCATAATTTATTAATTTTGAGTAGTTGTTTCTGGAATTATTAATTTAAATATTTTGGCGGTGACTTTGCCACTGACACAGAGAAGTAAACACAATAATGTTTTCAAAAATGTTTTTTTATTATATACACTCACCGGCACAAAATTCCGCCACTCAGGTATTTTGGTCAAGTTTAATATTTTTTATGCGATTTTCATGATTTTGTAGATTTATTCTGGCTTTCCTTAATTATTTCTTAAAGTAATATTTTTCGATTAGGCTATATTATACAGGAGTTAATCAAACTGTTGTTTTTTGTCTTAATTTCAAAACACCCTGTAGGAAAATGGAGGTGGATAATGTTATTTACATACTGTTCCTTATAATCCTTGATGCATTCTAAACATTTCGATTTTTGATCCATTATCTAATTTCTGCTGCGAGCTGCAAAATTTTAAATGAAACGCTGATTTGAAGCCTATTTTCATTAAGAAAAACAAACACTAGGTATATCATAAAGTTAATTAACAAAAATATTTTAATATCGTGTATTTCCTCCTCTCGCAGCAATGACAGCTTGCAATCTTCGTGGCATCGACTGAATAAGGTTACTTATCCTTTCTTGAGGGATAGCCTGATATTCTTCGGTCAGCGACAGTCTTGCAAGGTTTATGGTTGTACAGGACGACGACAAACGGACCTTTTAAGTTGATCCCAAGATGTTCGATTGGGTTGAGATCCGGGCTACATGCGGGCCGTTCCAATCTTGGAACTCGAACTTCATCCAGATATTTGTTCACTACATGTGCAACGTGAGGTCTATTATCATGCATTAATGTAAATTGGTTCCCAATGAAAGTAGCAATTGGAACAACAATTTCTTGGAGGATTTCCTCAATGTGACGGTTGGCGGTTAAAGCTCAACAAATACAAGATTGGTGCGTGCTTCGATAGAAATACCCATGACATACATTTTCTAAAAATAACATCGATTCATTTAAAATTTTGCGGCTCGCAGCAGAAACGAGATAATGGAATGAATCAAGAAACGAAATGTTTAGAATACATCAAAGATTACAAGAAACAGTGTGTAAATAAAATTATCCACCTCAATTTTTCTACAGGGTGTTTTGAAATTACGACAAAAAACAAAAGTTTGATTTACTCCTGTATAGTTTAGCCTAATCGAAAAATGTCACTTTATAAAATAATTAAGGAAAAATACAATAAATAAATCTACAAACTGATAATAAAGTCATGAAAATCGCATAAAAAATAAAAAGTTATCAAATATCAACTTGACCAAAATTTCAGGGTGGCGGAATTTTGTGCCGGTGAGTATATTATGGTATTATTGGGAAAGAGATTTAAACGACCTTTAAAATGATGTATAACTTAACTCCTCTTCTTATGTATGATTGTAAGGGTAACATCTACCCCTCTCAGAGGGGTTAAAACCATGAAGGCTGCAAATATTTTTACCAGAAGAGATATATTAAGGGTGGGCGGCTTTCAAATTGACAACCTGTATATCAAATTAATAAAACCAACGCGTTTCGTCCAGAATAGGCCATCACCAGGGCCGGTAGATATTGTAGATCTAAAGGAAAAGTTTCACATAAAATAATGTACATGTGTCGAAATTAACAATGAGAACGTTACTAATGTAAATACGACAAATATATTTTTTTTTATTTACTATTTATATTTATACCAACATTTTATGTTAACAACAACTTATATGAAACAAAGTAAAATCAATTTTTTACATGTAAAAATTATATTAACTTTCTACCAAGCTTCATAATATGAAAACTGTAATAGTATTACAGTTGCGACAAAATTACAAATGCTTGTATCGTTAATATCGAGTAAGCGGTATACAAGGTGTCCGCTAATTAATGGTATATGGGAAACCACATACTCCATCGTAAAAATATTAAGATTTAATTATACTTACCTATATCCGAAAGTTGATATTAACTGATATACAGGGTGTTAAAGTTAAAACTTCATTTTTGTTTTTCTCTAATAACTTTGAGAGAAACCAACGTTTTTTTACAAAACTTTGCAATTATGGTTTTTTTACGACGAGAAATTGATTTTTTTGTGAAATTTGAAGGTACAGTGTAGGGGGCGCGGCATTTTTCGCGCATTTATTAGGTCATAACATTTTTGTGATTTAGTGTATTTAATTTTTTAATGAAAATAATACCTTTCTCATATATATTACGTAAAAAAGGTATACTAAGTTGAGGTCGCCCAGAGTTACCATTTCGGAGATTTTTGCATTTAAATTGTTTAGTGCACCCTGACCAATACTATTAATTTGTAAACAAAATTTTTTTCTTAAAGTAACCTATGAGAAAACAAATCAAATTTAGAGATGCAAAGGAACCTGTTTCGCCTAATCGGTCGTAAATATTTTTCAGGATCTTAAAATTAGGTTGTTAGATAGAGTTCCGAATATCGTCTCTGGGCACCTCGTCCATTAAAATTTTCCTGCGCGTATACACATATTTCGCATTTCTGCATTTGAAAATAAATTGTACCTCGGCATTGTTACTTAACTTACGGTAAACTCAAAAATGAAACATTTTCTCACACAGCTATCTTACAATATTCAACAAACAAATAACAACATGGAGGTTTCATAGCAACTGCATCTCTAAATTTCATTTGTTTTCTCATATTTTAATTTAAGAAAATTATTTTGTATGCTAATTAATGGTAATTGGGCAGGGTGCACTAAGCAATTCAAATGCAGATATCTCCGAAATGGTAACTCTGACCGACCTCAACTTCGTTACCTTTTTTACGGAATAAATACGAGAACAGTATTATTTTCATTAAAAACTTAAATACATTAAGGCACAAAAAAGTTATGACATAATAAATGTGCGAGAAATGCCGTTGACTACATTGTACATTAAATTTTCACAAAAAAATCAATTTCTCGTCCTAAGAAAACCATAATTGCCAAATTTTGTAAAAAACCTTGGTTGCTCTCAAAGTTATTAGAAAGAAACAAAAATGAAGTTATAACTTTAACACCCTGTATCTCAGTTAATATCAACGTTCGCATATAGGTAAGTATAATTAAATCCTAATACTTTTTCGTAAGGAGTGGTTTTTCCATGTATCATTAATTAGCGGACACCCTGTATATTTTTTATATTCATGGTATAGTAAAAATAACGTATCCGATTGACATAAAGTATGCTCTTTGCCTTTAGGTGAACCTCGTTTAACCCGCTAATCAAAAACTCCTATTTGCCGCCCTTGGTGCTATAAATAATTATTTGGACGTAAACGCCACAAACCCAAATATGCAACTCGCTTAATTATCGAATATGCACAAATGCAAATAATAATAAGCTGTTTTTGTCGTTAATAATTTAATGACTTTTTTTTAACTGATAGAAAATAGATTCTAGAGTTTAGGACAGAGCAGTTTACGTGTTGATACGTCTTATTATACGGGGTAACGGATAAAATCAAGAAGCATGTAAATTTCCTAAAATTTAAATTTGATATATCTTGTATAAAAGTTGAACTTAATATATTTTTAAACTAAACCAATTAGAAATATATCTGGGTTAGATACAGGCCCAAAAGAACCGCCATGCCACCAGAGGTAACAAAAAAAATTTCAATTTCAAACACCGTTATGTCGAAAAAATGCGTCGTAAACAGTAATGTGACATTTTATCATTAGCTGCTCCTAGATTAAAAAAAAATTAATAAATAAAATCTATACTACAGAGTGCTACACAATTATCTATTATTTTTTTCTGGCATTGCGTCAAGCGCATGCAGACACTACCCAAACTCAACTATTCCTTAATGGAATACACGTCATACACAAGCTCAGTCACACCTATATTTAATTACCATTTAGGAAACCTCTATCCTACTCGAAACATATAGAATCGGGGATACACGCTTCACGTCACAGGGGTCCGACTGGGCGACTTTCTCATAGACATACAACACTGGACCGCGGATGGTAGATTAGCAAAAGGTAAACATTGGGATACTCAAAGCCCTACAGCATTCTCTCACACTTTCTTACAAATCCGATAAAAATATCGTTGATTCTGTTTTCCCGTCTTACTATAGACATGAGGCTATCGGCATTAATGGGCAAATAATGTATTTTAGCCAGTTCTTGTAACAGATAATCAGAAGCTCTTTGGTTATGCAAACATTTAAACAACCAGTGATTTCGATCGTCCACGCTTGTGCCATCACATAGACAGAGCGGGCCATCATCATCATCATGCAGCCATTATCATCCACTGCTGGACATAGGCCTCCTCTAAATTTCTCCATGTTTCTCGATTCTGGGCCGTCATTATTCAATTTCCGGCTATTCTCCTTACATCGTCACTCCAGCGCGTCGGTGGTCTGCCTCTATTACGTTTGTCCTCTCCTTTTGAAAATTTGAGAGTGTTTTCGTTTCCGCATTGGTCTGGATGTCACGAGCTTGTCTCTCCCAAAATCAATGAGACTGACTGATGTGTTATCAGTGTGAGATTCCGGACCCATCGCCCTACTCATCTAGGGTAATATCATTTTAGTTTGTGACATTTCATACTTTGTAGAGGGGTTTGTCATTAAAACGCCGCGCCTGCCATGCGTGTTGGCGAGTGTTCAGAATTGCATTTCCTCAATTCCCTGATACAGATATTTAACTGTTGTAAGGGTTATCCCGCCCATACTCGGTCGCCAGAGCCTCGTTCGTTATCTAGCAGGAGGTAATTTTGGCTACCACTCGTGCAGGTGAGGTTGACTTTTGGATCGCTTGATGTTACGTCCGATCCAATATTCAGTAAATAAATGAAATGAATAGATAATTGCGTAGCACTCTATATTAAAGACTTTATTCGTTGAGATGATTATTATTTTTAATTTAGCAGCAAAAGTGATAAAATATCGCATTGTTTATGAAACGTTATTTCGACAATATAACGGTGTTTAAAAGAAATTGAAATTTTTTTTATTACCTCGAGTGCCATGGAGACTCTTTTGGGCAAGTGTCTGACCCAAATACGAAACCCGAACAAACCCAAATATATCTCTAAATGGTTTAGTTTAAAAAACAAATTATATTCCCATTTTACGTAAGATATGTCAAATTTAAGTTTTAGGAAATTTACGTGGGTCCAGATTTTACGTGCTACTCCGTACAGTTAGACCTATCAGGACGTATACTGCTATGTCCTAATCTCTAGAATCTGTGTGAAAAAAAAAATATTAAAACTGGTTCATTATTAACGAAACAACAACTTATTAATTTGGACGTGAACTTTTGAATATTCGATAGTTAATTGTAGTAGTATATAATAAATTAACTAAAATATATTGTTTATTTTTTGTAACAAAAATGATGGCTCCTTAGCGCTCTTAAATCAAGCCTAAATATCTATCTTTGAAGAAATATGATCATAGTTTAACGAAATAATATTTAAAATTGTTTTCGTAAGAAAGCCACACATAATATTACGTCATTCAAGATAAACAAGTTTTCGTAACGGTTAGTTAACTAAAGGTAGATACACAGGCTTTCAAAGTTGTAAGCTTCTCTATTTTTTCTTACAATCGAGCACCGTTCTTAGGTTAATTTCCTCACAGGCGAAAAGCACTGACAGATAGCTCTTGATCCCAAAATAATTTTCCAAATTGATTACGAGTGAAAAGTCCAAAGGTTCTAAGTGAGAAACTGTTTATTTGCAAATAATATTTTTGAAAACCTCAGCAGTATTTTTAAAGAGTGTGTATACAATACTTTCAAAAACCATGTGCCATCGCTCGTGTGGGGTCATTCTTTACTAAAAAATATGACAAATAGTTCCTATCAACATCGGTACGCAGATGCTTTGATTGATGTACAAATTTTCAAATTTTTTCTGTATTTTCCGAATTTAGTAATTTTAGTGAAATTTGGATTCTCAAAAGTACCTAAAATAGCACATATTTTAGCAATAAATATAATTTTTAACAAAATAGATACGACACTGACCGATAGCACATTTTGTTAGAAACTTAAATGCCTAAAAAAATATCGTCAGCTTAATTAGTAAATCACATAAGGCTATGCTTTCCTATATGGACTTATGTGATTTACTAATTAAGCTGACGATATATCTCTTAATATTTATTGCAAATTAGCTTCGTTTACAAAATAAATACAATTTTATTAGGTAGCTTAGACTGTGATAGCTACCTGGCATACGTATCAAGTTCACATTCGGATCATTAGTAAGCTTAAGCCGATTGCAAAACCAGCGTAAGATGGTGCTTACGCTGGGTACACACGAATATACACTGCACGTTTTTTTACAGTATTCTGTTTCAACGAATAAACATAGGGATGTTTTTCAAAGATTTTCACGTTTCAATGTATTACATGAAAAGTTAGACCTTAGTACCTTTGGAATTTCCACAGGAATAATACGGAATAAAAATATAGAGACATTGTAAGAAGTATTGTAAAAATCAACTAAATCAAATTAGGAATAATTTTTAATCTCTATAATTTTATTTCAATTGGTTTTAAAGAATATGTACATAATTTTAAAGAAACATTCGACTTTTCTCTTTACAATCACTAATTTTGCAATTTACCTCACGACTCTTAATTTTTCTTATTACTTATTTTATTTTTAAACCAAATAATTTGAACAATTACTGACGTAACTGAAATTTTAAAAAAAGTTTTATTTTGTGTTTAAATGATTTTATTTTAAAATGTTGATCTGTATGTTTGTATGTACGTGGTAAAAAATCACAAAATATTGGTTTTTATTGAAAAACCACTTTATGGTTAATAAAGTATAAGTAAACAATATACTTAAAAATAAAGGTATTGTGACAAGTAACTCCAATAGAAAAAGAACCTTTTTAGAAAGTAATTAATTTTTACTAAATTTCATAACTATAGAATGTGTCCCGGATAAGCATGAATTCTACAGGGATCTCGATAACCTTCGGACATACAAAAATGATCAACCTAGATAAAGGTTGCGCATTAGTGAGACGTCTTGTTATAAAATTTAAAAAAATTGAGTATATTCTGTTCTTTTTATTTTCTGATTATGTTTGAAGTGATATGGGAAAATAAGTTTTACAATCTCATTGCCATTTCTCCCGTAAGAGATTTTTTAATTACATTTTTAATCCGACGTTCCGTTTTCTCGTAACAATCATTAACTTTCCTTTTTTTAAACAGTAGAAACATTTAAAAATGATATGGTTCTTCAGGTGGTATTAATATTAAATACCAATGTATGGAAAAATTATTATTTCCCATACCACCCGATGATACCTTATACAATTAGGGCGTATCTTGTCTATATAGTAGCACTTAAAATGCTATTTTAGATTGAATGGTACTACCAAGAGAAGGAAGCCTTTTCCATTGATAGGATGTAACGACCTGCAGACCGGTTTCGAACTCTTTTGTTCTAGTCAGTACAGGGTAGGTTTTACCTATCATCAGAGAAGACTCTAATACTTCACGCTGTATTATCAACGGTTGTCGAGAAAATGTTTAGGTATGTACACCTACTCTGTACTGACGAGAACAAAAGAGTTCGAAACCGGTCTGCAGGTGGTTACATCCTATCAATGGAAAAGGCTTCCTTTTCTTGGTAGTACCATTCAATCTGAAATAGTATTTTAAGTGTTACTGTGCAGACTAAATACGCCCTATTGTATAAGATATCATCAGGTGGTCTGCGAAATAATAATTTTTCCAAACATTGGTAGTAGTAACATTTTATTATGCTTTATGGACTACACATATTGTGAATCCTTACAACTATTATTTATTATTATTATTATTATTGTGTTCGAAAATGATGCGTTTGTGAAAGTCAATAATAATTTGTTACATTATTATTATTAATAATGTAAATAATATCCATTAAAAAAAATAGTTTTTAATGCCAACTAGAGTATAAATACAACAAAAAAATAAAAACCTTCAAAATAAGGTGCTAATTTGCATTTAAAATAAGTTGTTTAGCTCAAAACGCCTAATAAATAAGAGGTTTGATATATCTTTTGATTCAGTATACAAGGTGTTCAACCGGGAACCGCCGCGATCGATATATGGAAAACTATACGTAGGAATACACCCTATATATTTGATTGTTGGATTCTACGCAAGATTCTAGGCAGATTCCATATACTTAGGTATATGAAATCTGCCTAGAATCTTGCGTGCAATCCAAAAATGCATAATATGTAGGGTCTTCGGGTTGTTTCCTTTAAAATAAGCAAGTTGACACCGACTTTCGATATAACCGATAGTGCCGCCATATTGAAAATACTTTAACCGAGTTGCCCCCATCAACATTAGCTTAATATTCAGTTTTCAAAAATTTCATATGTATAGTTTTCCGTATTTCGATCGCGGTGTTTCCCGGTGGAACACCCTGTATAAAGAGGAGTCGCACAAACTAAAACAAATAAAATGTTACTATACTATTATTAAAAAAAAACGAAGTTGATGATGGCTGCGAAAAACGAAACGTCGGATTAAATATTTAATTAAACTATCTCATGAGGGAGAAAGAGTGGCAATGAGATTGTAAAGTTTATTTTTCCATATCTCTTCAAATATAATCAGAAAAAAAAACTACAAAATTCGGTTGTGACCAAATATCGGCGGAAATATTTGGAATTTTTTTATATTGAAAACATAACGTTACAGAACTGTGCGACTTTTGTCTACTTGATGATTTCTGTATGGTTAACCAGATCCCTGTATAGTGCAGTTTTTTATGGGACACCGTGTATTTAATTACCAAATTCCTCACAGGAAGTGATTTAAAACATTCCCAAGAAAATCAGATATCAAAGAATGTGGTTTGAAACTTGTTGACATAATTGTCTTTTAATATTTATAAATTAAAATATTATGTAAAGTGGTTTTTCTAGTAATTTTAACCCGACACTTATCGCGTAAACGATATATTTAGTGGTTTTTTAAAGACCAAAAACTTCCTTCGGACCTTCTCTTATACAGCACTAGCGGAAGGAACCGACAATTTTGTATACTATGCAAAAATCCAAAAAAAAAATCACATTTTAGTTGTGAGCCGAAATTAAACCGAAACACGACTTAATAGGCCACAACACATACGCCTATGCTACCAAAAACCTCGGCCTGACCTGGAACTGTGACAAAATGGCCGCCACCGGCAAAAGCAGCAAGGCCGGACCTGTATTTCAATCGAAAATTTTGTATTTTCGATCCGAAGACTCTCCCGGCATTACCACAGTCTGATTCACGCATGAAATTTTAGTTATTTTTTAGTTGTCTTTCTCCGTATTATAACGATTTTGATCTCGTCTCTGTTAGGCACAATATAAATAAGACAAAAGGTTCGTGAAAGATATGTTTCATTTTCTGAACTAATAATAGATGAAATTTTTGTTTAAGAGCTGCGTTGAATAACAGGTTGCCAAGCAGGCACTATTTAATATTTGTGTGAAGGTTTCGCCAAATATACGTAATTTTCTTCTAATCTAAAACTGGATTTGTAAAGTTAAAGGATTTGAAAGGGTATGATGAAATTACGTTAAAAAATAATGTAAAAATAATAATAAGATCAATTTCAAATATGAACAATTTTAAAATTTTTGGCGCAGACATTCCTGAACTTTCTACTCAACATGTGACACAATCTAAATATCACTCAATTTTTCAATTTTTCAAATCTAAATTTGTAACAATTCTTTAGCATCCGCTTTATAGGCATCGAAGTCTTTAATCGTAAGAATTAATACAGAGTATTTTAAAAATTATAGCTTCCTGGTTTGTCCGGGTCTATTCATAAATAATATAAAAGATACTCATAAGGTAGTTTTCTAATTGAAAAATTATTTAAGATAGGAACATGTACATAATACTGAGTAATTAGACAAATAATGTAATGCTACAAATAATGGTAAATTAAATTTAAAAAATATGTGTAGAAAGGTATCATTTTTAAAATACCCTTTATCAAAAACTCTAATATTTTTATGAAATGAAAGACTCATACCATACAGAGGATTCTATTTAAAATAACAATGATAAGCCTAACTTGCAGTTATCCGAAAGTGGTAGGTACGTCAAAATATCTTCATTGAAAGGTCGGCCTCTTTTATAGCAACTACCAACTAACCTACGGAAACTTGCATCAAGATTACTACTTTACAGTAAGAGAAATACGGTTTATTTCAATATAACAAAATATCATGAGCACCTTATTATCATCAAATTATGAAAATATTCAATCGTACCACTATAAAATATAAAGAAATACAACTAGACGTTTCTAATATCGCTATCCGTATAAAATTATAAATTCTTTGAAATATATGAAATTCCCATCGTGAGAAGTTGTTATGAACTCAGATGTGAGATTGGAATTATTATAAAACTGTGATACTCTAGAAATAGGTGAAATGTGTGTCAATCTAATTTATACTTGAAGAACAAATTTAATTGCTGCGGTTTGTATCATTATAAAATAAATAAAGAATTACAAGTATGCTTGTTTCATATTATCAAATTATAAAAAACTACAAATAGGTGCAATTCGTATACGTACAAATTGTGATAAACTCAAAGAGATGCGTCTCGTATCTTATTAAATTTTAAATGCCTATAAATAGGAGCAAATCGTATTATTAACAATTATGCCAAGCTTAAGGAATTAAGTTTTGTATCCATATATAAATTATAATAATAATAATAAATCGTCTTTATTAATATGTATATAGATAAGGCGAAGTTAGCTCCATCAGTAGCTACCCTAAACTTTTTAAATTAGGACTAATAATTGTAATGGCCTAAAATCGAAAGAAATATAATTTATAAACAAATATAATATAGCCAATCTATAACACAAAGTAATTAATATATATATATATTATTATAAAAATATTCCACTAACGAACTTTTGTTTTTATTTAATTATTTATATAAATTTTAATTTCCTATATAATAATTTTGTGTTAAATCTACATATTTAACAATAAAATTATTTTCTATTAAATTTTTTTTATATATAAATATATATTATTAATACATAGTATACAGTAAATAGCGATCCGATATAAGATAACTCTGTGTGAATCCCAGTCGCTACATTTTCAGAATATATAGTAACTCGTTCGGCAAAGGGTGTCGAGTTAAGAGTGGTGTGCCTGTACATATAATGTAAAAGAAATTGATTGATGATGGAATGATCGATTGAAAAGATTCAATCTTTTTAAAATCGGTCAGTGACTGATTCCGTCGTCTTTAAATGATTGATTTACATACCACTATGTCAAATACGCCATAACTAATGAGTATAATACTGTTTTGTCAAGAAATAAAGAGTTGAAATTTTTTTAGCTTTTTCCTGAATTTCCTGAATGTTATGCGGTACTTTTGGAGACCCAGTGTATTTTGTATTACATTATTGTGAAAAGCAACAAATGAAAATAGAGTCTTCGTAACAATCATGCGGTGTTAAGACGAGACAAAATTTTTGTAATGACTGTAAAAGATTAGAAACTCAAGCATGCACACGAATGATCTCACCGCAACGTTGCACATTTCTTCTTTGCTTATTTCACCCGCTTGTGCTTTACCCCGCATTCTACTGGGTGTTCATTTATTGAACAATTTTTCATTGTCTTTTGAACTATTAGGAATAGTAGAGGAAAACTTTAAATGTTATATATTATAGTTTCTTTGCTGAAGCCGAATAATCTTATATGGAACCCTCCATACTTTCTGTACTTTTAAAAATGGGCAAAATATAAAAAAATTGTTTTGTAGGTACTGGAATATCTCAGAAATTAAAAGCTTTCCATATTAACAGCCTATAAGCGCCTTCCTCATCATCTACCCAAAAATGTAAACGGTTTGACATATTTAATCATAAATCGACATTTTTAGGATGATTGCATACTTGCATAGGCATGCCCCATTATATCCTAATATGTTTTTTCAATTCTTATTTTTGAATAAAGATACTTGTTATAATACAAGGTGATGCATCATTAAGTTGATCATATGATATCCCATATAACATTTGAACATTTTATAGAAACACTGCAGTACATATTCTTGAAGAGGGCGACATGGTAAATCCATGTTATGAGTTGGAATACATTTTGGTGAGCCAATGCTCAGCTATTGAATTAATCTTTATGGCAAAACCACGAAACTCTTATAGTTCAGGAAATACAGCAAAGACTAGCACATTATGACATTGACAAAACAACAAAAAAAAAATTAATGTCAGTGCCACTCTTTTCATTATTCATTATAATAATATTCAGGTTTACGTCAATTTTTGGCAATAGCGTCGTAGAAATTACTTGCTGGTGTTTGCTGTATTACGTGAACTATGAGAGTTCCGTGGTCTTACCATCACGTTTAATTGAATAGCTTAGGATTGGCTTACCAAAATGTATTCAGACTGGGTACATGGGTTGACCGTGTCGACCTCTTCAAGAAGTTATAATGCAGTTTTTCTATAAGATTTACTGGAGAGCCAATATTTAACCACCTCAATTATTACATGGGTTATTCTATGTCCAACTCAACGATGCATCACCCAGTATATGCTCATATTCTTGACCCGAATTCAAAAATACATTTGGAACGTCACAAATTTATCTCGTGATCCTCACGCTAATGTGAGGCACCATTTACATGCAAATAACTTCTAGTAACCACAGTATCTAAAGTTTACCTTCATAATATGTAATAGTTTACGAGACTGATCATTTTAAATGGACACTCGGTATATTTTAGTTTGTTATAGATAAATCAACGTTTTAAAAATTATTTGTTTTACCGCGTTATTTGATTTCTAGAGGACATCTGGTAACATTATTTTTAGTTCATAGATTTATTTTTATTTTATGTAAACAAATGTCATGTACATTCTTATTGTAGAACTGCAATATTTTTTCACATTTGTAGTGTTTATTAGATATTTTTAGCGAGGGGACTATATAATGCCGAAACTCCTGCATGCAGGTTTCTCAAATAATTCATTCTTCCTAATATAACTATTGCGACATTCAAAAAATAGAATAAAATATTTTTTAAATGCATTTTTAACAGTTATTTATAAAATTCGGCAGCTTTTTGTTGTCGTAAGCAATTTTTTTTGTAAAATTCGCAATAATTGAAGCTGCCACATTTGAACGACATAAAAATGAATGTCACTGGTTAAATTTAAATTAAATCTGCATTTATATACAAGGTGGTTTTTAATAACATGCTAATATTTAAGGAGGATATTCTTGGATCCTTTGTCAGGACAAAACTTTATATGAACATATGTCCTAAACGTTTTACCTTTTGAGATACATGGTATTAAAAATTTTCAAAAAATCTCGTTTTTTTATTAATATCTGTGATAGTGCTCTAGATATTTTTATGAAATTTGGTACCCACTTCCTCTTCATCAAGAGGCATTTTATGATGTATAACATGTCTTTTTATTCCGACCAGTGGCGTTCAAATTCATTCATTTGCAGTCTATTATGAAATTAGGCATTAACAAAGATTAAAAATGATCTAGTAGGTAGGAAGCAGATGTTGTTTTGTAAATATAAACAATTTTAAGAGTCTACCTAGTTTAGCTGGCACGTATTTAAGTCATTAACCTTAACAAATTATTAAAAAACATGAAAATCTTTAACACCATGTATCTCAAAAGATAAGACGTTTAGGACATATGAAGTTTTCTTCTGAAAATTGAGCCAAGATTAACATCCTTAAATATTAGCATGTTATTAAGAAACATCCTGTATACAGAATGTCGCAACGTATTTCGAAGTCATTTAGCGACTCTAGGGCATCGTCACCTCAAAACTATTTTACTAGGAAAATAGAGCATTATACACTTAAAAGTTTATACGATTCTGTAACTGATTTGACATCGCTATAAACTTATGGAATGTGTGCAAACGTGACAGCTACGTCAGCTAGATGTCACATTATTCCATCGCTTTAAGCTTATAGCGGTGTAAAGTTTCTCAGAGACACAGCACATAAGATAAATTACGTGTTCGCTAAAAGTGTCATAGTAAATTTTTCATAATATACTGAGCAATTTATTTAACTCACAATCAAAAATCTGCCTCAACTTGATGTTATATTTTTTTCAGATTTGTTGGTCGATTCCATTGATTTTTTTTTCTAATTCTAGTGTTTTTTTCTTAAGAATATCACTGCCTTTATGGTTTTGGTTAAAAATGTATCTTTAATATTATACCGGGTGTTATTCAGAACACCCTGCGGGGTATAATAGGCATTGCCTTTTCATTTTCTTTTCTGATTCATTTGATTATCTGTTACTTCATGAAATACACATTTTTTTTAAATGTTTCTAGATCTTTTTGCTAAAAGCCCCGACCTAAATCCCATTGAACGTATTTGGAATTTTATTGGTGGTAGGCCATTAAAAAATCAAGAACGACAATCTGAGAACTTTCGAGAATCGGGTTTGTTCGGATTATGGAATGGCATAGATTAGAGTAAAAAGAACCTCAAAATTAAAGTAAATCAAACTCGGGAGGATTCAGGGCAGAGATGGTACCGCCAGATACCGATTCTTTATTTACTTTCAATTTTGGGTATTTTTTTATGTTATTTATTGATGTTACGATCATTAAAGCAATTGGTTCATTTTGAGGTGTCGTTATTTTTTAACTAAAGAATGTACTCACATTTAATAAAAATTGTGTATTTCATAAAGTAACAGAGATAAACAAATGAATCAAAAAAGAAAATGTAAAGAAAATATGAGACTTTCATTTGGCTGTATCTGCAATAACATACAATTCCTAGTATACTCCACAGGATGATTTAAATTTTGGTCAAGAAACACACCCGCTAAAGTTACTTTTTTAACCGAAACAATAAAGCCAGTGATATTCTTAAGGAAAAAACCTACAATTAGAGAGGAAAAACAAATTAAAATGACCAACAAATTTGCGAAAATACATAACTTCAAAGTTGAAGCAAATTTTTGGTTGGACGTTAAATAAGTTGAGCAGTGTAGCAAGTGGCAAGTTTGAAGTCATAAAAATAGTGAAGCGATTTGTTCCACTAAGCTCAGGACCTCGATCTCAGAATGAGTTCAATCGCGATATCTTACACGAACAAACCCTAATAAAAAAAGATGATTACTTCTTTAGAAACAATTAATCTTCTCATTGCGATACACCTCTAGGCCATTTCTAGGAGACTCGGACTAATGGTATTTGACTTATTATGTCAAAATAGTTAAGCACGTGGACACATACATATATAGGGTGATTCGGGAGGAAAGGGAAACATTTTCATGAGATATTCTGATGATCGATATAAGAAAGAAGGTCATATAAATGTCTTGGTCACGTAAATGTAACCTGAGCCACAAGGTGTCAAAAACAAAAGTAATATAATTAATAGCTTATGAATTTACGATATGACCCTGGCATGATAATATGTTTTCTGGATTTAAAAAGTTTTGACCATTCCATCAGTGGCGTGGGTGAAAACCAAAAATTTGATAAACTAAGCAGTACGCCACTGGTAATTTTCAAAATAGGTATTTGTTTCTTGATCGTCTAAGCTTTTCTGGTAGGACAAACCGGTTTCAAATAATCATTAAAGTACTGTTTTACTACAGTACTGATAGGCTTTATTCGGTTACAATATATTTGTAAAAAATAATCGGTTCTGAAATGCTCAAAACTATTTAAAACGGAAAAACATCAGATCCTGTATGTCCGAAATTACCGATACCACATTTATCTGACCTTTTCCTTATATGTATCTCTATAATACTTGTTTACAATATTTCCCTATCCTCCCGAAACACACTGTATAATTGATTTTTCAGGAACTGTTTTTTCGAGATCAATGTAGGTGTTACCGTAAAAACCCGATCTTCCTAGGAAAAACTAGTTTCAACTGTCCTCTCTAGTAAGTTTGTTTCATTTAAAATGGCTTCTTAGTTAAAACTAGTGTTTAATACGGTAAATCCGTTAAAACCGTCCTAGAATAGATTGAAGGTGATGATTACATTGGGTCGAGACGACGGACATGCTGGCGCGGGTTTGTTCGGGTTTTTACCGCGCTATTAAATACTAATTTTTACTAAAATAAGCTTAGTCAAAACAAGAATTAACTGAGAATATTTGTTAATTCTAGTTTGAACTAGTGATCGGAGTCCTGGTGCAATGGTATAGGTCACAGTCAAAAGGCATATTTGCTACTTCCTTCACAGCGCTCTCTCTTAGACTGTCAACTAAATACTAAGATCCGTGCATTTTAACGTAATTTTATACTTTCTTCTTAAAATACCGATAATGCTCTACATTTCTGGCGAGAGAATCCGTTCGGGGGTGACGAGGGCGAATGAGCTGACAGCTTTTATTGTTTTGGTGGCCGGGATAGTCGGATACACGATGACAGACATAAGATACAAGTGGCAAACGGGTCTGACGAGCGTCGGCATAAGCAACGAAGTGGAGTTGCCACAGTTCCGGGTGCTGGGTCACAGGCAGAGGCAGAAGGTTATTTCGTTGACGACAGGTAATGGTTTGATACAGGTAACATTACATACCCCACTAGGGTGGCCCACATTTCGAAATTTTTTTCTTCTGGTAAAGCGTCCTAAATTTCAAGTCATTTAAATAATCTAAAATGAAATCGGAAGTTTTTAAAATTTTCAATATCTTATTGTTATAAAGACACGGGTGATGTATCGTTGAGTTGAACATGAGAAATCACATGTAATATTTGAAGTGGCTACTGCATTGTAACTGCATTATATTTTGGTTAGCCAATTCTCAGCTATTCAATTAAAGATGATGGCAAAACTACTAAACTCTCACAGTTCTGGCAAATGATTCTTATGATGCTATTGTCAAAAACTGACGTAAAGATGAACATAACGAATGAAAACTAATTACTGACACTAATTTTCGTTCTGTCAATGTCAAAATTTAATTTGCTGGTGTATTACCTGAACTAAGAGAGTTTCGTAGTTTTGGTATCACGTTTAATTGAATAGCTTATAATTGGCTAACCAAAATGTATTCAAGCTCGGTACAGGGGTTTATCATGTCGGGCTCTTCAAGAAGTTATAATGCAGTTTCTCTATAAAATGTACAGGGGAGCCAATATTCAGCCACCTCAAAAATTACATGGGATTTCCTATGATTAACTTAACGAGGCATCACCCGGTATATTATTAATATTAATGAATTATGCCTAAGAACTAACCCTATTATGTAACTACATGAATAATTTGTTTTAAACAGTTCCTAAATGTTTCCGCAAGTACCTATACAGGGTGTCCCAGAATATGTGGGCAATCTCCCGGGTTCAGATAGAACACTTAAAAATAACAGGAGAAGTTACTATAAATTTTTCTTCCTACGGCCTCCCATACGGAGATACGGGCCCATAACGGACGTCCCTGGAAATCGTTCTTTTTTAAATAATTTATTAAGTACTAGGTGTAATTTAATAATTTCTTAGTATAATGTAATACGCCGTTTTAAACACATTTGGCTTATTTAGTTTGCCACGGACTGACTAGACGTAACACAAAAATGCTTTTTTTCTGTACACCTTGTATGATGAAGGAACGACAATAATATTTTTGGATACTCTAAACCTTATGCTGAAAAAGGTACACTTGATGAATGTCGATAAAATGAACTGCTTTCGAAAAAAAAATATTTTTGTTCAATATGGTTTTTTGCATCGCTTGTTGTTTTATGTTCATTAAATAACAATATTTATGCCAGTGTCAGTTTATGGTAGTGTATTGAAAGTTGCGGTTTTTCTCCTTTGTCTTATTAGTTACTAACTTAATTAAGTAATGGAATTGACGTATACTGAATATAAATCATATTGAACAAAAATATTTTTTCTCCGAAAACAGTTCATTTTATCGACATTGATCAAGAGTACCTTTTTTTTCGGCTTAAGGTTTAGAGGATCCAAAAATATTATTATCGTTCCTTCATCATACAAGGTGTACAATTAAAAAAGTATTTTTGTGTTACGTCTAGTCCGTCCCTGGCAAACTACATAAACGAAATTTGTTTAAAAGGGCGCATTTTAAGGAGACTCATCTAGTAACCATTATCCTAAAAAAATTTTTAAATTACACCTAGTACTTAAAAAATTATTTAAAAAACAACGATTTCCAGGGACGTCCGTTAGGGGCCCGTATCTCCGTAGGGGAGGCCGTAGGAAGAAAAATTTATAAGAACTTCTCCTGTTATTTTTAAGTGTTCTATCTGAACCCGGGAGATTGCCTACATATTCTGGGACATTGGGGTAGTGTAGTAAAAATCAGGGGTACCCATTCAAGAATAGGACTAATTATTTACTTTACACACTTTAAACAACTTGTATTGTTATTTTTACCAGGCATTTGGATTGTTGACGAGCCATCATGTTTTTATTTTCAATAAATTAATTTTTGTAGCAAAAAGAATACTTTTGACAGAAATTCCAAAAAAGGATACCTATATAAAGGTGGGCCACCCTATTACTCACCCACTCTAATTTAAGAGATCTTTAAAGTGGGTTACTGATTATCATCCGCTTTGTAAGATTTTTGGTCATTTTAGTTTAAATTCCAAAAATATATGAACAGGTAAAGTTATACTTTTATTCGCGGATCGCGTTCTGTCTTAAGGTAATGAGTTTTATATAGTATATAATTTTTTGATGACAAGTTAAAAATTATTGCATTATTGAACCACTAATTCAATAAAATTCTTGTTATACCAATGATGCAATATAATTCCATTCCTACAAATTGATTAAACGTTTTTAAAGAATATTTGAAGCCATCCTGGTTTAACAACCCTGGGAGGGGTAGATATTACCTTTAAAAGCTTAAATGGGACACATAATTTTAAGGGCGGTTAACTCTACTAATAATATAATAATTTATCATTTTTTGAGTAGTAGATTCAAGGAAATCGCATTTCAAAAATGGACGTGATTAGATCTTTCATTCACTGATTTATTAAAAATAGGTTCATGGTTATTATTTTTTTCGGACAAAAGTTTCCTACTTTTGCTCTCTGAACTCGAATCCGCGAATGGGGTTGACATTTGAAATTTTAAAGTCACCCCCATCCCCCACGTGGGGGTGAGTGGATGGGGAATGATTCAGTGGCCAATGGATTGCAAACTAAAAACCAAGCAACTTTTGTCCCAAACTTTTTTTTCGAAAATCTAACCACCCGGAAGTATGGGACCGTTTCCAAACTTTTGTCGCACCCAGTATAAACAGTATATTGCCAATACGAACGTTCCAAATTACAAAAAGTGTCCCCGCTGTGGGAAATGGCGAGGGCCTATTGAGTTTGCACACTAGGGTGGAAATTTTATCGATGGCGTCAGAGCCGGCCCGACATTATTTGTTTGTTGTTATTCGTCGCCATCTTTGGTTCTGGATGCTTTTCTCAAATTACATAATAAAAAGTGGTTTATCCACATTGTTGTCGGTATATTAGTGCTTATAACCCTTCATTACCTAACAACGATTTTTGTAAAGGAGTTTTTAATTTGTGGTGATTCGATTCCCTGTTTGGTAGGTTAATGACTTGTTTTGTTTAAGAAGAAAGGACACAAGTGCATGGTGCTTTTATGCAAAAGTCGTGGATCAATACCAGGTATAGAGTATTTCAGGTATGTATATATATACGAAAATATTTTGCTTAACACATTATCCGATCTCCTGAACCGAATTTCACTAAAAAGCTTGTAAAAAAAGAAGAGAGTGTCACTCGTATAAAATATATGTGGTCACTACCTATCCTTAAAATTAATGTATTTTTAATTTGGTGTATTAGTAGCTGATAATAATTCCCCAAATAGTCAATATAGTCATTCATTCTTAATTCTTGGTTGAGAAAAAAGTGAGGTTAAAAAACATACGACGTCGGATGAAAGTTAAAATAAAGCTCATCGTATCGATTGTTACAAATATTCGGACGGAATTTAGCACCAAAAGTTTACATCAATCAGTGCATCGTCAGAAATCGTATGCATGGAACGCTGTCTTAAATCGAACTAACCGAAATTTTGATTGCAATATTAACCATATATACCAGCGAAATTTACATTAAAAAAGTTGAAATCCGGTCCTGTCGAATGTTTACTTTCACAAGGAAATTTCTGAACTGCGCAAACTCATAACGCCTCTTCGAAACCCATAGCGGAGACATAATTGGAGATGGTATTAGCAATATACTGTTTACATATAAGGTGTTGAAAAAAGGTCGGTACCCCGGTGCATCGCATTGCAGCGGAAAATGTCTAGGGAAAAAGTTGTTTGGTTTTGAAGGAGGAATAGTTTGCAATTTAACCTACCCCCCACCCCCTCAACCCCCAGGCGCGGGTGGGGGTTAAGTTTAGAGTTTCAAATGGAACCCCATATTTTTTTATTGGCGTATCGTCTTCTCCGACCAAAAATAATCGTCTTTTGTCCGAAATTTTTTTTTTATTCGGGCCCATCCTTCACCAATAATTACCATAAGAAAGACAAAATCAGAATCGTGCGAAAATCAAGTTTTATCCCGGAAATACTCTTTTTCTCTGTCTTGTACTAAAAAATGCCCGTGGAAAAAGTTGTTTGTATTCCACGGGCAGCAGAGAAAAAGAGTATTTCCATAAAACTTGGTTTTCGCACGGTTCTGATTTTGTCTTTCTCATGGTGATTATTGGTGAAGGATGGGCCAGAATAAAAAAAATTTTCGGATAAAAGATGTTTATTTTTGGTCGGAGAACACGATACGCCACTAAAAAATATGGGGTTCCATTTGAAAATCTTAACCTACCCCCACCCGCGCCAGGGGGTTGAGGGGTGGGGGTGGTTTAAATTGCAAACTATTCCTCCTTCAAAACCAAACAACTTTTTCCCTAGACATTTTCCGCTGCAATGCGATGCACCGGAGTTATTCCGGGGTACCGACCTTTTTTCAACACCGTGTATATGTGGTCCGTTATCCCGAATAAACTCCTGATGATACTCAAGATTCTTTACCAGACACAAAGTCAGCGCTTAAAAAATTCTAATTTTTGAAACGCGAAATTATGGTATGATAGGAACGAGATTTAACTGACCCTTAAAATGATACCCCTCCCCCCTCCATACCATTTAAGATTTTCCCAGGAGGTTAAACCATGAAGGCTGCCAATATTCTTTAAAATTGGAAGCCAGATATTAAAGGTGAGTTTCAAATTTATACCCTGTAATATCATTGATATCGACTAGTGTGTTCGAGATGTCATTAATATACCGATTAGTATACAAGAAAATGGTACGAAACCCTAGTCCTTAAAAAGAAATTTCTTGGTCGATTAAGCTATATAAGCCCCATACATCCCCAACCATACAGATCAACACACTCGTTTTTGCCAAAAGCTTTGTTCGTTTGACACTAATCTGTGTGGCACACCATATATGTGGCACACTGTGCGACAACACTGTTTGGCACCCGTGTGGCTTATGTTTGCAGTCGGTTACACCATGCGAGACATCCGGTATAAATGGAACGAAGGGCCCAACTCTGTGGGGGTATCTAACGAGGTGTCCCTGCCCCAGTTCAAGGTCCTTGGACACAGGCAGAGAGCTATGGAGATATCTCTTACTACAGGTACTAAGCTTTTATCGATTTTCGTATCGCGATATGCCTTGAATCCGTTATTTGAAAAAAAAGCTTCAGAGTAATTTGTAGATTTTTTTTTGATTTTTTTTTATAAGTGTGTGCAAAAAAGTCTGCATCAAATGGGATTCTCTAGGTTTATATAATACAGCGTACAAAACTATCCAATTATCTATTAATTCAATTCAATTAGTATTTCAAGTAACATTTTTCGATTAGGCTAATTATACAGGAGTAAATCAAACTGTTGTTATTTTATCGTAATTTCAAAATACCCTGTAGGAAAATTGAAGTGGATAATTTTATTTACATATTATTTATTGTCATCTTAGATGAATTTTAAACATTTACATCTTTGATTCATTCGATTATCTCATTTCTGCTGCGAACTGCAAAATTTTAAATAAAACGCTGATTTGAAGCCTATTTTCATTAAGAAAAACAAACACAAGGTATATCATAAAGTTAATTAACAAAAACAATTTTAATATCGTGTATTTCCTCCTCTCGCAGCAATGACAACTTGCAGTCTTCGTGATATCGAACGAATAAGGTTACTTATCGTTTCTCGAGGGATAGCCTGATATTCTTCGGTCAGCGCCAGTCGTAAGACTTGCAAGGTTTATGGTTGTACAGGACGACGACAAACGGTCCTTTTAAGTTGATTTCAAAGATGTTCGATTGAGTTGAGATCCGGGCTACATGGGGGCTATTCCAATCTTGAAAGTCCAACTTCATCCAGATATTCGCTCACTGCATGTGCAACGTGAGGTCTAACATTAATCATACATTAATATTAGACCATAAATTGGTTCCCAATGAAAGGAACAAATGGAACAACAACTTCTTGGAGGATTTCTTCAATGTAACGATGGGCGATTACAGCTCAACAAATACAAGATTGGTGCGTGCTTCGGTAGAAATATCCATGACATACATTTTCTAAAAATTACATCGTTTCATTTAAAACTTTGTAGCTCGCAGCGGAAATGAGAAAATGGAATGAATCGAAATGTTTAGAGTACATCAAAGATGACAAGAAACAGTATGTAAATAAAATTATCCACCTCAATTTTCCTACAGGGTGTTTTGAAATTACGACAAATAGCAACAGTTTGATTTACTCCTGTATAATATAGCCTAATCGAAAAACGTTACTTTATAAAATAATTAAGGAAAAACACAATAAACGGATCTACAAACTGGTAGTAAAATCATCATGAAAATCGCATAAAAAGTTATAAAATATTAAACTTGACCAAAATTTCAGGGTGGCGGAATTTTATGCCGGCGAGTATATAATTAAATATCTAGTTTTAATAAAGTCTATGAATTAAATTAATAGAAAATTGCGTTGCACTCCACCGGGTGATGTATCGTTGAGTTGAACATAGGAAATCCCATGTCATTTGAGGTGGCTGAATATTGTCTCCCCTGTACATTTTATAGAAAAACTGCATTATAACTTCTGAAGAGGCCGACATTGTAAACCCATGTACCGAGTACCGAGTTTGAATACATTTTGGTAAGCCAATCCTGAACTACTCATAGTTCAGGTATTCCAGCAGCAAATAATTTCTATGACGATATTACCAAAAATTGACATCAATCTGAACATAAGGAATAATTAAAATATTGTCACTGACAATAATTTTCGTTTCGTCAATTTGCCAGTGGACCAGCATTTTTGGGTAATCGATAATAATTAATTGAGGTATATTTTGTAAAAATACTTATGTCAAGCCCCGTCCTTCATGCTACACGTCCATATCAATTTAGTTTTTTTTGTCCAGTTTTAGAAAAATATTTGAACTTTGCACTAGGGATTTAAAGTTGAGCTTGAGGATTCGACTGACGAGGTGCTATATTTTCTCCATTCTGCTTTACGGTGTAGAGGCCTGGACCTTGAATGCGGCAACTATCAAAAAACTTGAATCATTCGAAATATGGGTATACAGAAGTATGCTAAAGATATCATGGACAGCTCATGTCACGAAAAACGACGTTATGAGAAGAATGGACAAAGAAAGACAAATCATAGAGACTGTCACAACCAGGAAACTGTTATACCTGGGACATGTCACACGAGATGAGAGATACGCCATGCTGCAGTTGATTATGCAGGGAAAGATCCAGGGAAGGAGAAATGTAGGAAGGAGAAGAATTTCATAGCTGCGCAACCTGAGAGAATGGTACTTTGCACTAGGGATTTAAAGTTGAGCTTGAGGATTCGACTGACAAGGTGCTACATTTTCTCCACTCTGCTTTTCGGTGTAGAGGCCTGGACCTTGAATGCGGCAACTATCAAAAAACTTGAATCAGTCGAATTATGGGTATACAGTAGAATACTAAAGATATCATGGACAGCTCATGTCACGAACAACGAAGTTATGAGAAGAATGGGCAAAGAAAGAGAAATCATAGAGACTGTCAAAACCAGGAAACTTTTATACCTGGGACATGTCATACAAGGTGAGAGATAAGCCATGCTGCAGTTGATTATGCAGGAAAAAATCCAGGGAAGGAGAAGAAGTTCATGGCTGCGCAACCTGAGAGAATGGTACGACATTGTTCAGAGCAGCCGCCTCCAAAATCAGAATAGCCATGATGATTGCCAACCTTCGTCGCGGAGAAGAAAAATATTACAAAGAATATTATTGCCTTCTAATTCCAAAAATTGTCTCTATTACCCATTAGCTTAATGTCACATAATATCGTCTAAAACGTAGGGATCTCTAGGGATTTGTCTGATCCATATCCACTTATCATTCAGTTTTTTTTGATCAAGCACAAGCAGATAATCTCGTCTAAAACGTAGGGATCTCTAGGGATCTGTCTGATCCATATCCACTTATCATTCAATCTGTTTTTGATCAAGCACAAGCACTATAGGAAAAATTCTTCAAGGCACGTGGTAAGTATGCGAATAAAGTGGGTTACGTTGATATTGAATCGTTGGAGGTTATAGTCGTTGGGAAGACGACCTTGGGAAGGTCGTTCCACAAGGATGACGTCCTCCAGATGAAGAAATTCTTAAATAATGAAGTTCGAGTACTAAGCTCACCTACATATGGATGGGCGGTAGTGGTCCATCGTGTATTTCTGCTATTCATCGCTCTAGGTGGACCTAAGCGGGCAATGGAACATTTGCCATGGTAGAGGGTCAAATCACTAACCTGTCTTCGATGTTCTATTCTGTTCCTTATCAGTCTTGGATCAAACAAATAGCGCTCCTTTCGACCGAGTTCAGTACCTGAGGAGTATGCTTGTGTATAGAGCTCCAGCAGAGTCTTAAGCTTATAGTTTTTAACAAATTAATTGAATTGGTCGACACTTGGAAGCTATCCATAAGTGGATTAAAAAGAAGGAAACAAAGTATAAAAAACAGTAGGTTCGTCAGTAGATGCTATCGAACGAATAGTGCAATAAAAGTAGGTTATAAAATAAAAATATGGCAATAAATGCTGGCTTTTACATAAAGTTACAATTAAGGTTTTCTAAGATTATATCAATAGCATACATAAAATTTGAAATAACCGATAGACCAAATAAACGACGAGACGCAGAAAGTTCAATTAATTTTCTTGATTTAAATATAAAAAACTAAAATGGCAGTCATGTTTCCTCCATTTTATTTTCATATCTCAAGCCATTTCTGAGATAAAGACATGAAAATTTGTAATTGGGATTTCTTGAGGGCGAATAAAATGAAATGATCTGTTTTTTAAATACCTTTTTAATGTTATTTAATGCTGTGGCACGGCCAACTTCAGACAGGCCAGCGATGAGCTGTTTGAAGTTGGTCGTGGCTGTGAGCTTCATTTATGTGTAGATATTGGCGATTTTCTTAGAAATTCTTCTGGCTAATATAATGTTTAACACAGGCTGTAAAATAATGAAAATAAATAAACTAAAAAATTTCAACCTATTATTTGATGATCAACTAGAGCTTAATAATTCTGCTTTGTTGAATTTTAATTAACAATATTTTAGCTGCCTTAAATTGTGTAAAAAACCGCAATTGCCATATCGTCATATTTCATTCTTTCCGATAGCGTCATCTGAAGAAGGTACGGAATATTTGCTTGAATATAGTGGAAATTTTACCATCCCGCTTTTCTCTTTAGCAATCGTATTTATGTTTTTTGAATTTCGAGCATATCCAAATCCAGATAATCATTAAAATGTATATTTTCCTATTTTCCGGCTTTCTCTAACAAACGTTTTTTCCACAGGAAACTACTCCCGTCTCGCTTGCGAGATCCAGTTCGTTAGATCCATGGGCTACTATCTGATCCAGATCTACATCCCGTCCGGTCTGATCGTCATCATCTCATGGGTCAGTTTCTGGTTGAACAGGAACGCAACCCCCGCCAGAGTCGCCCTTGGTGTCACCACTGTATTGACCATGACGACGCTGATGTCATCTACGAACGCTGCCCTACCCAAGATATCCTACGTCAAGTCAATCGATGTGTACCTGGGAACCTGTTTCGTCATGGTATTCGCTAGTTTATTAGGTAAGACCTACAGTACCTATATACCTACGAGGTACGATATTATGGAAGCCATAAACCTCTTTGAAGAAAAGAATTCATTGACTAAATCGACCAAGAAAAGTTGATGGAAAATATTTCCAAACTAACCGGTAGGGGGCGCAATTACTATTATATAACTAAAAATTCTTTGAATTTTCTAATTAATTATCAAGAAACGACATTTGCTCAGCAAGGAATGAGAATTTCAAAAATAATTCTTATTTAAAAAAAAAGAAGTGGCGTACCATTATTTTCCCGCACGAACTCCACCGGTCGGAATAAAAAAACATATTATACATCATAAAATGCCTCTTGATGACTGTGTGTACCAAATTTCACAAAAATATCTAGAGCAGTATCACAGATATTAATAAAAAAAGAAGATATTTTGAAAGTCTTCAAATTAATCATCAAACGTTGTTTAGGACATATGTTCATATGAAGTTTTTTTCTGAAAATGAACCCTCCTTAAATATTAGCATGTTATTATTTTGTGACTTCTTTACTTTTACTTTCCACCCGGGTGGATCAATCTCAAAATAATATACGAACACACTTTTTAAAAATGCAATAGCTTTGCGTGTTTAGATATGTCTTTTTTCCTAAGTGATAGAGAGGTCCTCAGCATTAAACATTGTGACCAAATCGTTTGATATCTTCTTTGTCTTTGCATTTTCACTGAAATAAGCTAGTAGCGCCGACTCAGAACAAGGATTTTGAACTTTGTTTCCATTGTGACACCATTCTTTGAAACAGTTATATGCCTTCTCATATCTCGGGCGGCTTTTAGTTGGCAGAAGATCTTCTTCTAATATTTTTGCTGCTTCTCGAATTTCTGGTGGAGTAGCAGCAAAATCAAATTCCTCATCTGATATCATTTTTCTGTTGCTAAATTATATATTGTATAGTGACATAGAAACCATATTCAAAAAATTATATTTGCCATCTTGATGTGTATTATTACCTACGTTATTTTACCACCTGCGGTTATTGATATTTCTGTCTAATTTTTCAATGGAAAAGTCAAAATGACATTTATCTTTTATTAATAATTTTAATTCAAAATAATAAGAATTGGATGTTAGATGTGGTTGTAAAAAAAATAGTACACAAACCTTGGTGAAAAGTTTCATTACTGTCTCGAAATTTAGTTACTAGAACTACCGACTCTCTCGACAGGAATGAAACACTTTCCACCTCGGTACGTAATATACTATTAGATCACTGCTTTTATTACAGATGTCAAGCCAGGGAAACGTATTAATCTTACAGCTAGTTGCATATGGGAAAGGTGATTTCCGAAAAAATTAAGTTGTTGTCATAGCCATATGTCAAAATGCAAGCATCTGATTCGCTACAACAATTAACAGGCATAACATTTTCTATTTAATAAAGGAAAATAATTATAGCCTAGACTACCAACAGTTTATTACACAAAAATAGGCTTCTAGGTCGAAATCTCTTTAGTAAAAAATGTATGAACAGCGTAAAGAGGCCCCGCGCAACTTGTTACGAACGCCAACGCTTTAAAAATGCAACACCACTTAAACTTTATAGTCGTCAAGCGTTCTGTCGTATAAATAAAAATCCCTCTCAGAGATTCCGTCGAGTTTTCCGTATCGCTTCAAGCTCAAATTACTTTTTCTGTCTCTTTTGATTTAGACGTACTTACTATCCACCGATGTTCAACGGTATTAATAAGAGGAAGTGAAAGAGAAGAAGTAGGTAAATAGGTGTCACTGTCACTGTGTGTGTCTTAAAATTTTTAAGATAGTTATTTATTATACAAGGGAACAAAATATTAGATTTTAGCTCGAGGTTGTGACAAAATTCCGAGAGCTAAAATCTAATATTTTTCCCGTGAATAATACACACTTTTTTTCTGTGACGGAAAAGACGCCGATTTAATATTGAAAACATATTATTACAATACAGGGTGTTATGGAAATGACGTATTATATTTAAACCGGCAAATCCTGAGATGAAAATAAATTGAAGAAAAATACCCATAAATGGCGCTAAACAAATTAATGACCGGATTATACCACCTTATGTCAAATCAGACAAACATGTCACTGGCGTAATATGTAAACAATCAACACTGAGGTCTGCAGGGTCAAAAGACGTCAGCGCATTTCGGCCGGTGTTGCCATATCTACACGGCAAACTCTTTAGAAAAAAAATTATAATTTTAACAATTTTTAATTTATGAAAAAATATGATTCCAGAAATCCGACGGCGAAAGATGTTTTGCAAAACAAATAATGGTAATATCACACACAAATATCAAATTCGTTACAAGCACAGGAAAGTAAATAGGTCAAACGTCATTGACCTTTTAAATAATAATTATCGTTCAAACTATTTTAAAAAAATGCAATTTTATTTAAGATACATGCTTTCTTTCCTTTATTAATTTAAATGCAATTGTTAGTTTAATAGTTTCACACAAACCACACAGAATCTAAGTTTTAGGAAAAACCTCTCACATAACCTCAAAATAGCAGCCATTCACATGGAAAGAATACAGGCGAAGGCTGTTTTAATTTTGGTATTTTTTTTCTCGCGTCGATTTATTTATTTAACTAATTTAAAACACACACATTTTAAATACACACAATACAATCCTTCAATTTAAAAATAACATTTTATCTACGAACCATAAAACGAACGAACGAAATAGATACCTTAAAAACTCGGAATAGAGATGGGCAATATTTGACAGTTTGATATTTCACGAGATTCTTCTCTATTACTTGACTATTTACCGCGAGATCTCTTGCAAGGCGTCTAATTGATATGGCGTAATGGAATTTCGACCAAATTGAATAAAATGATAATGGTAGCTGATAACACTGCGACTGCACTTTTTCTTTTGAGAAGCTTAAAAAATTAAATTAGCTCAGCTCTACTCCAAATGACAAGACCGACGAATTTTATTTTCTTCCTCACGCGGCCATCTCTCCATCTCTTTCACACAATCCATTCGGCGCCGGGCCGACGTAGGCGTATGGGTACAAGCGTGCGACTTGCAAGTGTCAGTAATAGAAGAACGGCGTTAGGGTGCGGTCGCTTCTGTTGATAACCATTTACACTTTCGGTGAACCGCTTTGTTTTCAGAAGGTACGCGTATAATAGTTGTAATGATTTTCGGGCTACGCGTCCAAACTTTGTATATTATTTGACATTGTTTTTATAGACGAACCTAAGTTGCTCAGTTAAATCGAGTAGTTTGTTTTGGACGATTAACTTGACAGAGAAATGTAATGTCGCCGACGAATAAGTCAAATTTTGTCGCGTCGCATGTAATAAAATCTAGTGATCTGATCTGAGTGTATTTTTAAAAAACTTGTGAATGGAGGTATAAAGATAAATACAAGTAGGTAGATAAATAATTTATTTTTATAATTTTATATGGAATTTCAGTTTTGCATTAAGTTTGGCAACATTGCACGTAACACCTGTTTCCTGATATGCCACCACAGGGTGACATGACGAACAAACCCGAACAAACGCCGGATGACGTGTGGGTTTATGGGGCTGGACCCCACTTTTAAAACGGTCGATTTGAAAAAAAATATATGTAGCGTTTCTCTAGGACACCCAAGGAGTCACCCATATATACAAATATAATACGTCATTTCCATAACACCCTGTATATTAAAGTTAGAAAAGTATCGATGTAAAATTTGAATTTTGAAACTAGTAGGCTGTTTTACTTATAGCGACAATTAGACCTGCGTTGCTAAGGAAACCTTTAAAATAATCAATTATCTGACAATTTAATTTAAAAATTAATAACTTAGTTGTTTATTAGTTATTTTGAATATTATAAAGTTAAAAATGTCTGGTTCCGAGTTTTCCCTGACTCCACCGGAATTGGTAGAAGCAGCGAAAGTAGCGTCACAAAAATTATTGCCAGCTAAATCGAGCAAGATGAAAAATACATGCAGTTCTTTGTCGGAGACGGTGTTATTGGCCAATTTTTCAAAGTTGGCACAATAACAAAAGCCATCAACAGTGTGGTCGAATTATTTAATGATTAAAAGTATACGATCCAATAATAATGTAGACATAACTAGGTTTGAATTTTCCAAATTCATATGAATTTATAATTTAAACTCTTATATATTATATTCTTTAAAATAATCTAGCCTATCTTCGTATTTAACTTTACATAATTCATTCTCATTTCACAAAAAGCTGCAGGCGAATATACGCTCCGAAATTAGGCCGGCATATAAGGTGAAAAGCTCTGTTGGGAATACCTATATTACTCTGTGCTCTATGACGTATATCAAGCCTTCTTTTGTGTTTCTAGGGCTGAGACCCTGACTTTCATTCCATCTAATATACGGAATAGTCGAGAATGACGTTTTAACCTAAATAAGAAATTTGCAAAGTTTATAAATACAAATTATTTAAGTCATGAACGTTCCTGGTTTTATTAATTCTTGGTTATCATTGTGCGTTAAGTATTTTTTATTGTAAAAAAGACCAAGTATAAATGAAGTGTGATGCTTGTTTATAATAATAAAATGCTTAAATCAGATGCAATGGATCCCTGGAATTTCAATCTTCGTAACAGATGATTGGGAGAGAATTTATATAGCGAATATACCATCGTTCGAAGAAGTCAGGCGAGACAAGGCGCGGTTACCATTTGAAGGGGTGACGTTGGGAATCCAACGTGCAATTTACAATATGTTACAAAACATTTTAGTCCATTTTACAAAAACTTATAAATGATCTATTAAATATTTTTGTAATTATTACTACAAATTTAGGTTAAAATTGCTATATTTTAATATCATTTCTTAATAAAAGCTATTCCAGTCACATATACAGGGTGTTTCCTAACCTCTCTGAAAAAATGTAGGAGGTGAATTCTCACCTTATTTTAAGACGAAAATGTGGTTTTCGAAATATTGTATTTTTCATTTTATTAATTAATGCCAAACGATATGCTAATGATATTTATTAAACATAATAGAGTATTTTACTTTGGGTCAATTTTAAATTTTACAATTAATTCATTTGCGGGGATCTGGGTAAAAGAGTGCTTTAATTTTTTAGTTATTTTCGTATTTTTATCGTCAAATTATACGAGTAGGCTTTGATGCGTTCCATGACAACCACATTTGTTTTCTCCGTGACATTTGTGTCCTGTTTAACATCTTTCAAATAATATCCTTTTGAATTGTTTTTGAATTTACACCTTCGACTACGTGATGGTTTTAATACGATTCGCGCCAGTCCCGAAATATTCCAACACGTAAGAGACAATTTAGCACGTCGTATACATGGGTGTTTACTGGCTCATGGAGGACATTTGCAGCAATTTATTTGACTTTCGTTCATATGCATTCATTATTCAAAGTATTTAAATCATATGCATTATCAAATCATTGGCATTAATTAATAAAATGAAAAATACAATATTTTTTTTAACACCGTGAATTTGAAAAACGAAGCGACATGCGAAAAACTTCTATACCACATTCTCGTCCTAAAATAAGGTGAGGATTCACCTCCTTCATTTGATCAGAGAGGTTAGGAAGCACCTTGTATAGAGCCTTAAATTATGTTTTATTATTTTTATAGTAAATTTAAGTTTTTCTTTTCGTGAACTGAAAATACTGCGTATTCTTCCGAAAGCATTTTCAATTTAACAAAGACGTTTTCTAATACTAATTTTATTATTACTTAACACGATTATTAAATTCAATAAAAGAGCGTTTTCATCTTTTTGAGTTGCCTAGCTGCTGGTTCAATTACCCGCTCTTATTTAATTATTATTTATTAATTTCAGAATATGCTACTGTGGGCTATATGGCGAAAAGAATACAAATGAGAAAAAATCGATTTCTAGCGATTCAGAAAATAGCTGAACAAAAAAAATTAAATGTCGATGGTGGACCAGACGACCATTTACCCAAACAAACAGTGAGTAATCGTACAATTAGATTATTAAATAGTATTTTAAGATGAAACTATGAAAAAATCACATTAAGGGGTACTATTACTTTTTTCTAAATTAATATAACTGTAAAATTGCAATTATTGGAATAAAGTTTAATTTAAGTTTAATAGTCCATGATAAACATTTTGTTAAAATGAAGCTCTAATATAATTCTTTTACAAATCACACACTTTTTAACCTTGACATTTTAGAATCGTCCGAGAATTTTTTACAACTTATATACAGGGTGTCCCAGAATATGTGGGCAATCTTCCGCAAGCTCCGGGCAGAAAAATTGATAAGTACTTCTCCTGTTATTTTTAAGTGTTCTATCTAAACCCACTGGCACACCCTGTATATGCAATAATTGTATAACTAACTACACGTTTTTCAGGATTTTGCCGGAAAAAAATTACTTTCCAAAATATCCACACATGAATTTCTGATAATTTGCTGGATTTTCTCCAGTCTTCTCATACATACTTGAAATATAATATCTTCAGTTGTACTGATCGTATCAAGGTCGGTATTTTTTTATTTAACACTTTGTTATCTAACTTTCGAAGTAAATTTTTTAAAAATGTCATTTTGAAAAATGCAAAATAATGACGATTTAATTGTTTAAATAGTCTTAACATGCTCGCCCCCCACCTTAAATTAATTTTAAAAAATATCCTTCTGTTCTTTATCGTCTTATCTGCAAAAGCCATTTTAAAAAAAAAGGCGCCACTGTATACTATAACCTGAAATCGGGTACTTCTTAGTGGGGACCTTTGTTCCAGGAGGCCGTACGTTTCAAGGTTCACGACCCCAAAGCGCACAGTAAAGGAGGTACCCTAGAAAGCACCGTGAACGGGGGCCGCGGCGGACGAGAGGGAGGAACGGACGAAGAAGCCGGGGCCCCTATTCCTCAACACATCATGCATCCAAACAAGGACATAAATAAACTTTACGGAATCACGCCCTCCGATATCGACAAGTATTCAAGAATAGTGTTTCCTGTATGCTTCGTATGCTTCAATTTGATGTATTGGATCATATATTTGCACATTTCGGATGTGGTGGCTGATGACTTGGTGCTATTAGAGGTTGATAAGTAAAAAAGGGACAAGTGTAACCGGAAGAAGTCAAACGATTCAGTATTGTGATGGCAAAAAATGCGAATCGGGTAGAAATGAAACGTCGTTAGTTGTAGAGTCACACACACTATTGCTATCAAAATCTTCTGCTATACGATAACATGCATTAAAATCTCTAGTCACGACCCAGAGAGTTTTGGTAATAATCCTTTTTTCTTATGGAACAGAATCAATATTTTGGATTTTTTTAACTTTTGGCTGTTCTTCATTTTTCTTATTAAATATAATATTAACATATACAGGGTGTCCGCTAATTAATGGTAGGTACATGGAAAAACAACAGACTCCTTATGTAAAAATATTAGGATTTAATTGTACTTACCTATATCTGAAAGTTGATATTAATTGAGATACAGGGTGTTAAAATTAAATCTTCATTTTTGTTTTTCTCTAATAACTTTGCAAGAATTAACGTTTTTTACAAAATTTGGCAATTATGGTTTTTTAGGACGAGAACTTAATTTATTTGTAGCATTTTTCGCACATTTATTAGGTCATAACTTTTTTGTACCTCAGTGTATTTAAGGTTTTAATAAAAATAATACTTTTCTCATATTTATTACGTAAAAAAGGTATACTAAGTTCAGGTCGCTCAGAGTTACCGTTTCGAAAATATTTTAATTTAAATTGTTTAGTGCGTTAGCTCAGGCCAGCAAATAACATTTTGTAACTTCTTACCAATTAACTTTTACATGGTAATTAATGTTCTAGTAATGGTAATTGGGAATAATAAATACAACAATTGGATTGTTCTTTAACTTATTTTAATTAAAATAACGTCAAACCCTAGAAAATATCGTGTCGAAAGAAACAAACAGCAATGAAAACACAAACTTACGATAAACTCAAAAATGAACCATTTTCTGACAAAGCTATCTTACAATAATCAACAAACAAATAACAACAACGAAAATTTGCTCTGTTTCAAGATATAGATTTTTTTTATATACAGGGTGGATGGTTTATTCCACGTTTATGAAGAACTAGTTAACGAAGTCGGTAGCGGACATGCTCCCTCTTCTAAAAATATTTTCAGCCACGCACTGCTGCCGATTCTACTAGAAAGTATTTGCAACTTTGATAATTTAAGTGGAATATTTGTTCGGGTTTGTTCGTTATTCGAGATAAACAATATTACACACAAAAAGATAGTGGTTTCATTTAAAAAAACATACCTTTTATCATTGTTACAATCAATCAAAATATTTCTATTTTGAAACACCCTGTACTATATTTTGAATCAGAGCCAGAGGCCTGTGAGTATTATCTCACTCCCAACCAAATTTCAGTGCGCCAATTTGGAGTACAGAAATATCAGCCTTTTTTGAAGGACTTGTTTTCCAAAAAAACTGTTGAAAATATTTTTAACAGAGAGCACATGTCCACTTATATAAGCTACCAAATTTTCAAAGTGACTAGTTCTTGATAAACGTCTAATGGGCCATCCACCATTGATCAACCTGTATATGTATGGTAAGGAACGTACATAACTAAATAATAATTAAAATATATCTTTTATAAATAAAGTTCAGCCAATAGCTTCCTTACCACACTAGTGACGTACTGAACTCTTTAATTCACTTGTGATGTAATGTGCTCATTTCGTAACTATTTGGGGTGGTAAATTGCCACCTTAAAAATGCACATGACCTGGATAAAATCGAAATTTTTAATTTCAAAATATGACTTTTACTATGTTATATCAAATTTCAAATTAAACGGTTTATGGTCAGAATATTGTACATTACACGTGCTTATGATATCGCGACTCCGTTCTACCTCCTCGTCGTGGCAATATGCCACACTCGTACTGTAATAATACTCATACCGCACTTGTAATGTAAATAATCAATACATGATTCAAACTTCCCTCAAGGTTCCATACATTCCTTATAATTTGAAATAGGTAAATTGCAGTATCGTATTAAGCAACATTGTGTGCTCTTTCCACCAACGATGTTTCATTATACATCTTTAGCGTAATAGTTCAGGCATTAATTCGAATGAAAATTTGTTGGATGAGAGGAACTTTTTGCTTAATTTAAGTACAGTATCGTTATTATATTTTTAATGTGATACAGTCACTAATCTATGGGACATTTGATTAAAGAACCCATTTGCAGTTGAGGAATTTATAGATACTTATTAACTAAAATTAAGAATTTTTTTCACATCTAATAAATTAACGTTCGAATTTAAAGCCCTGGTCCGCACAGAGAATTTGGCAAGTCTTCGTTATTTCCCGTTATAACGAATATAAGTTTTTCATCATCATCTACACTCCCCGACAATAAATTCCGGACAAAGATAATTTTAGTCAGGTTTATAGTTCTGTAACTGTTTAAATTGTTGTCCGATCTTGGTGACATTTTTAGTAAAGTATACAGCGTGTGTGAAAATATTGGCACCATACGGAAATATTTTTTATCTGTGCTATATTTTAGAAAAAAAACTATTCTGCATAAAAAAGTCTTGCTTACCTTACAAACCCCTAATATCCGAAAAAATATAATGTACAGGGTGTTCCATTTTCGACACTTTTATAGGGTATCTCCGTAACTGTTAGTGCTATCAAAAAAGTAATGTAGGTGTCATGTGCTCTATTTGGGTAAAACTTAAAATGGTAAAATCAAAATTTGAAAATTTGCCCTTACTTAAGAGATAGGTACTGGAAAAAATCAAAAAATTGACAATTTCAAAATTACCCTATATTTTCTTAGTTAAAACAGAACAGAAAAATATTTTACAGAAGTTTATTTATATTGATTGTTGAATAATTTGCATTTTTGAGAATAAGTATACGGGGTCAGGTAAAAAAAGTTATCGGGCCTAACCTCATTTTTTTTAAATGGAACACCCTGTATATTTTAATCTAAAAAGATAATATTTTAAATTCTCCTTTCAAGTATATAACACAATAGATGATATTGGTTTCCTAGGCGATTTATTTAAACTCTATTACTTTAAACCAAAGTAGGCCATGAAAAAAAAGTTAATATCCTAGAAAAAACTATGGTGACTATTAACATAACGTGAATTTCATTTTTACATATTCATTTGAGAAAATTACCTATCAACATTTTGAAAAATTTGATTATGTCAGTTTATATTGAAACTGGAAAAAACGAAGAAATGGCGCAAAATGTATATTTTGATCGCTATTCGGAAGACGGTAGCCATTAAAGGACATATTCCGAACATCGCATATTCCGAAAATCGCCTAGGAAACCAATATCATCCATGGTGTGTTATATATTTGAAAGGAGAATTTAAAATAATATCTTTTTAGATTAAAATATGCAGGGTGTTCTATTTTAAAAAATGAGGTTAGGTCTGATAATTTTTTACCTAACCCCGTATATTTCTTCTAAAAACGGCAGATTATTGAACGATCAATATAAAGAAACTTCTGTTTAAAACATTTTTCTGTATCTCTTTTAACTAAGAAAATATAGGGTAATTTTGAAATTGTCAATTTTTTTGATTTTCCCCCGTATCTCTTAAGCGAGCGAAAATTTTCAAATTTTGATTTTACCATTTTAAGTTTGACCCAAAAAGAGCACATGACACCTACTTTACTTTTTTGATAGCGCTAACAATTACGGAGATACTCTATAAAAGTGTCGAAAATGGGACACCCTGTACAGGGTGGTAAAAAAATAAGAAGTGCTTAAATGCTAAGAGTAAAGTAACATTAATTTACATGGTACAAAAAATTTATTAAATATCGAGTTTAATGTTAGAATATAAAATAATCGCTATCTCCGAAAAAAATTTCCTCTATTTTTTCTTGTCCCAGATATGGAAAATGTTTTATTAAGAAGAAAAGAAAAGAAAAAGGTTTTTCTATTATTAGGCTTCAGCTAAACCACCACCATTTTCAATGCATTTACGGAGATTTTTTTCTTAATCTTCGAACAGCGTTCTCAATATCAAATACTTGTATTTCGTTGCATACTTGTGTAATTCTATTGTATTCCACAATAAGCACAATTTCTCGCTTTTCTTGGTTAATAAGTCGCATCTTTGAGCAATTAAGTTTTAAGAATCATATTTACGTTTATTTTGATACCTGATTGTTTCAAAAGGGATTGATATCTTGTACTTTTAAAAATGCATTACTATACTTTTAGAAATAATGATGTTTTCCATATTTTCGCAAGAAAAAATAGATGAAAACATTTTTTCTTCATAGATTAAATTTTATTCTTTACAATTGTAATTGTAATTTGTAATAATTTTTTTTGTACAATGCAAATTAATGTTACTTACTTAGCACTCTTGCACATTTTTTTATTTTTTGATCACCCTGTACGTTATATTTGTGATTTTTTTTTTCGGGGATTACGAGTTTTTAAGGTAAACAAAACATTTAACGAAGAATAGTTTTTTTTCCCTAAAATCACAGACTAAAAAGGTCTCCATATGGCACCAATATTTTCATACTATGGACTTGGGTCTCGAAATGTTAACCTGATTTTTCTTTTAAATTCTTATATCTTGATCATTATATCTACAGGTAAAAACAAAAGTTACTTTTTTTACCCTTAATTTCTGAGCGCCCTGTGGAAAAATTTAGCGATCCAATTTACTTTCATTCTAATTTGTTTTGAAGTATGACCATGTCTTAACGCAATGTTTTTTAGTTCACGTCATTAACTGTTACAAATTTTTAAAGAATGTATTGCGGTTTTTCAATTTTATTCGCAATTGCGAACATCACATTATTTTATCCAATAGCATAAGCAAAGATCAAAAAACTAATATCTAATAATATTAAGGGTAAAAAAGTAACTGTTGTTTCTGACTGTATAGTAATGAACACCATCAGTATTTTTTGAAAACTAAAATTAAGGCTGACATTTCGTGAATTTTGTCTCGACTTTGCTAAAAATTTCAACACAATCGGACAATTTAAAAAGTTACATGACTATAAAGCTGAATAACGTTATATTTGTCAATAGTTTATAGTGGGAGTGTATTTCAAAGTTGCCTACATTATTTTTACTACGAAGTTTCACAAAATTCACAAAACAATTCCACAAGTCACATATTTTCTAGCTAGACGTAGTTATGAAAATGAAAAGATTAGAGGAAAACATGAATAATTGATTTCTTAAACTTTAGTTTGGTTTCACAAGGCTCGCAAATAACGAAGAATTGAAAACTTAAAAAAAGGAGATTTTTAGCAATTGTAAACGCGGAAAGGCGTTAAGGGGTTTGCTGCATTTCTCTATTATTTACCGACATTACAGAATTCGCGATTTCTCGAAAAATGAACGGTAAAAAGTTAAAATGGACATAGTGAATCAAAACGTACCTCCTGGGTACAGCGATAAAATGAACTGTACAAAAAATGGATCCCGACTTCAAAAATTGTTCGTTTAGAAAGATTCAACGAGTAGAAATAACTTATGAGTTCTAGTATGTAAAAATGCGATACATAAGTTTAATATTTTTATGTATTTCGTTATTTTTCCAATATTTGTGTTAAGTAGTTTCTAAAAGTTCGGTAAACCAACCTGTTTTTATTGTTAGTTTAGTTGGTTTTACTTCTGCAGGGCGCAAAGCCTTTCCGCGCTAACTCATGAAAAGTAATATTATTATCTTATAATACTTATCTTTAATAATAAAGGAATATTTTAATTAAAAGATAATGTTTTCGCAAATCGTCTTCAAACTACAACTGTAGAAAGTTTTTGCTATGATCTGGAAGAGAGGAAGTTCTTCCTAAGATAATTGAATTTACCTAGCATCGGGCATTTTCATGAAAAACCCATCATATTAATATGCAGGGTGTTACAAATTCGGCCTCCATCTCAATAATATGCCGCAAAAAAAATTAAAAATAAATACAGAGGCCTTCAAAATATTTGAAAAATCTAAAATTTTCCGTCTCGACTTTAATTTTTTTCCTTTGTCAAATGTTAAATTTATTTTGGGACATCTTTTCGAACAAAATCAAGAAAACGCAAAATTTGGGATTTTTCCAAATATTTTGAAAACTCCTTTATTTATTTTAGATTTTTTTTGCGGCATTGAGCCCATAATTACGCAACTTTGCCCCAATTTAACCGACTTCGTAACTCTTGCCATTTCCGAAATCCCAATGGTGAAGGCCGAATTTGTAACACCCTGTATGTCCAAAAATGGTTATTTGCCAAAATAAATTAAATATATATTTTTTTGTTCCTCTTTTTTTCCTCTTCGTTCGCTGCCAGGGCCATTCCCGACTGGACCCACAGCTTAACGTGGCATCCGAACCTCGGCCATACGCTGCGCCCCCAAGGGCTATCAATCCTTGCTTTCTCGCAATGCGACATGACATTTTGATTTACACATTCGCGCTAATAAGCAGTGAAAGCTCGTTTAAAAAATATTAAGTTTTTAAAATAATAATTTAAAAAAACAGAAAAAAAATTTTTTTTCGAAAATATATATTTTTGGACATGTATGTTAATATGAAGTTTTTTTCTCGAAGGAGATTATTTAGGAAGCACTCTGTATGATTTTTTTGTGTTCGTTCATAATTATATTATTTATTGCAAATATTAGCAACCTAAAATTCCAATTACTTACTTGCAAGAAAGCAAAGAAAGGCTTTGAAGTATATTGCATATAAGTTATCCAAGAAGATAACTAATTTTTGTTGTTATAGCCAAATGTGTACAAGCTTAAGGTTCCCATTTCGATCATTATAAAAAAAATGTTATGTGAACTTAATGCGGTACTTTAATCTAATCTTGTATTTGTTTCCCTTTCATTTGTAATTGTATATTTAACAGAAGCTCTATATATTTTGTTAATTAATCGTCAAAATAGACGCTAAAATCTTTTTAAAGGTATGGTATCGGTGGAACTGCTGGCAGTAACGTCTGGCCGCGACGTCTTGCAGTCGAGCACTAGTCTTTATGAATTAGAACGTCCGAGACGTCACGGTTCAACGGTTGATAGTCGACTGCTGTGTGGAGACCAGTCTAGACGTGACTGCCCGACTGCTTGTATGTAAATTGTATGACCAAATTTGTCTCTAAAAGCCTTTAATGTTGTTATTCGACTGTGTATGAAAATGTTTCAGTTCTGCCATGAGTAACAAAATTTTTTTAGCGGAGGATGATGAAATGCTCACTTCAGAAGTCAGCAAATTTCATCAAATATACGACCATCAAGATAAGGATTATAAAAATGTAGAAATACGAGAAAATATTTGGATATACTGGGTGTTATGGAAATGACTTATTATATTTAAACCGGCAAATCCTGAGATGAAAATAAATTGAAGAAAAATAACCATAAATGGCGCTTTGAATTATTAAACGAAATATACATGGGTATATGAAATCTCAAAATCTACGTGGCCGCTCCTGAGGACCTTGAGACAGTCTCAATATACTATTCAAAGGAGGTTAGCGTATTATAGGCGGTATTGTCATATTACAACACAGAACACGTGTTCAGTTTGACAACAAGACGTCTTTGACACGCGTTATCACTTCTTTTTCAAATTTAAAAAAAAACTACAATTTTAAGCTACTCTTTTACCTTCGATCTTATTTTAAAATAATCCGTTTTATAATTAAATTCCATAAAAAAATACCAAAAAGTATGTTTTTCAACAGCTCAACAGTAGATAATATCACACAAATTTGAAATCACATCACAACATTTATTATTATGAATTATATCACAACAGAAAAAAAATCGGGTAATGCTACAACGACTACACGTCAAGCACGTGGAACCCTCGATAGCGTCACTCTACCGCCGAGTCTCGAAACATACTGAACCAACGATAGTGGCGCGCGGTCGGTATCCAAGCAAGGGCGAGACACGCGGTGTGATCTGACTACACGGTTAGTATACTCTAGTGACCCACATTGTTACTAAGTGAATCCAGATGGAACGGCGCGGCAGTATGTGGGTAAAAAGGGTTTTTACCTTAGTATTTAGATATTCGATTTAAAAAAAAAAGTATATGGACTTTCTCTAGGACACCCAAGGAGTCACCCATTTAAATATAATAAGTAATTTCCATAACACCCTGTATACACATATACCACAGTAAGTCTGCTTTTCTCAATGGGAATAATTAACTACCGATGGCTTCCAGCAGTTGCAGGGAAAACACTCGACTGTTAAGGGCTGGTCGTGACTGCCGGACGTCGCGGCAAGACGTTACCGCCAGCAGTTCTACCGAAACCATACCTTAAGGCGAGTCACTGTCAAAAGACCACACCAACACACTCTTCCTATTAAGTTTAAATTTGTTAAGAAATTTATTTTTTGTTAAATATATTTTTGTAGTTTATAGAACAATACACGATATAACATGACTTAGCGAAAATAATACTCTAGAATATTATTATTATAAAATTATTTAATATAGGGTGGCTCAAAAGTTTTTAACGATGAGAATTTTAAGTAGATATTTTGTCAAAAGTACAGGACGACTTTTTTCGATGTATTTGCGAGATTTTGACAAAAAAAAACAAATATTATATTTCTAGGCTCAATTTTAAAAATAAATGTAGTATTGTAGTCCGAATTGGCCATTACCACCTCGATTAGTATCCGTTCTACATAGCGTTGTCTGAATTTTGATAGTTCAGGATGTTCCTTATTGTTCCTGTATCAGATTTTTTAGGGGAGTTTGTTCGGATTTGTTCGGGATGTTACTAGATAAAAAAACACACATTTTAACCTGAAATGTTTTTTTCTCAAGCCATTGGCGTACGTACAGCCACGCCTCAATACAATTTTAACCAAAATAAAAATTTCAACAAAATATAACAGGAAAGTATGCATAATTATTATTATCTTCCAAAAGGTAAGTTATAAAACGTTTTTGTTTCGAATTGAATGATAATTAATAATAAAATAATTGTTTTGAAAATATCAGTGGCGTAACATACTTTTCGATTGAAACTGTATTAAATCGTAGCTGTACCTACACCACCGGCTTGAGAAAAAACTTCTTGAGGTGAAAAGTGTGATTGTATATCATAATGGTGTGTACCGAAATTTAGTGTGATATCTCAAACTCGTTTCGAGATTTTTATAAAAACCAAAAAAATCGAACAAACCCAATAAAATATATACACACCATTAAGTAACACCCTGTATTGATATTTTTTGTAACCTGTGTTATCAATTACAAGGAAAATATTCCTTTCTTCTAGATAGGAATATATTAATTTATCTATAAGATTTTTCAAAATTCTCTGTAGCTCTAAAAGAGAGCGCCCCTAAAATAACTCGTGATCGCCATGATTTATTTACGCGGCCCGAGCTCGAGCTCGCGAATAGGCAATAAATTTTGACTAAATTCCTTAAATATACCGCGAGAGAGCCCTCACATTCCAAATTTGAGCGACCCTGTATAAAAAGAAGTTTATTTAATGAGCCCATGTAAATATGACGTTCCTGTTTTTATACCTAACTAACGCGCACCTTAAATACACACTCAAAATGCAATTATTTTTTAGAGTAGTGATTAGCACTTTACACAAATTCCGGGATAGTTCATATTTTTCCACATATCTACTTTTTAGATCCTAACAAGAGAAGGGTAAAATATTCGCCTATAAAGGTTTAAACATTTAATTTAAAACAGCCAGTTAAAGTCTTATTGGCCCCAATCGGTGAGTTTCCTAAATTGTCGCAATTAATGGGCGACACCAAAGTGTGGTTGCGTTCTAGAGCGCCTGCCCTTGTATATTTATAATAACCTGTGTATTATATCACAAGACCTGTACATTTAATCGATTAAACTATTCAATTTTTGCTTGGAAAATAGTTGAATGTACAGGATGACCCATTTTCGACACTTTTATAGGGTTTGTTCGGGTTTGTTCGTAATTGTTAGTGCTACCAAAAAAGTAATGTGTTCTTTTTGGGTCAAACTTAAAATGGTAAAATCAAAATTCGAAAATTTTCGATGGGTGACGAGATAAGGGGGAAAATCAAAAAATTTACAATTTCAAAATTACCCTATATTTTCTTAGTTAAAAGAGATACACAAAAATGTTTTATACAGAAGTTTCTTTATATTGATTATTGAATAATCTGCCGTTTTCAGAATAAGTATACGGGGTCAGGTAAAAAAGTTATCGGACCTAACCTCATTTTTTAAATGGAACACCCTGTATATTTTAATCTAAGAAGATACTATTTTAAATTATCCTTTCAAATATATAACATCCCATGGATGATATTGGTTTCCTAGGCGATTTATTTAAACTTTATTACTTTGAAACGAAATAAAAGATTCAGATTAAGTTAAAAAAATAACGGGAATCATCACAAATGTTCGGAATATGTCCTTAAATTGCTACCGTCTTTCCGGATAGCGAACAAAATATACATTTTGCGCTATTTCTTCGTTTTTTCCACTTTCAATATAAGCTAATATATCAAATTTTTCAAAATGTGGATAGGTCATTTTCGCAAATGAAAATGAAATGTAAAAATGAAATTGACGTTAAATGTTAATAGTCAACATAGTTGTTTCTAGGATATTAGCTTTTGTTTCATGGTCTACTGTGGTTTAAAGTAATAATAAAGTTTAATAAATCGCCTAGAAAACCAATATCATCCATGGTGTGTTATATACTTGAAAGGAGAATCTAAAATATGATCTTTTTAGATTAAAATATACAGGGTGTTCCATTTTAAAAAATGAGGTTAGGTCCGAAAACTTTTTCACCTGACCCTGTACACGTATTCTGAAAACGGCTGATTATTCAACAATCAATATAAAGAAACTTCTGTATAAAACATGTTTCTGCATCTCTTTTAACTGAGAAAATATATGATAATTTTGAAATTGTCAATTTTTTGATTTTCCCCGTATCTCTTAAGCGAGCGAAAATTTTCAAATTTGGATTTTACCATTTTAAGTTTGACCCAAAAAGAGCACATGACACCTACGTTACTTTTTTGATAGCACTAACAATTACGGAGATACTATAAAATCTTGTACAATAATTTAATAAAAACCCAAGAAATTATTGTGCAGATAACTATTTGGCAAAAAGCACAATTTCAATTAATAATTAGTGATCGGTGAGCGGTCGAGGGTTTTTATTTTAAAATTTTATTAATAATGAAAGTTTTTCATCTCTATTGGCTCGATCGTGCAAGTAAGGTGATATGCAGGTAGGCCAAAATGAAACGAAGACTCACTCGTTTTAAGAGAAGGAGGCTCTCTCGTTTTATGAGAAGGGTGCTCTCTCGTGGATTATGATGAATTACTGTAATTTGAGGAGTCAGTTTCGTATACTCATTACCTACTTGGACAATAACTAAAATTAATTTAAATCATCTTTGGATTCATCAACTACACTTTTAAACTCAAAAGTATCTTATGCGACAACTTACTTGGAACACACTGATTGGCCCCGATCTGCAGTTCTGTTCATAAAAAAACCCATACAAATAGCAAAGGAGAGATGACATGAGAAATGAAAAACTAGATGACAAATTTCACCTCCCATTTTAATGTTGTATGACTTTTTTATGAACATGACTTGGAAACCATTTCGCACTGTATCAGATATTTTATATTGATTTTTGTTTAAATGAAAAATATGAATCTTCTCGAAAAAACAACTGAACATGAATACCGTGTCTCCCGTCAAGGGTGTTTTCAAAAAGCACCCTAAAACGCATTTTATAAAAATAAAATAAAAAATTGCGCAAAACGCGCGCGACGGTAGTCGCGTAGAAACGAAATTCTAAAATATGTAAAATAATATAATGTAATTAAAATATATATATTATACACAAAATGAAATGAAGTATACACGGTCGTCAGAAAAGGTTACAACAAATGAAAACTTTTTTTTCGCTACTTTTTATTCTTGATAAAAACTTCTGTCCCTTTCCAACCTCTAAATATTACTCCGATTTCTTGCAATTTTCAATGATGTATTTAGCACACCACTGATATTTTATTTATTTTGTTCTAGCTAATTAAAAATAGTAAATAAAGAAAATCGATGTACAAGTTCATTTTATTATAAAAAATATTTTTCGTGAAAAAATGTCATTATTGTTTAATTTAATTAACTACATATATTCTGTTTAATAGTACGAATTACGCACGAATTTATATTTAAACAAAACAATTATATTAAAGTCTAGGTCTAGCTTACACCAAGGTATTGTAAACTACAGATCCCATAATCCATTCATAAAACTCTTGGAAAGTGAAGCTGTGATTGTGTGAAATGTTATTGAAAATCAGTAATGGGTGGAAGAGAGAACTACATATTTGTTGGCTGAATGGCGACAATGCTGAAGTCTGGTTATATCAGATGGTTAAATATTAAAACATAACCATTACTACCATGCACCATGATTGTTTATAATAAAGACGGCAATAATTACAAAAAAAACACAAATCTACAAAAATATAAAACAATCCGTTAGATCACAGGACAAACAACGCAATGTTTACGAGATTAGTATTCCTTCATCTTTTGGTCATAGTAAAATAAAAAATAGATGTTGCCAGAGTTAAGTTGGATTAGTTCGAGATTCGTTTGATACTTTTAAGTATAATGATATTTTTTTAAAGAATCTCTCATCGCCTTTTCAGAGATTATACTAAAGTTATTGGGAAATAAATTTATTTTAAATGCAATTACGGATTAATCTTAAACCAGTTATATTTTCCAAATTAACAGATTTTTAATTGGAATTTTGCAAGATACCATTGCGATAAATATGTCAATCTGGCTACGTTACAATGACCGATTGAGGTGGGAAAGACTCTTTGCAGTCGTTGGGTAGGCTAGAAATGTACATTTGTCCATCTGTAGTTTGTAATATCTTTGAGCATACCTGAAGAACACCTAGTCTCGAAAAGATTATAAATATAACGTACACAGTGGTAAAAAAATAAGAAAATGTATTAAAATGCTAAAAGTAAAGTTACATTTACATGGTACAAAAAAATGTATTAAAGTTGTTAAGAATCAAATTTTATGTCAAAATATAAAGTAATCATCTATGAAGATATGGGAACAATTTTCAAAAAAAGAAAATAGAAAAAAAAGGTTTTACTGTACTTCGTTGCAGGCTTGTGTAATTCTGTTTTTTTTTTTATTTCTTGGTCATTATTTCCCACAATTAGCACCATTTCTATTTTTTATTGGTTTTAAGTTCATATTGATGTTTATTTTGACACTTGATGTCTTGTACTTTTAAAAATACAATACTTTACCTTTAGAAAAAATGTTGTGTCCCATATTATTATCGCAAAAAAAAAATAGATGAAAATATTGGTTCTTCATAAATGGCTGTTATTTTATATTTTGAAATTAAATTTGGCAACTTTTTTCTAATAAATATTTTTGAATCAAGTACTTTATTTACTCTCAGAATTTTAGAACATTTTCTTAATTTTTTACAACTCTGTACGTTATATTTGTGATTTCTTCGGGGATTAGTAGTTTTTAAAAGCGAAGCTTTTTATGAAGAATAGTCCTTTTCCTAAAAACACAGATAAATAAGTTTCCCATATGGTGCCAATATTTTCACACACGCTGTATATTCATTTTTGAAGAGCTCTTTCCAATAAACATTTTTTATTACTTCAAAAAATTTTGCCTGATTTCCGATTTTTTAAATTTAGCTCCGTGCAACGTAATATTTATAGGCTCGTGAATAAGCAACGATTTTTTCAAGAATAGAATTTTCTTAATAATCAACGATAAAAAAAACGTTTTCAATTTGGTGAAAAAACTCTTCTGGCCACCCTCTGTACTCCGTTTAACGTAACCTTATGATGATGTTAAGATTGTTGAGAATATATAGAGTGTCGAAAAGTAACTTAAAGATGAAGCGGCTTTACTAACAAAACTTACAATTAGTTGGAAGATGTACCCTTGTCTTGTGCAATCCAGATGGAAGTCAAAAACGGTACCAAACATAAAAGTGGAAACAATTTTTTAAAAATTAATACATTGAAGACACTGACGACACAAAGACAGTGCATTATGGGGACTTATACTTCCCACTCACGTTAACAGAGATAGAAGCTTATACAGGGTGTCCGGTAAATAGGGCAATATTTCCTCCGTGTACAGGGGATCCATTTTTTGGTGGTTTTACGGGGTATCTCCGTTATTAGTGAAGATAGAAGATGAAACAAAATATGCCCTAATTAGAACTTTTTAGGCCTCATAGTTGTTGAGAATTTTACATTTGGAACACCCCATATAACTTATCAAAAAGAAATAGAATGTTCTCTTGTACTTTTTTACATAGAATCCAGTGACGTACTCAGATTTTTTCATTACATTATTTAAAATAATAAGCCCATAACTAGACCATGTTTTAAACGATATTGCTTCTCCCCTACCGATACGTCGAAGACACAGATCCACTTGTCGATCTGTACAAAAATGATTCAACTATGCATTTTTTTAGTCCATATGGGCTGTACAAAGTTTAAAAATCTCATTAAAATATACAGGGGTGCTTAAAAGTTATATTTGAAAATGGGAGCGACGTTAACAAAAATTATTAGTGAACTACTACTATTATGTTAACCTCCCTGTACGCTGGCGAAACATTGCCTTATACTTACCAGACACTCTGTAAAAAAAGAACATAAGATTAACATAAAGTTTGTACGTTATATCTTTACATGTGCGTCAAAAACCTAGGGATCAAGAGTGACTTAAATCTTCTTATCTTTATTTATTATAGACTTAAAAGTGAATAAAAGCATAATAGAGCGACTGCGGAGTTCCGCAATACGTTTTGAATGCAATAAATAAGACAACGGACAACAGTTATAAACGTAGTTGAATATTGATTTGTTGATATTTTTCAGCTATAAACTCACAGTTGTTGTTTTGATCAATTTGATGTGTCAATCTTAATTGATTTTTATAAGTCCTTCAAGTTGAATTTAATTATAAAGTTCTTTTTAGAGCTATTTCATCGTACTTTTGTGTTTTCGGTAAATATTTATGGACATTTGTTACTAATAAAATTGAATATAACCTTGATTTGGAAAGTCATAACGTTTCGAAAATTTAAGGGTTTGGCTAGAGTCCGTTAAATGGATGAATTCATGATTTTAAATTGGATTATGAAATAAATGGTGACCGAGGTTTTATTGTTAAAAAAATAGAACGTCAGTCTTCCGCCGTCATCATTTCAAGTTTTTTTTTATTTATGAATTATTTTATACGTATGTATATCGGAACGATAGTCTATTATAATGTTTATGAAATCAGTCTTCGTCTTGATATTTTTCTTACGTTAAATTTCGATTGATTCGTACGATTTTAATGACGTGTAAGTGATGACGCACCTATAAAGATATAACGTACCGACTATATGTTTAACATTCAGCGTAGGTTTCGCCATACTTAATGATTAATTAAAAATAAAACTTTATTGCTTTGTGAATGTTTATGGTTCCTATTCAAGATAAGGAATAATTTGTAAAATATTTTTTTGTTTTGTAGGGGTATGTTGCGAGGCTCATTTATGCCATAACATTTTACTTTCTCATCTCAATATAATCATTACTTATTGTCCTTGCACCCACCATGCTCAACACTATTGAAAATATGTTTTTCACGAGAATGTAGTTTGAAAAACCATGCCGTAAAAATGTCACTGACTTAGGATGACCTGGAAATAGTAAAATTATTAAGTTTAAGTCGATCACCATCCTCAGTGAAATGTAAAGTTCATTGTATCGCTTACAAGAGACACCCGACATATATGTCGACTTGTTAATTTTTAAGGTTATGTTAAACGAGTCTTAGATAGGTAAACGCGCTCGTAGCCCAAAAACAAGTTAAAAATATACCTAGTGTAACAATTAAAAAAGTTGTATATAATTTAGAAACGCAGATAAAACTTTGAACAGAAAGTTACCAAGTTAAGAAAAAATTACGAAATTTATATGGACGCGCCATTAAGCAATTCCTTTATAAAAAGTTTCGTGCTTAGGATTTAAACATACAAAAATAAAATCGATAGTGCCGAAACGTATATTTTTTTCAAATAGAAAAATATGTTCGCTAATAGGTAACAACTAAATTTAAAATAAACAGGTTTTTAAAAATAATTATTGAAATTTTCGTTAAGGGATTTTTACAAAATTTTATCTGTAAGTAAAATAAGGTACATATGTAAAATTTTGTACAGATCTGGCACGGAACATTCCATTAATTGTGGCTACGTATTAAAAGTCACAGTATATCTATACCTACAGTAAGTAGCTATTAACAGGAAGATATTAAAAGGAATATTAAAACGTAAACATTTCTAGTAAGTAGGTTGATGATATTTTTATGAGGTACCTTATATTTACCCATGTTTCGTAAAGTTAGTATTTTTCATTTGATTTATGATTTGCTCGCGTCACATTTTTCTCCTTGGAGTTTCTCCTTCAAGAAAAATTTCAAAGCAGTAGGTAAAAAAAATGGCCGCGGTCTGTTTTCATACATATGAATAAGAATTCCGGAAAAGTGTTAGGTTTGTGAGTGAAGAAGGTTTGCTGGAATTTGACGATTTCTACACGTCTAACATTTCGAAAATAAAGGCATTTCTTCTTTTTTTAATTTCACATACTTGCTGTGATTAAAAACATACTTCACAATTTTATTAAATTTTTTTCCTCTTCGTTGTCGTTACAGTGTACAGGGTGTCCGATTTTCGATACTTTTAAAGGGTATCTCCGTAATTATAAGGCTATCAAAAAAATAATGTAGGTGTCATGTGTTCTTTTTCGGTCAAACTTAAAATGGTAAAATCAAAATTTGAAAATTTTCGCTCGCTTAAGAGATACGGCGGAAAATCAAAAATTAACAATTTCAAAATGAACCTATATTTTCTTCGTTAAAAGAGATACATAAAAATATTTTATACAGAAGTTTCTTTATAATGATTGTTGAATGATCTGCCGTTTCCAGAATAAGTATACGGCGGCAGGTAACAAAGTTATAGAACCAAACCTGATTTTTTAATCTAAGAAGATACTATTTTAAATTTTCCTTTCACATATATACACATGGATGATATTCGTTTCCTAGGCGATTTATTTAAACTTTAATACTTTGAAACGAAATAAAAGATTCAGATTAATATAAAAAATATCGGGAATCAGTAAATGTTCTGTATCTCTTTTAACTAAGAAAATATAGGGTAATTTTGAAATTGTCAATTGTTTGATTTTCCCCTGTATCTCTTAAGCGAGGGAAAATTTTCAAATTTTGATTTTACCATTTTAAGAGTGAACCAAAAAGAGCACATGACACCTATATTACTTTTTTGATAGCACTAACAATTACGGAGATACCCTATAAAAGTGTCGAAAATGGGACACCCTGTACACGAAAATAAATGGGATAAATTTTAGTCGACTCTACAGTTTTCTGTGGGCTAGAAATTATTAGAAATGTGAAATTAGGGAATATTGAACATCGGGAAGAAAGTATGAATTAAAATACTTTATGATACATATCTGGTAGATAAATAATTGTTACAGTACTCGTTAAGAAATTCCTGACTCGGCCATATGTCGCTTCATCCGTAAACATGAATACTCTTACTGTAACAAATCGCTTACCTGATCTGTACCGTAAATCAACCCCGGAAAACTTAAAACTGGCGCCCTCGTATATCCTCCATCCCTTGTTTCAGTAGTTGTATTTAAAAAAAAATTCACGCCAGTGCTCCCGGGCATTTCAATCAGATTGGGCTGCATACAGGATGTCCCAAAACTAATAGTACACAGTTAAAGGACAGATTCTTTGAATAAAAATATAGCGATTTGGTCAAACATTACTTGCACAAAATGATAATAACCGAGTTGCGTATACAGGGTGTTATGGAAATGACTTATTATATTTAAATGGGTGACTCTTAGGGTGTCCTAAAGAAAGTCTACATACTTTTTTTAATCGAATATCTAAATACTAAGGTAAAATCCTTTTTACTCACATACTGTCGCGACGTTCCATCTGGATTCAGTTAGCAACTATGTGGGTCAATAGAGTATACTAACAGTGTTGTCAGATCGCACCGCATGTTTCGCCTTTGCTTGGATACCTGCCGCGCGCGACTATCGTTGCTTCAGTATGTTTCGAAACTCGGGGGTGGAATGACGCTGTCGAGGGTTCCACGTGCTTGATGTATACGAATTTCAAACGTTTTGTTATTTGTAGCATTACCCATTATTTTTGTTGTGAAATAATTCATAATAAGGGATGTGATTTCAAATTAGTGTGATATTACCTTAGATTATACAACTCGATATTGCCTATTGTTGGTTTTGTTGCAAAACATACTTTTTGTGTTTTATTTTTTTTATGGAATTTAATTATAAAACGGATTATAAGATTGAAGGTAAGAGAGTATGTTCCTTAAAATTGTAGTATTTTTTCTAAAAAGTTTGAAAAGAAGATATAACGCATGTCAAAGACGTCTTGTTGTCAAAAACTGAACACGTGCGTTTGCAATTATGTGTTGCAATATATGACAACACTGCCTCAATAAACTACTGATTGCGAACGTCCTCAGTAGCAGCCACGTAAATTTTCAGATTTCATATAAAGCGCCATTGTTTCTACCATTTATTTTCATTTCAGGACTTGCCGGTTTAAATATAATAAGTCAATTCCATAATACCCTGTAATTTATTAATTTTTAAAATATTCTAAAAAGTCTGGGTTACAAAGAAATTAAAAGACCTGTAATGAAAATATTTATAAGTTAAATAAAAATTTTATTGATACGTAAATAAACTATCAAGAAAAGATCTGTTTGAATCTAAGTTTTGGGAAAAAACCTCTCACAAATAGCAACACTCACATGAAAGAATACACGGGAACGCTGTTTTAATTTTGGTCCTTTTTCTCTTTCTTAATTAGGAAACAAAATTTTCACTTGGACACTCTGTATCTCGGTTATTATCATCTTTTGAACTAAGTGACGTTTGGCTAAATCGCAATATATTAACCCAAAGAATCTGCTGTTTTACTGTGTATTATTAATTTTGGGACACTCTGTATAAGATTTTGAACAAACCGCTATTAGGACGATATTATGAATAGTTGAACACTGCTAAAAGTTTCTAATGGATTAATAATCGGGTACAGCGCGATGCCCCGGGGTGTTACAACTGCCACATTTGAATTTGCCGCCCACTGAAGTTGCCGCCCGGGCATAGTAGTAAGTAATTAAAAAAAAATACGCACTCCTCAATCGGTAGGTCGCGAAAAATTAGTTGGTAGCACTAGGGGAGCGTATGATCGAAGATAGTGATTCGGAGCCCACGTTAAGCTGTAGATCCCCACCAGAATATCACGAAGAGGAAAAAATTGAGAAACAAAATTTTAAACAAATTTTTCGTGTCGGTTTATCCCGTTACCATTATTGCCAGTCGTTTATTTTATTTTTATATTGAATTTTTACCAAATAACTTCCAAAAAGGGCTTGTACCACCAACCAAACGCCTCAGGACGGCGCGTTCATATAAAAATAGTGTAAACTTATTTAAAAAACCGACATTGTTAAGTATATTCCACAAAACACAAACACACAGCGTTAAGAAAAAATATAAGGTATTAAAAATTGTAGCACATGCACAGAGCAAGAGTCTGACTATACGGAGCAATACCTACTTAAAAACTATTATACAGAAATCTTCTAGTAGAGGGACATGGAGCGTTCCGTAGCGACCATCGTCGTGACGGTTTCAAAAAAACGATAACGTACAGTAACATATTATTTAGATAAAATAAATATAACATTGTTTGGCTCATATACAACGTGTCCAAGCTAAGGAGGGCCAGTACAGGGATCTCGGAAACCATAAGAGATACGAAGTCTGTTAAATGGAGGTAAAATTGTGCATTTACGTGCATAATAATATTCCGTTTAGAAAGTTTTAAAATTCCTAGTAGTTCCGAAGATATCCGGAAAAAACGGAATTCTGAAAAATCGTTTTATTGTTTTCCTGGGTTTTTTGAGATCAAATTCTAAAGTAAATTGCACTGTTACATTGCCACTTTTTCCGCTCTATCTAACAGCGTTAATTGTTTTGTAATCCGACGAGTCGTCTTCGAAGGGCCATTATCAACTTTCTTTTTTTAAATACGGTCCTGTTTTCCTGATATTGGAATGTGAGAGCTTTTTTCCCGAATACAACGAGTATGACCCATTGTGGTTTAATGACGTTTCGAGGGTTTTTTTAACAACATCAGGAAATTTTGGGATACGGTTCTGTATTTCTCCTGATTTTATAAATAATATCTCATAAGTAAGCTCTAAATTTTTTACTTATGTTGGACTAGTTCAATAAATAACAAATAATTTAATAATAAACCACAAATAAGTGAACAAAAATCATTCCAAAACAGTAATAAAACGAACAACGAAAAAAGTAAGGAACTACATAATCAGGTGTTCAAAATGATTTAAGCACAAATAACATCTTCTAACTGCCAAATAACAGTTTTTTTGAGATAAAATAAATCATGGGATAGAATATCAAACTTTCAGCATTTCTAAAATTATGTTCAATATTTTCTGGAAAATAGAAAACCTCTTAAAACGCTCACAAGCGATCACAATGGGAATGTCAAGTGAAACAAATCACGCGTCACCATCTTAATTTTTTTGTTTCAAACGCCTACTTTTCCTTTAAATACCGAATCAACAGAAGTTTGAAATAATATTTCTGTATTTTGTTCACTTATTTGTGGTTTATTATTAAATTATTTGTTATTTATTGAACTAGTCCAACATAACTAAAAATTTAGAGTTTACTTATAAGATAGTATTTATAAAATTAGGAGAAATACAGGACCGTATCCCAAAATTTCCTGATGTTGTTCAAAAAATCCTCGAAACGTCATTAAACCACAATGTGTCATATATCGTTGCATTCGGAAGAAAAAAAAGCCCTCAAATTCCAATATTAGAAAAACAAGACCGTATTTCAAAAAATAAAGTTGATAATGGCCCTCGACACGTCCGATTACAAAACAATTAACGCTGTTAGATAGAGCGGAAAAAATGGTAATGCAAAGGTGCAATTTACTTTAGAATTCGATCTCATAAGATCCCAGGAAAACAATAAAACGATTTTTCAGAATTTAGATTTTTTCCGGATATTCTTTTAAAACTTTTTAAACGGCATATTATTAGGCACATAACTCCGCAACTTTACCTCCATTTAACCGAATTCGTATCTCTTACGGTTTCCGAGATCCCTGTACTGGCCCTCCTTATCTTGGACACTAGGAAATAAAATTCCTATGTACTCCGCCAGTAACATTTCTATCAATGTTTAATGTTGGAAGCAAACCATATAATGAAATTAATAAGTGACAAATTAAGACACAGGAAACCGTCATTGCGTGGTTGTGAGGAGCGGTCATTCTACATTATGCTCCCTTCTATATTTTTTTCTTTAAATACAAAACTAAATTTATAGATTCGCAAATATTAAAAAGTACATCTAAACCAATACGTTTGCCAATAAGAAAATGTGCATATATATTTAGATAAATATTGAATTCGTGCATTCAAAAAAGTTCATTTCGACATTAGTTTCAGCTTACTCCGACTCTTAACCTAACTTCTTAATTCTAAAAAACGTCGATGTTATACTACAAATATTATTACTATGACTTGAATGTCGGAATTTGGAAAAATAAGAGTCTGAAGTCGGTACCAATTTTACTAATAAAAAGTATGTTTTAATATTTGCGAATAAAATATTAGAAAAATTGACGCACTTTGCATAAAATCAGCGAGCAAAGCCGATAGCTGACGAACATGTACGAAGACCCGAAAAAGTAATATTTATTAAATTTTTTCAATTATATTTAGTATTCATACAAATTGGATAAATGCACAAATGTTTTCAAATTCATTAATTTATAGGTATTAAAAAAAGGGAATGCGGAACAAGAGATATGCTTATCTAAGAAAGTTGGTATAGCAGTGACGTTACAGATGATGAGTTAATTCTATTTAAACAATAAATTTTATTATCATTAGTAATTGTTGTTACGCAGAGATCGATTAATGAACTTTAAAATAAACTATTTTATGTCAAAAATGGCTGTGCACACGAAAAAACTGTAGATTTAGCTATAAACTTTTAGAAATAGGTCTAGGGTATAATTTGTTGAGTAGAAAGTTCGTTCATTCCTCGTTTGTTAAATTATGGGCCCAGAAAGCTGTCACCATCAGATTGGACAATTTTTTTCATACATTTTTGATTTTTTTTTTATATTTTCTTGCCTTGACGAGATATAGGGGCAGAACAATGAAATGGGCTGCCACAAAAACAAACCAGACAAACAGGTACAGAGACGGAGGGTGATAGATATTTAACTAGTAATACTTTCTAAACTTTGGTACAAAGTACCAAAAATTTTCTTATATCGTGAAAATATTTCAAAAAATTAAGTAAAATAAATTCTATATAGAAGATTTTACGTTTGCAGCTAATATAGGAACAATAAAAAAAAAACAGGCATTTATCCAGTATTGTGACGAAGAGTTCTAATGGTTCCCACTGATTTTTAGAAACTAAGCCAATTAATTATCGAATATTCAAAAACTCACGTGACTAATTAATCAGCTGTTATTTCGTTCTTAATGAAATAATTTTAATAATTTTTTTAACTGAAAGAAAATGGATTCTAGAGTCTAGGGCAGTTTACTTCCTGATACGTCTAATTATACGGGGTAGCCCCTAAATCTAGATGCATGTAAATTTCTTAAAATTTTAATTTGACATACCTTACATAAAAGTTGAATTTAATTTATTTTTAAAACTAAACCAATTAGGGATATATTTGTGGTCGACGCTCGCTCAAACGAATCGCCATGCCGCTCGAGGTAACAAAAAAATTTTACCATCTCTTTAAAATACTTTATATTGTTTACCAACTTATGGAAAAATTATTATTTCCCAGACCACCCGATGATACCTTATACAATAAGGGTGAATTCTTGTCTACACAATAGTACTTTAAAGTACTAAATCAGATTGAATGGTACTACCAAGAAAAGCAAGCCTTTTCCATTGATAGGATGTCACCACCTGCAGACCGGTTTCCAACTTTTTTGTTCTCGTCAGTACGGGGTAGGGTTCCATACCTATATAACTTCACGATGTATCATTAACGGTAGTCGAGAAAATACAATGCGCAGGGCCAACTCTTAGCAGTCTCACGCAATCTCAACAGACTTTATTTGAATAAATCAAAAATAAAAAGTCTATTTACTTGTGGTATTAATGTCAAATACCAATGTATAGAAAAATTATTATTTTCTCGACTACCGTTGATAATACAGCGTGAAATATGGAGTCTTCTCTGATGATAGGTATGGACACATACACTGTACTGACGACAACAAAAGAGTTCGAAACCGGTCTGCAGGTGGTGACATCCTATCAATAGAAAAGGCTTCCTTTTCTTGGTAGTACCAGTCAATCTGAATTAGTATTTTAAAGTGCTACTGTGTGAACAAAAATACACCCTTTTGTATAAGGTATCATCGGGTGGCCTGGGAAATAATAATTTATCCGTACATTGATATTTGATACTAACACCACCTGATAAGTAAATAGACTTTTAATTTTTATTTTTGAATTATCTTTTTATTTAATTCATTTATTTACCATTAAAAATTCGAAAATAATTTTGAAGGTTAAATAAATTAATTAAATGAAAAGATAATTGTGTAGCACTCTGTATCATAGACTTTATGTGTTGAAATTATATCTCTTTTTTAATTTAGCAAAAGTAGGAAAGTGATAATATGCCGTATTGATTGTTTGGGAGACGTTTTTCGACAATATACCGTCTGGAAATGTTAATTTTTTGTTACCTAGAGTGACAGGACGATCCCATTGGGTGCGAGAGAACAAACCCAGATATATCTAATTATTGGTTTAATATAAAAAATTAATTAAATTCAATTTTTATAGAAGATGTCAAATTAAACAAATTTTTGGAAATTTTAGGCGTTACTTACCCCGAGTTTACGACGCAAACTGTTCTGCTAAACTCTAGAGTCTGTTTTCTTATCAGTTGAAACAAAAATTATTAAAGTTGGTTCAATATTAATGACATAACAGTTTATTGATTTGCATGTGCATTTTTGAATATTCGATAATTGATTAATTGGAAATTAAATATAGTAAAAATATAGTACCTACTGAAAACTAAAGAAAATATTTCAATAAATACAGCGCGTGTGAACATATTGGCATAAGTTTTCCATATGGTGCCAACGTTTTCACACACGCTGTATAAAAATATGAAACACGGGTCTTGGTACATCAGGCTTTTTAACAGTTTACTTAACAAGTGGCAAAGTATTTGTTATAAATATACAAAACAATTTTTATTCCGTTTTGTATTTCAAAAAGATATTATATATTTATTTAATAATGGATATTCAAAATTTAATTAACCTCTACAGGGTGGCCAATGAGTGCGACAAAGCTCAATATCTCGTTTACCGCTAGGGATAGCGGAAAACTTTTTTCACGAAAGTTGTTAAGCGTTAAGAGATGCAGCTTTTAAAATTATTTTCGACCATACAGGGTGCTCCAAAAGGGCGGAGTGAAAAATTTCATATTTTTTAAATGGAACACTATGTATATTTTTACGCATTTGAATTCACCGTAAAATTCAGTACATGGCACCGTAATTATTTGTACACATTTTTGCAACGTTACAAAATAGATTGGAAAATTCCTAAAATTTGTGCAAAAACATGGTTCAATGAAATGTGTAATATTTCTTAACTTATAATAATTTGAAATAAAATATTTTTATGTAGGAAAGAGGAATGTTGACAGAACCTATGATAACAGATATCAATATTTTTATACAGGGTATTTTCCATGTATATGCCAACGTTATGAACTTGAAACCTCAGTTTCGTAATTTTTTTAAATGAAACACCCTGTATATGATTACTTTATCTTGTAGATATTTTAATCCTCTCTAATTTTTATTAAGGTCTTTCTTTGCCTATCTCTACCAATCTTGGTGGTATTTCAATTTTTATTTAAACTCGAGCAAAAAAGAGTGGATGTATTTCACCATTGTCCTTTTTCTAGTCACCTATGACGAAATAGAAACAAAATGTTGGAATTTTAAAAAAAAATTATTTATTTATACGGGCGAATACGACACAAAAATATTTTAGCGATTCAAGCTTGTGGACAATTTCTAAAGTAAATTATTACCTAATGATTTGTTCATATAGTAACCCCCATTAACTTGAACAAATAATTCAATACGTTTTTTAAAAGAATGAGTCATGTTTCTACACATTTTCAACTGTTTTCAAAGTATTACTAGGCAAATGTCGAGAAACATTCTTTTGAAGAACGTATTGACTATGTGTTAAAGTTAATGGGGGTCACTATGAACAAATAATCAGGCAATACTTTGAAAACACATCCAAATGTGTAGGAACATGACTCATTCTTTTGATAAACGTATTGAATTATGGGTTCAAGTTAGTGGAGGGTCACTATATGAACAAATAATTAGCTAACTTTAGAAATTGTCCACAAGCTTGAATCGCCAAAATATTTTTGTGTCGTATCGTCCGGTATGAATAAATAATTTTTTTTTAAATTACAACATTTTGTTTTTATTTTGTCATAGGTGACTAGAAAAAGGACAATGGTAAAATACATCCACTTTTTTGCTCGAGTTTAAATAAAAATTGAAATACCACCAAGATTGGTAGAGATAGGCATAGAAAGACCTTAATAAAAATTAGAGGGGATTAAAATATCTACAAGAGAAAGTAATCATATACAAGGTGTTTCATTTAAAAAACTTACGAAACTCAGGTTTTAAGTTCGTAAAGTTGGCATATCCATAGAAAATACCCTGTATAAAAATATTGATATGTCTTATCATAGGGGACTTTTGTCAATATTCCTCTTTCCGACATAAAAATATTTTATTTCAAATTATTATAAGTTAAGAAATATTACACATTTCATTGAACCATGTTTTTCCACAAACTTTAGGAATTTTCCAATCTATTTGGCAACATTGCAAGAATGTGTACAAATAATTACGGTGCTATGTACAGAATTTTACGGTGAATTCAAATATGTAAAAATATACATAGTGTCCCATTTAAAAAATATGACATTTTTATCACACCGCGCTTTTGGAGTACCCTGTATGGTCGAAAATAATTTTAAAAGCTGCACCTCTTAACGCTTAATAACTTTCGTGAAAAAAGTTTTCCACTATCCCTAGCGGTAAAAGAGATGTTGAGCTTTGTCGCACTAATTGGCCACCCTGTATATAACATTCTAATTTATTGGACTATAATTTTTAATATGAATTAAATTATGAATATCCAAAAATAAAAATCACACATTATGTTAAACATTGAACGTAGTTGACATGAGTGCAAGGGAGAACCATAGAGAAAAGGCTTGCTTTTGTCAGTGGCGGCGGGCTCGTTGTCCGGGGAGAACACGGACCCTTTTTAAATTTATTAAGATATAATTACGCATGATACGCCCTATGTTTCTTTCATTTCAATGATAACATTTAATTATTAGTTTAATAAACATTTTTAAAAATATTAGTTAGGTAGCGAGTGAATGATTGCGTTACGAGAGGGTATGTCAGCGGCGTATCATACGAGACATTTCTTAGAAAGGGTCTCCTCCCCTCCACCGCGTTGCGGGTGACTTATTGCTCACTTACAAGATATTCTAAATAATAAGAGAAAGTTGTATGTATTATACTAAAAATTGAACTTATAAAAATCAGGGTCGTACTAACGGAAATTTTAAAAAGGTGCAATTTGACGAACTATGCTATTCTTCCATTTTTCTATTAGCCAAAGGACTTTTTACTAAATGTGGAATAAAGTGAAATACCCCCTTGGTTTTTGTACGATCAAAAATCATTCCAATTATTTAATTATTATTAAAGAGGAACTAAGGACTACGTATTGCGTAGATATATACTGTTTGGCGTTTTTATTTGAATAAAAAACATTAAAAACGAATGTTTGTTTTATTTATTTTAATTATGGAATAAGAGTGCGCACGTTGGTACGTTATTATAGCGAGTTCCAATCAGTGGCGGCCACATATATATATAGTTATTATCATTACTATATACTATCATTATATTGCCAATACGAACGTTCCAAATTACAAAAAGTTTCCCCGATATGGGAGATGGCTTGGCACCATTGAGGTTGCACAGTAGGGGGAAAATTTTATCGATCGCGTTAGAGCCGGCCCGACATTATTTGTTTGTTGTTATTCGTCGCCATCTTTGGTTCTGGATGCGTTTTCAAATTACAGAATAAAAAGTGGTTCATCCACATTGTTGTCGGTATATTAGTGGTTAAAAACTTTCATTACCTAACAACAATTTTTGTAAATGAGTTTTTAATTTGTGGTGATTCGATTCGCTGTTTCTTAGGTTATTAACTTGTTTTGTTTAAGATGAAAGGACACAAGTGCATGGTGCTTTTTTGCAAAAGTCGTAGATCAATACCAGGTATAAAGTATTTCAGGTATGTATATACAGGGTGTTCCATAACTAATGGTACATAGGAAAACTGCAGATTCCTTGTGTAAAAATACTGCGATTTGGCCATACTAAGTTTAGTTCAATAACTGGTAATAACCGAGATACAGGGTCTCCAAGTAAATATTTAATTTTCAATTTTCCTAAATAACTTATTTCTGAATCAATATTTTTGCACAAAATTTTGTGACTAGGGTTTTTATGGGGAAAGGAGTTTGAATTTGTTAATAATTTTCATGTAGATTATAGGGGGCGCTCTCTGCGGTACTCGGAACACATAAAAAAAATGTAACTTTTTGTGCCTTAGTATAATTATATTTTTATTAAAAATATCAGTTTTTCCGTCATTTTTAAGTAATAAAGGTATAGTTTGTAAATGTCGCTCCGACTAACCCTTTTCGAGATATTTTCAATCACAATTTCTAATGCGCCCGTTTAAATTTTGATTTGTAAATGTGAAATTTTCACAGTAGGCTTTGGTAAAAACAAATACAATGAAATCACTTTGAAACCTCATTTCTGTCAAAGTTTATTTTCATTTGTCAGCATTGTGGGTGTTTTTAAGGAGTTTTTGAAGATACTTGTGAAAATTAAACTAAAAATGCCGCGACATAACTGTTTTCTAACGGAGAAATGCGAGACATGGTATGTTTATACGAACAAGAAAATTTTAACAGACGAGGGGGACACATCGGCGGTATTTGGAAATGTATCCAAATAGAAGGCAGCCAGATTTTAAAATTTTTAGAAGCCTATACGACAGACTGGGAGAAACAGGATCCATGCGTCCAAAACGTAATAGTGGAGGATCATGTTTCTCACAGTCTGTCGTATAGGCTTCTAAAAAATTTAAAATCTGGCTGCCTTCTATTTCGATACATTTCCAGATACCGCCGATGTGCCCCGCGTCTGTTAAAATTTTGTTGTGCGTGTAAACATACCATGTCTCGCATTTCTCCGTTAGAAAACAGTTATGTGGCGGAATTTTTAATTTAATTTGTGATATATCTTTGGAAACTCCTTTAAAACACCCACAATACTGACAAATGAAAATAAACTTTGAAAGAAATGAGGTTTCAAAGTGCTTTCATTGTATTTGTTTTTACCAAAGCCTACTGTGACAAATTTCACATTTACAAATCGCAATTTAAACGGGCGCATTAGAAATTGTAATTGAAAATATCTCGAAAACAGTTAGTCGGAGGGACATTTACAAAGTATACCTTTATTGCTTAAAAATGATGGAAAAACTGATATTTTTACTAAAAACATAATTATACTAAGGCATAAGAAAGTTACACTTATTTTTATGTATCCAGAGTACCGCAGAGAGCGACCCCTACAATCTACATCAAAATTATTAACAAATTCAAATTCCTTTCCTCATTCGCAGTATTTTTACCCAAGGAATCTGCAGTTTTCCAGTGTACCATTAGTTATGGGACACCCTGTATATACGAAAATATTTTGCTTATCACATTATCCGATCTTCGGAACCGAATATCAAAAGCTTGTAAAAAAGAAGAGAGTGTCACTCGTATACAATATAATATATATCTGGTCACTACCTAACCTTAAAATTAATGTATTTGACTCGTGACCTTTAATGCCTGTTCTCACAAAAGCAACTGGCAACCGCAACGCAACATCAACGAGACACAGCACTAATGTTTAAATACGGTTGCCCGGCATACCACGTCGCCGTCCTCAGTTGCTTCCAATCGCGGTGGCATGGCGGACGAGACAGCAAAATATTTAACTTTTGTGGCCCATTCAGGTTTGTTCGGGTTTGTTCGTAAAACCCATGCAATTTAACCGGATCATTATTTAATTCTAGTGCCACTATATACGAACTATGTCTCAAATTTATGGTATCAAAGTGGTTAACCCAAAATTGTCGCTCAATTTTTTTTTAAAGCTTTTTAACGAGCAAGTATGTTGCGGCTATATCTTTATCTGACGAAGATGACATTTTGCTCATGTCAAAAGAGACTTCAAACCAGTTGATTCCAGTGGGAACGCAAGAGAAACTCAACTGTAGTTGCGGTCGCGTTGCGGTTGCTTTGATTCCAGTGGGAACGCATGAGCAACTTAACTGAAGTTGGGGTCGCGTTGCAGTTGCGTTGCGGTTGCCAGTTGCTTGGGTGAGAACAGGCACTTAGCGGCGGTGAGGCAATGCCTCGGATGCTTTTTTTTAATGATCAAACACAAGCACTATAGGGAAATCCATTAAGGCACTCTAAGAGTGGTGCGTGTGCGCAAAAATCGATTCACGTTGGTTTTGAATCGTTGGATGTCGTCGATGTTCTAGGCTATCGAGGATCTTCGTCAGCTCGTGGTCACCGATCAGACGAATGACCTTCCTTTCGATGGAATCCAGTAGCCGAAGAGTATGGTTGGGTGCAGAGCTCCAGACATGAGAGCAGTACTCTATAGTGATGGTCGAATCTGGGCTTTGTATAGTGTCAAAAGTTGTTGAGGTGTGTACAACTTTTTAGTCTGGAAGAGTGCACCAAATTTCCGCGAAGCTACCTTCGCGGTTGCCACAATGTGGTTATTCCAAGATATATTTCCTTCCAGATTGACGCCCAGCAAATTGATAGATGAAGCGAGTGGAGTTGCGTGTCCTGCCATGACTATATCCGGTTCTGTGATGTTAACATTTTTAGAGAAAGCTGGTACCTGAGTTTTCTTAGCGTTGAATTCAACTTGGTTATTGTCACCCCAAGCCAAAACTTATTACAGGTCTTTGTTGAGCCGTGATACCGTGCGTCGGCAACCGATGTTTGTGCATTCCAAGAGAAAGATGAGACAAGTGTGCTATCGTCAGCAAAGCTAAATATAGGATTTTTCGATTTCACTAGAATGTCGTTAATGTAGAGTACGAAGAGGGTGGGAGACAATATGGACCCTTGAGGAACAACGGCTATGCTACCCCATGATATTTTTACGTTTATCTAGTAGGATTTTTTAATCCTCAGATATCATAATATATCGAAGTTTATTTTGCAATTCTTCATATGACGTTTTGACGGTTTTCAAAAATTGACAAAATTATTTCACACCTCTAGACAATTTTTTTAAATAAACGTAGCTATCGGAAATCTACACGTTTTCCCTAATAGTAAGCACGGCCACCAATGTAAACGCTGTTTAAGAATGCTATCGCAAATTCGGGTCTAGATATGAGTTTTATACCGAGAACTTGGAAAACTGCGAGCATTGTCGTCCGTCTTTTTTTTATCTTTTTTCATAGTACCTTCCGCTTCAAATAATTTCCAGCTCTTCCCTTCCTGTGTATTGAAAAAGACTTGTACGTGTCGAACGAAAAATGTCGAACGTAATCAGTTTACGACTAAAATCGATAATATCTCTTATAAAATTAATCGCCAAAACAAACACTAACCTCAACTGAACTGTTAATTTTACTCTCACTGGCCCTTTCTTCTTCCTACGACCCATGCAAACCGGTCAATCGTTTCAACCAAAATGCTGGATGTAGACAAATTTTGACGATTAATAAAAAAAACAGTATTATTGTAAAATGTTGTTTAAAACGAGTAAGATTTAAATATACAGGGTGTTATGGAAATTACGTATTATATTCAAATGGGTGACTCGACTGAACGTTTAAAAAGTGGGGTAATTCACCCCTAAACCCACCGGCCACTACTCGGCACATTCATATATGATCATATTACATTGCCAAGCTGTGTAATCAACAGATGTTCAGGAACAATGTTGCCAACTGTGTAAAAAATGTAAAACTTTAGATTCTTATAAAATAATATTTAGTTTACCTATAGTATCCAAATAGAAGTGAATCCAGGTGCCAGTACATTAGCAAGTAATCCAGGGCACAAACATCTTCAGTTTTTTTTTCTATGGGAAAAGCTTTATGCTCATCACGTACCCTGATGATAATGTGGAACTGCATAATAAGCTTATACCCACTAAACCCCATTCGGCCTCTTATTTCCAATCTCTCGGAACATTTGCACTAAATCACTTAAAGAAACACACAGACACCCAAGAGTTTCAAATTAGTTTTTTGAAGATATGCATCTATTATCAGATTACACGCAAACACTAAACAGCACTTAATTATTTCGCAATAGAAATAATAAAAACGCTAATTTCTATGGGCCATTAACCCTTTACTAAAGATAAAATGAAGCAATTATGATGACAGGAACTACCCTTTGAAATAAATGGTGCACTTTAAAATACTAATACAGATTGAATGGTACTTAGATGTGTTATGTGATTTTATTGTGCCGGTTTGCTTTTGTTCAAATTACCTAGGTAGGTACTTGGTGTTTTTTATAAATTAAGTTGGTTTTAAATAAGTCCGAAAAGTTAAATAAAATTGCATTTTTTTTCTAAAGGGTAAGTGGCATTTATAAACCTTTGAGTTCAAGTTTATATATCAGAGATTGTTTCCTAGCGAACTGAACTGAACGTAAAAGTTTATAATAATGTACCCTGAAAAATAAACAACTTGCAATCTGTCAAACGGTTATGACTTTCTAAAGAGTTTACCCTGAAGATATGACAACACTGTTCAAGATTCAGTGACGTTTTTCGCCATATGTTGCTTTGTTTACCTTCCTGACAGGGGCACCACGTGGTCATTTTTGGTTTGACATAAGGTCATGTACAGGGCATATTAAATTAAAGCGCCATTTTTGGATATTTTTCTTCAATTTGTTTTCATCTCAGGAATTGCCGGTTTAAATATAATACGTCATTTCCATAACACCCTGTATGTTCAAAATATACATATATTTTTCAATATACAGTACAACTTCGATAGTCCGGACACTCGCTAGCCCGGACACTCCAGTAATCCGGGCACTCTTTTTTTATTCGGGCATTTTGTGGATTTCGCCTCTGTAATCCGGACACGAAATATTATATACTTAAAACGCTACAGAACAAGAATTTTCCTGTCTGAACAGGCAGAAATTACTTACTTTAACTTTTGCGAGTACCGCGAGCGGCGTCTATCATTCTGCATTTGGTTTTTAAGTTTGTTAGACGCACATAATGGCTCCAAGCAAAAGAGTACATAAAACACTTACACTAGCAGAAAAATCTAAAATATTAGATTGCCTTGATGAGGGGAAAAGTACACGTCAAATTGCAAAGAAGTTTCTTGTTCCAAAATCTACAGTTTTTGATATAAAGAAGAACAAGCACAAAATTAGGACTTTTATATCAAAATCATTTTAGGGGACAGGTAGGAATACCAATAAATATAAATACTATTTAACGAATTTACTTTATTCGGTGTATCTTTGCAGGCAAAAGGAAAGTTATTAGAAAAGCAGAGCATCCTGAAGCTGAAGTCGCATTGTATAATTGGTTTCTACAACAACGCAGTGCGCATGTACCTATTTCATCAGAAATTTTACGAGCAAAAGCTAAAAACTTGTACGAACGAATAACAGGGAAAACGGATTTTTTAGCAAGTTCTGGGTGGCTGGATAAATTCAAGCTAAGGCACGGAGTTCGTTTCTTGAAAGTCTGCGGCGAAAAACTTTCTAGTGATGTTGCCGCTGTACAACCGTTTCAAGAAACATTTCGATCTGTTGTTGAAGATATGGAATTATGCAGCGAACAAGTGTATAATGCTGATGAGTCGGCAATTTTTTGGAGAACTCTACCTGATACCACTTGGGTTCATCAAGATGAAAAATCAGCACCAGGTCGAAAAATATCAAAAGATCGTTTAACATTTATGCCATGTTGTAACGCGGCGGGATCCCATAAGTTACCACTGTTAGTCTTGGGGAAAGCGGCAAATCCACGAGCATTTAAAAATGAGAGTTCACTACCAGTCGTATACAAGGCGTCTACCAAAGGATGGATGACGAGACCATTATTTATGGAATGGTTCAAAAGATGTTTCATACCTGAAGTCAAAAAAATTTTAACAACGGTTAACAAGCCGCTTAAAGCTCTGTTACTAATAGACAATGCACCATCACATCCATCTGTAGAGGAAGTAAATACCGATCCAAACTTGAGAAATATGTTTTTGCCACCGAACTGTACTGCAATTTTACAGCCTATGGATCAGAATCTCATTCAAAATATAAAGGTGTCCTATAGGAAACGCCTTCTTAATAATATTATTTTACATGAGGGTGAAGAGATTATAACCATTTTGAAGCAGTTTAATTTAAAAGATGCAGTGAACAATCTTGATCAATCCTGGAGGACCATAACTTCAAAAAATATTAAAAAAAGTTGGACACCATTGTGGCCTGAAATTACGGAACGAGAAGAATCCGATGACGAAAATATTCCACTCTCAGATCTTCAAAAGAAACTTTGTCCAATAAGTCAAGAAGATTTGAAAAAAATTACCGAATCTTTAAGGATCATTGATCCAGATAATAGTATAAACAGTGAGGACATTACGAAATGGGCTGTGGGAGAAAAAGAATATGTCATTGATTTAACTGAAGAAGAGCTTATCCAAGATGCATTAGGGAGCAATATTGAAAATGTAGAAGGACCTTCTGAATCAGAGGATGATGTAAATATAGAGAGAGTGAAACATTCACACGCTGTCAACGCATTCTCATTAACTATCAGGTGGGCTGAAGAGAACAATCTTCCCATGGAAGATATATTGCTCCTGAAAAGGCTCAAGGAAAAAGCAATTGATGTATGTAGTTACATCAAAAGTGATTCAAACTAAAATAGAGAACTATTTTTTAAAAAGGTAGATTTTTCCGCAGATTAATTACACACGTTATGTCCATATGTATATGTATTATGTGCATATTATGTTAGGGACATACATGTGTATGTATGTACGTACATATGTATGTAGAAATTCTTTTTTGAGATTTTGTATATTTTCGTTCTATTTTATAAGAATATGTAGGTATTCGATTTTATAATAAACACTACGGTTTTGACAAATTCTGAGTTGTTTTCATTTTCAAAATAATTTTTTTAAAGTAACTCCAGTAATCCGGACACCTCGATAGTCCGGACATAATATGCCGGAACGATATCTGCCCGGACTATCGAAGTTGTACTGTATTACAAAAAAATTGCTATAAAATCATTTTATTATTTAACCTTGTGCAAATAGACAACAGGGAGAATTAACAGGCGATATTATCGTCACCTCTACGAAGATATAAAATGTGTGCATAAGCTGGAAATGTAGCGGTCGGGCGCGGTCTAAAAGGATCCATTGGCAATGAAATTTGGAGGATTCGAGGCAAAATGGCTATCGCCGAAGTGTCATTACGCTTTACGATGTTAATTACACAAATAACGTATTAATAACAGTTACAAAGTAGATAAACATATACGAATGTGCCATAATTTTCTGATTGAGCTAATGCTAATGTTTTTTGTGTAAAAAAGATGTAATTAATTATTTTATAGAGAAATGAAAAAATATTTTATTTTATAAAATACGCATGCCTCACTTACCTCACTTGGAAAGCCACTGGTTCCAATATTTCAAAGAATAAGTATCATTTTTAGTTCTCGAGATCATTTTTATCACGGTCTCCTACTTGAGTACCACCAAAAAGAAGCAGGGTCGTTACTTTATACTTTCTTGGAGGCCCCCCACCATCACCAGATTTAACATAAAAAAGGTCGCCGACGGATGACCAAAAAAAAACAGGTCGTCACTGCCGCACCTCCAACAGAAAAGCGCTCACTGCGCACAGGTTGGGAAAACCTGCGCAGGGGTCAAAAATAAATACAGGGTATCTCAAAATATTTGGAAAAATCTAAAATTTTACGTTTAGGTTTTTATTTTTTCTTGACTTTGTTCGAAGAGATGTCCAAAAAATTTCAGTTTATCTTTGCTACTTTTATTCTCCACAAGATGGGGCAGCATCAGATCTTTAATGCGATGTTCCGTCTTTGGGTTACCATCATCAACTTAAGTTTTTTAAATATGGGCCTGGATTTTTTTTGTTTAAATTATGAAAGAAGATCTAAATCTACGCTCAGCAGTATAAAAATGTATGAAATTACTGGTTTTCCGACGTTTTGTTCCTTAAATTGATCATCTTCATTAAAATAATTTACTTTTGTTTCGAAGAAATTGAAGATTTTTAAATTTCTACTCTTAATTACTTATTGTTATTACATCTATTACTAATTTTTTTTCTAATTCAAACTAATTCTTGTATCAAATTTCTACGTGCCTTAAAGCCAAGCGCGGATCCAGGGGGGAGGTCATGGGGGTCATGACCCCCCCCCCAAACCATCAATTTCATACGAAAAATACCATATATACCGGGTTGACTAACGCGGCAGGGTATTACTTTTCGTAATTTTTCCATGCATGCTCCCCCCACCAAACAAAATTTGACACCCCCCCCCAAACCAAAGTTCTGGATCCGCCCTTGTTTAAAGCCTTGAAGACTTATTTTTAAAAAATGCATTGTTTTACATTTTCGAATTATGCCAAATTGAAGTAAATTACAGGAATGAATATTAAGATAAGTAACAAAACGTCGGAAACCAGTTAGTGTTGTTATAGCTGAACGTAGATTTTGGTCCTCTTTCATAATTTAAACAAAAAAATCAAAGCCCATATAATATTTAAAAAAATAAGTTGATTATGGTGACCCAAATACGAAACGTCGCATTAAAGATCTGCTGATGCCATCCTGTGGAGTAAAAAGTAGCAATGAGAAAGTGAAATTTATTTTTGGACACTTTTCGAACAAAGTCAGGAAAAAATTAACGTAACGAAAAATTTTATATTTTTTCAAATATTTTGAAGGCGCCCTTACCATTCCAATGGTGATACACCCACCCTCTGTATATACCGAAAAGGTATCTATCTATTAGGTAAGTCATGTATCATAAAACAATACCTGTGTGTATTTTTCGTTCAATATGGCTTGTATGTACCTACACCGCAAATATATGTATAAAATATTTTTTAAAAGTTCTACCTACAATATTGAACAAACAATTTATATTTTCAACTAAACTGTGACTTTATCAACAGATGAATATACTTTATATTATATTACAAAAGGAGGCAGTTGAAAACTTTTCACTTGACCCCCCATGACCTCCCCTGGATCCGCGCTTCCCCTGATGGGACCGCTTTGTCCCAACCTTCCATTCAATGCATAAAAAACATTACATTTTTAATCATAAAGTCGTTATGTAAAATGACACCAGCAAAATACAGATCAAGTTACTGTTTCTGGACAATTTGGTGAAAATAGTTATATACCTACACATGCACGCCATGTAAATGCATGAGTATTGAATAATATCAAAGTAATATCGCGTGTCTTAATAACATTCAACAATCTTACCTTACACCATATAATAATGGCCAGTTATTGTAATTAAAACCCGATTTCGTTCCTGCTAAAGCACAAGTTCTTCTAAGTAAACACACCGCGAACATAGCTTCTTCAGGAAGCCTTGCAAATTTTAAAACAAAAGTATTGTTGGTTTCCGTCATCACGGTCTTTGCACAGAGAATAAGTTGGTACGCTACTGGTCATCGTGCAAAGCTGAGATCCCTATATTCCTAGCATCCCTATCCGGGCCTCTCAAAGTATAGGAATACGAGAGGATGACCGATGTTATTGTAGAGATCTTGTGCATATCTTTTTAAACTGTAGCAACAGAATGAGTGAAGGCCATCTACTGTACAACACTCTGGTAAAGAGGATCAAAAGACCAGTCTACGTCCAGCACATACTAGCCAACCAAAATAGTCCAGAAGCTAACCTTATAATCCAACCCTGATACAAAACAACACCAATGTGAATGCACATTCACCAGAAAATACGAAGAATCTACTCAGTACTCGTACACAGTTATAAGAACAGCATGCAACAACGAATATTGAATTACCCAACCAGTTGATAATCCCATCTTATCTCAAGATAGCAAGCAGATGGGATGGAACTTCCCAGAATGTATGCGAGTGAAAGGAGGAAGGAACAAAGGAAGCTTCAGGGATGCTAGCTGAATGTTGGAAGCAGCTAGGGGCCATAGAAACAAGAACTGAGAGAGAGACCAGTCAAGTGACAGCAAGGTCAGCAAGCACCTTGATCATTGATCTACGAAACGTCATTAATGTCAACAAAAAAAATGGTGGTTAGACCCGTAGACCGGGAAAAATATTGTTTAATATTTATTTCTGATCTGAATGACTATGTAATAGTAATCGTGTTAAAATAATCAAAACTGGAGTTCAAACACGATGAAGTATAACTTGATGAAACAATATGTTTACATCATCTTTTCCCAAGAACTATAGTCACAATCTAACCTCAAAAATATGAAGAACGTAGAAAAAGTGGCCCATTTGGTATATTCCAGCAGAATTTTCTTGATCGTATTGCAATACATAGCCAACCAACTGATTCCAGATCATGACGCGAAGGTGTTCATGTATCCAATCGAGAAAAACAACACAGACTATGACAAGATAGTTAACCACTTGTTCGGGGGCTTCCTTAGATGGGATGCACAATATTTTATACATATAGCGAAGTACGGATATACTTACGAAAATACTTTAGCTTTTTTTCCTCTTTACCCGTTCTTGGTTGGATATATTGGAGATTTTATAGCAGACATTGTTGGCCGTACATACATTGACTCTATTTTACTTTTAACTTCTATTTTGGTAAATATTTACATATTTAAACAAGCCGCGGTAACTTTATATAAGCTTACCGAGACCTTATTTAACAAGAAAATTGCCTATGACAGTGCCATTTTGTATTGTTTCAATCCAGCTTCAGTGTTTTTTATTGCTCCATATTCAGAATGCATTTTCAGCTACCTTACCTTCTTAAGTATGCTAAATTGCTTGAAATTGTATGATAAATACTCTAAACCGGACAACGTATTTAGTGTAAAGGACTTATTGTTAATTATACCTATAGCCCTTAGTACTATAACAAGATCAAATGGTACTTTGAACATAGGGTTTCTATTATACACTTTTCTATGTCTATATATGAGGAACACAAAAAGTAGGCAATCGTTTTGGAATAACTTTTATATAGTGATACGCTATGGTTTTGCCATGTTGATGACTACACTTGATTGCTTATTACCTTTTATCTTATATCAGTACTACTGCTACACTAAATTTTGTCAAAACTTTGCAATAAAGCTCCCCAGTGAAGTTCTAGAACATGCCAAAAAGAACAAATTCCTGCTGCCAGGAAGTTATAGCAAAAACAAGCAAAAATGGTGTGAAAAATTGTTTCCAATGGCATACTCTTATGTCCAGGATCATTATTGGAACGTAGGATTCTTAAGGTACTATGAGTTCAAGCAAATCCCGAATTTTGTTCTTGCAATGCCAATTCTGTCGATACTAATTTATTGTTGCACCAAGCACATTTACATAAATTTTGTGCAAAGACAGTTTTATAACATTTTTATTTTAGAAAACCCAAATAAAATTAATAAAGTTAAAGTGCAGATTGCTAAGTCTGACTTATATCAGCCTAGACTTACAGTTTACTATGTACATGTGTTGTTTATGTCATTGTTCTGTACATTTTTCATTCATATCCAGGTATCAACGAGGCTCTTATGTTCAGCCAGCCCCGTTATTTATTGGATTTGTTCGAAACATCTAAATTTGCTCAAATTGCCGTCGAAAAGTGATACACTGCGGGAATTATTCCTAAGAACCTATTTTGTAAGTTTTTTTATTGCTGGTGTATTGCTGTTCTGTAATTTTTTACCATGGACGTAAGAGAATCGTTATATTTTAGTAGAAGAAGGCTGTTAGAATAAAGAAAAATATGGGCATGTAGGTAGTTATGGAAAAGGCGAATATTTCCATCAGTAATTACGGCAATATTACCGTCGACTTAGGTAACGTTCTTTCGTTACTGACAACATCTTGTGTGAGTTACGAATTTTCTGAAAGTGAAAATTTTTAAGCAACTTGTGATTACTACAGGGCTTCTAAAATAAGTGTCTAAAATAATGAAAACTAATTGTAAAATGTATCTCTGTTTAGATTAAGAAACAGTAGCAACGTATCGACTGACCCTCGCACACAGGCGAATTTCGACGGAATCGTGGCCAAAAAGATTATCTTGGTAACATGAGACAAAAAATGTTTTTAATTGTAAGAAACCGTTATAAATAACATCGCATTTTGTTTTTAATATCTTACATCTTTGCCCCCTCCACACCCCTTTTTATGGTTTATTTTTACGATATTATCATTGGAGAAACATTTATTTTATGTTTTTTTTTAATCTCCCCTCAGCACATTCGAGCCCCCCCCCCCCCCCCCCCCCTTCCCCCTCGTTGTACAATAAGGTATGTTTCACTAGAGATAAAACAAATGGAATGTAGAGAAATGTGCATAAATTTCATATACATAAGTTTTTGAAACCCTAAACTCCGTAAAACGGAAAAATCTTTCCCGCCCGCTTCGATACTTTGATACTTTCCCGCCCGCTCTCTTGGAAGACGCCACTTTCGGTGAAGTGAACATGCATGAAAAGAGGCACTTTCGGGGCACATGTAAAAAAAACAATTACACAACCTTGCCCTAATTTAACCGACTTCGTATCTCTTACCGTTTCCGAAATCCCAATCGTGAAGGCCGAATTTGTTACACCCTGTACATAATGTATACACCCTGTATATAAGGTATACAGGGTGTCACCGTTGGGAGTTCGTAATCGGATAAGAGATACGAAGTGGGTTAAATTGGGGCAAAGTTGCTTAATTATGGGCCCAATAATATTCCGCAAAGAAATCAGTTTTTAGTTTTTCCTGACTTTGTTCGAAGAGATGTCCAAAAATAAATTCGACTTTTTCATTGTTATTCGCCACAAGATGGCATCATCAGATCTTTCATGCGACGTTTCGTCTTTAGATCACCATCAACTTATGTTTTCTAAATACGGGCCTGAATTTTATTCTTTAAATTATGAAAGAGGACCAAAATCTACGTTCAGTGGTATACAACACTTACTGGGTTTTCCGACGTTTTCTTCCTTAATTTGACCATCTTCATTAAAATACCCCTAGTACGTTCCTGTAATTTACTTTTGTTCCGAAGAAACTGAAGATTTTTTAATTTGCTATTTCTGTCTTTAATTGTTGTTACCTACTACGACGTTTTTTTTTATTTCAAACTCAACTCAACTCAAAATATGCTTTATTGTTAATATAAGAAATTGTACCTCGTTAACAAAGCTAAATGCTTTTATATCTTGAATCTGTCTCAAAGCGAGGGGAAGATGGTTAAATATCTTTTTACTGCCATAGAATATGAAGTTCTTTGCGAGTGTCGACGTAGGACAACTAAAAGTTGTATCAAATTTCTACTTAGTACAAGTAATTTAATTTATTAACACAAATAAAATTTGTCTCTTAAAACCAGCACTTTATTGAGACTTTTAAAAGAGGGATTGAGTTTTACATTTTCGAAGTATACCGAATGGACATCTCTTCGAACAAAGTCAGGAAAAAATAAAACCCGAAACGTAAGATTTTTCCAAATATTTTGAAAGCCCCTGTATTTATTTTTGATTTTTTTGTGGCATATTATTGGGCCCATAATTACGCAACTTTGCCCTGTATATACGATCCGTTGCTTATAACCCCTTAAATGTATTATACGTCACACTATTTAAGTATATATATATAAGTAATATATTTATGTATGTATCGATGAACTGTCATTTATCATTTGTATTTTCTTGGTTGTTTAATAGGTAAAAACTAAATGTGATATTTTTTCTATTCGTTTTGTAAATAAATTAATAAAACCACTGAAATCTGAAATAATACTTTTTAATTCAACAATAAAAATTGGTTTAAAAATTACAATACAATCGATAAAATATTGAGGGAATGTCAAAAACGATAATTAAAAATACTGTGTAAAAAATGCCAATCTGTCTGTAAAATAATCACCGACGTGCTAAAACAGCAGTAAAAAAGTGACCAAAATATTTTTTAATCTAGCTTCTGCATGGGACTGCAGTTACCTACCCTACTTTTCACCATACTATTTGAGAAAAAAAAATATTGTGGACACTTACCATTTCTTACTACCAAGTGTAAACTAAAAATTATACATCTGTACATATTATTGCTACTTTTCACAAAGCGAAACAGATTTTTTTTAAAAATTAAATAAAAAGTACACTCAAAAATACCTATTTTCGGGAACGGATTTTGTAAAATATAAAAAGTCACAGTGCGGTTACGATTATAAATCCAATTTCATTGGATTGTATTGGTTCATCTGATTTAAAATATACACTAATGCAGTGCTCAGAGCAAAACATACTTGGTTACAGTGCAAATTCATCAGTTATATATTTAACGTTAAACTTTTAATATGTATTTATCGGTTTGTGTCATGAGTGTGGTCTCACTCCGACCAGTCGTTTTTTAAAAATTATAATATACTCGTCCACAATAAAACCCGGACAAAGATAATGCTGCTAGTTTTTCTAAGTGTTGTCCGATCTTGATGAAATTTTAGTTTTCAAAAAATACCGATGTCTTGATTTATTATTATCTATTTTTTAAAGAAATCTATTTTTTTAATGAAAATATTGCAGTTTTTCAATCATCAATCAACATCACATTGTTTTATCGACATGGGCATTGTTTATAAGGGACAGCTGCCCCATGCGTGGTTATCGCCCATTGCCAAAATTATACGTCAATAATCTTTTACTTCGTTAGCGGAAAAGATAGTATGTTTTTTCTATTTTTTCTCAAATTTAGTACGTATTTTTAAAGTCTAAAGTAAATTTGACATTCGAGGCGGTGCATAGTCGGATATTGTTTCTTCAAAAATATTTCTTTTAATCGAAGCAAAATTCTAATATAGCGGATCCGAAGCTGCTATACAGTGTGTTACTTAAGTTGGAACCATATGGAAAACTTTTTTATTATTGGTTTTATGAAAAAAAGTTATTCCTCATAAAAAGTTCTGCATGGTCTAAAACTCAAAATGCGACCTTCAGTTATCAAAATTTCCCAGTCATATACGAGGTAGGTATATCAGAAATTACGAATTTTGCTCAAGAGTAAAGTACCTTTATTTTTGACAATGCAGAAGAATGTTATGAAGAACAGTTATTTTGAATTAAAAGTTATATGCAATTACAGTTATTTAGCATGAAAATTTGGGTTTTATGGTTATTTACTTATCATTCCGTATCCGCCCTGACGAGAAATATTTGACACGGAATATCATAGTGCGTTGGTATTTATAAAATACATTATAAATGAGAGCTGTACTAAGTTGTGAAGAAAAATAGAAATTGTCGGAATGATTAGTAAATAACCACAAAACCTAAATTTTCATGATAAATAACTATAATTGCATATTTGAATATAACTTTTAATTCAAAATAACTTTTCTTCATAACATTCTTCTGTATAAAAATAAAGGTCCTTTACACTTGAGCAAAATTCGCAATTTCTGATATAGCTCGTATATGACTGGGAAATTTTGATAACTGAAGGTTGCATTTCGAGTTTTAGACCATGCAGAACTTTATATGAAGAATAACTTTTTTTTCATAGAACCAATAATAAAAAAGTTTTCCATATGATTCCAACTTAAGTATAAACAAATTTATAAATACATTTTTGGCACTGTTAATATTTAAATTAAAGCTACATTTTCGGACATCACTGGATTAAATCTTTTCGATTTATTGACCGAAAATAATTTTTTAATCCTATTCACATTTGTTTCCGCAAGAACTATTTGACATTGAAGCAATTTACGATGAAATTATTGCATATTTAGCATTACAACCAAGCATGTTACTTAAAATAAATAGATATGGAGATATTTTTTGGTTTGTTTTCCGCTGTCTCTTTTTGTAGATAGCTCGTAAAATCGGGATCATTTTAAAAATACTGAAAAATCCTCAGAAAATGGAAACCTCTTCTTGAAAAAAAAAATTACTTTTGTTCGTCTGCTGTAACTTAAGTAAAAATGTCGCGCTTTTTAAATCGTGTATAATGAGAACACCTTACTGACCTTACCGCTCGGTTTTTCTAGTATTTACTATAAATTATGGACTAAATTTAGATGGGTATTTTGGGTTTGCTCGTGGGACGTGGTCCATAAATAATTTTGCCTGCGGCGCTTTCGTTCAGGGCGAGCTTTTTCCTCTTGTTGCTACCGCTAGTGTCCTTGTTTTTAACTTCATAAAATTACTAATTTTATCGTTGCCACCCCCCCCCCCCCCCCCCCCCCCCCCCCTACAAAACTTTCTAACTACGCCCATGTTTGTTTATCGAGTAGCATAAACAAATATCCAAAAATTAATAACCCGTATTATTGTATTGCAGCATGTCTAGTCACATGGTAGAAGTGATAAGAACATGAGGTGACAATACGCTATTAATTTTTGGATATTTATTTATGCTACTCCGTAAAATAATGTTATGTTCTGGGTTGTGAATAAAATTGAAAAACTGCAATACTTTCTTTAAAAATGTGTATCTTCTTTTACAAAGCAGTTAATGACGTGAACCAGAAAACATTGTGTTAAGAAAAGATCACACTTCAAAACAAAACATAACCCAGCTAAATTCTACCGCTCAATTTTTTTACAGGGCGTTAAGAAATTAAGGGTCAAAAAGTAACTTTGTTTCTGCCTGTATAATGATCAAGAAGACATCAGTATTTTTTGATGCCGCGTCCACACCAAACAAAACAAAAACATCCAACACAACAAACTAGCAAATTTCTGGAAACAAAACGAAAACTAGCGTCCACACTGGCGAGACAAAAAGTCAATGTCTATGTAGTAACTACGTAGTCTTGGTTTTGTTTCGTCTTTCACCAACAAAACAGCAACAATGTTTTCAACAATTCAGTAACAAATCGGAAACATTTTGTCAAATTTTATGTTGCACGAAACAAAACCAAAACTACGTAGTTGACAGTGGTGTAGCCACAGGGGGCGATCTGTAAATGTCGGTTTTTAAATACTTAAAGGATACTTAATACGACAAAATGTGTATTTAAAAATATAGGCGCCCCAAAAGGACTTCACACTGCATGCAAGAGCAGATAATCACACCAGTCCGTACAGCCACGAATAATTTTTCTTTTATATTATATGATATTAATACTAAGTACCTGACAAGCAAACAGACTTGTTCGTTTAATTTTGGGGGGGTATGGGGGCGGGTAATGACCTTTTTTGGGGGGTTTTATGTATTAAAAACTATCGATTAAATGTTGATAGTGGATCACTATCGATGGTGCGACTATCCATAGAGCTCAATCTCTACCTGTCAGTGCTGCTGTATTTCGTTTTTGTATTTGTTTTGCAGTACGTATAGTTGATATTCGAATCTCTGATCGAATTCCCACGGAAATAAAAATTCTCTGTTAAATTATTTACTTTTTGTTGGCGACAGCTCGTCTCAAGCTAGACACTGCTAGAGCGGTATCGGCCCAATTAGTTCTGGAGGCGCCGTCGGCTTCCCTTATATCTGCCCGCAAAAAATGATATTTATTAAATAAATAATTCAACAGACAATTTTTAATTCCGTGGGAATTCGATCACAAAATTGAATATCAACTATACACACCGCACCTGCCAGTGTTGCCGGAAATAAGAACAAACCAGAAACCCTTTGATGTTTACCGCTCCGCGACGGGAAGACAATAAGTTGCTAAAAATCGAAACAAGGTTGGTACAATGTTGCCGATTTGTTTCTAAATTGTTGAAGAACATTGTGTTGCTGTTTAGTTTTTGTTTTGGTGTGGACCTGGCAGAAAACCATAAGTGGCTAAAAACCAAAACAAAACGTAAAACTTGATAAAATGTTGCCAATTTGTTCCTAAATTGTTGAAAAACATTGTGTTGCTGTTTAGTTTTTGTTTTGTTGGTTTGGTGTGGACCTGGCAGAAAACCATAAGTGGCTAAAAACCAAAACAAAACGTAAAACTTGATAAAATGTTGCCAATTTGTTTCTAATTGTTGAAAAACATTGTGTTGCTGTTTAGTTTTTGTTTTGTTGGTTTGGTGTGGACCTGGCAGAAAACCATAAGTGGCTAAAAACCAAAACAAAACGTAAAACTTGATAAAATGTTGCCAATTTGTTCCTAAATTGTTGAAAAACATTGTGTTGCTGTTTAGTTTTTGTTTTGTTGGTTTGGTGTGGACCTGGCAGAAAACCATAAGTGGCTAAAAACCAAAACAAAACGTAAAACTTGATAAAATGTTGCCAATTTGTTCCTAAATTGTTGAAAAACATTGTGTTGCTGTTTAGTTTTTGTTTTGTTGGTTTGGTGTGGACCTGGCAGAAAACCATAAGTGGCTAAAAACCAAAACAAAACGTAAAACTTGATAAAATGTTGCCAATTTGTTCCTAAATTGTTGAAAAACATTGTGTTGCTGTTTAGTTTTTGTTTTGTTGGTTTTGTGTTGACCTGATGGCAGAAAACCATTAGTGGCTAAAAACCAAAACAAAACGTAAAACTTGATAAAATGTTGCCAATTTGTTCCTAAATTGTTGAAAAACATTGTGTTGCTGTTTAGTTGTTGGTTTGGTGTGGACCTGGCTAAAAACCAAAACAAAACGTAAAAGTTGATAAAATGTTGCCGATTTGTTGAAAAACATTGTGTTGCTGTTTTGTTTTGTTGGCTTGGTGTGGACGCGGCATTATAATAGTATAGCCGGGTTTTAGCTCAATTCCACAGGAAACATGTAAGTGTTCATAAATAATGTTAAAACACAATAAAACGATGAACAATGGCTTGTACTGCGTCAGTGCATAGTTTTGAGACGATCAATAAGATCCGCCAAATATGGACGCAGTCTGTAACTAATTATTTTACAAAATCGCTTACAGGACTTATACTCGGTAAACACGTCACAAATAGTAATTAAAAAGTTTGTGCATAAAATAAACTGTTATTTATCTAACAAGTGCTAAAAAATGTTAGTTCATGCATGGGACTGACCAATTAAAAAAGTTATTCACCATCCTATTTTTGAATATGGATTTTTTTGTGTTAACCAAAATAAACTCCAAAAAAATTCCAAGGAGGGGGGGGGGGGGGGTCAGCAGTGAGGCACACCCTCTTCTAATCTGTGTTTTCCTGTTCTGCATGGGGAAAGGATGAATGGTCATTGGGGGGTGGAACGAAAAAAAAATTCTTACGATTCTGTTCTCGCCTATGCCAAAATGTGCCTAAACACATCTTACTATTCCCGAAAGCTGGGTAACCCATTTCAATATCTTCAGGTTCCTCGTTGGGTTCCACTTTTCTAAATTTAACATTTTTTTTTGTTTACCAACTGCAAAAATTGAAAGTATTTGAAAAAGTCGTCAGTAAATTAGATTTTTTGTATATTCTTTCCCAAACTTAATTCATTTTTTTAATGTCCTGTTACGATATATTCTTTCTGTGGACTTTGTTGTATATTAGTTTTCAGAATTAAAATATTTCGGTCATTCCACCGAGGTTGATAATTACATTTTATTGATTGCTACTTTTTTTAAATTGAAACATTCCAGAATGATAATTCAGATCGACAAAAAATCGCTTTACAAAAATACAGTTGAGTTTCCGCTTTTGCAGTGTATCTTGTAAGTACAAAGTGCACATTTTAACAATGGTGACAATTTTTTTCGTTTCACCCTAAATTCCATCTTTGTGGTTGGTGGAGAGTAGAGCGGCAGGAGATAAGAGTGAAAATTAAATGTTTAGTAGTCACTCAAATCAAAGAATATGTAAATCGTACCCGGGGGTTGCTAGGGCTCCGAATAAGCGCTGAACACGTTGCAGTTTGGCTAAAAAGCAAAAGGTCCATTGCAAATGTCGGAATAGAGCAGAGGCATTTTTGAATAAAACAAATATTTAATAAAATGAACGCACAATGATTCCAAGTCCTAACAACCATTTCTGCCGTGCAATACAAGAACCTAGTAGAGTCGACTTACTATAAAATAGAGTAGTAAGTTTTTAATATTTATTTAACTGTTTATTTGTTAATAAAAATCAAAGATTTTTGGAAAATTAAACTATATGTAACAAGAGCTTACTGCGTATAAAATTTTAGAACAATAAATTAAATATTAAAGAAGTTGTGCAATTTTTAAATGGAATGTCTTAAAATTTACTTTTACGACTTATGAGGTTCTTGTGTTGCACGGCAGAATTTTCAAGTTGACCAAAGAATTTCCCATGATATCTTCACCGAGTGGAGACAATGTAAATTCGCCGGATTGGTTAGCGCGGATAGCTAAAGCCATATTTGTTAAACAGTCGTTGCCGATTTGCAGAGTATAAGTCTAGTTTCAATCAAGGAAACGCATTCTCACACGCCTTATTTTCCTAGTCATAAAATTTTTAAATGTTTGAGATATGAGCAGACCTATTTTTTTCCAGAAACCTCTTTTATAATATAACAAGTTTTGTACCAAAAATATAAAAAAAATAAAACGACACTCAAAATTATACTGTAACATAATATTGGAAAAACTCCTCTAAAACTCACCAAAAACACACTTTTTAAATGATTTTGTATACATCACCGTGATAACACTGTACAATTAAAAATATACTGCCAAAGTCTTGCTACTTATTTGATTTTTCGCTTCACACATTAAAAGGCAGGTTGTCCAGTCTAAGAATGCACTCTACATGGATCTGGTTAACCATAGGACATACAGAAATGATCAAATGAGATGAAAATTGCGCATTAGTAAGTTCTGTAACGTCATGTTTTCATAGTTAAAAAATTCCGAATATTTCCGCGATTTTTGGGCAAAACCGAATTTTTACGATTTTATTCCAAGAGATTTGTGAAAATAAATTTTACATTCACTCACTCTGTCACTTCTTATATTTTTGATTTCACGTTCCGTTTTTTCGCAACCATCATCAACTTTGTTTTTTAAATACAGTAAACACTCGATAGTGTGAACATCGCCTAACGGAAACCTCGCAGAGATGTTAATTTTACAACACCACCGTATACCGTGAACAAACTAAACCTTCGCTGATGGATACAAAGTCATTGTACCCTAAAAATGTAGTTGTTCGATGTTAATGCATATTTGGGTCACGTAATTTCGGTAAATATCGGTGAAATGTCGCTTAAAAACCCAAAGTGGCTTAACCTCTTTATGAAAAATCGCTAGTGATTCAAGGATTAAATGAAGGGCAAAGTGTTACGTATTTAGCCAAAAAATATGGTGTTGCAAAATCCACAATTTGTAAACTAAAACAAAAAAGGAACCGATTTCTAAAGCTGTGAAAGATGCATATGTGGGCCCAGGTAAAACACAAACATTAAAGAGTTTGGGATTTCCCAGAATGGGAAAAAAATTATATAAGTGGTGCCTGGAGCAAAGAAGTACACATTTTATTTTAAGTGGGGATATGATCTAGCAATAAGCAAAGCAAATCCATGTAAAATTAAAGAAAATCATAAGCAATTTACAGCCAATGAGGGATGGCTACAACGCTTTAAAAAGAGATTTGGAATCCGCTTTTTGAATATTTCTGGAGAGAAATTGTCCTCACAGCCAGAACTTCCACTAGATAGAGTTATAGTCTTTAATTGTAGTAAACCAGTGGGCTGAGGAAAGTGACATTGATATTAATGATCCTGTAGTTATAAAAAGGCTAAGAGGCAACGCCATTATGTAGAAAATTAAAAATCTCCGAAAACAAACAAAAATTTCTGACTTTTTATCAAAAAATAATTCTTTATCCCTTTTTTTCAAATTTGTTACTGTTTGTTTTACTGATTTATGTTTAATATGTTGGTTTAATTTATATGTTTAATATGTTGGTTGTAAAAAGTTCTAACATATTAAATATAACCTCCGTTAACGTGAATAAATCGATAATGTGAACGGACGTTGTTTTTTCGGTTCACACTATCGAGTGTCTACTATAGTAACATTTTATTTTATGCTTTATGAACTCCACATTATATTTTGAATTCAACGATTATATCCATTATTTATTGTTCTTATTATTATTTTTGTGTTCGAAAATGATGCGTTTTTGAAAATGAAAAATAATAATTTATGTTACATTATTATTATTGTACAGTATAAATATAAAAATATTGTGCTTATACTATAATCACACAACAAAAAAATCGTAAAAATTCGGTTTTGCCCCAATATCTTCGAAAATATTCGGTAGTGTTTAACTATGAAAACATAAACGTTGCAAAACTCACTAATGCGCAACTTTCGTCTCATTTGATCATTTCTGTGTGTCCTATGGTTAACGTGATCCCTGTATAGTGCATTCTTATCTAGGACACCCTGTATATGGAGAAGAGGTAATAGATTTAAATGCATAGTGCTTGTTTGCACCATGTTGTATGAAAAATCATTTAAAAATGTGAGGTGATTTACAGTTTTTACCAGAAAGATTGCTATGAATGGTGTTGTGGCTGGGTGTGATGATTCTGATGCAATCGTCGGCCCCAATACGCTTCCAGATCAAATGGGCGAAAGTCCTGAAAAAGAACAAATATTTTTACAACAATTTTGTATACTTATGAATTACCTATAATATGTCCTTCCCTCAAACTATTTTAACTCTTAAGGCTGGATCGGACTGGGAAGAGCACGGTGACACCTTAAGCTATTTATTATATAACCAACATTTACTCTCTGCAAAAGAATGACAGGTCTATGTTTTCAATGCCGGTAACCCCAGAGGAAATCTGTACAATAGCAACAAATCTTAAAAACAAACATAGTAGTGGGATAGATAATGTTCCAACAAGTATTGTAAAGTTGGCCGCTGTTGAGCTAAGGGATGTTCTGTGTTATCTCATAAACAATTCTTTTGAATTTGGCATTTTCCCGGAAAATTTAAAGATTGCATTGATTAAACCTTTATACAAAAAGAGAGACCCTGGGGAATTGGAGAATTATAGGCCTATAAGGATTTGGATTTGGATTTTCTAAAATATTTGAAACAACAATGAGTACAAGGTTAGTTACTTTCATAAATGAATGTAATTTATTTACCAAACATCAACATGGTTTTATTAAAGGAAAATCCACCCATACTGTCATTTTCCAGTTTATACAGTACATTATAGAGCATCTTGAAAAGGGTGAACTGGCCCTTGGGATGTTCTTAGACCTTTCAAAGGCTCATGATTGTCTAGACAGGGAATTGTTGATTGAAAAATTTGAAATATTTGGAATCCGGGGAAATGCAAAAAAATGGCTAGTATCGTATATAAATAATAGAAAACAAACTGTATCAGTTACAAAAGGTGGAAAAACATGTAAATCAGAACTACTTTTTAATAATATAGGAATAGCGCAGGGAAGTATTTTGGGACCTTTGCTCTTTATACTGTTTATCAATGACCTAGATTTCGTAACTGACAAATTATATCAACACATTGTTAAATACGCATATGATACTAACCTCATTGTTGGTAGCAAGGAATCGGAAAATCTTCTTATGGAGGCTAAGTATTTTTATGGCTTGGTTACAAACTGGTTTACAAAAAATAAGATCGTTTTAAATAAGGATAAAACGAATATTATAGTGTTTAGAACCAAACAGTCAACAGTGGGGAAACCCTTAGCTTTAGAAATGGATGACAAAGAACTAAATATCTCAGAAGAGGCGAAATTGTTAGGAATATATATTAATGAACATTTGGACTGGTCATGTCATATAAATAACTTGGCGAAAAAACTAAATTCTGTCTGTTATGGAATGCGGGTCATTGGTGTATATATGGAGGAAAGAGAGGGTGCTATATTATGCAAACTTTGAATCGGTCGTAAGGTACGGTATTATATTTTGGGGAAGTCACAGTTTAATTCAGAGCATTTTTGTGGTTCAGAAGATGGTAGTAAGAATTATTAGAAAAATCGGATATAGGGAAAGTTGCAGGGGTGTTTTTAGAACTTTGGGGATAATGACTGTGTATGCTCTTTATATATATATGAGTGTTTAATGTTTTTCTTTAAACATAGGGAGTTGTTCAATTTAAATGCAAACCATGAATATAGTACAAGAACATTAAATGTATCATACCCAGTACATCGATTAACACTAACCGAAAAATGTCCGCACTATGTATGCATAAAATTATTTAATGCTTTGCCAAATAACATCAAACAAATACACTCGCAAAAAATATTTAAATTAGAGATTAGAAAATTGTTAATAGCTATTGAACCTTACAACTTGAAAGATTTTTGTAGTTAGTATTTAGTACAAATTATGTTTGTTTTGTTCTCATTGATATGTGACGTCATTTCTTTTGTGTTCATGATTTGAAATAAAGTTATTGGTTAATGGAGGAATTGGTCAGAAAAATATTGTACTAATTTACCATTATCCTGTTTTATATTTTCTTATTTATTTTTCTTGTTTTTTTTTTTGTATTCTTTTTTTTTATTATGCTCCGACTGCTTGGCTATATTATGCATTATTTTGCGTATAGTGGGCAGGTAGAGTATATCGACTTATGGCATTTTTATTAATCTATGTTATAGTCTATCTTATGTCTAGGTTAAGCTAGGAGGCTCGGCCTCAACTTCGTCATTTGTAATCTTTTACAATAAAGTCATTTATTATAACTATTAAATACAATTCCAGTGTATTAGACTGAAATAGCAAAATTAAAATAATGACATGTCGTTATTGACACTTATATTTTGTGTGGTTCACACATTTTTCAAATTTCTAAATGTGGTTTTAGCTATATAGAATTTAATCATCAAAATCAGTTTATAAGAACTATTATAGTCCGTTTTGTTGCAGTTGATAGCTCATATCGAGGGTTGAAGCCATAAAACAACCGTAAACCATAGGCGTTGCCAATAGTAATTACCTTATTTAATAAGAAAATTGGCCTCTGTCCATTGTTAAGTAGGATTAGGGTTAAAGTAGGTACAACAGGGGTAATTAATTTACCTATTTTTGCCTGCTTTAGGATGTTATTACGCCATTTGATGTGCGTTTGTCAAACTATGTATTAGTTGTATTTAGATACTGCATTATCTCAAAGTTGAATTATTTCCTATACTTGTAACAATGGCTTCAAGTTTTTCGCCAACGTGTCTTCGTCAAATTAGCAAGAGTGCATATTCTCTCCGAGAAAAGACATTAATATTAAACGTGCATGATGCTCTAGTGTACCAGAAACCTGCAAGTGATGTTCGTAGCATCATTGCAGAGTGTGCCAATATGGTAGGAGTTGGAGAGGCTACTATATATAGGTTCTTGCGTGAAAGAAAATCTAAGAACCTCAGTGAGCCAAAACCACTCCCAGGAAAGAAACCGTTAGAAATTGACAATTTCATTAAAAATGGTATTAGAAGAAAAGTACATAGTTTTTATTTTGCCAAGGAAATACCAACTATAGACAAAATTTTACAAGCCATTAACTACGACGAGGACTTACCACAGCTATCACGAACGAAACTATGGAAAATACTTCATGATATGAACTTTCGATGGGAGAAGCAAAACAGAAAATCTTTTCTTATTGATAGAGCAGATATTATTTGCTGGAGACGTCAATACTTAAGGTCCATCCGAAAATACCGCAGCGAAGGCAAAAACATTTTCTATTTGGATGAAACTTGGCTGAACGAAGGGCACACCGTATCTAAAGTTTGGCAAGATAAAAATGTCCTAAGTTCTCGACAAGCTGTCATGGAAGGCTGGTCAACAGGACTTAGACCACCATCTGGAAAGGGACGCAGACTTATTATAACTCATATAGGAAGTTCAAATGGCTTTTTGGATCAAGGATTATTACAATTCCAGTCGAATTCTACTAAAGACTATCATGAAGAAATGACTGCTGATGTTTTCGAGGAATATTTTAAGCAAATGATAGAATACATTCCCGCTAATTCTGTAATAGTGATGGATAATGCCAGCTATCACTCTAGGCTAAAAGAGAATCTTCCCACAACTTCATGGAAAAAGGCGGAAATCGTAAACTGGTTACAACGAAAGGAATTGAGTTACGATAATACCATGGTAAAAAAAGAACTTTTGGATATTGTTAGGCTACATAAATCACAGTATAAAAAGTATGTTATTGACGAGATGGCAAGAGATCGAGGTATTATAGTGCTCCGTTTACCACCTTACCATTGTGAGCTAAATCCTATCGAATTAATATGGGCTCAAGTAAAAGGATATGTTGCTAGAAATAACAAAACTTTTAAAATGCAAGAAGTGCGACACCTCTTGCTTCATTCTTTAGCAAATGTGTCATCAGAAAATTGGCAAAACGCCATAAAACATGCTATAGTAGAGGAACAAAAAATGTGGGAACTTGACAACGTAATTGACACAACTATGGAAATTGAGCCTTTAGTAATAAGCGTAGGACATGATGACTCTTCAGATTCTTCTGAGGACCATTTTATCGAGTTATAATTATTGAAATTGTCAATATTTTTTGATCTGTAAATAAATTAGTTTTCTTGTAAATAAATTCATAAAATCATAAAATCTATTACATTTAAATAAAATAATAAGCGGTTACATTAAAAACCCAACTCTCCGACCATGATGGGCCGTTTTAATCATTATCCTTTCATTTCATTTTATGGCTCTATTGTTACTTTATCTGTTACCCGGTGGAATAGGTCAAAATTTCTTCATCTTTATGCTAGATGTACGTAAAAAGACCATTTTATAGGTAAAATATTTTAGGCCACCGGGCCCTTGTTTTGAATCTTTAATGAGGGTATCGAGCTATCAACGGCAACGAAACAGACTTTAGTTCGTTTGTTTTTCCGTTAACTATTGTATATTTATTTAGCGTCTGTCCCAAAAAGTCTTGACTTTTTGAATTTATTCGGACTGTTTTGATTTAATTCTTTTTTTTATAATGTAATGAGGCCTAAATTGCATATTATATTATCATCTAATACTACAATAAACTGAAAAGTCTAAAAGACACTAAAATATGAAAAGGCTTAGCTGAAAGAATAACATAATAGCAAAACATAATTATTTTTGGGAACACTTACACTATTAATTAAATATAGTATACAGGATGATTCAAGAAGAGCTTGCACTAGAATTAAATGGAGAACTACTGAACATAGGTATCTGAAACTTTGAGGCTTTAGGTTTATCGATATGCTCTTCTTAACTAAAATAGTCATATGTTCCTGTCATTTCCGGTTATGCCGGAAGTAGCTGTCAACCTTCGTTTTTTAAATACAACATGGTAATTTTTATTATATTTTTCGATTAACCATTAAATGTAAGAAAATTTTATAGGACATCTTTTTGCCTGACTCAGCCAGTTCTTGAGATATCTGGACTTTTTGTAATTATTTGGCAAATACATGATGATGAAATATCCAAATAATTTTTTTACCTTAGCTCTTAGACTAAAAAAAGGTTTTTTTACCGAATAGCTAGAAGCCTCATCAAGTCGCAAAAATATTTGAAACTTGGCGGAAAATGTACAGGGTGGTCACAATTCAAGGTTCATTGTGAAAGAATTCAACCATTAATAACTTTCTTATTTTAAAGGGAACACCCAGTATATTTTCATTTAAATTGATGACAAATTAGTTGGTCTCTATAAATAGTATTTACTGTTCTATACCTATATCAAAGCGTTTCCTAAAAATATTCAATTTATTTCGAAAATACTATTTGTTCAAGCATGTTTTGAAAACAATTGTACATAGGTACTGTATGCTGACGTTTATACGGAGGAAAATTGATTGATTGCTTGAAGAAACAACTTCCTAAAGCGTTTCTTACAAATAAACTGCAGCTGAATATTTTGAATTTAATGGTTTAAATATTATTTTTTTAAAAAGCAACAAGGAAACACACTTAGTGGAATTACAAATGTGTTTGAAAATTATAATATTTTTAATTATTTTTTTTTTAAATGTTCAATTTCAATCTCTCGCAGTATAATAAATAAAGAACGCTACAAGAAATAGTATGATGAAAGGAATACATAAATGCTTGGAAGTAAAAGGTGAATCACTTTTAACATTTATTAAAAAAATGATCAAAAAATATCATAATTTTCAAATACATTTTTTATTTCACTAACGTTTAGAAACTTGTTTCCTTGGTACTTTTAAAAAAAATAATATTTAAACCATTAAATTCAAAACAAATTAAAATAATAAACTGCAATTTATTTATAAATTCAATGAATAAACGCTTTAGAAAGTTGTTTTTCAAGTGATCAGTCAATTTTCAATGGTATAGACATCAGTAAAGAGTACCTATGTACAATACGTTTCACGAAAATTGGATATGACTTAATGATTTCCTGGGTCGGTCCCATTGTGTCGACAAGAGCTTGGCAATAAACAAGTGAAGTATGAAGGGACGGACTACGGAAAACAAGTAATGATATGATTATATTAATGTAATCAAATGAAATAACATTTTTTTAAAAATATTACTAGTCATATTTATTTACATATATAGATAGTTCTGTTTCGCTATCGCTATCCTCATCAAAATTAATTATAATTGGACTAATTATACGATGCAGTCTAATATATGAATATTCTACAGTTATTACGTGACGAACTGAATTTTTCCAACTACCTGGGGGAATATCATTAAAGCATTTTCGTATTAATTCTACAACACTAGAACTTAAAGTCGGAGAAATATTTTCAGACCTAACCAGTGATTTTAACTGGTGCCACATATGCTCTATGGGGTTAAAAATGCAATAATAGGGTGGGAGCCGTAGCACTGTATGTCCAATTTCTTCTGCCAATGTGTCACAAACATATACTTTTTTTATACAAAATGTCTTTAAAACTTCTAAAAGATCACTTTTTTTTATAACTTTCTTCAAAATATATATCATCCGCCGCCATGTAGTTCTGAATCTCCAATTTTGTATTATTTGAGCTTGGAGCTTTATGTAATTGGCGACTGTGATAGCTCGCATTGTCGATTACTATCACGCTATTCTGAGGAATGTTTGGTAAGAGACAATTCTTGAACCATTCCTCAAAAACTAACAAATTTTACCACAAAAAGATATTTAAATATAAATTAAGCAACCTAACCTACCTGATGTGCCTATATTTAATTATAATTATTACAATCCGGTCCTTTCCACATAATAATAACAAACGGTCATAAGTAATGGGATGGCCTAGGTACTTTTACTGCAGTCATTACGTTATATCCATTTTTCGTGAAACAATCTTTACAATTGTTTTCATAGCACACTTGAAAAATTAGTATTTTCGGAATAAATTTGATTTTCTTTAAGGAAACGCTAGGTATTGAACAGTAAATACTATTTATGAAGAACAACTAATCTGTCATCAAATTAAATAAAATAGTATACATGTTTAAAATAAGAAAGTTTTTAATGGTTGAATTCTTTCACAATGAACCTTGGATTGTGACCACCCTGTAGATTTTCTGTCAAGGTTGAAATCTTTTTGAGGCTTGATCTTCTAGCTATTCAATAAAATAAATTTTTAGTCCAAGAGCTAAGGTAAAAAAATTATGCATTTCCTAAGTAATTATAAAAAGACAAGATATCTCAAAAACTGACAGTGAGGAAAAAAGATATTCTATAAAATTTGTTAAGAATTTAATGGTTTATCGAAAAATATAATAAAAATTACCATGTTGTATTTAAAAAAACCAAAGTTGACAGCTACTTCCCATATAACTAGAAATGACAGGAACCTATGAATATTTTAGTTAAAGAAAGCATATCGATAAACCTAAATCCCCACAGTTTCAGAAGCATATGTTTAGTAGTTCTCCATAAAGTTCTAATGTAATCACCCTGTATAGATAGATAGTACTCTATGACAGCACTTAACTTATGACTTATTTAATATTTTCATTTAAAATGTTAGCTTGCACACCTAGTCGATTTCGTAAGTCGGAATGTATTAACCCAATAGAAGAAAACAATATTTCCACACCTACAGAAGAAGCTACTGCATTGATTAGTCGTTTCTCGTCGTCTATATCTATGAAAATGCTGACATCCACTACTCTATATCTGTCATCTTTAAGATAACAGAGTCCTTGCAGCAGCGACATTATTATCAAAAAAGTTGGAAACTCTTCAGAAGCACAATTCAAGAGTATTGCATTTCCTATTATTCCATTAAGCTTACTAAAGTCCGTTTTGTTGCAGTTGATAGCTCATATCGAGGGTTGAAGCCATAAAACAACCGTAAACCATAGGCGTTGCCAATAGTAATTACCTTATTTAATAAGAAAATTGGCCTCTGTCCATTGTTAAGTAGGATTAGGGTTAAAGTAGGTACAACAGGGGTAATTAATTTACCTATTTTTGCCTGCTTTAGGATGTTATTACGCCATTTGATGTGCGTTTGTCAAACTATGTATTTAGTTGTATTTAGATACTGCATTATCTCAAAGTTGAATTATTTCCTATACTTGTAACAATGGCTTCAAGTTTTTCGCCAACGTGTCTTCGTCAAATTAGCAAGAGTGCATATTCTCTCCGAGAAAAGACATTAATATTAAACGTGCATGATGCTCTAGTGTACCAGAAACCTGCAAGTGATGTTCGTAGCATCATTGCAGAGTGTGCCAATATGGTAGGAGTTGGAGAGGCTACTATATATAGGTTCTTGCGTGAAAGAAAATCTAAGAACCTCAGTGAGCCAAAACCACTCCCAGGAAAGAAACCGTTAGAAATTGACAATTTCATTAAAAATGGTATTAGAAGAAAAGTACATAGTTTTTATTTTGCCAAGGAAATACCAACTATAGACAAAATTTTACAAGCCATTAACTACGACGAGGACTTACCACAGCTATCACGAACGAAACTATGGAAAATACTTCATGATATGAACTTTCGATGGGAGAAGCAAAACAGAAAATCTTTTCTTATTGATAGAGCAGATATTATTTGCTGGAGACGTCAATACTTAAGGTCCATCCGAAAATACCGCAGCGAAGGCAAAAACATTTTCTATTTGGATGAAACTTGGCTGAACGAAGGGCACACCGTATCTAAAGTTTGGCAAGATAAAAATGTCCTAAGTTCTCGACAAGCTGTCATGGAAGGCTGGTCAACAGGACTTAGACCACCATCTGGAAAGGGACGCAGACTTATTATAACTCATATAGGAAGTTCAAATGGCTTTTTGGATCAAGGATTATTACAATTCCAGTCGAATTCTACTAAAGACTATCATGAAGAAATGACTGCTGATGTTTTCGAGGAATATTTTAAGCAAATGATAGAATACATTCCCGCTAATTCTGTAATAGTGATGGATAATGCCAGCTATCACTCTAGGCTAAAAGAGAATCTTCCCACAACTTCATGGAAAAAGGCGGAAATCGTAAACTGGTTACAACGAAAGGAATTGAGTTACGATAATACCATGGTAAAAAAAGAACTTTTGGATATTGTTAGGCTACATAAATCAAAGTATAAAAAGTATGTTATTGACGAGATGGCAAGAGATCGAGGTATTATAGTGCTCCGTTTACCACCTTACCATTGTGAGCTAAATCCTATCAAATTAATATGGGCTCAAGTAAAAGGATATGTTGCTAGAAATAACAAAACTTTTAAAATGCAAGAAGTGCGACACCTCTTGCTTCATTCTTTAGCAAATGTGTCATCAGAAAATTGGCAAAACGCCATAAAACATGCTATAGTAGAGGAACAAAAAATGTGGGAACTTGACAACGTAATTGACACAACTATGGAAATTGAGCCTTTAGTAATAAGCGTAGGACATGATGACTCTTCAGATTCTTCTGAGGACCATTTTATCGAGTTATAATTATTGAAATTGTCAATATTTTTTGATCTGTAAATAAATTAGTTTTCTTGTAAATAAATTCATAAAATCATAAAATCTATTACATTTAAATAAAATAATAAGCGGTTACATTAAAAACCCAACTCTCCGACCATGATGGGCCGTTTTAATCATTATCCTTTCATTTCATTTTATGGCTCTATTGTTACTTTATCTGTTACCCGGTGGAATAGGTCAAAATTTCTTCATCTTTATGCTAGATGTACGTAAAAAGACCATTTTATAGGTAAAATATTTTAGGCCACCGGGCCCTTGTTTTGAATCTTTAATGAGGGTATCGAGCTATCAACGGCAACGAAACAGACTTTAATACCTAGATAATTATTAGGTACACTCAAATTTCCTATTAGAAAGAGTGTGAATTTTCGTGACTTTTTTGAAAAAAAAAATCATTTCATTTAATTCACAAACTAAATCACTGACTTAATACATGTGAATTAATTTGTGGCAACCCTACCACTAACCATAATGGTAGTATACTTTTTAGTACCTGTTTTGAACTTTGCCTTCCTGATGGAAACAATACCTATTTATTATTACTTATTACACATTACATTCTAACAAAAATTGTGAAAAATCAATATATATTTTCTTCAATCCAATTAAGGCAAAATACTGGGGGTATAGGACAGTTAAAAAAAAATATATTCAAATCGAGTAAAAAACAAAAAAAGCAAAAAACACTAAAATTTCCATTGGTTATTCTGCTTACTAGTGATAACAATTAAGAATTAGTCCCCCTCAAACAAATCTTACCCCCAATTAGCAATAATGTAGATATATGCCAATGCTAGTATAAGAAATTGTTTTTGCGTTTTAGTCATATACCTGGGTGTTATTTCGCCTTACCAAAGATCAGAGCTGGTATACAAATAAGCAGTCAATGGTCAATATTTTGTATTTTATAAAGACAGGCTTGAATAATACTCTTGAGTCACACATTCCATCCATTCTAAATGTAAAGGGAAAAATAATACATGTATACTCGGAGACCACAATTGTAGATAGTGATTCATCTATGACAAAATTAAACGACAACTGCATTTGAGCGAGAAGGAAATAGACTTCCAGTGGCGCGTAAAATATAAAATTTATATAAGTACTTATTATTGAAAATTCGCAAAATTTCAGGTAAGTACTGAATTCACTTAGCGATATTTTTGGGAATGAGTCGTCCTTTTTTATTTCTAACATAATTTTTTTGTATGTGCGAATTTCATTCTTAAAATAAAAACCGTACTTTTCGACGAATTGCATATTTTGTCGCATTATCAAGTACGATTTTTTTTCGGCCACATGATTCTGGACTTTGGAGTTATTCTTGTTCTTCTTATTTTTTAAAGTCCTGAGTACTGTACTAGCCCAGGGGTCGGCAACCTTTTGAGACGGAAGAGCCAAAAGTTATAATTTACACAATTTCTCAGTTTTAAAGAGCCACTAACGGCCGCAATTTGACATCGAAAGAGACACAACTTGACATCGAAAGACCGCATGCGGCTCGGGAGCCGTAGGTTGCCGACTCCTGGTCACAGCCAAAGCACTGGTGAAGACGCCAAATTGTCTTGCGTCGAAAACGAATTAAAACCTACATAGAAACCTCCGATTACGTCGTCATTCGAGAGCTTTCGACGGACTGACGATAGTAACGACGCGTGTCACGGGGGAGGGGTGCGGTGAAAAGCGAGTACAAGTGGCTGAGAGGTAGAATCGGTGCCTAATAGTGAAGAGCGATATCGTGATTTTTCAATCACGTTGTGAATCGCGACTGTGATTTTTTGATATCAGTGAAATTAAAGCGTGACGTGATCACGGTTTATAAATATTCTCACTGTTAACGAAGGATTATACGTAAGAATAATGAATATAGCAGGCCACGTAAAATAATTAGTGGGTGATGAATTTAAATTATTTATTATGTATAGGTACCACTAAATGAACTATAACAAAATAAAAAGAAACTCTCTGAAAAAATATAACAAAACAGATAGAAAAACTAAAAAATGATATTTCAACGTAGACTAGGTGTAACAAAAGAAAAATAAAATCTCTAGAAAAATATCACACACCATATACAGGGTGTTATGGAAATGACGTATTATATTTAAATCGGCAATTCCTGAGATGAAAACAAATTGAAGAAAAATATCCAAAAATGGCGCTTTAATTTAATATGCCCTGTACATGACCTTATGTCAAACCAAAAATAAGCACATTGTGCCCCTGTCAGGAAGGTAAACAAAGCAACATATGTCAACAGTGTTGTCACATCTTCAGGGTAAACTCTTTAGAAAGTCAATAACCGTTTGACAGATTGCAAGTTGTTTATTTTTCAGGGTACATTATTATAAACTTTTACGTTCAGTTCAGTTCGCTGGGAAACAATCTCTGATTTATAAACTTGAACTGACTGAGTTTATAAATGCCACTTACCCTTTAGAAAAAAAATGCAATTTTATTTACCTTTTCGGACTTATTTAAAACCAACTTAATTTATAAAAAACACCAAGTACTCACAATACAAAATCACATAGTTTTCGCGTCACAACACATCTAAGTACCGTTCAATCTGAATTAATATTTTAAAGTGCTACTGTGTAGACAAAAGTACGCCCTTATTGTCTACATAACACGTTGGTTCCGTCGTTCAGTATGAAAATGGCGGTCTAATTTTGGAAGAACATGGGAATGACGTATTATTAACCTCATCTGCAAAACGATTGCATATTAGTGCTGGGCGATGTTCATCGATGTTTTTGAAACATCGATGTTCTGGTACCGATGTTCGATGTTTTCGACATCGATGTTAGAGGTCAAACATCGATGTCGACATCGATGTTTACCTTTCGATGTTCAATGTTATAACAAAACAAGAAAACTAGGTTGTAATCTTAAACTCAATTTTCCCAGCACAAGAAAATAAGAGCGAAAACTTTTGATTTCATTTGCTAAAAGCCTTATTAGAGTCGACAATAAAAATTTCCGGTGCAATGGCAATTATAATTGCACGAATTCATGCGCAGTAAACCGTTTTCCATCAACTGGCGCCTTGCTAACAGTCGTTTTGACTGGCAGTTAAAGCAGCTACTGCTACTTACAAATGGCAGTAGCCATTAGCTGTTCATAGGTGCTTCGTCCAATTAATAAACATTTAAAAGTAACAGAATAATCCATCTCTACCCAGACTTGCACCGGCAATGGCAATGAAAGTGGCGCGTGCCCCATTTCTGGCAATGCGAGACAGCTGAGAACGGTGTACTGCGCATGAATCCGTGCAATTTTAATTGACAGAAGGCTAGAATTGCCGACTGTAATACGGATTCCATTCTCGCGGCGCACTTGCGAGAACGAAATTTTTTTTCCAAAGCCGGCGAAACTATGGCCCCAAAAACGAAATAGCTTGCAAGGAATCATCATTAATCTAGTTTTACAAAAAAAAAATAGTTTACAAGTTGTTAGTGACTGTAATTCATGCAGTTTTAAAATATTATGTTTTAATTATTGCTTTATTTTTTTGTTTATATTATTTTTTAAAATTTTTGTTATTTTGTTTTTTGACGTTTCATAATTTTTCAATTCTTTCTAATAACAAGTTTATTTTTATTTTTTATAATCTAATTTATTCCTAATCGCAAATATACTTTTTTAAATGTCGATGTTTTACAACCGATGTTTCTACGCCATCGATGGTCAACATCGATGTTCCGTTTCGATGTCCCAGCCCAGCACTATTGCATATTTGTCTGGACGAGTCCATATTTATTTTAAAGGGGTAGTAGCTAGCTTAGACTGAAGGGCTATCAACATAATTATGTCATCATTCTTCTTCAGTAAAGGATTAATAAATTAGCGTTTTTATTATTTCTGAATTTCTATTGCGAAATAATTTGTATCCTATAGTGCTGTTGTTTTATGTGTACGGTAGGTTATTGTAAAGTGTAATTATGCGTTAGTATTTATTGCTTTTGTGTAATCTAATAATAAGTGTATCTCTTCAAAAAAATAATTGGAAACTCGTGCGTGTTTGTGTGTTTCTTTAAGTGATTTAGTGCAAATGTTCCGAGAGATTGGAAATAAGAGGCCGAATGGGGTTTAGTGGATATAAGCTTATTATGCAGTTCCACATTTTCATCAGGGTACGTGATGAGCATGAAGCTTTTCCCATAGAAAAAAAAACAAAAATCTGAAGATGTCTGTGCCCTGGATTATTTGCTAGTGTACTGGCACCTGGATTCACTTCTATTTGGATACTAGGTAAACTAAATATTATTTTTATAAGAATCTATAGTTATTTTCTACACAGTTGGCAACATTGGACTTGAACATCTGTTGATTACACAGCTTGGCAATGTAATATGATCGTATATGAATGTGCTGAGGAGTAACCGGGTGGGTTTATGGGTGAATTACCCCACTTTTTAAACGTTCGATTTAAAAAAAAAAAATATGTAGCGCTTCTCTAGGACACCCCAGGAGTCACCCATTTAAATATAATACGTCATTTCCATAACACCCTGTATATAACAAACAAAAAAAAAACGTTATTTCGGTCTATGTTCGCGACCAAAACTGATGGCAGTGACGTAACAGTCGAAACGGCCAAAATGCTGTGTTGTCATCGGTGGTTTACAATGGTTTCGACTACTACGTCACTGATATCAGTTTTGGTCGCGAATATATAGATTAAGGTAAGATTATACCTTCAAAAAAAAAATACCGAACTACTAACACTGTGTACTTACGATGGTTTCTTAATCATTTTGTGCGTTGTCTATATTGGCATTTAAAAATAGAATCATTTGCGTCATGGGGTCATGCCCCCCCCCTCAGCATCAATTTAACACGAAAAATACCATATATAGGTACCCGTTTGACTAACGCGGCAGGGTAATACTTTTCGTAATGTTTCCCTGCATGACCCCCCCCCCCCCCCCAAACGAAATTTGACCCCCAAAACTGAAGTTCTGGATCCGCCCTTGATAGACGTTCGCATGGAAATGAAGTTGCCAAGGTACACATTATTATTCAAAAAATAATAATAAAACTTTAACTTTTCTTACCCTGTTATTCTAGTTTGCGCTGAAGTTAGGATTGTGACCGTAGCATGTCTATTTTTCAAATGTTTTTTTCAAATTCGAAGTCCTGGTTCTAAATGATGATTTTACTTTGCACATATTACAGGTCGCATAATTTTCATCCACTTCTTTAAAAAATGTCTACTATACTATTACTACCCATTTTCGTTTCACGGTTTTAAGATCAAAGGTCGCAACCCCAAGTCACAGTCATGTAACAAGTAACGAAGTAACGACTTCACGGAATTGCATTTTAAATAATATCGTACCCATTTTCGTTTCACGGTTTTAAGATCTCTGGTCGCAACCCCAAGTCACAGTCATGTAACAAGTAACGAAGTAACGACTTCACGGAATTGCATTTTAAATAATATCGTGACTTGCCCGTGATTATTACTATATTAAGCGGCCTCGAACCTCGGGATTAGTCGGTTATCTTCGGTTTATAGATATTTAATATTCACTGTCTATGACTGAAAGTGAAATACGTCCAGCCCAAAAGTGATTTGTTTAAACTGTGATCACATATCACGCTTTTTATTGCTGCTGGGGAACTGTGACTACCTGTGATTTGTTGATATCAGTGATTAATTCACAGTTCGTGAAATATCGCTCACCACTAGTGCCTAATCCTCGTTAATCGATTCAGAACGCATTTTTAATGGTTTTTTTTTCGATAAAATAAATAATATTTGCGTATGGAACTAAAGAGCCGCAGCTTCACATCCAAAGAGCCGCATGTGGCTCGCGAACCCCTATACTAGCCGATACTTTCGTTAAAGAAGCACATAGTTTCGTTGCATCTAGCACAGATAAATCCGGATTTCGGGTCTGAATACCTTCATACACAGATTTTATTATGTCTGGTTCCCTCTGTGTTAAATTAGGTCGTCTTTTTTTTAACGGTGGACCGCTAGTTGATGCAGTAGTTTGCATTTTTACCACTAGCATAAATAACACTATTAGTCAATAATAGAAAAACAGCAACAACAATAATTATATACAGTAACAACTATCCACAATTACAACAACAATACGCAACAACAATACTCGGTAACAACAATACTCAGCAAACAACAATACACAATAACAATATACCCGAATTCAAATTATCTATGAAAATACAGTAAAACCAGCTGGTTACGCCTCTCTCAAGAGTTTGCAACTGATACAATAATATCAAACACTGTTGCCATGTGTATGCTATATTTAAACGTTTGCCCGCTGATCCGTTCCCCGTGCAAATCCCAATACTATAAATAATATAAAGCTCGAGAAAACTACAGTTTGGCTACGCCGCGCGTTTGCGACCACATAAGAGCGAGGAAGCGGCTTTTTAGGTAATTTTAAACAGACAATAGCGGGTAAACGTACAAGATATTTTCAACCGCATTCGCTGCATTGTTGTTCGGATTATGAAATGAGTCACAGTCTACAATTTTGGACTTCGAGTATAGGTAATGTTATTCGCAGGGTTATTTCCTTCAAGAGTTCAAGCTATTAAAAAAGATTGTAGTGGCCAAAACATCAATTTTGGTGCTCCTTTTTCTTACAGAAAATTAATATTTTGGGCACTGACCTTAAGTAGCTTAAAGGTTATTCTCTAAAATAGTCACTACATTTTATGTATAAAACTTACCTTTAAATGATGATTTTCAAGCTCTTGATAATACATTACATTGTTTGATCCTTTGTCCATTTCAATTTTTGACCAGGAATCATAAATATACTTTATTAACTCATCGTTTTGTGTATTTGCCACGGGTTGTGGCTGAGACATCTGAAGGGATACAGGTTGTCTATTTTCATGTTGCCTGGACTCGTGTGGTCTATTGTCATGTTGCCTAATCTCATGTGAAGATGACTGCCTATGGTCATGGCGAGGGTCATGGTATGAAGATGACTGTCGGCTATCATGATAATTCATACGGGATATGTTAGGCCTACGGTTACCGTTTATTTGACCCATATTACCCATACGAGGACCACTGCAAATACAGATCTTTAAATTATCAACTAGAAATTAATGATATTGATACATACATACTTATAGAAAAACAGATTATATTTGCGCTGTTAAATTTAGAGTTTTAAACCTAAAAACGGACTTAGGTGAACTGTTAACTTATAAATGTTGTACCTGATTGATGTACAAGCTAAATAATGCTAAAGTAAAACAAATAATGTTCATTTCCTTCTCGATATTGTTGCATCGTCTAGTCATCAGAATGTTCAAAAAAACGAACGGAAAAAATACCCTTTGCTGCCCAAAACTATGTAATATTTACTTACCTCATTGTGCAGGTTTAAATAAATCCAAAAGTAATTAATAAAACTTAATTTCCTTCAGAAATAAAGTCAAAAAATCAAAATGTTTTCAGGGTACAAAAACAAACGTCATAAAAGTAAATAAGCATTTGTCAAACGGCAGCCATATTTGTATTATCTTCAAAATGTTGCTGGATTTTAAGTTGAAAACTTGGATCTAAACGAGGATGAATTGAATCAAACTTCACCCGGGTCAGCGCTGAGTCAGTACCCAGTAACCCTATTTTTCCTCTGTGTTGTTCTAACCTCAAAACACGTGGTTGGTCGTCGCTCCTTCTTTAACGTCAAACTTTGCATTTGTAAACAACGAGATATTGTAAAATGGTCCGAAAACATAATAATCAACTACCAGAGAACCTCCCGCAGCTTCAAAATTTAATTAAAAGGGATCCAGCATCGTACCATGAAGAATTCATGCAGCAATATCAGCATTTTCAAAATACAATAGAGGTTTTCCAACTGGCACCAGATCAGCCAAACAAGACTCTTGATGAACTAGTAATGTTTATGGCCCAGGTAGCTCAATGCTACCCCAAGGAGCTGGAAAAATTTCCTCAACAACTCATTGATCTTATGCAGAAACATAATACAGTGCTTGATAATTCTATACGGATGAATTTATGCAAGGCCCTTATCCTCTTACGAAATAAAAACTTGCTTGCCCCCACCGACCTTCTGGAGCTATTTTTTCATTTACTAAGATGTCAGGACAAATCTCTAAGACAGTTTTTGGAGAATCACATAATTACCGACATAAAAAATTTAAATATGAAGCACAAAAATGCTAAACTAAACACTACATTGCAAAACTTTATGTTTACCATGTTAAAAGATACAAATGCAAGAGCCGCCAAAATGTCTGTCGATATAATGATAGAACTGTATAAAAAAAATGTATGGAATGACACGAAAACTGTAAATGTTATTGCAACAGGATGTTTTTCAAAAATTACGAAGGTAAAATACCTTATAACGAACTTATTAGATTTGTTGTATGTATTTGTTTTCCTTATGTAACAAGTTGTAATTATTTTTAGGTAATGGTGGCATCTTTAAAATTTTTCCTTGGAAAAGATCCTGAAGAAAAAGACTCTGATAATTCTGACTCTGAAGATGAAGTTGATGTCAAAGAAGTTGGAATGGCTAATAAAGTAAATAAAAAGACTAGAAAAAGAGCCAAGGAACTGTCCAAAGTCAAGAAATTGGCTGCAAAGGCTTATAAAAAGAAAAGTCAAGCTGTAGTATTTAATTTTAGTGCCATACATTTGCTACATGATCCACAAGGTATGTTCAGGTTTATCATAAATGAAATTTTTAGAAATTTTATTTGTAACTAGGTAAATAGTTATGATGTCAAGTCTTGTGCCAGCATATTCTGGGGGGTTTTGAGGGAGGAAAGTATGTTGGGACAACATACTACGACTTATCGAAGGCCTTTGACTGCATTTCGCATTCTGTTCTCCTCGAGAAGCTTGGGTTCTATGGCCTAGACGGGGATAGTATAGCTCTACTGAGGAGTTACCTCTCTGGAAGAAGGCAGGTGACGTCTTTCAACCGTGCAGAGTCGGGCCAACGAACTCTGAGGCATGGTGTGCCTCAGGGCTCGATCTTGGGGCCCCTTCTGTTCCTAGTGTACATCAATGACTTGCCGGCAGCTTTAACTGAGGGTAGATTGATTCTGTACGCGGATGACACGACGGCTACCGACGAAGACTCTGACGTCGCTGCATTGCTGCTAAAAATGGAGGATAATCGCAGGTCGCTGAGTGACTGGTTCGCAGCAAACCGATTGAGCCTAAACGCCGACAAGACCGAAGACATGGTGTTTGGCCTTAGACCCCACAATATAGAGAACCCTGCGGCAGTGAAATTTCTTGGTGTGCAAATGGATCCCACATTAAGATTCGACATCCACATTGACTCGGTTTGTTCCAGGGTGTCGAGAGCGGTGCATTTATTAAAGCAACTTTCGAGAGTGGTGTGCCCTGGGGTGTGTATGATTGCCTTCCACGCTCTCGTACAGTCCCTCTGCTGCTATGCCTCGCTGACGTGGGGTCATTCTGCCCATATGGGCAGAGTGTTTGCGCTTCAGCGCAGAGCAGTAAGAGTTCTCGCGGGTCTTGATTACCGTGCTGATGTCAGGAACGCTTACAGAGATCTGGGGATACTTACCATTCCCTCCCGTTATATCTATGAATGCCTACTGCACGCTAAAAGCTCTGGTAACTATCGGCCGGTTGGTGACGGTCACAATTACAACACACGTGGCAGGGAAAATCTGCACGTGGGTTTCCTGCGACTGGGAAGATCATGGAATGCGACTCTGCACTACGCCCCGATCTTTTTTAATAAGCTCCCGGTGCCCATCAGGAACTTAGAGACGAACACGTTTAAGAGGACGGTAAAAAAATATCTAACTTCCCACCCGTTTTATTCCATTCAGGAGTTCTTAGACCATATATATGATGTTCCCTTGCCTTAACTGCCTGTCATCATTTTAAATTATTTTAAATTGTCTGTGCTGTACTGTATTGTTCTGACCTTTTTAAACTGGTTTTATGATTGATTTTATCTAGACTCTGTCAGTTGGGCATACGAATTGTCCTGTTTATTGAATGTAGTATTTATGTAAACATTCTTATTAGGGATGGTTTTGATACTTTTAATATTGATAGTGCCTATTTTATTCTTTTGTACCATATATTGACTTGTGTAAGCAAAACTTTTGTAATAACATGAATAAACGAAATTGAAATTGAAATTGAAATTGAAATTGAAATTGAAATTGAATTTACTAGGTATGTAATTTATGTTTTGCTTCTACAGCATATACTCGACGTTTTTTCCCTATCCATAAATCTAACTCTTTTAGGGATGGCAGAAAAACTATTTAAGCAAATTGAATCCACCAATCAACGATTCGAAGTGAAACTCATGACCTTAGATGTAATTTCTAGACTTATAGGATTACACAACTTATTTCTGTTTAATTACTATTCCTACATTCAAAGATTCATGCAACCTCATCAGCGAGAAGTAACTAGAATCCTTCAGTTTGCTGCCCAAGCTAGTCACGAATTGGTTCCACCTGATGTTATAGAGCCATTATTAAAAACCCTTGCAAATAATTTTATTACAGAAAGGAATTCGTCTGATGTAATGGCCATAGGTTTAAATGCAGTAAGAGAAATTTGTGCTAGATGTCCATTAAGCTTATCGGAAGATCTCCTAGGGGACCTAGCACAGTACAGAACATACAGGGATAGGTCAGTTATGATGGCTTCAAGAAGTCTTATCCAGCTTTTCAGACATATAAGGCCAGCATTGTTACACAAAAAAGACAGAGGAAGGCCTACTGAAGCTACTGATGAGATCGGAAGTCTAGATTATGGCAAAATTGATGCTAAAGATTATGTAGCTGGCGCTGAAGTACTTTTAGCTGAAGATACTGTGGCCGAGGATGTAGAAATTGATAGCAATTCTGGCTCAGATGATGAACAGTGGATAGACATAAAACACTCAGATGATGAAGCTGTTGATGGCGATACAGGAGATGAATGTTCTGAAGAAGGCGATGAGGAAGCAGATGATGGTGAAGAAGAAAGGCTAGGAACAAATGAAAGTATAGATAACAGTGAAAATAGTAATAGCAAAGTAAATCCTGGGAGAAAAATTTTGAAAGCAAAAAGAACCAAAAAAGACATGTTAGAAGAGAAAAAGAGCTTAGCACAAAAAGTAACACAAGAAAGAATTTTAACTGATGAAGACTTTAAAAGGATAGATATGGCGAATGTCCAAAAACAAATACAGAGCACTAATAAAGGCCAGAAACGAAGGCTTACGGAACTGGACCCTGTTAAAAATAGAGAAGAATTGGTAAAACTTGGTGACATTGAAAATATATATAAGAAACGTAAACACGATAAACAAACCAGAATGGAGACTGTTAAGAAAGGCCAAGAGGGAAGAGAGAAATTTGGATACAAGGATGGAAGGATGAATATCCATTGTTCCAAGACAAACAGGGAAAAGGGGAAGAAAAAGAATTTTCAAATGATTAAACATAAGGTCAATAGAAAAGTCAAAAGAAGTTTTAAAGATAAGCAGATATCATTAAGAAATCATTTGGTTAAGTTGAAGAAAATGAAATAGAAATTATTACCTGTTTTGTTTGGAAGTAATTCAGCATATTAATTGTTACAAATATATAATTTAAAAAATAAATATTTATTATTTCTTAGACCGATAGAGATTATAATTAATCATTTTAAAATGTTTTATAATATATATATAGCAAACTTCAGTTCAGGAATGAAACCAGTTAGATGCTTGGTCGGCTAAAGCGATATTATTGGAATTGAGTCTATTATAGAAGAAATGGCTTGTGGTATTGCCAGTTTCTCTTCTGTGCTTCAACTTAAATAGCTTTTACTAACTTCATACAAGTTAACTGTCAAAACAAAAAAGCGGCGTGTTCGTAGTTTGATACTCGCATAATTCATTATTATCTTTTAAGACTAGTTTAAGTTAAAGTATCTTTATTAAACCAAAAATATTAGTTATCATGAGTCGAACAGAGTCCGACGTAAATGTCGATTCTCTAGCTAGTGCTCTAGAAAATGCAAAGGTCTCGCCAAGCGGAGTTTCATTTGCCGGAAAATCTTTAAAATTAGACACTGAAGCTGATGGTACGTTAGTTTGTATTACTTTTTAACGTTCTTTAATCAATTCTTAATTATAGCTAAACCGATTATTGATGGTATCAATAATTGCAAAGAGTTACAATTTCTTAACCTAGAAGGCAATACTCTGGGAGTTGATGCTTCGAAAGGTATTGCAGAGGCATTAGAAAAGCATTCAGAGTTTAAGAGGGCATTATGGAAAGATATGTTCACTGGAAGGATGAAAACCGAGATTCCCAAAGCACTAGTGAGTTAAAGAAAGGCCTTACTTAGTCTTAGATTTTCAAGTTCTATATCAAAAGTAATAATTCTTGTTCTATTTTGTAGCAATTTCTTGGCGATGGTCTTGTAAAAGCAGGAGCACGATTAACTGAACTGGATTTAAGTGATAATGCCTTTGGCCCAATAGGAGTGCAGGGTCTAGCATCTTTACTCAGAAGCCCAACATGTTATGCCTTAGAAGAACTGAGATTGAACAACAATGGCCTTGGTATTACAGGTGGAAAATTGCTAGCCTCAGCCCTTACTGATTGTTACAACTGTAGTAAAAGTGAAGGGAAGCCATTGGCTCTTAAAGTTTTTAATGCTGGACGAAATAGGTTAGAAAATGATGGTGCCAAAGCTCTTGCCGCAGTTTTTAAGGTATAGTTATTAGTAAATAATTTATATTCCTTGATATTTTTCATATGCAGTAGTATTATTAGAAAAAACTAATCCTGCATATTCCCCAGCTCAGTACACCCATATTGCAGATCAGTAACAAATCGCATTACATTAAACCAGATTATCCCAAAGAAAAAATTTGAATTGACAGGTTGAGTGTTACAATTTAGATTCGGTTGACAATGAACAAACTATTAGGTGGAAAAGAATTTTATTTATTTATTTATTTATCAAATTAAATCTCACATGACATATGTATACAATACACACGCCACTGAGGTTACGTCATTAATCACAAAGTTACAATTCCTACATTAGTAAGTTATACCTCGCAACATTTAATTTCAGAACTATTCAAAACCAAAACCCTACATGTCCAGAAACTCGTCCACACTATATGGTTCCAGACTAATCAATAAATTTTTTATTTTTTGCTTGAACTTCTTCTCGGTCTGTATTACCTTTAGATTATCGGGAAGCTTATTAAATAATCTCAAACACATATAATGTGGGCTTCTCTCACTTAATGTTAGACGATGCCTAGGGTAATTTACATTTTGGGTTCTTGTATTATACTTATGTTCAGATGAGATACCAAATAGCTGTCTGTTTTTAAAGAAAAATAATAGGCATTCATAAATGTATAGGCCATACACCGTTAGGATTCCATTGTTCTTAAACGTCGTTCTACAAGTCTCTAGGTACTTCATTTTTTTGATAATCCTAATTACTCTTTTTTGTATTACAAATAAATTCTGAGCGTGGGAGTGTGCCCCCCAAAAAATTATTCCGTAACTCATAAGGGACTGAAAATTGGCGAAATACAGTATTCTAAGTGTGTTTTCATTCATGTACTTGCTTGTTAATCTTATGCCATAACATACGGAATTGAGTTTCCCGGAAACAGTATTAATATGGTATGACCAGTCCAAATGCTCATCAATGTAAACCCCCAGAAACTTAGTTTGTTTGGAAAAGGGTAGTGACACTTCACCAACTTCAAAATTTTCTGGTTTTTCGACTCTTGATAGCTTAGTTCTAAATAGTACACTATCAGTTTTTTTTTCATTCAGGAATAAGCCATTTTGTCTAAACCATAACTTTACTTCATTGAAGAACATTTCACTAGCATCCAATAATTCGGGAAGATTAGTTTTTCCTGTCAATAAAGAAGTATCATCGGCATACTTTAAGATCCTTTTCGAGGGATCCATCAAATTAATTAAATCATTTACAAAAATAACAAAAATGAGGGGCCCCAATATACCTCCCTGTGCAATTCCGTATTTTGATCCCAGCGGCTCTGACCTACACGTAAACCCCTCCTTTTCAACACTTACATACTGTATTCTATCATTTAAATATGATTGTAACCATTTTAAAGCATTTCCCCTAATACCATAGAGGTTTAATTTTTTTACAAGTATTTCCCTATCTAAACAGTCATACGCCTTTGATAGGTCTAGAAACATACCAATAGCCAGGCACCCATCCTCTAAATATTGCAACACGGTTCTGATTAGTTCGAAAATAGCTGTTTGAGTAGACTTACCACTCAGAAATCCATGTTGATTTTCAGATAGTAAACTTGAGTTTTTCATGAAGTACAGAATTCGCACATGCATTACCATTTCGAAAAGCTTTGAGAAGCCCGGGAGCAGACTAATCGGTCTATAATTTTCAAATAATTTAGGATTTCCTTTTTTATAGAGCGGCTTTATTGACGCTATTTTTAGCTGGTCCGGGAAGACTCCATATTTTAATGAGTTATTTATTATATATGATAAAACGTTTTTACATTCGCCTATCGAGATTTTAACTATACTAGTGGGAATTTCATCGATTCCAAAACTGTTCTTATTTTTTATTTTTTTGGCTATTTCACATATTTCCCTTGGCGTTGTTGGTTTTAAGTACATGGAATTATTGTTATATATAATGTCAGTACTAAAATTGACCTGTTGTATATCTTTAAAGAGTTTTGGTATGGCTGAAATTAGATGATCATTATAACCCCTCGCTATCTGCTCCGGGGTTCCCTCAATAGCAATGTCACAACTTGACAGCTTCCCATTTTTGCCAGTAATTTCATTACAGATTGACCACATAGATTTCATTTTGTTATCCGAATTATAAATTTTGTTCTCATAAAAATGTTTGCGTGATTGAGCTAATAAATCATCATATTCTTTTTTGGTTTGTTTGTACTGATTTTGAAATTCCTGGTTAAGCCTGGACATATTCAACAAGATGTCCAATCGGTTCTTACATTCTGTTATGCGAGGGTCCCTATACATCTTTTGTTTACTTTTATTATACTTTTTATTGACCAACTTAAGTGGAAAATGTTGCTCAAAAATATTTTTGAACGTTCTCATAAATTCAGACCATTGATCATTTACCCCATCTTTCTTTTTAGCGTAGACCCTTTCCCAATCTTGATTTGCCAAGTTGCGCAAAAAGTCCCTCTTGTTTTGTTCTGAGTAGAAACGTTTATAATGTGGTGAAGGTTTGGAGAGATCCCCCGACTCAAAAGTGACTCTTTGCGCCATATGGTCAGATACAAAATTCTCAAATACTCCTGTATCCCGGATATTACAATTCACAAAAATGTTGTCTATACAACTATTGGAATTAAAAGTCATTCTTGTGTTTTGATGAATAGTTGGTTCTAAGTTAAATGATTTCATAAGTGATAAGAAATTAGATTTATCCCTATTTTCTTTTATGAGCTCTATATTAAAATCTCCTGCCACAAGAATAGCTTTATTTTCCTCAAAAATGTTTGTCAGAAACTCTTCCATTTTAGCCAAAAATATATTTATGTCTCCAGATGGGGGTCTATACACACATGCTACTATTGCCCGTAAATTACCCAAGTTACATTCAGTTACTGCACATTCAAAGATCCCACATATAGATAATTTATTTAACTCGGGTCTCAAGATACACTTCACATTTTCTTGTACATAGATAGCAGCTCCACCATGGTGGCCCATTTCCCTGCAAAACTTGGCTCTTAGTTTAAAATTGTTGATTGAATATAGTTTTAGTTGGTCCTCAGATTTCCAGTGTTCTGATGTGCAGAGAATTTTACATTCAGGATGGTTTTGTAGCATTTTGTTTAGCTTATCTAGTGAATTTCCCAAAGATTGTACATTCTGGTGGATCAAGGTTATGTTTTTACCCTTAGTAAATTTTACTTGTTTGTTTTTATAAGCATTACTTGTTTTTATAAAAAAGACTCTGTATAGTTAACTTGATGGCTCCTGAATCTCTCAATTTGTCTTTTGTAAACCGGGCAGTTCACATCCCGTGCTGAGTGCTGGCTGTCTATTTTACTGAAATTCATTTTTATGCAATTTGGGCAATTTAATTGAAGGCTGAGGCACTCTTTTGAATCATGTTCTTCTCCACATTTCAGGCAACATACTTTTTGCTTACAATATTTGGCAACATGTCCGAAACCGCAACAGTGGAAGCACATTGCCAAATTAATGTGTTCCTCTACGTATACTTGTAAAAAATCAAAATTGATCATTTTCCTTTTCAAAAACCATTTTGTGATGTCAGGGGATGCCTGTAGGATCCAATTTTCTTTATGCACGTTTCTGCATTGTCTTTTAGTTATTATTTTAATTTTTTCTTTGACACTATATCCAAGTTGTACTTCAATTTCGCTGTTAAGTCTAATTAGTTCTTCCAAGAATTCCTCATCTGTGTATCCTTTTTCAATGCCTGTTATCATGATCATTGGCTCATTTGGTTGAATTGTTTTTGTTTCTATATGTTTCTTATTTTTTAGTGTTTCCTCCAGTTTTACTTGTTGATTTTTATCACTGCTTTCTACAATGATACCCCCGCTTTTTAAGTACCTTATGTTTTTAAAAGCACCATTTGTCTGGTTAATGTCAATGTCTATTTTTAGTTGTTTTAATATCTCTCTTGAGTCGGAGACATTTTCCATCCTAATTAAGGTCTCATGTTTTTTTATTGTTTTTGGTGTACTCCATTCTTTTTCCGTGTCTGAGGTCTCAGTATTTGATTTCTGTTGCGATTTGTCTGTTAGTGTTTTGGCATATGTTTTTATATTTCTTGTCTCCTGGGGGTGGGGTGTAATGTCTTGGTTTAGTTTGGTTTTTAAAAACAAATTTTCTTTTTCAAGGTTTCCAATTTTATACACCAGTAATGTTAACTGTTTGGCTATGTCATTACTGGATGTACGTATTTTGTGCTGTTGTTTTTCTATATTATTTTTGCCACATGCACTGTTTTGTATGACCTCTAATGAGTCATATAACTTACCAATTATTTTTTCTATGTCTATTTCGTACTCATTTTGTTTCTTTGATAATTCTTTAAAGTCAATTTCTGTAGCTTTGATTCTTTTTGTATGTTGTTCAGAAAGTGGACTATTTTCTGACCTTTGTCTCTTACTATTTCCATTATTTTCCCTATCTATTTCATTATTCGCCATGGGTGGTGTTCTGATCACATTTTTCCTTGGTTTAAAAACGTTATTTTCATCCCCAAATACTTCATCCCTTTGAATTTCTCCTGTATTCAGATTTACCGTATCATCGTCTTTGTATTCATTATAAACTTTGGACTGATCCTGTATACTTTCTGGTAGCATGTCGTCATTTATCTTGTTTACGGATTTTCCTTGTTTGATTGTATTCTGCTGTTTGGAATGTTGCTTCTCAATGTATGTCCTTATCTGTTCTTTTTTTTTCTTTACGTTAATTCCGATAACGGAATTTATTTCTTCACGAGACATGGATCCCAGTGAAAAGTGTCTTATTTTTGTGTTTTCCTGTTTGCCAAATTCCTCCCCATCACTTGAGCAGGCCATGAAAACCCTTTTTTATACTTTTGTGCAGAAAAAGTTATTTATTTTCCTCACAATCTCACTATAATCGAAAAAATTCCAAGAACCGATATATATCCGCTTGTACGAAAACTTGAATTGGTACAAAAGTTACTAGAAAAATCACCAGATCAGCTCTGTTGCCAAAGTTGTGGAAACCCTTAGTAAGGGCCGATATTTCAAAGTTACCTTAAGGTACACAATGACATAAGTCATCCTTAACATGAGTGTAGTATACAGTTCTCTTTAAATCTCATCTGAAGGAATATACCTTTAAGGACATGGTATTCTTTGATTTAAAGCATTAATTGACCCTCAAATTAATTTAAAATGTAGTTTTTTTAAAGTTCACCTTAAGGTTAAGGTGAGCATTAAGGCTACCTTGGCTAAGTTCTAACTTAAGGTAACATTCAAATAGTGGCCTAAGTTTGTCAAATTTAGTTAAGGCCAACCTTTAGTCCATTTTGCGAGTTACAGCTGAATATATTAAATCAAAGTTGTATATTTGAAGAAAAATACTTAACTTTTGATATAACTTTATTTGGCAATTATCGATAAACTTCTTAGTTGTAGGTTAAATCCCCTCTAGAGGTAAATTTAGGAAACACTGCCTGGTTTGTTAGTTACTAAATATAGGTTTTCTTTATACCTGAATTATACATATACAGGGTGTTATGGAAATACGTATTATATTAAAATGGGTGACTCCTTGGGTGTCCTAGAGGAGTGCTACATATTTTATTTTTTTTAAATTGACCGTTTTGAAAGTGGGGTAACAAACACTCTTACTCACAGGTCAGTCCGCGCTACTGTACAACATTTCACCCAGACCCAATGGCAATGTTGCCAAACTTAATGTAAAACTGAAATTCCATATAAAATTATAAAAATAAATTATTTTCTACCTACTTGTATTTATCTTTATACCTAAACAGCGAGGAAATCCAGGCACAAACACAATCAGTTTTTTTCGTTTTCATGGGAACACTCCTGGAAACACTTTATGTACACACAGTAATAATGAAACAGAACCGATAGTTAGCTTTGGAAAATACAATAAGACAGATTGTACTACAGATCATTAGATTTTATTACGCGACGAAATTTGACGTCCAGAAGAAACGCGTCAATAAAAACAATATTCAAAGATTATTTATGGACAGGCAAGATACACGCGTAAACCGAAAGAACAGAGCGGATTGCTAAGAGTGTGTTGGTGATCGACTAGACACAACGTATCCGGCCGCTGGTTGGTCTTCAACTAACAGACGCAAGCGTACGGCGCTATATGAAACTACTTCGCTCAGCCAATGTAAGGCGTCAAGAGGTCATTGGCATTTGACCTAGTGATGTACGTGGCTATTACTATTCCATATGTTTTTTCGGGTTGTTTAAAACATAGTCCGTCGTAAATGTTCTTCAATTAATTGTACAAAAAGTTATTACAGAATGGAAAAGTGTTTAAATTATTTTATTTTGTCTAAAGAGTTTAAGGTGTACATATGACAACACCGGCCAAAATTCCTTGATTGCTTACATGTATCGCAGTGCCACACAGGTGTTTTTCTGGTTTGACTTCAGGTCACTTTTACCGCTGAATGAATTGAAAGCGCCATTTATGGGTATTTTTCTTCAATTTGTGTTTATCTCAGGAATTGCCGGTTTAAATATAATACGTCATTTCCCTAACACCCTGTATAATTCTTCTTGTGTTTTTTTCTAGTATGTCTACCTGTTAAAACTATTCAGCTGCCATGTAATACTGGGTACCCAGTACAACCCCCAAACACAGCGCAACATCGATAACATTTTTACCACAAACCACACAAAATTAATTTAATATTTTTTCTGTTCGCGTTGATTATTGATGTGTGTTTTCTTAAATATTGTAGTTGATTGGAACTTTAGAAGAAGTAGCCATGCCTCAAAACGGAATTTATTATGTTGGCATTACAGCGCTGTCAGATGCGTTTACCCACAATAGGAATTTGCAAATTTTAAATTTAAATGACAACACGATCGGTGAAAAGGGCGCAGAAGCCATCTCTAATGCACTACCGAGTTTGCAAAAACTGAGAGAGATTAATTTTGGCGATTGTTTGCTAAAAACTAAGGGGGCACTTTTATTGGCGAGAGGTAAGTTGTTTACTTAGGTCTTTTAGAGAGTCATAAAAAAACCCTATAGTCAAAGTTTCCTCGTTTGAGTCCTTGTCCACTTAAACGATATTTTAAGAACTACCGAATTGGCAGAGTAGAAAAACGCATTATATTTTAATTCAATATTTTTATTATTTATTTATTTATTTTTTTATGCATTCATTTACAAAGACTGTTATGAAGTTATATAAATTCAAATAAATGTATGCACAATGGACTAAAGTCTGTGTGTGCACACTACCATAGAGTAAACATACAATATACTTAATAATAAGACCATGTTCAGTAATATTATTCAATCACGTAAAATTCTCAAATTACAGATAATTTTAAAAAACTTAACTATCCTATTAATTAACAGGGTATTATTTCGTATCCATTTGTTTAAGTCTTTTTTTATACATTGGAATTTTTTTCTTTTGAAATGCTCTGGTAATATGTTTAAAATTTTGGGAGCCACATAAGAAACTTATCTTTGTGTGACATTAAAGTGCATGTTAGGCAAAGTCAAATTACGATTGACATTTGCTCTCGTCATTATGTCGTGAATTATGTAATTGTGAAAAATATTTTTGGTAAGAGAAAATCTAAGCATATTTTTTATGTACAGTTCAGTAATCGTAAAGACACCAGACTGCTGAAATAAGAGTTCTGAAGAAAAGCGTCTTGGCTTAAAGAATACTATCTTTAAAATATACTTTTGAGCAATACTGACATTACTCAAAATACCTTTGTTAGCCAATCCCCAACAAATCACTGTAATGATTTATAGACATTAGGCAGAACCTCTCTGCTTAGAATATTACGCAGTTCATATAATTAAATTCCATAAAAAAATAAAACACAAAAAGTATGTTTTTCAACAGAACCAACAGTAGATAATATCACACAAATTTGAAATCACATCACAACATTTCTTATTATGAATTATTTCACAACAAGAAAAAATCGAGCAATACAACTAACAAAACGTTTCAAATTCGTATACGTCAAACACGTGGAACCCTCGACACGACGTCATTTCACTTAACAAACCCGCGTCTCGAAACATACTGAAGTATGAAGGGCGCGCGGTCAGTATTGATGCAAGGGCGAGATACGCGGTGTGATCTGACAACACTGTTAGTATACTCTAGCGACCCACATTGTTGCTAAGTGGAGCCAAATGGGACGGCGCGACCGTATGTGGGTAAAAAGGGTTTATACCTTAGTATTTAGATATTCGATTAAAAAAAAAAGTATGTAGACTTTCTCTAGGACTCCCAAGGAGTCACCCATTTAAATATAATAAGTAATTTCCATAACACCCTGTATAAGCCATAGTAGTATTACAATTTAGTATTATTATAATAGATAAAAAAATAATGTCAATCAAGCTAGCAGACACACTTTATCTTGTTGAACTTTCTCTTGTGCCATTTTTCTGGGTTATTTTATTGCTAATTTATTACCTATTTTAAATTTTATTGCTCGTCGTTTTTTAGAAAAAAACCATGTGTCCGCTAGCTTGATCTCAAGCTAGCAAACATACTTGGTCTTTTTGAACTTTTTCTTGTGCCATTTTTTTAGGCTATTTTATTGCTAATTTATTACCCTATTTCAAATTTTATTGCTCGTCGTTTTTTAGAAAAAAACCATGTGTCCGCTAGCTTGATCTCAAGCTAGCAAACATACTTGGTCTTTTTGAACTTTTTCTTGTGCCATTTTTTTAGGCTATTTTATTGCTAATTTATTACCCTATTTCAAATTTTATTGCTCGTCGTTTTTTAGAAAAAAACCATGTGTCCGCTAGCTTGATCTTAAGCTAGCAAACATACTTGGTCTTTTTGAACTTTTTCTTGTGCCATTTTTTTAGGCTATTTTATTGCTAATTTATTACCCTATTTTAAATTTTATTGCTCGTCGTTTAAAAAAAAAACCATGTGTGTGCTAGCTTGATCTCAAGCTAGCAGATTCATTTTTTAATCTTTTATCGTTCATCTTTTGTTCATTTCCTTCTTTAAGTAGTGGTCATTTTCTGGTCTAGTCTGGTAAAATCCGAATCTGACCAGAATGGAAAGAACTGATTTCCTGGTCGGTTACAAAAGCAATTGCTAAACTTATCAAATCATACCGCATTGGAACTATAAGCGGTATAAAAGATAATATAGCAATTTCCCGATTTTAATCAAGTTTAATCTCGAAGGTTGACAGTATAAAAACATATTTGCGAAATTGTTGTAGTAAATAAATTAAAATTTCAAAGTATGTTTAGTGGGCAAATGTAATTAAAATACTGGAAAATATCTGAAATAATTTTTTAAAACAAAGGGACTTTTCTGGCAAATTAGAAACCGACCTTCCTAGTAAACTGAACAAAATGCTGGATGTTATTTTATTCTCTCTGCGTTATTCTGCATGACGAAAAATTTACAGAAAATCTGTATTCCTGATACACATTTTCGAATAGTGGATGACGCCTCGGTAATAAATTAGCAATAAAATAACTTTCAAAATAGGGTAATAAATTAGCAATAAAATAGCCAAGAAAAAGTTCAACAGGCGAAGTATGTCAGCTGGTTTGATATCAAGCTAGCAGACACGTGTGTTTTTTTTTAAATTCAAAATAGGGTAATAAATTAGCAATAAAATAGCCAAGAAAAATGGCGCAAGAAAAAGTTCAAAAAGATGAAGTGTAAAGACACATGGGTTTTTTTTAAAAAACGACGAGCAATAAAATCAAAAATAGGGTAATAAATTAGCAATAAAATAGCCAAAAATTATGGCATAAAAAGAAAAGTATAAATCCGTTGTGTGTCTGCTAGCTTGATTGACATAAAAAATATAATAACTTAAAAAAGAAAATTTTACAACCATTTTTTTTAGTTAAGATTATTTCCAAGTAATATTTTTCCAAATTTTCGAAACATAAGGGTAGTTTTCCCCTGAGTCATGTTTGATTTTTTCGTATCTCCCACCTAATTAATAAGTAGAAGTTTGAGAGTATGCACCAACTTTTATCAAGAATAAAATTTTCTACACTACCCTGTATATTAAATTTTTAATAGGCTTAAAGTCTGCCCATGAAAATTTGGAAGAACTAATATTGGATGTCAATGAAATAAAAAAACAAGGCGGGCTGGAGTTGGTTAGTGCCATGGCCAATAAAAGCAAGCTAAAAAATCTCGTACTGGATGGCAATCAGTTTGGAGAAGACGGAGCGCGAGAAATAAAAAATAAACTTAAAGAAATTGGTAAGTTTGGTATATCTTCGATTTCCTATGCCCAGTGAAAGTCAAAGAAAAATTTCAATTAATAAAATTATTATGATTTTTTTATGCACGGTTTTTTTTTTGTTATTTTCTCAATACGCAGAACTTTTTCCTAAAGTCAAAAATAAACGAGTTTTCAATTTGGCAAGACGGTTTTTGGCGCGCAGTATTTTTTATTGCTGTATGCGGTGTGTGTCTTATCGCATTTCTCATTTAGGAAAGTTCAACGCATTGGGTTCACTAGACGATAATGAATCGGAAGAGGAATCGGTGGATGACAGTGAAAATTCTGAAGAAGAATCAGAAAACAGTGAGAATAGCGAGACTGAGGAAGATAGAGAAATTGAGTTGGTAAGTTATAAGCTACTATTCTGGAAGGCCTGTTTTTGATCGCCGCAGTCCTGCAACGAGGACGCTAATAACTGCAACATTGTTCATGTCGTTATTTTTTGACATGACTTCAAAATAACAATCTAATGAAGACCTCCCCTCCCCTTTATTTAAAAAAAAATCATTTTAGTTCGATCGCCTCAGGAATACAGGGTGATTCACGACGAGCGTGCATCAGAACTTTATGGAGAACTACTGAATATATGTTCCTGAAACTTTGGGGATTTGGGTTTAACTAAAATATTGACATGTTTCTGTCATTTCCGGTTATACCGGAAGTAGCTGCCAACTTTCGTTTTTTAAATACAACATGGTAATTTTTATTACATTTTTCGATTAAGCATTAAATACTAAGGGCATTTTATAGAAAATGTTTTTGTCAGACTCTATTAGTTTTTGAGATATCTGGACTGTTTGTAATTATTTGGCAAATGCATGACGATGAAATAATCCATATAATTTTTTTACCTTAGCGCTTGAACTTAAAAATTTTTCTCACCGAATAGCTAGAAGATCATCAAGTCTCAAAAACATTTCAAATTCGGCATAAAATGTACAGGGTGGTCACAATTCAAGCCTCATTGTGAAAGAATTCAACCATTAAAAACTTTCTTATTTTAAATGGAATACCCTGTATATTTTTATTTAATTTGATGGCAAATTAGTTGTTCTTTATAAATAGTACTGTCCTATACCTATATCAAAGCGTTTTCTCAAAAATCCAATTTTATATCCAAATTTTAAACAATTATTATTTAGTCTTCTAATAATACCAGATGTGGGAATTGGCCTATTCGGATATTTATCCCGATATATTCGACAAGCTCTTAGCTTAATTTTGCCACATTCAATGTAAACCGTAAATAAATTTAAAAATCTTCACTTGAAAATCCGGAGCGTGACATTTTTTAGTAACAGAATAATTGACAGTTTAAAAATACGCCAAGAAATATCAGACAATTGTTTTTCTTGTCAAAGCACACTAGAAAATATTGCCGTCATTATTAATTTTCCTAATAGTATTTTCGGAATAAAATGGATTTTTTGAGAAACCGCTTTGATATAGGTATAGGACAGTAAATACTATTTATAAAGAACAACTAATTTGCCATCAAATTAAATAAAAATATACAGGGTATTCCGTTTAAAATAAGAAAGTTTTTAATGGTTGAATTATTTCACAAAGAGGCTTGAATTGTGTCCACCCTGTACATTTTATGCCGAATTTGAAAAGTTTTTGAGACTTGATGATCTTCTAGCTATTCGGCGAGAAAATTTTTTTAGTCCAAGCGCTAAGGTAAAAAAATTATATGGATTATTTCATCGTCATGCATTTGCCAAATAATTACAAAAAGTCCAGATATCTCAAAAACTAATAGAGTCTGACAAAAATATTTTCTATAAAATGTCCTTTATGCTTAATCGAAAAATGTAATAAAAATTACCATGTTGTATTTAAAAAACGAAAGTTGGCAGTTACTTCCGGTATAACCGGAAATGACAGAAACATGTCAATATTTTAGTTAAAGAGAGCATATCGATAAACCCAAATCCCCAAAGTTTCAGGAACATATATTCAGTAGTTCTCCATAAAGTTCTAATGCACGCTCGTCGTGAATCACCCTTTATACTCCGCTATATTTTAAAATTATTGAAAAATGCCGCAGGAAAGAGCCAAGGTTTGGTTTTTCATCTTTTACCTTCTTACCAATTCTCAACTCTAGTCAATTTTTTTTAAAATTTAAGTTACGAAACCTCTCATAACGGACTCCTCTAATAAGCGGACATCTCTATTAAGCGGACATTTTTTCATAATCCGGAACTAGGTATATGAAATTCCATGAAAATCAACCTCTCTAGGGCGGACGCGGACAATCTGTTTTCATACAAAGAGTGCGAGAACCCTCCTTTAAACGGACAAAAAAATTTAAAAGTATTTTGAGACGAAAGTATGGTGCCAAAACTCTCTGAAGACAGACCGGCAACCAATCGCGTATGCGGGGCAGGGGGCGAGGACTTCGCCGAATGAAAGTATGTGTGATTCCCCGACAGCGGTCCGCCGTTTATTTGTGAGTTGTAAGGTAAAATCGTAAACAATTGCACAAAAATGTCGCGTTTTGAGTCTGAAAGAGAATATTGATGTTGTGGAAGTTTGTAATTTGATAACAATGATTTGGGCGAGTTCATTTTCATTGATAGCAATGTGCTATTAGCCGATGATATTAACCCCATTAATATCGATTATGTAGCCCAAACGTAACCCGCATCACTATCTGACGACTCTGAAGTTGAATGCAGTAATCAAACAAATGTCACCAATTATCAACAAGCCATTAGTATGGTAATGGAATTATAAGAGTATGTAATGAATAGAGGTGACTCTACAAGTATTTTTGTTAGACCGTCCCGTAAGGGTCCGCCTAAGGGAGGTTTCACTGTATTGTATTGTGCATAAACTCGAGTGTCCATTATCTACAGTTTTGGTAGCTCGCCGTGCCCTTTGATATGAAGGTAAGCTTCATCTGTTTATGAAATTTCATAAGAAAAATTAATATTTTCTTTTTGCCCGTTTAAACCAAAAAATCACTCAAAGTGATGTTCATTTAACATAGTTGTTCTTAAAGTGGGCTATAGCGCTCTCGTGTGGGCGCTGGAGGCTTTCAGGGGGTTGAGGGGGGGGGGGGGGGGGGGGGCGATAGAATAGTTAGAGAAAATTAGGGAACAAGGGAAGATTAACAAATAGCAAAAAGCTATGTGTCCTGATACGTATTTCGGCAGTTCCGTGGCGCCGCGAATTTAAGTGGGCAAAATAAGTTTGAGAACCACTGCTTTATCGTATTTATAAATTTAGATTTTACGTCTACTTCTTACACTTTATGGATGAAGGATTGTCCAGTCTGCAACATCTTCAATACTTGGTTTTCATGTTCTACAATACCCAAACACATATTTAATTCTACATCTTCAGTATTTTTGGAAGGCTTGTGTGATTTTCTAACAGTATCTATCAGCTAGTTGTCGATGAGCTGTATTTTCGCCACATATTAATAAGATTTAATTTTTTTTGAAGTGTAAGTATTCTTAATTATTAAATTGGGAGATCAATAATTATTGAAATTTGTTACAGCTAAATACTATTTGATAGTAATTCTGGTGTTTTCACAGTATTCCTAGTTGCTTTTGCCCTATAATTACACATTCGTTATTATTAAAACACGGTTGTATCGTTTAAAAAATACGTTGAAAGGTAAATTAAAGTTTTTCATTGGGATTTCTTTTTTAATTCGGTTTGTATCTAGCTACTTGGTAAAAACCGAAATAAAGTCAATTGCATCAACTTTGACATAGTCCTTGCTGGCATTTGTTATTTTCCAAAAAAAATATGTTAATTATTGAAAAGATAAGTTTGTTATTAAGAAATAATTTTGTAAAGGTTTGGTAATATTTGAAAAATCCAAAAATGCCCAGTAAAATAGATAAAATAAATAAAAATAGATCAATGGTTGTTCTATGTTCCATAGGTGCCAGATGCAACTTCAGGAGTGACGGTGGAACAATTTTTAAGGGTACCAAGTGCCCAAAATCTATTATCATTGGGAGACAACAGAGAACAACTAATTTTAAATGAAGTCAAGGTAATTTACTTCTTAACGTTATTATTGTTTATTTCCCAACGAATATGCTGGGAATATGGAATAATTTTTATTATACACAAGATTGTGGTCATAAATAATGGGATATACAGAGGAAATCGAAATAATATCCATACTTCATATATGGGTCATTCTTTTACTAACCGCACGCTTTTTAACGTTGACAGTTTAGAATCGTCCGAATTTTTTTTTACAAATTATATACATAAAATTAGTTGACACGTATTTCAGGATATTTCTCAAAAAAATTTTTTTCCGAAAATATCCACACCAATCAATCAATTTAATTATAATTTGCTGGATTTTCTCCAATCTTCTTATATTTGAAATTTAATATCTCCAGTTGTGCTGATCGGATCAATATCGGTCTTTTTTTATTTTACACTTTGTTACATTAGCTTTCGAAGTGTATTGAAAAGGAAATTGTCATTGTAAACAAATGAAAAAGAATGACAATTTAATTGTTTAAATAGTTTTAACATGCCCTTAACCCATCTTAATTTAATTTTTAAAAATTTCATTTTGTTCGCTATCCTTTTATCTACAAAACCCATTTTACGAAAAAGTGGTACCTCTTTTAATTCGGAAGTTATTAAATATTTTCAATCGCAAGTCACGCACTGTTATTATTTTATATACTTTTTGTTAAGTAAGATGAATTTCTATTTCCTTAGAAAAACGGTGAAATTGACATAGACAGATACGTAGTGAATCTAATGAAGGTAGCTGCACTCAGCGACAACACTAAACCAGAGATTGCTCAGTACTCAACGAAAATAGTGGAAAACTTGTACAAGGAGTTGTTTACTTGGGCGCAGAAGCACAACACACTCTCTTTCGTCAACAATAGTATTTTGGTTAATTTAGGTTTGATCAAGGTAGGCATTTACAGTAGATCCCGTACGGGTATTATAAAAAGCGACCCGGCTGAGGTATTTTCGCAACGGCGCATGCTTGTGGAATAGAACTCGTCTTGCGGCATGTAATATCCGCTTTATATAGCGTGTCCCAATTAGAGATATTGCGAGATCGATAATTGCAACCCTAGTTTTTTATTGACATTTTTAATATATAAAATAATAAAACTTAGCTAGAGCCTACAGATCGGCAAGTGGATCTGTGTCTTCGACGTATCGGTAGGGGAGAAGCAATATCGTTTAAAACATGGTCTAATCATGGGCGTGCTATTATTATATTAAATAATGTAATAAAAATAGGAAATTCGTCAGTAATTCATTTTATGTTTGAAGGTATGTTTTTATCATGGTTTAAAAATTACTTTTTACAAGATGTAAGGTTTTTACCAGGAGTATACTCATTCATTATTGCAAAGTTTTAAATCTTAAAGTAACACCCTAAAACACGACACACTAATCACTTTACAATAACTATTGCCCTTTCTATCACTACGCAACTGGGTGGGTACATCCATCAAATATCGGACATCGCCGAAAAAGCCCGATGGCCCATCGGGTGTCTCACGAGACCCATGCGCTATCAACTGTGTGGGATATAAGCTATCAAATTAGCTCTAGCTACCTGTAACCATTGACAACGCACGATGTTGCCATATTTTTAAAAATACTTTAATCAAAAAAATATCTTATTTTGCACTTAAATATCAAAATAAACAGTATGAAAAGATAGTTTTAATAATATTGATACTATAATAGAATATTGGTTTCTTATATACCTTTTCCAATTTATTTGATTGTCAAAGAAATAACCTTTATTATCATAAGATATTTTTGTCTCCTCGACAAAGCAATTAAAAGTAAAAATATAATATACAGAGCATAACCAATTAAAAATAGCAAACATATTGGCCATTGTCAATCCATTACAACATTTAACTCAATATTCAATTTTTTGTCACTTGCGGTGTTTTGCTTAGGACGGCAGTATGGTACACTGTTTTCTAGGCAATCAAAAATTTCGTCGACATCATCATCGTCATCAGCAACTAGTTCCAATAAATACATTTTATTTATTTATTTATTACAAACACAACAGATTTACATCCATTTGTAGTGTAGGGCAGTAAACGAAACCTGATGCATACATATATTTTACTAATCAAGTTGCATTTAACAACGAGTTTAACAATGAATTCCAAAATTTTATACATGTTAATGTTAAAACATTCCATAGAGTGTTTTTTTGAGTTTACTTACTGAGCTAATATTCCATATATCAAACTCTAATCGCTTTTGATTATATAATTTACACATAACAATAACAGGGGAATTTCTGTAGTAGTTTGTTCGTGTATTATCAATATAAAAACTTAAAGGATATCGCGTTATATTTGCTGGAGCATAAAAGTTTAGCTGAGCTAATACATCAGGAGCATTTATCATGTTATTAAGTAGTTTATATAAAAAAATTATAGCAGAAACATTTCTCCTACTTTCAAGTGTTTGGATGTTATGTACTTTCGTTATATCTAATTTTGCAATATGTAGTTGGTATACTCCCATGATACAATAAACTAAAGGTAGGATATCTAACCGTCCCAATTTCGTCTGCCGTGCGCAGTGACGTCATTGGCGAGTAAGTTTTAAATCTCTTATGGAAGTTTACATTGCTGTCATCGTTTTTAACTCTTTTTTGAATGTATTAAAACGTTTTAAGCATGTAATGATATATGAAATGAAAGAATAATATATGACGAGTATTTACGTATATTAATTTCATAGAAATATAACCCACAAATACCACTAAAAAAAGAAAAGATATTAGACAAATTCTTCGCGCCATTTAAGCCGGCGACGATAGCCGAAGCATGCCGAAAGCTGCTCGCCGACCACTGCTGGTTTTGAAACAGTGTTGCCAGACTTTTACAATTATTGTAATAGATCCACTACTATTTAACATTCTTGTTGTGGGGCTCCCGATATGAAATTTATGTTCAATCTGGAGGTGGTCCCCCATCTAATAGGAAAGTAACGACCTTTTTTTCGTACTATTATTACTCTGACGCCGTTTTAATTAAAAGTTTTTACGTTTAGTGGTATGTGAAATGAAAGAATAATATCATGGTATTTAGGAATATTTATTTCATGAACATACAACAAAGATTAAAGCTAAAATACGACCTAATTATCTTTCCGCTTAAACAACTGTATCCATTTTAATTGTTTGTTTTTATCTTTAGGAAAGCGGAAAAACCTTATATTTCTATTAAATGTCTTTGCCTGGTTATCCATATCACAACCGAACATAGCGCACCTCATTTTATGAAAATTCAGATATTTTTTTAATAAACACAAGACTATAAGAAAACGTTCTGGTAAACTTACAAAATGTCCACCAAAAACTACGGCAACCATGCAGCAGTGTTGCCAGAAATCCGTGATCGAAAGAAATAGAGTGCCGGTTCGAAACCTAATAGGAATAGTAAAAAACGGGTCAGAGTAAAAAGAGTACGAAAAAAAGGGTCGTTACTTTCATATGGAGAGCCCCACAACAAGAATGTTAAAATACTAGTGGATCTATTACAATTGTAAAAGTTTGGCAACACTGTTTCAAAACCAGCACTGGTCGGCGAGCAGCTTTCGGCATGCTTCGGCTATTGTCGCCGGCTCAAATGGCGCGAAAAATTTGTCTGATATCTTTTCTTTTTTTAGTGGTGTTTGTGTGTTATATTTCTATGAAATTGATATACGTAAATACTCGTCATATATTATTCTTTCATTTCATATAGCATTACATGCATAAAACGTTTTAATACATTCAAAAAAGAGTTAAAAACGATGACAGCAATGTAAACCTTCATAAGAGATTTAAAATTTACTCGCCAATGACGTCACAAACCACGTGATCATCGGCGTGCAATCATACCTATAGTTACTTATACCATGGTATACTCCTGTTTCCTTATAGTGTATATACATATACCTCAAGAACTTGTTTGTTTATTGAAACCTCTTTGTGATGTCAGCGACAAATGTTTTTAGGTTGGTTTGAGGTTAGATTTACAGTGCATATTAAGTTATACATAATTACCAAATTTCAAATTTTTATTCCTTACCGTCATTTATAAGATATTAGACGAAATTTCAAATTTTTATTCCTTACCGTCATTTATAAGATATTAGACGAACAAAAATTAATTCAACTGAATAATAAACAAACTTTCTATTTATTCACTTTAATACTTTTTCGTCAATAAGTTGTGAGTTTCGTTTCATCCTAAACACAAGTAAAAGTCGCTTTGACTATTTCTAATTATTTTAATTAAAAGTGAATTAAAAAAAAAATCCCTTGACGAAATCGAGTTATTTTTGTTTCCCAATCGATACAGTAGGATCCCCTCAACATTCTGAAATGGTTTGCTGGGGGCGCCCCATGCGGGGGGAGGGGGGGCACGCCCCGCAAATCTAATCGACAACGGGAAATTGAAAATAACTCTGCCGGTTTTGATGCTACAAAAAAATGTGAAGGCCAAAATTGAAGAGCTTGATAGAGCGCGTAAGCTCGAAGAAACCTGATCCCGATATCTCAATGAGTTCGCGAATTATCGCGATTTCAACTGCAAAAAACAATAAAATTTAATTAATTATATCTCGAGAAGGGGCGGAGTTGGGGCATCTATTTTTCACGAATCAACGGGTGACACCGAGTACGTTGATGGGCCGGAGGCTGGGGCAATTACATAAATGCTACTAAGTAGTTTATTAATCGATTTAAATAAGATATTCAGTAAAAGTCTAACGCTAAATTTATCATTAATTTTTATCTATGTTAAAAATAATCAGTTTCAATGTGAATTTAGTGGTTTTAATCAAGAACGGTGGTGCGTCTGACGAGAAAAACTCGAGACCGTTTTCATGTAGAATTGACTAGGCTAATGAAAAAAAATATCCACATGGAAAAATATCAGTGGCGTACCATCTTTTTTGTAAAAAATATCAAAGGACATGTTTGCAGGGACGCCACTGGTGGAACAATTGAATGACTTTTCTAACTAAAATTTCGTGGTTCTACATCCTATTAACACATACCAAAATTGAAAATATTGTATTCCGCGCCAAGCGCGCATTCGGGAAAATAAAAATTTTTCGCCAATTCCCCCTCGCTGATAAAGAAAATGAACAAATTGAATCCGGCCTGATCCCCGTAGCTCGATTAATAAACTACTTATTAGCATTTATGTAATATCCCCCCCCCCCCCCCCATAACTCCTCTCCTAATTGCCCCACCAACCGCAGCCTCCGGCCCATCAAAATACTCGGTGTTACCCGTTGATTCGCGAAAAATTTATGCCCCAACACCGCCCATTCTCGAGATATAATTAATTAACTTTTATTGTTTTTGCAGTTGACAATCGCGTATATCGGGATGGATCAAGTTTGTTCGAGCTTACGCGCTCTGTCAAACTCTTCAATTTTGCCCTTCACATTTTTTTTGTAGCATCAAAAGCGGCTGAGTTATTTTCCATTTCCCAGGAAAATCCGTTGTCGGTTAGATTTACGGGCGTGCTCCCTTCCTACCGCATGCGGCGCCCCCTACAAATCATTTCAGAATGCCGAGGGGATCCTACTGTATCGATTGGGAAAAAAATTACTCGATTTCGTCGAGGGATTTTCGAGCCGTGGATTTCGCCCGGACGATTCCACTAAAAATAAAAATTTGAATTTTGATAGTATTTTGTAACTTAACATACACTTTAAAAATAGTCAATAAAAATCGAAGTAATCGTTAAAAAAATTTATCATTATCGTCATATCTCTAATTATTTGGGACAAACTGTATTAATAAATAATAATACAACTTAAAATGTTAATGCCTGTATCCCAACATGCAATGGATTTACTGAATTTGAATTTATATTTCAGAGTGAAGATAAAAAGTTTAAACCTTTGTGGAATCTAACAGGTTGCTTAAATTCGCTTAAAAATATCTCGAAGCTTAATTTCGTTCCTGACAGTACAAGAGACACCATCAAAGTATTTATGCAGAGGCAAGTAGAACCCTAAGAACAGATTTACTTGGCGCATGCGAACGTTTTAAACGATATTATTTTTCTTAATATATGATTCTTGTATACAATTTTTAAATGGTCGTTTTATTTTCTAGGGAAATAGACAGGAGTGGCGAACATTTGCCACTTAAAAAAGAAATTTTAGCTGCGTTAAAGTGATAAGGGAATCTGTAAAACTGTAAATATTAAGAAGTAAAAAATAGACTCAAGTTTACAAAAGTTTTTGTTTATTTTAATACAAGAGCTTCTAATGCAAGCGACGACAACACCTTCCGTGCGGTTTGTAAATATTACGCACAGTGCGGTACCACATTTGTATAGTCAATTACATTTACATTTAGTGGAGTCGTTCCGGTTTACGAAAATCCCTTGACGAAATCGAGTAATTTTTTTCCCCAATCGATACAGTAGGATCCCCTCGATATTGTGACATGATTTGTAAGGGGGGCACGCCCAGTAAATCTAACCGACAACGGATCTCAATGAGCTCGCCAATTATCGCGATTTTCAACTGCAAAAAACCATAAAATTTAATTAATTATATCTCGAGAAGGGGCGGAGTCGGGGCATCAATTTTTCGCGACTCAACGGGTGACACCGAGTACTTTGATGGGCCGGAGGCTGGGGGTGGTGGGGCAATTAGGAGGGGAGTTATGGGGGGGGGACAAATATTACATATTACATAAATGCTAATAAGTAGTTTATTAATCGAGCTACGGGGATCAGGCCGGGTTCAATTTGTTCATTTTTTTATCAGCTACGAGGGGGGTTGGCAAAAAAAAAAATTTTCACAAATGCGCGCTTGGCGCGGCATACAAGAAATGGACACTTTTTAATATCTCCGAAAATACTTTAGATGTTACTTTAAATTTTGGTATGTGTTAATAGGATATGGAACCACAAATTTTAGTTAGAAAAGTTATTCAATTGTTCCACCAGTGGCGTCCCTGCAAACATGTCCTCTGATATTTTTTACAAAAAAGATGGTACGCCACTGACATTTTTTCATGTTTTCTGATTAGCCTGGTCAATTCTACATAAAAACAGTCTCTCGAGTTTTTGTCGTCAGACAATTGATTAAAACCACTAAATTCATATTGAAACTCATTATTGACATTGATAAAATAATTAATGGATAATTAATGGTAAATTTTGTTTCATAAAAATTGTTGGAGGGGGCAATTCGATGCAAAGATGGGCGGAAGCATGCCTTTTAAGTGAAGGTGGCCATTTCCAACAATTTTTATGAAACAAAATTTATCATTAATTATTTTATCAATGTTAATAATAATGAGTTTTAATATGAATTTAGTGGTTTTAATCAAGACGAGAAAAATTCAAGAGACCGTTTTCATGTAGAATTGACCAAGGTTAATCAGAAAACACGGAAAAATGTCAGTGGCGTACCATCTTTTTTGTAAAAAATATCAGAGGACATGTTTGCAGGGACGCCACTGGTGGGACAATTGAATAACTTTTCTAACTAAAATTTGTGGTTCCATATCCTATTAACAGAAACCAAAATTGAAAGTAATATCTAAAGTATTTTCGAAGATATTAAAAAGTGGCCAATTCTGGTATGCCGCGCCAACTACTTATTAGCATTTATGTAATATTTGTTTCCCCGCATCCGCATAACTCCCCTCCTAATTGCCCCACCACCCCCAGCCTCCGGCCCGTCCAAGTACTCGGTGTTACCCGTGGACTCGCGAAAAATTGATGCCGCAACTCCGCCCCTTCTCGAGATATATTTAGTTAAATTTGATGGCTTTTTGCAGTTGAAAATCGCGATAATTCGCGACCTCGCCGCGAGATATTGGGACCAGGTTTGTTCGAGCTTACGCGCTCTGTCAAGTTCTTCAATTTTGCCCTTCACATTTTTTTGTAGCATCAAAACCGGCTGAGTTTCCCTGGAAAATCCGTTGTCGGTTAGATTTACGGGGCGTGTCCCCCTCCCCCCGCATGCGGCGCCATCTATAAATCATGTCAGAATATCGAGGGATCCTACTGTATCGATTGGGGAAAAAAAATTACTCGATTTCGTCAAGGGATTTTCGAGCCGTTTATTTCGCCCGGACGACTCCACTGATTACAATTACAACAAACCATGACTATATAAGATATTTGCTAGATTTATTAGGTATGGAGGTTTGTATTACATTATTTTGATCTCCCTCTTCAGTATTTACAGCAGCCAAAGTTTGCATTCCTACGGTCCCGGTGAAAAAATAAACGGGAATAATATTTTCAACTAGAAGCGGTATTCTCGCATCTGCATGTATAGGGTGTCCCTGGACGGGGTTACCTACAGTGTGGCCCAGGATAAGCGAACCTATATGGGGTACATCAAGTAAAGTGGCCCATTAGAAGTATCTCGAGAGCTGAATGAGATTTTATTTTGAAAATTTGGTTGTAGCTATAAGAGATGGTTTTCTACGTTTCGAAAATATTTTGGATGATGCGGTGTTGCCGGATCATACCGAAAGTGGTAGCAACTTCGGAATTTGAACTGAATTACCCTATATATTATATCTTTTTTGGAATCTAGGTAAAAATCTAGAATAGTTTTCTCTATAATATCATATACCTATCTATTTTTAAGAGGTTTTGAATTATAAATAATCTTGTGATTTTTTAAAGCCTGAAAAGAAAATCATATCTTTTTAGCGGTTACAGCTAGAAAGCTGAAATTTTGCCAATAGTTTCACAAGACCATCGAAATTTTATAATTTTGAACAGTATTTAGTTTCATACAGGGCGTATCCATAACAATATTTGTGAGGGAGATGAATTATTGCAAAAATCTTCTTTTTTTAAATGGGACTCCTGTATTTGATATGTTTTGCTAATGGAGGATCGGATTTTCTATAATGTTATTAAGTGTTCGTATACCTATCTTCAATATTTTCGGACTTATAGCGAAATTTAAAAATTTTCTTATAAAAATATACTTTTTGGTAGATGGCTGTGGAATGGATTCATGGAAACAAAATAATGAAAAATCCATTTGTCGACCAAACCCGAAAATATTGAAGATACGTATAGGAACACTTAATAACATTAGATAGAAAATTCGATCTTCCATTAGCAAAACATATATTCGGCGTTAAAAAATGACAAGATTATTTATAATTCAAAAACTGTTTAAGATAGGTAGTTATATGATATTATACAGAAAACTGTTCTAGATTTTTACCTAGTTTCCAAAAAAAATATAATATACATACAGGGTGTTATGGAAATGACGTATTATATTTAAACCGGCAAATCCCGAGATGAAAATAAATTGAAGAAAAATAACCATAAATGGCGCTATGAATAATTAAGCGAAATATACACTTTATATGAAATCTCAAAATTTACGTGGCCGCTCCTGAGGCCCTTCGCAATCAATATTTTATTGAGGCAGTCTCCAGGTTCAAAAGAGGTTAGCGCATTAAATGCGATGTTGTCATATTGCAACACATTGCACGTGTTCAGCTTTTGACAACAAGACGTCTTTGACGCGCGCTATCACTTCTTTTTCAAACTTTTTAGACAAAGAAAACTACAATTTTAAGGGACATACTGTCTTACCTTCGATCTTATTTTAAAATAATCCGTTTTATAATTAAATTCCATAAAAAAAATAAAACACAAAAAGTCTGCTTTTCACGAGAACCAACAGTAGATAATATCACACGAATTTGAAATCACATCACAACATTTATTATTATGAATTATTTCACAACAACAAAAAAATCGGGCAATACAACTAACCAAACGTTTAAAATTCGTATACGTCAAGCACGTGGCACCCTCGACGTCGTGGAACCAACGTCCTTTCACTCCCGAATCGTGAAGCCTATACTGAAGTAAGGGCGCGCCGCCAGTATTCAAGTAAGGGCGAGACACGCGGTGTGATCTGACAACAATGTTAGTATACTCTAGTGACCCACATTGTTGCTAAGTGAATCCAGATGTAACGGCGCGACAGTATGTGGGTAAAAAGGGTTTTTACCTTAGTGTTTAGATATTCGATTTAAAAAAAAAAAAGTATGTAGACTTTCTCTAGGACTCCCTAGGAGTCACCCATTTAAATATAATTTCCATAACACCCTGTATAGGGTAATTCATTTAAAATTCCGAAGTTGCTACCACTTTCGTTATGATCCGGCAACACCGTACCATCCAAAATATTTTACAAACGTAGAAAACCATCTCTTATAGCTACAGCCAGATTTTCAAAAATCTCATTTAGTTCTCGAGATACTTCTAATAAGCCACTTTACTTGGTGTACCCTGTATAGGTGTTAATGACAAAAAATTTTGTCTTAGGTAAAATCAATATTTTAAGATTTTGACTTTTCTGATGACAAATCTTAATTTTTTGACTGTGTGTGTCGGTTATATCCATTATGGTGGTATATAGGTAATCCCATATTGAGGGACACCCTGTATACGTATTAGCGCTGAGGGTATATTTACGTTCTTGAATACGCTTGAATATGCACACTACCATGATAACATAAACACAAGGTATGATATCGCGCAAGGAGGCGTGGCTGACGTCAAGTGGTGGCCAGACGGGCGAGAAAAACGCGCCGCGTCGTTGTCTGTTCGTGCATCTAGTTAGAAATTCGAGCGTGTATGATTAACATTTTAATATTAGGTATAGATTTATTAAGTTAAAATGAATAGTTTGACGGTGGACTATTTAAAAAATAACTTTAGCTCTTTGAGTTTGGAGCAAAAAATTGAAGTGAAGAATGCGGGAAGACCTGAACACGAAATTAATTTAACACAGACCACAAACGGTAAATCTAGGGACTTTATTAGAAAGTTTAAAAATTAAATATATGAAAAAAAATTTATGGAGGGTATTCCAAACTTTAATGAGGCTGTTATTGATCAATTTTCTACAATTAAGAACCGAAGAACGGACTTTACGTTTAAGCACTATACACACTAAGAAAATCTTTCTTATTTTCCAAAAGTTTTTCCTTGTGTAAAATTAAAAAATAAATAAAAATATGTTTCACCTAACGCATTTTCTTATTACTTCTTTTCTTTCTACATTTAAAACGCCCAGAAACTAATTGTTTGGTCGTTACACAAAAATAAAATTTTAAAAATAATTTCACCATACTTGTGAACCCCCCTCTATCATAGGTCACGAGCCGCCACTGGGTAGATGTTACCCCTAAAATCTTAAATAGAAAGGGTGTGGCAGATCAGTTTAAATGTCGTTTAATCTCTTTCTAATAATATTTTGAGTACTTTCCAAGAAATAATTTTTGACAGTAAAGTGCCATACCCATTTTATAAAAATAGACTGTTTTTGTGCCCTGGCAAAGTTAAAAAAAAATTTTTCTGTTATTTTTCAAGCAATTTTTTTCCTTAATGACGTGCTAATATTTCAGGGTGTGATTCCTTAGGTCATTTTATAAAGAAAAGTTCATATGAAGATATGTCCGGAATGGCTTAAATTTTTTGCTACAGGGTTTTGAATTTTAATTTTTTAAAAATGGTTATTTTTTAATATCTCCGAAAGTACTTTAGATATTATTTTCAATTTTGGTATGTGTTAATAGGATATAAAGTCACAAATTTTAGATAGAAAAGTTATTCAATTGTTCCACCAGTGGCGTCCCTGCAAACATGTCCTCTGATATTTTTTGCAAAAAAGATGTACGCCGCTGACATTTTTCCATGTTTTCTGATTAGACTGGTCAATTCCACATGAAAACGGTCACTCGAGTTTTTCTCGTCTCGTTCTTGATTAAAACCACTAAATTCATATTGGAACTCATTATTATTAACATTTGATAAAATAATAAATTAAACTTTTTCTGATTAGCCTGGTCAATTCTATATGAAAACGGTTTCTTGAGTTTTTCTCGTCAGACGTTGATTAAAACCAGTAAATACATATTGAAACTCATTATTATTAACATTGATAAATAATAATTAATGATAAATTTTGTTTCATAAAAATTGTTCTAGTGGGCAATTCGATGCGAAGACGGGCGGAAGCATGCCTTTTAAGTGGAGGTGGCCATGGAACAATTTTTATAAAACAACATTTACCATTAATTATTTTATCAATGTTAATAATAATGGGTTTCAATATGAATTAAGTGGTTTTAATCAATCTCTGACGAGAAAAACTCAAGAGACCGGTTTCATATAGAATTGACCAGGTCAATCACAAATTTTTTTTACGTGGATTTCGCTTAAAAACTTATTTTCTTTTAGTAAAGATCAATACAGAATCAGATGGCTTATATAATTTTTCCTTCTTATAGAGCTGCAGTGCATAAGGAATATTTTTAATTTTTGAATTGAGAAAATCCAGCCAAATCGGGTCTTCAGTGCCGGTTTCCTTGTCGATGAATAAAGTTTGTTCCTTTATTTCTCTGTCAAAATATAATTAGGTGCACAGATAGAGGATGTTATTGTCATAATATGGTTCTTATTACCATAAGCAACAGGACTTTTATGTTGCAAGAAAAGAACAAAAATTACATACAGGGTGACAATTTAAAAACTTGAAATGGCCATATATTAGAAACGAAAAACTGAAGAAAAAAACGCAAAAAACAGTTTCTATAAAACGAAGGGGAAACAAAATCAAGCGTATTAGCCCACCCCTATCTGTAACCCCTTGGACAGGGTGAGATAAACCCTTAAAATCTTAAATAGAAAGGGGGTCGAGTGATACATCATTTTGAAGCTCTTGAAAAATAGTTTCCAATGGTACCATAGAAAGGTACATTTCAGGAAATTCTTCTCTGTTTATTAAGGAAAACAATAAATGAAAAGACAATTTTGAAATTTTTTATTATTAGTTAATTAAATGTTCAAAATGATTGCTACCAATATCCTGGCATATTAAGAGATATCTCTTAAGAATTCTAAACAGTTTAAGCCTCGGTATTTCGTTTTGGTTTATTTGCTATTTTTTTTTTGTCGAAAAAAAAAATTTGTTTATAAATATTCGCATTTTATTATCACAGAATTTACCTTAAAGGTAACTTCTACTAGTATTATTATCTTCAGAACAGTTAACTTTCGGTTCAGTTTAAACGAAAAGCAGCACTTCTTTCTTTAACAATGGTGTACAGCACAGCTGAACGGGTAGAAATTATTTTCATTTATGGTTCCCAGGATCAATGTTTTTTAAGAACAGCTCAACGTTTTAACGAAAGGCATCCAGGTCAAAATGTAAGCCCGGAGTATGTTCGCCAACTAGTAGCCAAATTTAAAGAAACTGGTTCTGTCGCGAATATAAAGAGAAATCAACCGAGACTAGCCGACAAAGCAGCGCAAATTGAAATTCTGGGGCAGTTGGCAATGAATTCAACTTTATCAACTCGTCAAGCAGCTGTAGCAACTGGATTATCTCGTGAATCAATAAGAAAGGTACTTAAAATTCATAAGTTTTATCCCTATAAACTGCACATACTGCAAGAACTTGGTGACGACGACCCTGACAGAAGAATACAGTTTTGTGAAATAATGACAGATAGAATTACGGCAGAACCTCGACTAGTTAAAAATATTTGCTTCAGTGATGAGTGTACCTTTTATTTAAATGGGCATATTAATAAGCAAAACTGTCGTTACTGGAATGACGAGAACCCCCACGTATTTAGAGAAGGGCATACCCAGTACCCCCAGAAAATTAATGTTTGGGCTGGTATATTGGGAGATGGTATTATCGGCCCAATATTTATACAAGGAAATTTAAATGGCGACAGGTATGCTGAAATGCTACAGAGGTCTATCGAACCACTAATAGTGAGAGAATTAGAAAATCAGAGGGATATACTCGGAAATTTATCTTTAGAAGAACGTTTACTACATTTCCAACAGGCTCCGCATTATGTAGTTCCCGTTAGGCAGTGGTTGGATGATAATTATCCCAACCAGTGGATTGGAAGAACAGGTCCTGTTGAATGGCCACCTAGATCCCCGGACCTAACACCTCTTGACTTCTTTTTGTGGGGTCACCTAAAATCTGTGGTTTTTAAAACGCAACCTGAGTCACTGCAGCATAGAATAGTTCAGGAATGCCGTGCTATATCCAGAGAAACCTTTGCAAATGTACGTGAAGAATTTGAAAGTAGGCTTTATTATTGTCTTCAAAACAACGGAAATCATTTTGAACATTTAATTAACTAATAATAAAAAATTTCAAAATTGTCTTTTCATTTATTGTTTTCTTTAATAAACAGAGAAGAATTTCCTGAAATGTACCTTTCTATGGTACCATTGGAAACTATTTTTCAAGAGCTTCAAAATGATGTATCACTCGACCCCCTTTCTATTTAAGATTTTAAGGGTTTATCTCACCCTGTCCAAGGGGTTGCAGATAGGGGTGGGCTAATACGCTTGTTTTTTTCCCCCTTCGTTTTATAGAAACTGTTTTTTGCGTTTTTTTCTTCAGTTTTTCGTTTCTAATATATGGCCATTTCAAGTTTTTAAATTGTCACCCTGTATAATAAATGCCTCGATAATACCATACCAACATTTAGGTATTCACTTTTCACTAAAAAAGTCACGGGGTTTCCAAAAACATGACGCAGAATGACAATAACTACAAAAGAATAAACTGCACGAACCTAAATGACGCGTAAGATCGTCATTTCGGCACTTGAGGAGCGCATGACTGTGTCAAAATATACGCTGTTCTTATTGGTCAGATTAAAATACTGGCTATTGACTGCCTCTAGACTGTCAGTGATTGCCTATTACTGCCGGTGATTGCTAGTGACTGCCAGTGATTACCGATGACTGCCAGTGCTTAACGATGACTGCCGGTGATTACCGATGACTGCTAGATATTTGTACACCGACTGCCTGAGTGAGACACCTCTCAATTAAAGCCTTAGAATCCAAAAATTAAAACTTTCGGTTTAACTTGTTAAATCCTTTCAATATATTTAATCAACTCATACAATAAAATAGTATATGTGAGCAAATAAACTTTAAATTTCGACATATTCTGTTCAGACAAGGGTGCTATGGAAATGACTTATTATATTTAAATGGGTGACTCCTAGGGAGTCCTAGAGAAAGTCTACGTACTTTTTTTTTTTAAATCGAATATCTAAATACTAAGGTAAAAACCCTTTTTACCCACATACTGTCGCACCGTTACATCTGGGTTCACTTAGCAACAATGTGGGTCACTAGAGTATACTAACAGTGTTGTCAGATCACACCGCGTGTCTCGCCCTTACTTGAATACTGGCGGCGCGCCCTTCATACTTCAGTAGGCTTCGCGACTCTGGAGTGGAACGACGTCGAGCGTTCCACGTGCTTGCGTATACGAATTTTAAACGTTTTGTTAGTTGTATTGCCCGATTTTTTTTTGTTGTGAAATAATTCATAATAAGAAATGTTGTGATGTGATTTAAAATATTTGTGATATTATCTACTGTTAGTTCTGTTGAAAAGCATACTTTTTGTGTTTTATTTTTTTATGGAGTTTAATAATTACAAAACGGATTATTTTAAAATAAGATGGAAGGTATATGAAAAGTATGTACCTTAAAATTGTAGTTTTCTTTGTCTAAAAAGTTTGAAAAAGAAGTGATAACGCGCGCCAAGACGTCTTGTTGTCAAAAACTGAACACGTGCGTTTAGAATTAGAATGACAACACCGCCTAAAATGCGCTGACCTCTTTTGAAACTTGAGACTGCCTCAATAAAATATTAATTGCGAAGGGCCTCAGGACCGGCCACGTAAATTTTGAGATGTCATATAAAGTGTATATTTCGCTTAATAATTCAAAGCGCCATTTATGGTTATTTTTCTTCAATTTATTTTCATCTCGGTATTTGCTGGTTTAAATATAATACGCCATTTCCATAACACCCTGTATTTTGAGTCATCTGTAGTATAAAGTATTAGATACATTAATATTAGTATTAAAAAACAACTACAATCTTAATGTAAATGATACTCTCCTCCCGAGCATATAATATCAGTCTTTGGTACAGCTTAAATAACCTTGGCATAAGTTATTATTCGACTTTGGCTTATTACGAATTAAGAATATTGATTGATGCTTCCCACGTATCACAATGTATTTATTTGGCTAAAACCCTGGGGTAGTTTCTTCACCATATTATTTTTTGACATTTATTACCCAATGCTATTCCTATACAAATTGAACTTTGTATAACATATAAACTGACGACCAAACCCGAAACATAGTGACTAAGTATAAAATTTAGTAGATATATCCTGCCAGGTCATATGTTCTCTTTATTCATAATGAGAAAAGCCCGATTTTGGAAGAATAAGCGTAACAAATGTATAAATTGTCATCAAGAAAAAATGGCGAATAAACATTAGTTAATCCAAGCTGAAACACTAAATTTGCTCTGCAGTTTTCTGAATATTTTCAATAGGATAGTTATCACAAGAAAGCAAAGCTATCTGGTTTAAAACAACATTAATTCAGAAATAAATATAATTGCTAGAATTAAAAACTTACCCCTCTCTTATGGCTAAGGTTGGCGGAGTAGCCTTCGCCTCATCCTTGGCTAAGGTTGGTGGGAATGGAACTTAAAATTATTATGAAGCTCCTTAACATCAAGGATATGATACTTATGCCAAAGTTTTATACTTCCTACATATCGTCTAAACTTACACTAAAATTTATCTCATAAAAATGAAGACTCCATAACAGAACTAAATCTAACTTGACTGAAAATTTATGATAAAAACTACAATTTTATAATTAAACAAAAATCTTCATGGTACTCTCAATATTTGTTCTACAAATTGGACACAGTTCATTATAAAATCTTAGTTCACTTGAACACTCGGAGCACAGACACAAATGTTTACAAGGTAGTAGTAAAACACATTTATTTCTTTCCTGACATATAACGCATAATTGGCTTTCCAATAACATGGCTTTTTCTTGTAATAATGTAGTTTTTTCTTCCAGTTCTCGAGCTCTTCGTCTAGTTAGCACAGGTGATCGAGCCTCTATTGGTTGCCTGACACGTTCTCTGATTGGCTGACGAGCCCGAGGTCTTTGAATAGGTTCGGGTCTAGTTGCTTGTCCTGGATTAAAATAATCATAAAATATCTCGGTGCCTGACCAATGTTGTCTAATCCACATGTTAAATTTCCTTACTTTCTGCGTGAAATAAGAAATTATCAATATGTAAAACTGGCTTAAAATGTATGCCAAACTGAAGGCTATTACTAGGCCAGCGATTGATTCAAGGGGAATATCAAATATAAAGAATATCAGCGCCTTTACATTTACTAGTCCACTATAGCATATATCACATATTTCTTGGTAGATAGTATGAGTGAAGGAGATGCACAAACTGCAAAGGCCGTAGAGTAGAAATGGTATAAGCGTTATTACAAACCATACTCCTGAACCAAAAAGAATAGCTAGGATCTTAACGAAAGCAATCAATTGTCCCATGCTCGCAATTATAGTTGCTAGTCCATTTACGAAACCATTACATATAGAAGAGGCAACAGCTGCAATACTCCAGATAAATAAATATATTTTTAGGGAAACTGTAACTACACTTGAAGAAATTATCTCAACAGCAGTAGTTAAGCAGAGAAGTATCTGCTGCAAAATCTGAAAGTTATCTTGGATGAAAATTACTAAAGATTCACTTATAGCCGAGAAAAAGCTTTTAAAATTGTCCAATGTCACTGCAGAGTACTTGAAAATAGTGTTTATGGAGGAAACTAAAAAATATCCTGCTTTGTAACTTAGGTAAAAACCAAAGTACAATGTCGCTTTAAAAAGATTAACTACAGACACCAATGATTCTAACATGTTTGGAAGGAAAAAATGGGAACAAACTCATAACTTCTGTAGTTTAAAAAAAATAGGTTATTTTGTAACACAAACACATTTGACAGTTGGTGGGAAAATTTAAAATTTGACTACCACCGATTAAAAGTGATCTACCAGTTATTTCCGAGGTTAACCGAACTTATCATTTTCTGTCATCATATGTAGGAGACAGAAATCAAATAATATAGCAATTCAAATACCAATTTGGAATGGTAATAACGGGTAGATCACTTTTAATCTCCAATAAGAAATTTTTGACTCGTCAAGCTCAAGCCCAATCTCCCTCAATGAATGGAATACTGTACACCAGTAATTTCTCTGTGTTATGGTCGCAAACTCTAAACTCCTATCTCCTAAAAACTAGATAGAAGAAGAAAGTCGAACTAACCTCAACAACTTTCATGTCAAAAAAGCTTGAAAAATCATTTAGATTAATTTCTATCGGATTCTTTTCAAAATTCGAGAGCAATGAACAGTATAGGTGAAACTTGTAATGATCTTAAAAAACAATATGACGACTGTTTCAATGCTTGGTTTTCAGACAAGTTCTTAAAAGGACAAACTAATGATTCCATGTGTGCTCCCTTGTTTAAAGTTTATCAGGACTGTGTTAAAGTGAGTGTACATATTGTTGAACTTTAAATGAGACTTTAAAACCGTACTTCTCTTTAAGGAAGGAAATGCAAATTTTTGAATGTTGAAAAAGGAATAGCTTTGCAAATTTGAATGTACCTGTATTTCTATAGATAGGTCTTTATGTTTAAGATTAATGATGTACGAACAAACTCGGTCAAATGGCCGAGTGACTGGTGCAACACTTATTTCTGTCAATCCCCTTATTTTTAAAATTTTACTTTGTGATCTTTAACTTTGCCTTTGCCATATATGCTGAATTGAAAGTTTGCTCAAAAGCATGGGTAACCATCCTTGTTGTAGATGTTCAACTGAAAATAGGTGCATCTTATTCTAATTATAAGGTTGTATGTATGTACATGCTAATATTGATATTTTTATGTTGATTTGCACAGGATGTACAGGTGTACTGTGAAATATAATGGCATCTCACTAAAAAGCATGCACATACATAAGTAGAATTGGATAAACCAATTTGTATTTGAATATACATCTCAATCTTCAAGGATGGTTACTCACATACACTCTAGACCAAACTCTGAATCCAGGCACTGTAGCCCTAAAACAATGATAACTATATTTAAATTTTTTTTAGAAAGCCATGAAGGAACAAAACCTGGACTTGCAAGAAGTGAAAAAAAATCTATTGGGTACCTCACAAGAGAAAACTCCGCCACAGAAATCATGACACATAAGTGACCAACAGTTTAACTTAACAAAACTGGAGTAGACAACATAGAAAGCAGTGTTTATATAAAAAATTCCATTAGAGTCTAGTGAATATTTAATTTACCTAGTAGAATTTTTCTGAAGATTCAGTCAATTTCTGCTTTCCCCATAAGGTGCAAAGCCTTCCATTAGTGTGAATAAGTAAAATAGGTCCCTGTTAAGAAAGAAGAAATTATGAAGGTAACTGGGTTGCTATATAATACCCAAAATGTCGATTTTAAAATGTACAGTGTACTTTACAAGGTCTCTACAATGAATATCTTGCTTATCAATAAAGATATTTTTTATAGGGAGCTATTTTTCTTTTATAGCAAACAAAACTCTGATAGTGATGCTTCCAAAATCAGCTGGTTTTGAAATATATTATTTTCATCATATTTTCTTTAATTTGTTATTGCCCTTCACAATGACTGTGAACTTACAGTAATGTCTACATTCAAAAGTCATACAAGGCAAGACAATACAACCATTGGGGAAACATATTAATTACTTTGTTTTAGATGTTAATTTTAGGATACCCTAAATGATTTAAGATAGTTCCAATTTTTCTATACAAATTGAAAATATTTAGGTAGGTTTGGGACATGGTACACCCAACTTACCTAGATTATTTTTGTTGTGAAGCCTTTTTTTTATAAATACTGCTCGATATTCATCAATAAGCACTCTGTGTTAGTATTTTTAGTAATTTAGATTAAAATGTTTGGGCAAATGCAAAGAAATGTATAGTGTTGGTATTGTGATTTTCTTGTTTTAATTTTATAAAATTATATACGAAGGTACCTAATATCAAATAAGGACACCCTAAGATTTGATCAAAAACATATTCTTAACTGAGTGTGTTTTTAATGCTAGAATTTAAACTTAGCTCTTAGAATAAAAACAGTTTTTAAGTCTACAAGTGTTATTTTTGTAGAATGAAGGTGAGGTAGACTTAATTGATACAGGTGCGTATTATTGATAAAAATAGCCCATGAAATGGCAAAGGTTACTTTTAGAGCTTTGTATAACAAGGGAAAATATTTACAGTTTACTAATGGCACTTTTGTCCATATCTCATTGCAGTTTGCAGGAAGCTGGTGGTGACCCAGTTTTATTTTATGGGGACATCACCATTTTTGCCACCAAAAATCAATGAGGTATACCAAATAAAACTAAGATAAGGTAGTAGACTATTACAAATAAATTGTTATTATGTATGCACTTATGATATGACCATGTGAGCGATTTTTTACCGCACTTTATTGAGGTATAACGGAAGATGCGTTTTTTCCCATTACCCTTAAATACATTTAAGCTAGGTACAGTACAGGGTTTCCCATTTTCGACACTTTTATCGGGTATCTCCGTAATTGTTAGTGCTATCTATCACAAAAGTAATGTAGGTGTCATGTGCTCTGGGTCAAACTTAAAATGATAAAATCAAAATTTGAAAATTTTCGCTCGCTTAAGAGCGGGGGAAAATCAAAAAATTGACAATTTCAAAACTTTCCTATATTTTCTTAGTTAAAAGAGATACAGAAAAATTTTTATACAGAAGTTTCTTAATATTCATTGTTGAATAATCCGTCTATTTCAGAATAATTATACGGGGTCAGATAAAAAAGTTATCGGTCCTAACCTCATTTTTTAAAATGGAACACCCTGTATATTTTAATCTAAACAGATACTATTTTAAATTCTCCATTCAAATATATCACACTATGGATGATATTGGTTTCCTAGGCGATTTATTAAACTTTATTACTTTAAACCACAGTAGACCATGAACCAAAAGCTAATATTCTAAAAACAACCATGGTGACTATTAACATTAACGTCAATTTCATTTTTCCATATTCATTTGCGAAAATGACCTATGAACATTTTGATAAATTTGATATGATATCAGTTTATATTGAAAGTGGAAAAAACGAAGAAATGGCGTAAATGTATATTTTGTTCGCTATCCGGAAAGACGGTACCATTTAAGGACATATTCCGAACACTGGAGATGATTCCCGTTATTTTTTACCTTAATCTGAATCTATTATTTCGTTTCAAAGTAATAAAGTTTAAATAAATCGCCTAGGAAAACAATATCATCCATGGTGTGTTATATATTTGGATATGGAGAATTAAAAATAGTTTCTTTTTAGATTAAAATATACATGTTCCATTTAATAAAATGAGGTTAGGTCCGATAACTTTTTAACCTGGCCCCGTATACTTATTCTGAAAGCGGCAGATTATTTAACAATCACTATAAAGAAACTTCTGTATAAAACATTTTTCTGTATCTCTTTATTCTCTTTTAATTAAGAAAATATAGGGTAATTTTGAAATTGTAAATTTTTTTGATTTTCCCCCGAATCTCTTAAGCGAGCGAAAATTTTCAAATTTTGATTTTACCATTTTAAGTTTGACCCCCAAAAGAGCACATGACACCCTACAGTACTTTTTTGATAGCACTGACATTTACCGAGATACCCTATAAAAGTGTCGAAAATGGGACACCCTGTACAGCACATTTTTTAACACTGGACTATGGTTGTGCATGGTAAAAATTTTAAGTACAGTTGTTTTCATAAAAAAGTCGTACAATAATTAGAACGAGAGTGAGCTTCGTCACATTCGTGTAAAACTGGGTGGTGGTCAATACTGTGCCTGTGATAATGACTATTTATTAGAGGCAATGCAATTCATTGGCGTCGCCGTTATACATTTTAAAGGTGCATGATGACAATGTTTGACACACTCCAAAAATAAGAACAGTCGGTTGTCTGAAATTACGAATCCTGAAATAGTGGCCAGAATTGAAGAAGATTGGAAAATTCGTGAAATGTTTGAGCAGTTTGAAAATAGTAATAAAAAAATATTATAAAAATTAAACGACACTGGGAGTTGTAAAAGGACTGAGTAAGATGGAAAGTTGGATCAGTTCGTCTCAGACTTTCAAACCCCTGAACTGAAGAATTATTGGGGAAACTTGATGCCAATGTAATATCAAATATACTGATACAATGCCAAATAGAATGACTAAAGTCATAGAGGAACAAGGTCATATGACCAAATATGAGATTTTATTTCTAACGTTTCGTTAATTCTGCTTAAATTTTTTAACTACTACCTACTTATGACTTTTTTATTAAAATTTTTCTTCTTCATTTTATTGACCCGCACACTAATGGATGATATTTTTGATAACATAGTATTTGATAACTTCCAATGGGTCAAAAATTTTTTACATGCAACTTTCAGTAAATCGGATTTAAAAAATAAATAATCTCAAAAACACCTGTTAATTTTTTAATAGGTTTCTTATAGTATCTAATTAGAGGAATTATATTTATGACCGTTCAAAAGATCATCGTCACAAAGATCTTGGTCTATAACATTAATTTTTTAATAATTTAACGCCCTTCACACCGAGTTATTTTAATCAGTCACTATAACCATTTTCCTATTATTTATAACAGCCTTGTCTTATATTGGCTTAAAGTTTTGGAATGTTCCTTATAGAATGTTAAAATACTAAGAAAATTAGTCATATTTTTAATCTACCTAAGGTGTAAACGAAACTTGCACATGAAAATATATTTTTCCTTAATGGGTTATAAATGGTTAATAAAAATATATTGTATACCTATAGCTTCGGATAACAAACCGTCACATCAATTTATCTCCGGTAACATTTTCATGCGTGCCCGGTGTTACTGTGACCGGCGATACATAAATGCACAAAGTCGTGGATAACAGCTATAGTACAAGTTATTTCTTAAACTTTTTTTTAGACTGAAATGAGTATCTGAGATTACTCAAGAGAATGACTTCGTGTAATATTTTTCCCTTAATTAAGACTATTAGGTCTGAGTTAACCCTGTGACCGGCGATACAATTTAAAAACATAGACCTTGTAAAAAGTACGCAACGTTCTAGTTTATAACTAAACATAATAAGGAACTTACCTAAACAGGAGAACGCTTTACACAAATTCAAACACATACCGTCATATTTGTAAAACTATTAGGCCGACCTGTAGTGGCGTTATTTATAAGCAATTTCTGCCGTGACCGGCGATACATGCAGCTGCGGGGACGGAACTTCGGGTTAATAATTGCGTTAGAGAAACTAAACTGTTGATCTTTGAACATTATTTTTTCAATACAAATTGTAGCAGGAGTGTAAATTTTTTATATATGAAGGTAGCTTTAGTAAAATGACGTGTAATATAAAAGGGTAAAGTAAGAAATTACGGGGACACGTGACCGGCGATACATTTTTAAATTTGAATACTGCAGCTATAATCTAAACAAAAAACTTTTAAATTGCTTTCTAATGCAGGAAGTAACATATATTTCGCAAATTATAATCGTTTTTACAGGCCACTAGTTTATTTTAGTAAGTTATTTGCTAAGGACTGAAAGTTGCCTGTAAACAAAATTTGCCCTCAATATACAATCACTGACACGCCGATTTTACGCAAATGTGACTAAGGTCGGTCTAGTTCTGTACCTCATATTAATTGCATTTTCTGCTTTGAATTATATTACATAATTTTTGGCACACTTAGCTTACACAATTTTTAGTCCCATAGTAAGAATGTAGCAAACCAAAACTTTGGGAATATAAAGAACTATATATTGTTAATTTTTGGCCTATAGATTTTTTTTCTGTTTCCTAATTTATAATATTTTTCATTACGTTAAGTTTACGTTACATGTTTAGTTAATTTCAAAATTTTTTCTGCTACAAAAGTTTTAACTCTGGCAATGTCATGAGTTCTCTTATTTAAAATTGCACTGAAGATGAAGGTTTATGCATTCGAAACATGTATGGACTGATTATATATACATTTTTTAAAATATCGCTATTAAACTAGCTAAAGCAGATTTTGTGTTTTTTCTTTCCCAATTCTATCTAGATATTTTTATTTATCCTTGTATATTATTGAATGGGCGACAATTTAATCCAATATTTAAATAATAAAAAGCAAACGAAAAAAATTATTTTCTTCTGGATTTAAAATGTTTAATCTTTTAAAACTATTAAAATTTGTTAACAACATAATAAACCAAAAATATACCCCAATAATTTTATAATTTACAGGAAAAGACCTGTTATGATAAGATACAAGTTTACCATTAATTGCGTATTCTTGCACTAACTAGTACACAAAAAAAATTTGAATATATTTAGTATACAGGGTGTTATTTAAACCGGCAAATCCTGAGATGAAAATAAATTGAAGAAAAATAACCTTAAATGGCGCTTTGAATTATCGTACAATAATTTATATGAAATCGTCTTTGACCCGCGTTATCACTTCTTTTTCAAACTTTTTAGAAAAAAAATACTACAATAACATACATAATCTCTTATACCTTCGATCTTATAATCCGTTTTATAATTAAATTCCATAAAAAAATAAACCACAAAATGTATGTTTTGCAACATAACCAACAATAGATAATATCACACAAATTTGAAATCACATCACAATATTTCTTATGAATTATTTCACAACAGAAAAAAATCTAACTTACAAAACGTTTAAAATTCGTATATATCAATCACGTGAAACACTCGACAGCCGAAACATCCTGAAGCAACGATAGTCGCGCGCGGTAGGTATCCATGCAAGGGCTAAACATGCGATGTGATCTGACAACACTGTTAGTATACTTTAGTGACCCACATTGTTGCTAACTGAATCCAGATGAAACGGCGCGACAGTATTTTGTTAAAAAGGGGTTTTACCTTAGTAGTTAGATATTCGATTAAAAAAAAAGTATGTAAACTTTCTCTAGGACACCATAGGAGTCACCTATTTAAATATTAGAAGTCATTTCCATAACACCCTGTATATCTTGCTTAATTGAAAAACTGTAGCAGCATCATTCAATCTGAATTAGTATTTTAAAGTGCTACTGTGTAGACAAAAATACGCGTGTACGGAAGAGTTCCTGATCGCGAGGAACTCAACAAGCGCGTTATATATATTTCCGGAGGTAATAAGTGCATAAAAATGAATTATAATTTTACATGAAAATCCGATTTCTAAGAACTGCATAAGTTTACTTTCATACTTTGGAAGGAGCACGACACCGAAGGTGGAGGGCTTAAAAAAAAACAGATGGAAAGAACGAATTTAATTTTTAAGAAAAGAGGCCTGAAAATTATCTGGTTATTTTGACGCACAAATGCTACTTAGTGAAAGATTTCCCGAATGAAAATAATAACACAACAATCAAAACTCAACAATATAAAGGCTAATTATTCAATTTGGATAGGCTTCCTTGTTTAATGGGAATGACCTGCTTTAATAGATTTTTTTTATAATATTTTTAAACTATTAATATAGGGTGTTCATTGGCAATATTTGGTTTCCAAATATTGCCAATTTAACATTTTTATATGGCGATTTTGTGGCGTCATGATAATGTAGTTAGTAGAGTTTATAGGGTTAACATATGTCCCAGTCACCAGGACATGACACCAGTTTCAAAAGCTTTACCCAATTTGCAGCCAGCTACCTAACTTAATAATATAGGTATAGTATTTCGGTTTTTTATAATTAGATGAACAACAACCCCATTTTATATTCTGTCAACTTATCTGAATTTACATCTTACCGCATCGGTTTTCTAGTGGTCCGGCAGAAATTATCGCCTTCGGCGATTACGCCTACGGCGAACTTTATCCTCTCGGCGGCCCGATAAAGCCTTAAACCGGCACCGCCTACAAGTAGTCTTAATGTCTCAATACATCTTACTGTGAAAATTAATTTATATTTTTGAAAAATTTTTATTATCAATTAAAATAATAAACTAGGGATGGCCCGTAAAAAATTTACTGAGAAAGAGTCTATATTTTAACCTAGTGAAATGTGCTTTATAGCAGTAAGTAGAAAGTATAATAATTATGTTAAAAAATATTATAATATTACTTTTTATTGATATTATCTTTATAATACGGACGACGCGCGAAACAATAGTGAACACAATTTTTCTTCAACTATTACCAGATTGCTTTGTCCTATTAATAAATTATCGCAAATTTTTCCCTACCTCTTAATTAAACTCTTGGACAAAATTAACGCAACATCATAAATTTCCCATATTTTTATGCTATTTTTTTTCTGAATTTATGATCCGATTTGAATGATTTTTTTTGCATTGTAGGTTGGTTCCTTGACAATGTCATAGTTTTCGCTGTTTATGATAAAAATTTAATTTTCGATATATACTGGGTGTACTAAAAATGCTATGTTTTTTCCCGAAAATTCGCATCACCCTGTGGAGTATGTTAGCAACCGAAACATATTGCAGTTGACATTAGACGGTAGGTACGTCCATCTTTCCCCAACATTTTCTTTTTTGGTTTACTTCATTATCTCTGTTATTAAAGGAGATACACCGTTTTATAGCGTAACATGTTTTTATAGACTTGAATAGTCAACACATGTTTACAAGTAGACTATGGACTTTTTCGGACATTGCAATCGATGTGTCAGCAGATGTTGTGTTTTAAAGTTACTGCTTATTTAACGTTCGTTTCGTATGCCCAGTTGCCCGACGAGTATTTTAATCTTGAAACCTACTAGAAAACATTTAACAATGAATGTGTTGAATGTTAAAGTCTATAAAAACATGTTACGCTATAAAACGGTGTATGAAGTAAACCAAGAAAGGAAATGTTGGGGAAAGATGGACCTACCGTTTAATGTCAACTGCAATATGCTTCGGTTGCTAATATACTCCACAGGGTGATACGAATTTTCGGATAAAACATAGCATTTTTAGTAAACCCAGTATAAATCGAAAATTCAATTTTTATCATAAACAGCGAAAACTATGACATTGTCAAGGAACCAACCTACAATGCAAAAAAAAATCATTCAAATCGGATCATAAATTCAGAAAAAAAATAGCATAAAAAATATGGGAAATTTATGATGTTGCGTTAATTTTGTCCAGGAATCGTACCGTTCTTGATTAAAACCACTAAATTTATATTGAAACTCATTATTATTGACATTGATAAAATTAATGATAAATTTTGTTTCATAAAAATTGTTGGAAATGGCCACCTTCACTTGAAAGGCATGCTTCCGCCCATCTTCGCATCGAATTGCCCACTCGATCAAAATATTCCCAGCGTATTCCTTATTGTTTCACACGAGGCAACTATTCGCTCTCTTAAATCTTCTAAAGTGTTAATGGGAGTTTTATACACCAAAGTTTTAAGATGATCCCATGCCTTTTGTGTCATGGTAGCCATTTCCAACAATTTTTATGAAGCAAAATTTATCATTAATTATTTTATCAATGTTAATAATAATAAGTTTCAATATGAATTTAGTGGTTTTAATCAAGACTGTCTGACGAGAAAAACCTCAAGGGACCGTTTTCATGTAGAATTGACCAGGCTAATCAGAAAAAATATCCACACGGAAAAATGTCAGTGGCGTACCATTTTTTTTTAAATATCAGAGGACATGTTTGCAGGGACGCCACTAGTGGAACAATTGAATAACTTTTCTACTAACTAAAATTTGTGGTTCTATATCCTATTAACACATACCAAAATTGAAAATAATGTCTAAAGTACTTTCGGGTTTGTTCGATATTAAAAAATTACCATTTAAAAAATAAAAATTCAACACACTGTAGCAAAAAATTTAAGCCGTTGCAGACATATGTTCATATGAACTTTTCTTTATAAAATGACCAAAGGAATCACACCCTGAAATATTAATACATCATTAATTAACATCCTGTATATTAGATGTGTATCAATCTTGAATAATTCTGATGATGATCATAAATATTGTATCAGTAGAAAGTATTGAATAATCGAATCCTTAGCGGTTAATATCAATCGATCATTTATTTCAATCGTAATATCCTTATTCAGGCTCGCGGTAGAAGATGACTACAGACGTACCGAGCGCCACAAAACAATAAATTATTGTTTAATGGAGAACGAAATAAAGAATAATAAGCTAAAAGCCAAAGCATTTTGAAGATCGTATATAGAGGGTGTCCGGGAAAATGTGGGAAATCTCCCGGATATGAATCATCTACAATGGTTGGTCAGTGCGTAGTATGTAAGAAATTCGACTATTCTAACACCGGATTAATATGTAAGTGAGAATAATGAGGATATGTTTTTTTAGGTTAAGCAGTTGTGTATAGCTAATTCTATATTTTAAGTTAATATTGCAAGAATATGGATTATTTCTTTATATTATCTGAATTTCTGTAAAAAATACCTACAACGATTACCTATGTTTATGACTAATGTTAGATCGAAATTATATTAATTATTACACCGTTGCCATTTTTTAAAGCCATCTTCTTCTAACTTATTTGAAACTGTAGAACGGTGCATGATTGTAAATAAATGGTGTTTTATGAATGGAATGTTTTGTCTCCCCTTTTATATATTATATGTTTATGGGTTACCATGTAACTGACAAAGAAATGGGACGACGTCAATTCATTTCCGATAAAACATTTTTGAATGCGCGTTAAAGCTGTTACGCTACGCTCGTTATCCAATTTTCCTTCTCATAATATAAAAATACACTTTTAACACATCATAAATAACCAATGATTTTAGATCAAGGAGGATACGGCTTTGGTTCACCGTCTTTGAAGAATAAACAATTCACATTCTTAGGTAGGTTGTAAACAGCTCTCCAGAAAAACAATCGGGGAGCTCTGAAAATTAGTATCTCAAATTTTTCTTTGTCGTTTTCTGTTATAATTAGACAAAGACATTACGTCGCCTTCGAGCATTCAGAGCGTCCTTTTTATAAAGCCCTTATTGGAACGGCCGTCTTACATACCTGCTTTCACGTTTGACACTACCGGATTACCAACTGTCATATTTGTCGTCATTGTTAAATACAATTCTTTGTTGTTTTTCAGTGTTTGTGTGTTATCTTTAAGTATCGTTTGTGGAAAAAAATAGTAATTCTTAACTCAATATGGTAAGACTGTGCCAAGTCTGTCGTAAACTGGATAAAAATATAAATATTGAGTCACGTCCATCGATTGTAGGTTTTTCCTAACCAAGACAGCAACAGATAGAAGATAAAAAGATGGGGATTCTACACGTAAAATCCCCATCTGTTTTTTTTGTTGTGTTTATTTTCATAATAACAGTCGCATGGGCGTCGTTGGAAAGTTTTGTAGGGGGTTTGTTCGGGTTTGTTCGGGGGGGGGGGGGGATGATAAAATGAGTACTTTTATAAACTTAAAACCCAGGACACCAGCGGTAGCAAGAAGGGGAAAAGCTCGATGTGAACAAAAGCGCCGCAGGCGAAATTATTTATGGACCACACGAACAAACCCAAAATACACATCCAACTTTAGTCCATAATTTATAGTAAATACTAGAAAAACCGAGCGTAAGGTCAGTAAGGTGTTCTCACTATACACAATTTAAAAATAGCGACATTTTTACTTAAATAACAGAAAAGTTTTGGACTTGCATTGTCTTTATTTGTTATATATCACAACGTTTCAACTGGTAAGTATCTCTAGTCGTCTTCAGGTGAATACAAGAAGAATTTTTAGATTTTTCTGGTTTATTAAAATCAGTTTTGGTATGCAGAAAAAAAAATGTATCCGGTCAACAGTTCTCATGGCAATCTGTACAATGGTTACAATACAAAGACAATGGTCTTGTGAATTACAAAACTTCTTTAAACAGCGCTGAAAATTTAAAAATTATAAGCTTTCTAAGAATAGGAAGAAAATATATTTTAAAAGATGTCCTAGTCGACAGAAAATATAAAAATGGTTTACTTCCAATCTCAAAAGAGAAAAAAAATTACTTGTTGTGTTCGCTACTATGCCTGGTTCCACCCGTGTTTCACGAGTTTTACAAAAACTTACCTACATCTTCTAATGTCATCGATATTGACCCAGATCTATTAGAGGAAGAGGAAGAAAACTAAATAATAAGAAATAAAATGTATATTATATTTTTTTATTTTCATTTGCAATTGCTTTATTATATTGTGTTTACTTAGAAGTTCTTATTTTAAGCTTTCTGTTTTTTAACGTAATAAATGGAATTGCATTATCGTCATTTATTTGATATAATAACTTCATACCCAACTATATAAATACAGGTAAATACCAATTAGCTGGTCCTATGGGCTTAAGTCATTCAAATCCAGGTGAATACGCATATTTTTGTAAAAACATAAGCGTAAACTTCAGGTGAATACTGTACGGTGTACAGTATTCACCTGAAGACGACTGGAGATACTTACCAGTTGAAACGTTGTGATATATAACAAATAAAGACAATGCAAGTCCAAACTTTTCTGTTATTCAAGAAACACCATTGTCTACAACCTTCAAACAGATTTTTACTTAAGTTACAGTAGACGAACAAAAGTAATTTTTTTTCAAGATGCGTTTTCCTTTTTCTGAGGATTTTTCAGTATTTTTAAAATGATCCCGATTTTACGAGCTATATACAAAAAGAGACAGCGGAAAGCAAACCAAAAAATAACAGTTCTTGCGGAAACAAATGTGAATAGGATTAAAAATTATTTTTGTTCAACAAATCGAAAAAATTCAATCCACTGAGTTTTTACTTAAATAATAACGGTTACAAATTTGTTTATACAGTGTGTCTACTTTTAAGTTGGAATCATATGGAAAAATCAATAGGTTTTATGACATTCTTGATAAAAAGTTCTGCATGGTCTAAAACTCAAAATGCAACCTTCAGTTATCAAAATTTCCCAGTCATTACGAATTTTGCTCAAGAGTAAAGTACCTTTATTTTGAACAATACAGAAGAATGTTATGAAGAAAAGTTATTTTGAATTAAAAGTTTCATTCAAATATGCCTGAAAATTTAGGTTTTGTGATTATTTGCTAATAATTCCGTATTAATTACACTGGGGAACAGCAAAAATGTTTCCGAGACCAAAATAGCAAAATCTTACTTATTTTATTATACTAATTAACAATCTGTCTTGCAAAAGGCTCAGTTGGCTCCGGTTTTATAGATCCATCCCAATTATGATAATTTACCTACCTGCCCTTAATATATGGGAAAATTTCACCATTAAATGAGAAATACCTGGATTTATTATAACAGGTGTACTTTATAAGGGGTTTAAATACATATAATATAAACCCTAAATTGTTAGTTAGTTGTATTTCAACCACCAGTTGATCGAGAGCTGTTCGTATTTGAGAAATTAGAGAGTTTTGAGCAACATGTCGCGAGTTTGTGTAAATAAGCCGGATCATTTTTGTTATATATGTGGTGAAATGACTTTTGTGAAACAAAAACGTACGCTTAGCCCTTTAATAAAAAAGGCTTACCACTTGTATTTTGGCTGCAAAGTTGGAGACCAGGATAAAAATTGGGCTCCCCATATCTGCTGCTACAAATGTGCGTCCAACATTCGCGGCTGGCTAAGTGGAAAAAACCGTAAGATGCCCTTCGCTGTTCCTATGATCTGGCGAGAACCGAAAGACCACGTTACTGACTGTTACTTTTGTTTGACACCTCCCATCAAAAAAGGCTTTTCAGAGAAAAAAAGGTCTGCGATACAGTATCCAAATTTACAATCCGCCATACGCCCGGTGCCTCATAGTGACGAGTTGCCTATACCTAATCCACCTCAGGAATATACCCTTCATTCTGATGATGATCAAGAGGATTCAAACGGTAGTGTACCGGAAAATGTCGCCGGCCCATCAACCTCGCAAGACTCCGATTTTGTCTGTGAACTTCCAAGTAAAAAGCCTCACAAAATAAGTCAAAGTGAATTAAGTGACCTTATAAGGGATTTGGAACTGCCCAAGACAAAAGCAGAACTATTGGCCTCTCAATTGCAACAATGGAATTTACTTGAAGATGAAGTAAAAGTTTCTGTGTACCGAAGCCGTCAGAAAAACCTAACACCATTTTTTAACATGGATAACAATTTGGTAGCCTGTAGGGACATTGAGGGATTAATGGCAGCTTTAAATCTGGACTATGATCCAAAAGACTGGAGACTTTTCATTGATTCCTCAAAAGTAAGTCTTAAAGCTGTGTTACTCCATAATGGAAACAAATTGCCTTCAGTCCCAATTGGTCATGCAGTCCATATGAAAGAAACATATAGCAATTTGAAATTGTTACTTGAGACCATACAATATGAAAGATATAAATGGCAAATTTGTGGGGATTTAAAAGTTGTGGCGATCTTGCTTGGAATGCAGCTAGGTTATACCAAATACTGCTGCTTCCTCTGCGAATGGGACAGTCGAGCACGATCGGATCACTACAGAAAGAAAATTTGGCCACCGAGAGAGTCTTTTGAGCCAGGAAAGAAAAATGTGACCAGCGCGCCATTAGTGGCCCCAGAAAAGATTTTACTACCGCCACTTCATATAAAATTGGGACTTATGAAAAATTTTGTGAAGGCAATGGACAAAGAAGGCCGTGCTTTTAGTTATTTAAAAGAAAAGTTCCCTAGAATCAGTGACGCTAAAATTAAAGAGGGAATATTTGTGGGTCCCCAGATTAGGAAACTTTTCGGAGATGCGCAATTCGATTCCATACTTGAAGGCAAGGAAAAAGACGCTTGGGATGCCTTTAAAATGGTTGCAAAAAATTTCTTGGGAAACATAAAAGCAGAAAATTATAAAGACCTGGTTGCCCAACTTCTTTTGTGTTACCAAAACCTAGGGTGTAATATGTCGTTGAAAATTCATTTCCTGGATTCTCATCTGGATTACTTTCCGGAAAATTGTGGTGCTGTAAGTGACGAACACGGTGAGAGGTTCCACCAGGATATTTCGAACATGGAAAGAAGATATCAGGGAAAATGGAACTGTGAGATGTTAGCCGACTACTGCTGGACTATTACGAGAGATGCCCCAGAGGCTGCTTTCAAAAGGCAAGCTAAGAAGCGCAAAATGAGTGTCTAAACTTTGGATTCAATGATAAAAATGTGCTATTTAGTTGCTTTTGTTGAACCAACAATATATTGTTATCTGTATTTTGTATGTCCATTGTATATGCCTATGAATTAAAATTTTGTAACAAATAATTGAGATTTTTTTTTTTGCGAGCCAACTAAAATCTTTAATAGGTATTTTTTAGTTACTTGGGTACAGTTGAATCCAAAAAAATAGGTTTTGTTCAGGAAACAAAAAAAAAGTTGAAATTTGTTTCCCAGTGTTATTGAAACAATTTCTATTTTTTCTTCACATCTTAGTAAAGCTGCCATTTCTAATGTATTTTATAAATACCAACGTACAACATTCCGTGTCAAATATTTCTTGTCAGTGCATCCTCGATTACGTTAAATTGTATCAAGCCAGAATAATTGATACGGAATGATTAGTAAATAATCACAAAACCTAAATTTTCATGCTAAATAACTGTAATTGCATATTTCAATATACCTTTTAATTCAAAATAACTTTTCTTCATAACATTCTTTTCTTCTGTATTGTCAAAAATAAAGGTACTTTACTCTTGAGCAAAATTCGTAATTTCTGATATACCTCGTATATGACTGGGAAATTTTGATAATTGAAGGCTGCATTTTGGGTTTTAGACCATGCAGAACTTTTTATAAAGAATAACTTTTTTTCATAAAACCAATAATAAAAAAGTTTTCCATATGGTTCCAACTTAAGTAGACACACTGTATAGCAGCTTCGGATCCGCTATATTAGAATTTTTCTTCGTTTGGCATAGCTTCGAATAAAATAAATATTTTTAAAGAAACAATATCCGACTATGCACCGCCTCGAATGTCAAATTTACGTTAGACTTTAAAAATACGTACCAAATTTGAGGAAAAATAGAAAAAACATTCTATCTTTTCCGCTAACGAAATAAAAGATTATTGATATATAATTTTGACATTGGGCGACAACCGCGCATGCTAAAAAGCCCGCTATGTTTAGGATGAACCACATAATGTGGGACGAACGCCGATGCAATAGCAACTATCAAATTTAAAAAAAACTAGAAAAAACATACGAACTACCTACCTTTTCCGCGAACGAACTACCCCCTCTTGCCCCTTATAAACGACGCCCATGAACAGGCGTCACATTGACGTGTACAAAGCAGATATAGTCTTTGCAGCGAACCCTCAAGCTTTTTCGACAGTTGACATCAGCAATATGTCATCGATCAGCTGCTTGGGGACTTAATCAAATACCCCAGTTTTATACGAACCGCATTAAGCGTGTTGTGTTTTTATACTTTTCCAGTTTGATTGGTGCTAATAAGTTTTAAAAGTGTATTTTCATCGTTTTAGTATAGTTTATTTTGTTTTGAAAACTTTGATTAATTACATATCGAGTTGTTTGTGTATTTGTAAACCAAAGTAATTACTAATCACGTAACGAAAAATTTATAGGTTAATATTTTATTTATCTGATTTTAGGCGAAAATAATAATTATGGACCATAATTATTCTCTGTTTTCTACCTCAGCTGATGCCACCGTTAGAGAAACTAAGGTGAATTTCAATATTAATTAAAAAATTTCTAGATGTTTTATTTCTTTCCGAGTGAGTTGAGATTTATTTCAGTTAAATATCAGGTAATACTTTTGTGTGGCGACTTGAATGTAGACAGTTTGGTTAGCTGTTAAAGTAGGAAATATCTGCATGATATTTTTAATAGTTTTGGTCAGAATTCAAGTGCAATTATTGATCATTTAGTGTGTAATAATATGTTTATCTTAGTTCACTATTCTTAGAACTTTGCAGAGAACACCAAATATATTGTCGGAAGCTTTTGATTTATATATGGAGCTGATGATAATCACCGAGCTCTAATGGAAAAGCCTTGTGTTGCTCAGAAGAGACGCAGATTTCTTGAAATATACATGGCGAATGAGCAACTTGGTGCCGAAAAAAATTGTTCCAATTTAACCGACTTCGTATCTCTTTACTCTTACCTTTCCCGAAATCCCAATGGGGAAGGCCGAATTCCCCATTTCATTAGTTTTTTGCCTATATGACTTACGTAACCTACATATACAGAAGAAGGGTGTATAGAGAATTTGCTTGTTGTGATACTATACACTTATAAGTTACTATTGAACATTAAAGTTAAAACAGAGGTAACAAGAGTGAACAACCTTTAAGCAAACCGTATATTTAGTTTTTTAATACTATAACTTTTCCTTCGAAAATGTCCATAGCTATTTTCAGAAATGTTTTGTTGTGCATCCGGTACAAAAACATGGAAATTTTTCCAAGTGATTTGTATTTATATAACAGGGAAAAGAAATGATCAAGGATGACTTTTTCGAATTATTGAAGATACAATTTATTACAGGTACTTATAGTTAAGTCCATGTATAGACATATTGTATAAAGTTTACAGTAGGTAAAGATGAACATCAATTTAGATTACGTACTTCCTATCTTTTTGTGAATAAGAGGTACCTACCTACTAGACATGTAGGGTAGAGTGGGGGAATACCGGCCCCTTAAGGAAAGTATTGAATATCTCGGAGATTTTATGATTTAAAGGAGAACTGAGAGATTTAAATAAAATATAACATGTATGGGAACAAAATATATAGTAATTATATATATATGTGCGGCTTGGGGGTAATACCAGCCAGGGGCCGCAATTACCCAAAATTGTATTCACTGGCAAAAATCGCACACATAAGTTTTCTTTCTTTTTCAATTGGTACATTCTTTGTGAGCCCATCCAGAATAACTTACACATCTTAGCCAGAGTTCCCTATTTTTCCAAATTCTCCGCAAATAACGCAAATGTCCTCGGTAACTTCTGCGTCTGAATTCTTTTCTTTCTCATCACAGTCATGGTGGGCTACCTTACTGTCGTATTGTGTTGGTGTTCTTATTCACTAAAACGGCGATGTCATCAAAGTTCCCGAAAACCTGTTTTTTTATTCCTTTTATTTTTTACTTTTTCAGCTTTTCGTGTTTTGCAAAAGTGTAAGCGCTTTGCTGAATTTGTGCCGCCATAACTCCCAAAAAGGGTTTGGCAAGATTAATTATTTGCTTCGATAATTCACGCTCTTGTTCTTGAGAAAATACTGGGCGTCGTCCCAAATGAGACTTAGATACTTTGCCATTTCTACGTCGATATTGAAGAGTTGCTCTTGGAATGCCAAAACTTCTTGAAACTTCTCGAAGATGACGCCCGTTCTCTATTGCTGCAAGAGCTGCCTGAAGAGTCTCGGAAGTCGAAAACGCTCTTGTAGTTTTTCGTCTTTAAGTCCGCGGCATGTGAAACGGCAACCGAACACTTAAAACAAAACTCTATGGGGTAATATCGGCCCTGCCGATACTATCCACATAAAGGTGGCCGAAATTACCCGTAAAACAATCAACTAAAATGTACCATATTATTTAGAAATGCCTAAAGATACATGGTTTTTAAGTAAACCCAGTGAAAGAAAACATAATTTAGTTCATTTGTATACATATTAACGATTTTTACAACTTACCGTTATTGAAATATACAGCCTTAAACATATGTCTTTCTTATAGTACCACGTGTTTTTTTTTTTAAATTCTTTATAAAAGTTACAAAGCTGCTTCTTATTCTGCCTAAGCGATACTAACCGTTTGTTTTGCTGACATGCTTGATATATACACATAAGCCTCTTCAAATTCTGTATCAGGGTGGGAGAAACTTGCCGGCCGGTATAACCCGCATGGCCGGTATTCCCCCACTCTACCCTAATTATAGATAATGACTTCATGTTATATATTTGAGTAAATAAATAACAAAAAAAATACAATGTGTATGTGTGTTTTATTTCCTATAATAAATAATAAAAAATGCATTTAAAAATATAAATAGACTCGTTTCATTTTTAAAATAAACGTACGTACTATTGTTGTACGGTCCTGGAATGTCATACAAACATAGGCAAAATAAATAACCAGAAATAAGCAGGCAAGTCATTAATGTCACGTGACACGTGACATATCTGGCGCGATGGTTCGCTGCAACGACTTTAGAAATATCGAGTCCATGTTTGTCGTAAATGTCCATGTAAATAACTATTGAAGCAAAGAACTAAATACCTATACAAAGCTGACCAGTTTAAGATCGGAAAAACTTTCAAGAAAATTTTCAAGAAAACTTTTAATTCGAATTATCTCAAAGTTATACTTTTCTGCCTTGAATTCCTTGGCTTCTGGCCCCACTCAAGTCCTCCTTTGTTCAGATTATGGTAGAGCCAATAAAAAAAGTTTGCCAACAAGCTTCCAAAAAATACATTTTCCTTGATTAAGATCTCTTTTTCAAGCCCTTTTAAGATTTAAAAACTACGTTTTAATTTAAAAATTTATTTTAACTTAAAATCTTGCTAACGGGTCACTCTGAAACGGTGCCGAAGTTTAATTAGTTATTCGAAAAGTTAATGAAATTCGTTTGGTCGTGACGTGTGAAATTGTTCTCCGAAATTGACTTTCGAAGGCTGTTCATTTGACCGAAGTTGCCTGCTATTCGGGAAAGTTTATACGGAAGGAAATTGCATCGGTTTTCCGGCATAATAAGACCTTTGTTAACAGGGTTTAGAATGTAAGTTAATATATAGTGTCGCTAAGATTGTGAAGCGTTTTGTACAGGGTCATTCACGGTGAGTGGTTAAAAGATCTCGGGAACTAAAATATATATTTGTTTGAAATATTGGCACCCGCTATAAAATATGTCGAGCTTCCTGTTTTCAGTGTGATAGCGGTTTGATATGTTTTGGTTAGGAAAAACAAATAATCGACGGACGTGACTCGAAAGTCTATACTTTTATCCAGTTTACGCCAGACTTGGCATATTCTTACCATATTGAGTTAAGAATCACTATTTTCTCAACAAACAATAGTTAAATTTAACACTCAAACACTGAAAACACCAAATGACAAATCTGACAGTTGTTAATCGGGTAGCAGTGGCGGCTCGCAACTAAGAATGTAGGGCTGGCAGAAAAACCGCCGGAGACAATGCGCCGCAGGCCAAAAAGTTCAGGGCCACGCCCAAAGTTTAAGAAACATTCACCTACTGTCTTATTTCATAAATTAACATAGATTGCATTTTTTTTATATTGTTTGTTAACTCAGATAGAACAATTTAATATACGATAACAGGTTTTTAAGATGTGTTTTAACCAACATAATTGATTTAAAATTCGAAAACAATTGAATGACAAGAATCCTAAGAATTTTAAGAAGTAGACAGTGACATGTCTGTCTAAACTTGTTTATAAATTAGTTCTAGCGACGATCATTTGATGTTGCAAAGTGATTAATAACGTCATCGTAAAATTAACAATATCAGATTTGTCCTTAATATCAGGCGCGTATACAGCTCTCAGTTATGGGGGGGGTACTTTTCGACTTTTGAATCTAGTTAGTACTACTATATTCGATTATTGAACTATAATTATGTGTTCAAATTTGTATTTTCTTTTGTAATATTGGAAGTATAGATATAATATTGAGCATTGATATATTTTTGAAAAAAAAACATTAATTTAAAAAATATTATAAAACATGACATATATTACGTAACAATAAATTGTAACATACGTAAATATAACGATTTACAAACACAACAACATATAAAGTATAACACGAACTCTATATCGTCGGGTTACAAGCAAAACACATTAAGTCAAAAGGGTGTAAAAATCCGCTAAGTTTCATAATAGGTTTTACCTATTTTTTCAAAACAGAAGGTGTAAAAATTCATACAACTGATACTTAATTACTAATATTTAAAAAAGAAGACAGAGTGTTTTGCTTGTAACCCGACGATATGTTATATAACATGAAAAAAATGACTAGGGAAAACCAAAAACCAAGTATTATCAAAAATAAATAAACTAAATTAGTGTAAGTAATAGTATATCTAAAAGAAACAACAATTGAATTGTTCCACCAAACACCACAATTTCGGATTGAGGTATACCTATCATAAGACATTTTACTAAACCACCAAAAAAAAAATGTGCAGCGACTCAACAATGCCATGATACAAGTATTTAAGGTATTTTACAGTTATTGACAATGTTATCAAGGAACTCTTATTATTGCATATATTTTTGATAGATGTTTTATTATAAATCACAAACTAATTAAATAACAAAATCAATTTTTCTGGTCGACTCGTTTACAAAGCGATCAATAACTGATTCTGGTTTTATTTCAATTGTAATAATCTTTCCCTTTGGTATTACTAATCGTCTCGGAGCTTCATTAAAATAAAACGACGTTCTCGTTCAAACTCTTTCTTTAATAATCCCTGTTTAATTTACAATACATCCAAAAACTAAGTATTCCGAGCATTCACCTTTGATGTTACAATATTGCTATTTAATCAGTCCACTAAGCATAACACGGATGAAATCGTTAATTGACAAAATTAACTATTTCATCCTCACCTAGTATCCGTTCGGAATCAGACTAGTATCCGTTCGGAATCAGACTACTAGTGGTTATACTTAGTGGTTATACTTATATTACACCTCCTACGGAAAATAAAAAAATAATAAAAAAAAATGTTTGATATGCTATTTTTCAAAATACATTTTTGTCCTATTTTTATGTACTTCAACTAATCTATTTCCTATCTTAATTAAAACATTTGGAGCCTTATCCTCTACTACTGGGTAAGGACCGTTATAAATAGTATCTTTTTTATTTCCAGCATCATTTTTTACCAAAATCTTTTCCCCAGGTTTATAAATAATAAATTTTGTTTTTTTTTTGTCAAAACAGACTTTTCTCTTCTCTTTGGACTTTACTAAATTATCTCTAGCATCTGCCCATGCATTTTGCAAGCGATATTTTAGTTCAATAGGATAATTTTCAAAATTATAGAGTGGATCTATTTTATTTTCAATATTAGATGGTAAATTACAAGTTTTTCCAAAAATTAACTCATAAGGTGTATAACGTGTTTCTGTGTGAACGCTATTATTGTACGAAAAACTCCAAAATGGAAGCCAAGTGCTCCAAGTTTCTGGATTTTTGGTTGTTTGTATCCGTAAATAAGCATTTAAATGTTTGTGCGTGTTTTCAAGTGAGCCTAATGTTTCATGATGATACGCTGTTGAAAACAATTGTTTTATTTTTAAAATTTTGCATGTATCCTTTAAAGTTGAACACAAAAATTCTGACCCTCTATCTGAAATTATACATTTTGGTATACCATATCGCAATATAAAATTATTTACAAAACTTGATGCTATAGTTGTTGACTCCTTATTTGGCAAGGGATAACACTCAACAAACTTAGAAAGCTCACACTGTAAAGTAAGTATGTAGCGATTTCCTTGTTCATCTTGTTCTAAAGGCCCTACCAAATCTAAATATATATTTTGGAATGCTGAAGATGCAGTCGTAGTGATGGACATAGGTTGTACATTAGGCCTAGAATGCTTATACCTCTGACAGGCATCACAACGTTTGACAATCTCTTCAACATTCGAATGTAAGTTTGACCAAAAATAATATTTCTTAATATTATTATACATCCGGTTTATTCCAGCATGACCGCCGGTGGGCAGGATATGAAAATCATTAAGAATAATTCTTTGGCGTTCTAAATTAGTTACTTTTTCTACATCTTTAACAATAGAAATTTTAAAATGTTTATTCGACATGTCTTTTATTTCATTATGCATAATACTAGTTATTAATCGCGCGTTTTCTTTATTTTTTAAAATAATTAATTCCGGAATATTGTATTTAATACAAATTGAATCCAGGTCTCTCAACGAAGTAGCTAGTACGTGCGCCGATCGAGTATCCTGTTTCATAAAAATTATTTTTTGATTTTCGACGAAAAGAAAATCTCCTAAATAAAAATCAAATTTATTTTCTTTTATTAACTTTTCAAAATCTATTTTAGAAAGTAAACTAAGTTCATATGAGTTTTTTGGCCGTTTTAACAATTCAACAATGCCAGGGTGATCAATCCTGTCACTCAGTGAGTCATTAAAACTTACCTTATTTTCTATTTGCTCTTTAAGGACCTTGCTTTGTTGCCTAGTTATAGCAAATAACGTTTCTTCAACTGTTTTAGAAATATTTTTTAATTCATCGGAAGAAACTGGTATTCGTGATAATGCGTCTGCAGTCACATTATCCTTACCTTTTATGTACGTTATGTCAAAATCGTATTCTTCTATAAGTAATCTAAACTTCGTTAATCTACTTGAAGGGTTTGTCATACCAAATAAATAAACTAAAGGCTTATGATCAGTATAAATTATAAATTTTTTCCCGTATAGATAACACGAAAAATGTTTAATACCAAAAACAATAGCTAAAAGTTCCTTTTCAATTGTAGAATATCGTCTTTCCGCTGTATTTAAAGCTCTACTTGCATAAGCTATTGGCCTATCATCAAAATTTGATAGAACAGCGCCTACACTGTCACGTGCAGCATCAGTTTTTAAAATAAAAGTGTTTTCAGGTGAAAAATTTGGATATTGAAGGACGGGAGGGTTAACTAGTGCTGTTTTTAAAGTTTCAAAAGCATTTTGACATTCCGAAGTCCAATGAAATTGAACATTTTTCCGTGATAAAAAGTTTAGTGGAGCTGCTATCTCGGAAAATTTTTTAATATATTTCCTGTAGTAATTAGCGAATGCAACGAACCTTTTTACTTCATTTGCATCCTTTGGAGCAGGATAATCCTGAACCGCTTTAATTTTTTCAGGATCTGGTGAAACTCCCTCGCTTGATACAACATGTCCTAAATATAAAAGTTCCTTTTTTAGAAATTCACATTTGTTAGGGTTTAATTTTAAATTTACTTCCCGTAATCTTTGAAAAACTTTAACCAAATTTTTATTGTGATTTAGTAAATTATTTCCAAAGACAATGAGATCATCCAAATAAACAAAACAATTTTCATAATTAAGGCCTGACATTGCAATTGTCATGGCACGCGAAAAAGAATTTGGACTTATCTTTAGCCCCATAGGAAGGCGAGTCATTTGAAATTGTCCCTTGCTACCTACTGTAAAGGCTGTTATAGGTCTGCTAGACTTGTCCAGTTCTATTTGATAGTAACTTTGTGATAAATCTAAATGAGAAAAATAAGTTGCGCCTCCTAACGAATCTAAAATTTCATTGATACATGGTAAAGGCCATCTATCGTCTGAAATAACCCTCGAATTCAGAAGCCTATAATCTAGTACTACCCTAAACTTTCTATTACCATTATTATCAACTCTCTTTGGAACAATTAAAAGTGGAGAAGACCATTCAGATCTAGCTTCTTCTATTATTCCGTCTTGTAGCATTTTATCAATCTGTTTGTTTATTTCTTCCTTTTGAGAATGAGGTAATCGATATTGTTTGACGTAAACTGGTGATACATTGGGTTTTAAGTGAATTTTTTGTTTATAAATGTTAGTTGTTGTTAAAGGATCATTTTCTAAAAGAAAAATATCAGAATACTTTGCGCATATTCTCTGTATAGAAAATGTCTCTTTATCGTTCATATGTGTGAATTCTAATAAATTTAGTAACTTTTCTACCCTATTAACTGAATTGTTGTCAGTAACGTCGAAATGACCGAATTCGTAATTTTCGAATAATTCGATTTTTGGTTGAAAATTTTTTAAACTAACATCCTGATCACGTACATTAAGAAACTTTATAGGTATCATATTTGAGGTAGGTCGGACTACCGCTCCGGCAGTGAAAATACCTTCACCTACTTCATCAGCTAAAATAACACAATCTTTATCTGTTTGTACATGAAAATATTTAATTATTTCGCTGCGTTTAGGAATAAACGTAAATAATTCGCTTTTAGAATGCAAAGGTGTCGTTATTTTGTTATTGTTAAAATTAAATGAAAAATAGAACTTCTCGTAGTTTATCGTTGCTAAATATTTGTAGCAAAAATCCGATCCTATTACACCGTGACAACTATCGTCAAAACTGTCAATCAGCAAAAATTTATGAATTATATTAAAATTGTTTACTTTTAAGTTTAAGTTTGCTGAACCTTGTGAAACTATTGACCCAGATATTCCATTAATTGTTATATTATCTGAAAACTTTATTTTTTCTAACTTACTTACATAGTTTTTGAAAATTACGCTTACAGATGCACCTGTATCTATTAATAGATTAATATATTTTTCTTTATACTTTACGCTAATAAAATTTAAGCCATTTGAATGTAATAAAATTTGTGGCTTAGAAGCCTCGAAAAAACATTCTATTTGGGTGTGATTCAGTATTAGAATTGTTCGTATTTAGATTCCGCTGATCTGTATTTTGCATAAACTATCCTCTATGTCCGTATCGATTACTGTTCCCCCTGTTACTGAAACTATTCCCCCTGTTATTAAATGATGATGGATTTTGAAAACGTGGTGTTTGTCTGTAAGATGGTTGCGGAATATTATTATTAGCATTGTATTGTCTGTTATTATTAGTTCCTTGAGTAGAACTCCTGAAAGAACCCCTTGTAAAATTGTTATTAACACCCCTTGTAAAATTGTTATTAAAACGTCTATGATTCGTGCCTGTATTATTCGCGTTATGGAAATTCGAACGCATAAAAAAAATTGGTCTCGAGTTGTTTAGTGTTAACTCCTCGTCCTTAGCACCCCTAATCGCGTCATTGAGATTTAAATAATTTCGTGCTTTTATAATCGTTCTTAGGTCATGATTATTAAGTCCGTTTGCAAATGAATTCACCGCGATTTTTTCATTGATTGGTCTCAAAATCATCACATTTTGGTCATTTCCGTCCGCTTGTGTCAAAGTAAGATCAACTAATAATTTTTCCAGCGACCTCCCAAAATCTTCGATTGATTTTGAGTTTTGTTTTGAGTTGTTTAATTTAAATGACAATGCAGAAACTGATTTTTTTGAAATAAAATAAGATTTTAAATCGGTAACTAAAAGTGCATTTGTTAAGTAGGATTGTTTAAGTCTAATTTTTGCGCTTTCAGTCAGTCTAGTTTTTAAAACATACGTGGTTAAAAGTTTTTTGCCCTCAGTATCCAATAAAGAATCGTACAACTCTATAGCATCAATAAGGTGTTTTGTGGAAACTTCAGAGCCATCCATTACCGGAATTAACCCCGCTGCGGTCTTCAATTCGAATTTTTCAGACATTTTACCTTCCGTTTCACTATCTGAAGAATTAGAATCAAGCTCTATCGCAGATGGTAACTTCAGCAATTGGATTTCTGTACGCCTTTCTTGAAAAATCTTGTCTAGATGCTCTAGATAACTATTTATATCGTTTACATATAATTTAGCCTTATCTACCAATTCTCCTACATACGATTTACTGTTAAATTTATCCCTAATTTCACTAAATTGTAATTTAAAATTTTCTAATTTCTTAACATAATATTCTAGTACCTTAGAACTATTTCTTCACTCTTGTTTATTTTTCCCAACATTTCTATTAAATACTCTTAATTCTTCCAATACTTCTTTCGGCATTCCATATCATTTTTTAATTTCTTCCCATAATAACTTAACCATAATACCATATATACCATAATTATTTAAATTTTGTCAGTACTCTGCGCTGCTAGCACAGCTCTTCTAATTTTCCTCTCACATGCTTGTTTGCATATTCTGTATCCAATCCATAATAAAGTTATAGCCAAGCAAACCATAATCTCTAATAATAATCTCTTCTTTGCTTTCCTTATTACCCATTTTCGTATGGAACCATTACCATATTCTGTACTATAGTATTTTTCTTAGATCAGGCCGTTGGCAGGATCGCCATGTAATAATCTTTCCCTTTGGTATTACTAATCGTCTCGGAGCTTCATTAAAATAAAACGACGTTCTCGTTCAAACTCTTTCTTTAATAATCCCTGTTTAATTTACAATACATCCAAAAACTAAGTATTCCGAGCATTCACCTTTGATGTTACAATATTGCTATTTAATCAGTCCACTAAGCATAACACGGATGAAATCGTTAATTGACAAAATTAACTATTTCATCCTCACCTAGTATCCGTTCGGAATCAGACTAGTATCCGTTCGGAATCAGACTACTAGTGGTTATACTTAGTGGTTATACTTATATTACACAATATCCCAACCATGTACATGTAAAAGAGCTAAACCAACTAAGCGATCTTGGGACATGTTAGACCTTAGCCAGGTTTTAAGGCGTCTTAAGGAAGAGAAGCTCCTTTCAGCAGTAGCAACACTACTTGGCCAAGTAAGGGCTATTTTCAGGGATTTTTTAATAAAAGGAAATAAATCTTGGTCACATTTTTTAAAAGCCAAATCAATACTATTAGGAATGTCTTCTAAATTTTGCCACATTGTTTTATATAGATCTGTCTCTCCACGGATAGTTGTATAAATATAATTTTCCGAACTATTCTCGATTTTTGATAAATATCGAGCGATGTTTTCTAATGCTTCATTTATTTTAGTATAATCTGCAGCAATTAAGACTTGTGGGATTAAAATATTGAAATCAAATATAAGCATGCCATTATCATTAAATCGTACTTGAAGATCTTCAATAATACTGTCTAAAAGTGGTATAAACACAGTTATTCTAAAATAATCCTCAGGAGTTTTAACTTCTGGATTAGGTCTATTTTTTTGTGATTTTGTAGTTCTAGGCAATACTACTGACACTTCTAGCTCGATAGCATTTTTTTCCACTTCTTTAAATATGGTTTCAAAATTTTCACTAGCGTGTTGCCTTTTTTGCTTCAGAGTTTCAATAACACCCTTTATTAAACCATCGGCGTATTGCTTAGAAATAGAATTTGATTGCAAAATTTTACTTAGGTTGACTGTTACGCTTAAGACTTCAGTCAAGCAATGTAAACTCACCAAAAAATTTAGTGTTAAGACAGAGGTTTTTAAACAATTAGCCTTAGATGCCGATTCTAAATCTCTCCATTCTGATATAATTGATAAACATTTAACAATTTGTTTTAAAGAACTCTTAAATTTGATCACAGATTGGTGTCGATCTACCCATCGAGTTTCACATAGGGATTTTAATTTTTCATCGTTTACTGACTTTAAAACAAACGATCGTTTAGAGGAAGCGTTAAAAAATGCAACAATTTCAGTAATAACACCCAACGAATTTCTTACTGATTGAACTTTGTTACATTTTGAGATGGAGAGATTAAGTGCATGATTCTTGCAAGGGCATCTAAGAGCATTTACAAAATATTTTTTAAGCTCTGTAACAGCACCCTTTTGTTCCCCTAACATTAAATTGCAAGTGTCGGTCCCTATACCTACACAATAATTCGGATTAAGGTCATGACTTTTTAAAAATTTTGTTACAGTATTAGCCAATACTTCACCAGTCAAATAAGGCTCATGTGTGGTTTTGTTATAGTTATCAGCATGACAGTCTATAAATCCTACAAAACTTTCTTGTGGGTCTCCACTATCGTCGACGTAGCGAATCACAACGGACATTTGTGAAGCGTGACTGACATCAGTAGTCTCATCAAATATAACACTGTAATACTGGTTAAATTTAATTTTACATAATATTTGATGAAGAATTTCGTTTCCACAGCAGGCTATAATCTGATTTTGTGTTACACTACTAATATATGTAGCTTTAGATGAAGCGCTTTCCAAATGATTTTTTAAAATGTTGTCTCCGCTGTTTATTCTATAACGCAATAGTTCCCTAAAATTGCCCTCGTTAATTACAGAATTATTATTAAGAATTCCGCTGTCACGATGTCCCCTAAAAGGTATATTTTGTTTACCCAAAAATATTATGGACTCTACTATTGGAAGTAAGCGGGCCCGGTTTTCAGCAACTAGCTTGTTTCTTTCAGTATCAAGAACGTTTCTAACATCTTTTTGTGGGTTTTCGTAAATATCTATAAAGTTTTTTGCATAGATTGTCGAATCTTTATGGTACCAATATTCATGGTGGCAACTTAAATCGCCATCCTTACCTAACAGTTTTGAATACTTTTGAAGCGGAACTACCACAAGTTTTTTTAAAGGCGTGCGCTTATCTTTTCCGCCAAATTTACCGAAAATGGCACAATAAATGCAAAACACTCCATTTAAACTTCTTGAAAAAGTGAGCCACGTAAATTTTTCAAAATGTTTACGAGATAAATAACACCTAACTTCTTTGTCATTTTTTTTATGGACACTACATGGAAACGCAAAGTCTACACCAGGTTTAAAAGCGTGTTTTAAAAGTTGATATTTATCTTTATCAGAAAGGTGTTCATTCTTAAATATTATAAGTCCTAAATCAAGGTCTGCCCCTAAGGTAGAAGAATCGGAATGTTCAGATTGTAATGCCTGTGGTGCTGCTGAACTTTGCTCTTTATTCTGATTTTCGGACGTACTACTCGTACTCGTTCCAGGAATGTTTCCATTATCAACATGTGATTCGTTTACTTTAGTTTCTTGTAAACTTGCTTTTTTTGACTTTACTACAAAGGCATCCAACGTGCCTTTTCTTTTACTCGTCATTACAAGCCACTAGAATTTTAAAAAAATCCCTTCTGACAAAGTGATTTACTCAATATTTCCACGTTACAAAAGCCTAATAATACAGGGTGATTGATGGTGGATGGCCTATTAGACGTTTAGGACGAACTAGTCAACGGATCACTTTAAAAATTTGGGAGCTTATATAAGCGGGCATGATCTCTCTTCTAAAAATATTTGTAGCCATGCAATGTTGCCGGTTCTACTAGAAAGTATTGGCAACTTTGATAATTTAAATGGAACACCCTGTGTATTATTATTTTTTTAGAATCCCTATTCTAAATAAATGATTTTCAAAAAAAATTTTCTTAATAACTTTCCTTAACCTTTTCCTATACCTATCTGTTATCGTTCTCGAGATAATAATTAATTTCACTTTTTTTTTTGGAAAAACATGTTCCTCAAAATGGGCTGATATTTTTTAACTCTGATAAACTAAAGCACTGAAATTTGGTATGGAGTCAGGTTATATCCAGATATCTTTCACTCTGTTTCCAAATATTAGTAATAATTGTACAGGGTGTTTCAAAATACAAATATTTTGATGGTTTGGTAGAATGGTAAATAGTATGTTTTTTTAAATGAAACACCCTGTATTTTATCTGTGCTAATAAAAGCAATTGAAATTGCCTATCATTCTATGCAATTTCCATAGCCTACTTGCCAAATTGGTCTAAAAACTGTGATTGTTATCTGCAACAATTAATTTTGCTAAATAAATGCTCATAAGTCAAAAACTGTTCGAGATAGGTATAGCAATATTGTACATAGAAAGATAGACAATTTCAATAGCTTGTAGGACCACAGATAAAATACAGGGTGTTTCATTTAAAAAAACATACTATTTACCATTCTACCAAACCATCAAAAAATTTGTATTTTGAAACACCCTGTACGATTATTACTAATATTTGGAGTGAGAGGTCTCTTGATATAACCTGACTCCAAACCAAATTTCAGTGCTTTAATTTGTCATAGTTCAAAAATATCAGCCCATTTTGAGGAAAATGTTTTCCAAAAAAAAAGGGAAATTAATTATTATCTCGAGAACGATAACAGATAGGTATAGGAAAATTTTAAGGAAAATTATTAAGAAATTAGTAAGGATTCTAAAAAAATAATAATACACAGGGTATTCCATTTAAATTATAAAAGTTGATAATACTTTCTAGTAGAATCGGCAACACCGCATGACTAAAAATATTTTTAAAATAGAGATCATGTCCGCTTAAATAAGCTCCCAAATTTTCAAAGTGATAAGTTGGCTAGTTCGTCCTAAACGTCTAATAGGCCATCCACCATCAATCACCCTGTATAATATGAGGGGTTCATAGCAACAGTGGTATAAGTGAAAATTATTATTTTTTGTAATTAGTTTATCTTAAGATTATAAAACAAGGCATTGCCACAATTAATTATTATTTTTTTGTAATGGTTATTGCCATTATTAGATAGTTTTTATCATAATAAATAGTTATTATTTTATCCCCGTTTGAATAATTAATTAAATAATAGGAAAAAACTAATAATAATTTGACTTACACCACTGTTGCTATGAACCCCTCATATACTAACTATTCTGTTATAAAATTAGTATACAACTGTTGTTAAATATAAAAAAATCTTGTTCTTACATTAAAAACAGTCCAGTCGTTTGTTAAACTTGCGGGTGCTTGTACCTACCCGTAGATTTGCTTTGCTTTACTTTGCACTTTCCTACTTTCCTGTGGTTTACAGAATTCCAAAGAGAGACTGTCAGAGAAGAGAAGCACAACAATTGCCGCGCTTGCATACAAGGAACGCGTTGTCCAGTGTTGCCAACTTCAATGAAATTATAATAGTACATTCGATGTCAAAATAAAAGGACACGAGGTGAAATAATAGTACACACATTTTAAGTAACGGTATTTTAAAATTCAGGATACTATTACAGCCAGCCAAAAAAAAAAGTAACAAAAAGGAAAAGTTGCCATCATAGTACCTACTACTAAAATACCTAAAAAAAAAAGTCGACTGGCTACGAAAAATAACGTAAAAATGTAATACAATTGAATCGAGCTAATAATAGTATTTTAGGCGTCCTATCAGACCTATGAATAGTACGAAACCCGTAAATAATAGTACAAAATACTATAATAATAGGACGGTTGACAACACTGTCGTTGTCGAGCAATTAGCGATACGACCTGTGACCTCCAAAGAAGCGATTCCAGGGTTGCCAAGGTTTTCGTTTTTTAAATAGTTTGTAAAATTTTTTTTAGTTCGATGGGATGGGGGGGGGGTAATTACCCCCAGTACCCCCCCCTTGTATACGCGCCTGCTTAATATTATTACTTACAGTATTTGTACCGGCTTCGGTTTCCATCATCTGCATATTTCCCTCCATTTTTGTTATAAATTAAATTACTAAAAACTTTCAAACCTACCGCTTTTCTATTTTACTAAAAATTGTAAACAAATAACACAAAATTCAAACCACACTACCACAAGTCAAGTAACTTTAACACTGAATTTATAATTTTCCGAAAATAGTCCGTATATCTCTTTAAAAAATCGAATACAAACCGTTACGAATCGAAATAATTAACCACTGATTTTGTTTCCCTAATTTCCCGCTCTCGAGAAAGGTCAGAACGAGCTTGCGGCTCGGATTTTGTAGCCGGTCTTAATTATTTTTTATGAATAAGAATACACTGGTTGCATATCCTCAACAGAATATGTTTCGTTTCAAACCAATTAGGTGGTGATATTTCAAGGTCATTCGGCTCCGGTCTCTTGACAACTACTATGTCTACGAGGGATTCGAATAGTAAACAAAGAATAGTAATCTTGGAGATTCCGCTACAGGGGATATTTGAAAACAATAAATTTATTAAATTATTGTTAAATATACGATAATTTATTGAATATTACAAATATTATAATTGAATTAGTTGAATAAAGAATTATATTAAAATAAAAGATAAAAGTATAAATGAGCGGGTCGGCTCTGCCGACCCTGCCGCCCCTGACGGTCCGCCACTGTCCGGTAGTGTCAAACGTGAGTGTAGGTATGAAAGACGGCCGTTCCAATAAGGGCTTTATAAAAGGAACGTTCGGAACGCTCGAAGGCGACGTAACGTCTTTGTCAAAGTAATAGAAAACGACAAAAAGTATACTCATTTGCAGAGCTCCCCGATTGTTTCTCGGGAAAGTTGTTTACAACCTACCTAAGAATGTGCATGCATTGTTTATTTTTCAAAGACTGTGAACCAAAGCCGTATCCTCCTTGATTTAAGATCTTTGGGTTTATCATTGGAGTGTTAAGATCGTTTAGCTTGGAGCTAAATTGTAACTCTTAGGTAAACTGTTTATCCATTTCCGTTTTATACCAATAAGGTACATATTGGAATGTTTGGGTTAGTCGGTTCCTAACAGTCCTAACCTGAAATGTTCCGATAGTATTCGAAGAAATTGTGATAATAGCTTGACAAAAGATCAAATACAGGCAGAACTTTTCTCTAAAAGGGTTAACATTTAAGAACCGGATATAGTCATGGCAGGACGCAATCACGATATGTCTCGTCCGACATAAGCACGTTATGGCAAGTGCCAAGATAGCTTCTCAGAAACTAGGTCTACTCTTCCTAACCAAAAAGTTGTACACACCTCAACAACTTTTGATATACAAAGCCCAGATTCAACCATCACTAGAGTACTGCTCTCATATCTGGAGCTCTGCACCCAAACATACTCTTCGGCTACTGGATTATATCGAAAAGAGGGCCATTCGTCTGATCGGAGACCACGAGCTGACAAAGAGCCTCGATAGCCTGGAACATCGAAGGCAGGTTGGTGATCTCTCTACAGATATTTCTGGAAAATGCTCGGCTGACCTTGCCCTAATTCCGCCCAAAGTGGCGAATAGCAGAAATACACGACGAACCACTGCCGCCCATCCATATGTGGTTAAGCTTAGTACTCCTCGAACTTCATTATTTAAGAATTCTTTCATCTGGAGGACTTCATCCTTATGGAACGACTTTCCCGAGGTCGTTTTTCCCTATGAATATAACCTCCAACAATTCGCTTTATTCGCACCACTCCCAGAGTGCCTTAAAGAATTTTTCCTATAGTGCTTGTGTTTGTTAATAAAAAAACGATAAGTTTTAATTTGATTAATTAATCCAAAAATAATAAATTATCGTGTTATTGGAAAGTGATTTAAACGCCATTTAAAGTGACCCCACCCCTTACCATTTAAGATATTAAGGATAAAATCTACCCCTACCAGGAGGTTAAAGCACGAGGGCTACAAATATTATTTAAAACCATCGCCCCTTATTTACTGGAAGCGAAGATAGGAGGGGGAGTTTTCAAATAAATTAACACCCTATATTGGTAAATTATAGCAAATTTATAAATATTGAAATTACCCGAAGTTATCAGTTAATACCTTCCTGAAATAAACCAACCGCATATTTTATATTCATAATGATTACTTCTTTATGTCCTTTTAATAAGAGCGAACACATACGTTCCCCATGGCAACGTGCATCAGGCGCAAATACCTAACTCGATGCTTTTCAAGAGTTTCCCAGAGGCTTTCCACCGCTTCTCTGCAGAAAATCTGTTAGTAGTTGTACTTTTCCCGACCCGCTCGCACGTTGCCACGGATTTTGGTCGCACGCGCTCTTCTCTCGCTTATATTTCCGAACTTTCGAAAGTTTCTTTTACTGTTGTAAATTATCTTTTAAAAGTTTTGAACATTTTGCTTTGAGAGTTAAAAAGTGAATTTTAGACTTTAGATTTTCTGGTAAGTCGTGATTAATTTCTTTAAATACCGTTTGTTGGAAATTATTATTTCAACAATAATATCACCTGTAAGACTTTGATTAATAAAGCTCACTATAAAATATAAACTGAATATATACGCTCGTGGAGGGCAAGGGGGATAACATATTAAACTTTAATTAATAAATAAATCACTTTCGTCAAATGTGTTGCCCGCTGCGACTAAGATATAGATGGGGCTGTTTAGTTCGGCAATTCAGCAACTTGAAATAATCCTCAGAAGACGATAACCAATTATTGAGCTATTGTCAATTTTTCTTGCCAACGGGAATCATATTCTATGATGGAATATAGTCGTTGCGTCTAAAAAACCGATCTTTTGTATTACATAATAAAAGAATAATTTTTATTGTTACCACAAAGTAAACCAATTCAAATAAATAAAAATTTGGGACTGTACAATTTTTGCTCTTTGAAAATCATTGAATTGTATCTGCGTTGAAAGTTTCTTGACTTCCTAAAAAATTTGTTGATCGCCCGTACTAGTATCTAGACCTATGGCTTTGTGTGCCTATAAAGGGTGTCGCAGAATATGTGGGTAATCTTCTGGATTCAGATAGAACACTTAAAAATAATAGGAGAAGTTCTACATTTTTCTTCATACGGCCTCCCTGGAAATCGTTTGTTTTTAAATAATTTATTAAGTACTAGATGTAATTTAATAATTTTTTAGTATAATGGTTAGTAGATGAGTCTCCTTAAAATTCGACCTTTCAAACACATTTTTATTTTTCATTTATTTAGTTTGCCAGCGACGGGCAAGACGTAACACAAAAATGTTTTTTTTTTTGTACACCTTGTATGATGTAGAAACGACAATAATATTTTTGGATACTCTAAACCTTATGCTGAAAAAAGGTACTCTTGATCAATGTCGATAAAGTGAACTGTTTTCGAAAAAAATATATTTTTGTTCAATATGGTTTTTTGCATTAGTTGTTGTTTTATGTTCATAAAATTTCCTCATTGTTGATATGGCTTTTTTCACATGTACCGATTTAGATAAGAATATTTATGCCAGTGTCTATTTATGGTAGTGTCTTGAAATTTGCGATTTTTCTCCTTTGTCTTTACTAACTTAGTAATGGAATTTACGTACACTGAATATAAATCATATTGAACAAAAATATCTTTTTTTTTTCGAAAAGAGTTCATTTTATCGACATTGATCAAGAGTACCTTTTTTCAGCTGAAGGTTTAGAGTATCCACAAATATTATTATCGTTCCTTCATCATACAGGTGTACACAAAAATTTTTTCGTGTTACGTCTAGTCCGTCTCTGGCAAATTAAATAAGCCAAATGTGCTTAAAAGGGCGATTTTTAAGGAGACTCGCCTAGTAACCATTATACTAAAAAAATTATTAAATTACACCTAGTACTTAAAAAATTATTTAAAAAACAACAATTTCCAGGGACGTCCGTTATGGACCCGTATCTTCGTAGGGAAGGCCGTAGGAAGAAAAATTTATAAGAACTTCTCCTATTATTTTTAAGTGTTCTATCAGAACCCGGGAGATTGCCCACATATTCTGGGACACCCTGTATACCTTGTGTCACGAATATAGCATAATAATTTACACTTGCCAGATAAAGTGCACCTCTTATAACATTTTTGTATACTTGTCAAAGAAAATATCAGAAAAAATTATGTTGTACTTTCCGGAGAAAGTATGTATCATATACAATTATGTTGTACTTCTTATTTTATAAAGTAAGTACAATTAAGTGAGACTTGCCGAAGAATTTACGTATTATATACAATTATGTTGTACTTTCCGAAGAAAATTACTTAATATAGACAATTCTGTGATAATCGAAATATGTATCCTTTTCCGTTTCGCCAGACTAACATCCCCAGACGCGTTTCGCCGTTTACGGCTCATCAGTGGGGCTCAACAGTCTGGCAAAACGAAAAAGGATTCTCACAGCACTTTAAGAGGTGCACAGCAAATGTTAGAAGTAAGATAGATGTAATAACTACATCTAGCGGTGAATTTGCGTACCACAAGGCTGGGTCAACGACCATGCAGCCAAGAGTCGGTTCTCTAAAAAGAGAAAAACCCGCAAAAACCCATCTCAAAGCGGTTTATTGTTCCGCAACGACCCCCAACGGAGTTTGAAAATCGAAATATGTATCCTTTTCCGTTTCGCCAGACTAACATCCCCAGACGCGTTTCGCCGTTTACGGCTCATCAGTGGGGCTCAACAGTCTGGCAAAACGAAAAAGGATTCTCACAGCACTTTAAGAGGTGCACAGCAAATGTTAGAAGTAAGATAGATGTAATAACTACATCTAGCGGTGAATTTGCGTACCACAAGGCTGGGTCAACGACCATGCAGCTAAGAGTCGGTTCTCTAAAAAGAGAAAAACCCGCAAAAACCCATCTCAAAGCGGTTTATTGTTCCGCAACGACCCCCAACGGAGTTTGAAAATCGAAATATGTATCCTTTTCCGTTTCGCCAGACTAACATCCCCAGACGCGTTTCGCCGTTTACGGCTCATCAGTGGGGCTCAACAGTCTGGCAAAACGAAAAAGGATTCTCACAGCACTTTAAGAGGTGCACAGCAAATGTTAGAAGTAAGATAGATGTAATAACTACATCTAGCGGTGAATTTGCGTACCACAAGGCTGGGTCAACGACCATGCAGCCAAGAGTCGGTTCTCTAAAAAGAGAAAAACCCGCAAAAACCCATCTCAAAGCGGTTTATTGTTCCGCAACGACCCCCAACGGAGTTTGAAAATCGAAATATGTATCCTTTTCCGTTTCGCCAGACTAACATCCCCAGACGCGTTTCGCCGTTTACGGCTCATCAGTGGGGCTCAACAGTCTGGCAAAACGAAAAAGGATTCTCACAGCACTTTAAGAGCTTTGAGATGGGTTTTTGCGGGTTTTTCTCTTTTTAGAGAACCGACTCTTGGCTGCATGGTCGTTGACCCAGCCTTGTGGTACGCAAATTCACCGCTAGATGTAGTTATTACATCTATCTTACTTCTAACATTTGCTGTGCACCTCTTAAAGTGCTGTGAGAATCCTTTTTCGTTTTGCCAGACTGTTGAGCCCCACTGATGAGCCGTAAACGGCGAAACGCGTCTGGGGATGTTAGTCTGGCGAAACGGAAAAGGATACATATTTCGATTTTCAAACTCCGTTGGGGGTCGTTGCGGAACAATAAACCGCTTTGAGATGGGTTTTTGCGGGTTTTTCTCTTTTTAGAGAACCGACTCTTGGCTGCATGGTCGTTGACCCAGCCTTGTGGTACGCAAATTCACCGCTAGATGTAGTTATTACATCTATCTTACTTCTAACATTTGCTGTGCACCTCTTAAAGTGCTGTGAGAATCCTTTTTCGTTTTGCCAGACTGTTGAGCCCCACTGATGAGCCGTAAACGGCGAAACGCGTCTGGGGATGTTAGTCTGGCGAAACGGAAAAGGATACATATTTCGATTTTCAAACTCCGTTGGGGGTCGTTGCGGAACAATAAACCGCTTTGAGATGGGTTTTTGCGGGTTTTTCTCTTTTTAGAGAACCGACTCTTGGCTGCATGGTCGTTGACCCAGCCTTGTGGTACGCAAATTCACCGCTAGATGTAGTTATTACATCTATCTTACTTCTAACAAATTCTGTGATAATTGAAGAAGGATTTAAGCATAGTACACAATTAAGTATTTGACGAAGAAAGAGGTTATCATATAATCGAACAAGCTCGTCGTCTTTTTAAACTCATCGAAGGAAGTGCGTATCACATACAATTATGTTGTACTTACTCTTCGAAGTGCGTATCATATACAATTATGTTGCACTTGCGGTATGCAATGAGTATTATTTATAATTACAGTGCAACCTCTCTTAGGCGGACACCTACGGGACAGTCTAAATGTGTCCGCCTAATAGAGGTGTCCGCCCATGGGAAATTTGTTATTAGGTAATATGTAAATGCAAAATTATTACTATATATATGTATGTACAAATAAACATAACATAACAAAAATACACTAGTGTTAGTTAGGATGTAGTACTAAAAAAATCTAATAACGCAGTTTGACGTGTTTGCGTTTTATACTTGCAATCTAGAAAATGTAATTCCAAGTCTGATAACAATACATTGCTGTAGAGTCACCTCTATTCTTTGCATACTCTTATAATTCCTTTACCATACTAATGGCTTGTTGATAATTTGTGACATTTGTTTGATTTCTGCATTCAACTTCTTTATCAGAGTCGTCAGATAGTGATGTGGTTTCAGTTTGCACTACATATTCGGTAGGAATGGGGTCACTATCATCTTCTAATAGCACATTGCTATCAATGTTAATGAACTCGCCCAAATCATTGTTATCAAATTACAAACTTCCACAACAATATTCTCTTTCAGACTCAAAACGCGACATTTTTGTGCCATTGTTTACGATTTTAACCTTACAACTGACAAATAAACGGCGGACTGCTGTCGGGGAATTACACATACTTTCATTCGGCTAGATCCTTTCGCGCTGCTACGCATACGCGATTGGTTGCCGGTCTATCTTCAGAGAGTTTTTGCACCGTACTTATTCGTCTCCAAATACTTTTAAAATTTTTTTGTCCGTTTAAAGGAGGGTTTTCGCACTCTTTGTATGAAAACAGCCTGTCCGCGTCCTCCCAAAGAAGAGTCCGCCCAAGAGAGGTTTATTTTCATTGAATTTCATATACCTAGTTCCGGACTATAAAAAAATGTTTGCTTAATAGAGACGTCCGCTTATCAGAGGTGTCCGTAAAAGAGGTTTCACTGTATATTCCACTTGCCGAAGAAACTGCGTGTTAAATTGAATTAAATTAAGGATAATATTTCTTTACCGTTTTAGTTAAGAAAATATTACCTTTCCTTAAAAGTTTATTGTTCTTAAAACCATGTATTAAATTTTTATACATTCGGTGCACACCACCACATAAAAAATAATTTTTTTTTTAAAACTTTTTAATTATTTATTTCACATGATTTTACGTCTTTGTACATTGTCACCTTAATACATATTATAATAAGTATACCTTAATACAATATAACAAGTACATGTTCTAAAATATTTTTATGTTCTAAGTAATTTTGGAAGATAAATTGATTTGTTGTTGATATGTTAAATAATAAACTGTTCACTGTAGCTATGTAATGGTATAAAAATAAGAAATATGTAATTTAGTCAGAATATTTATTAAACTTTAAACTGCTATAGGAAAGAAACAAATTGTATATCCGTTACAAGAACAAAATATAATAAAATTGGTTTTCCATCTCCGTCAATCTTATTATTGGTTTGTTGTCTAAGACATATCTATTCTCCGGTTACAAGACGATAGTAAAGAGCTTGTCAAGAAATATGATATGGGTTACGTCAAAAAGTGGGGATTTTATTTTATTTCGGCCGACATATCTTAAATTTAAATACCATATATCATTTAATTTGCATTACTGCTTTCCTTAAGTAATAGGCGAGGAAGCTTACAATGTTTATGTAAATAAATGTAACTTTGCCAGCTTTTCTTCTAGTATCGAGACATCTTATTTTCTTTCTAACAGATTTCTTGTTATCATGCTTCATGTTTTGCGTTTACTTTTTTTACGTCTACGTGAACCTTATAATTATTAAAATAAGGCTATTTATGATACAGGGTGTTCCTTAATGACGTGTTAATATTTCAGGGTGTGATTCCTTAGGCCATCTTATAAAGAAAAGTTTATATGAACATATGTATGTCCGTAACGGCTTAAATTTTTTGCTACAAGAACAAAATGTGGGTGTTGAATTTTTATTTTTTAAATGGTTATTTTTTAATATCTCCAAAAGTTCTTTAGATATTATTTTCAATTTTGGTTTGTTCGAAGAATAGAACCACAAATTTTAGTTAGAAAAGTTATTCAATTGTTCCACCAGTGGCGTCCCTGCAAACATGTCCTCTGATATTTTTCACAAAAAAGATGGTACACCACTGACATTTTTCCATGTTCCAACAATTTTTATAAAACAAAATGTATCATTAATTATTTTATCAATGTTAATAATAATGAGTTTCAATATGAGTTTAGTGGTTTTAATCAAGAACGGTCCATCTGACGAGAAGAACTCAAGAGGCCGTTTTCATGTAGAATTGACCAGGCTAATCCGAAAAAATATCCACATGGAAAAATGTCAGTGGCGTACCACTTCAAGACAAACGTGTGGTGCGGAATGTATAAAAATCAAATAATTGGACCTTCTTTTTTCCGAGAAACCTTGAATGCGGATCGTTATTTGTGCTTTGTAAACAATAAAATAAATCATTTTCTTGACAACCTTCCCTTACTTGAACGTCAGCAGATATGGTTCCAGCAGGATGGTGCCCCATGTCACTGCAGATTAGATGTACGTCAATACATTGAAAATATTTTCAATGGAAGAGTTTTTCATCGTTTTTCGGATATTCCTTGGCCTCCGCGGTCTCTAGATTTAACCCCACTGTTTTTTTTTTGTGGGGTTACTTAAAGTAAAAGGTTTACCTTCAAAGGCCGTTTCAAGATATTGACCATTTAGAGAGAATAATTGCAAAAACGGTTCGTAATATAACTCCCCATATAGTTAGCAACGTCTTAAGAGAATTTTGTAATAGAACTGTTACATGTATGAATAGAAATGGAGGATATGTGGAGGCATTAGTAAATTGAAGATAGAAATTGTTCATTAGTATTTATTGTAACAAAGTGAATTATACATACAACTTGTTATTCATTTACATGCATCGTTAGAACGTTACAAACTAGTGATTAAAGCAACTTAAAGGTTATCAATGTTCAATAAAAATTAATAGATAATTGTTTCTAAAAGTTTATTTAGAATTGTTTTATCAAATTTATAATTATTAAATGTAATACATTAATGTGCAAACTTAAATGTCCAACGTAATCGCAGAGAAAATGTAGGAAAAAATATTTTTTTAATGTAAATAAACAATGTTGAATATTTGAAAGCTATTTTAATTCTAAACATCTTTTCTTTATAACAATTTTCGATATTGTAAAAAATAAAGGTACTAGAGCAAAAATCACATTTTTTGACAAACCTCGTATAAGTTTGAAAAAATTTAACATCTGATGGTTGACTTTTAGGTATTGGACCATGCAGAACTTTTTATGAAGAATACTTTTTTTTCGTAAAATTAATAATAAAAAGTTTCCCATATGCCGCCAACTTACGTAGACACACTGTATATATATTCGTCCATAAATTTTTCTTCATAAGGCCCTTGCTATTGGGTATCTAGGCAGCCCATTTCCTTTGTGATAAGAGGTATAATAATTTATCCTTGCTTGAGAAAGTGCGTATCATATACAATTATGTTGTAGCATGAAATTCAGTAAGACAGCGTATAAAGGAGGGTGCCGTCGTAAGCAAGTTTGGCGTGTGTTGAAATACAAAATTGTTGAAGGAAAAATATATTTTTTGATTCACGATCTTCAAAAAATTGATTGTTTACTTTTTATTTACTGTTTATTGGTGAAGTAATTTCAAAATATCACGTTTGTCGTTCTTCATTTCAACACAATTATTAAATTTAAGTAAGCTACATAATATTATGCTATTACGAACATAATATTTAAGGAGAAGTAAGGAAAGTAAGGAAGAATCAAGAGGTAGATATGTTACAGGATCTACTTAGGGTGGGTATTATAAAGCTTTATTGACAGATGAACGAAGGTTAACTTGTGGTTTGGCGTCACAGGTTGGAGTTAAGTTGACAGTCTGCATGTTAACTGTGGAACGGGTATCAAAGTTAAACCTCAAGTTAACTGCAGAGAGATTACGGATTTGAAGGCTTTTGTTGACATAACCTATAATTCCACGCTGGATAGAAGAATAATAATTTCATCATCTAAAAAATTGACCATGACTGCAAAGCGTAAAAAAATCAACACGGTAAACCCTGGTCTAAGATAAAGAATGATGAAATACTTTAGGTTAGGTTGTTAAAAATTATTCCTTTTTTAATTCTTTTAAAGATTTTATAAAACCCTCATTTTTTATAGGGAAGTTAACTTGGCCGTTAAAATCAAAGTTAACTTTTGCCAATTTTATAATATCCACCATTAACCGACTTTTAACAAGGATAACTTTTGAGTAACAAGTAATATGAAAGAGTTGAATGTTTGCAACGCTACGAAATTTAAACTAATAACGTTTAAACAATTTTCTGGCATTCGTTATATGAAGAAAAATTCTATATTGTGTCGATATACAGATTTGGTGCAACTTTTAAGTAACAAATAATACGAAAGAGTTGAATATTCGCAAATATACTGTGAGCAACGGTATAATTGAAGCTGATAATATTTAATCAATTTTCTGGCATTCGTTATAGGAAGAGAAATTCAATATTTTGTCGATATACAGGTTTCATAAACGTAAAATACTAGCTATAAATTAAAGAAAGAGGAAGCTTTACAAGGCCAGCCGTCGATATAGTGTTGCCAGGTTTAGTAAAATTTTACAAGATCAATGATTTCTTTTTCAATTTAGTGATTTAGTGAAAACTCTCTATTAATTTTTTTATTCACATACAAACTGTAATTATTATTTTAAAATTTGAATCTATTTCTTTACCATTTAATTTCCTTAAATACTTTAAGTTTTCAATGTACAGAGTGTCCATTTTTTCTTGGTTTTATGGGGTATCTCCGTTATTAGTAAAGATAGAAGGAGGCGATTTTCGCAGCAGTTTGCTACTCGTTTGTTTAGAATTTTTCTTGGCCTCCCCGTTTTTGATATACGGTTTGTTTTGAGAATTGTACATTTTGTGACACCCCCATATTTCGGTTACCCTGTAACTTATCGAGAAAAAATATGTTTTCTTTGTAGTTTTTTATGTAGAATCCATTGAAGTTCTTAGATTTTTATTTGTCCCAAATTTAAATTTTTTAATTTAGTGTTTAATAAGCTTCTCAGAAATATATAATACTTTCTTTTAGCATTAATACTATACCTAAAATTGCATTTTTTAAAAATATACAATTTTTTGGGTAGGCCAAGACGGATTTTAAAAAAACAAAGAGAACACAGTTTCATAATGAAAAGTTCTTCTATTTCTGTCAGAATATTCATGTTCTCTAAGTTGGCTTATAATTTATAATTAACAGTAAAAAATCACTTTGTCCTAATTATTACAGACAATGTAAACTAAAATAATATGACGTGCTCGTGTGCTATATCCGGTGTAACGAAGATGCATATGAAACAATAGAAGTCTATTTTAATGGTAAATATGAGCCTTTTTGTAGAGTGTAATTCTATGACATTTATAAAATTCCCTAACTTGTAGATACTCGAATGACGAATAAATTCAAATTTAGTCAACTACCATAAAAAAAAAATCACGAAACTGATGAAATAAATGTGCTTTTGCTTCAATTGAAACAAATACTATTATAATAATGAATAATAACTGTATGTGAAATATGTTTAAGGCATAATGGAGAACATTTTGAGCAATATTTATGAGAACTTCCATACACGTTAATTTTCTTATATTTAATCGCACCAGTTATCAGGGTAGCCGAAAATTGTGATTGAGAATTTTACAGGTTATTTCAATTAAATGACAATGTTAAAATGTGAAACTAAGTGAAGAAGAAATCCATATTGAATATGAACCGATTTTATTTCCATATAAGTACATAATAAGTACATGAAAGTAAAATAACGAACAGCCTTCTAAAAATGATTTATTCAGGATTGTCGGTAATGACTGCGCCATAGAATAACCAAAGATTATATACACGAAAGTAATAGGTTTGAGCTAAATATGCCCTAGTAAAAATGTTTATCGATGCTTTCGTTTAGTTTCTAAATTCATTTTTCTTCATAGCTCAAGCTGTTTTTGAGATATAGAGATGAAAAATTGTAATTTGGGGTTTTTGAGGACGCGTAACATGAATCTATATGCTATATGCTTCTCACATAATTCGTAGAGCGCGCTAGTTACGCCCTGTGCGCCCACCAGATTGTTTCGAGAGAAAATCGTGAAATCGGTCGAAAAAAATTTTGACAGGATATTTTAATTGAATGAGTGACATGAGAAGATATAAATAATAAGATAAAAAGAAACTTTACAACGAATACAAACCAATTTTCCTATTATTTTCCGTAAACCTCAGCAATCTAATCTTGTTACCATCTACCATAAATATCAATCGAATGCTATTAATAAGGCAATAATAGGCATTGCCTCTGTCCGGTGAGTTCTAGACCGCACTTTTCGAATTGCGGGGAACTACCAAGAAAATGTCTTTACGGTGCCGTTGTCGTTCAATTTAATTGCTAAAATCGACTACATAATACTTAATTCTAATACGATTTTTGGCAATACCATTTTTAATTAATATTTCAGACATCTAAAATTTGACAGATCATACGATTTGAGCAAAATTTAAAAAATCGGAAGTTCCTATACACGTATCGTGAGATCGTAAGATTCTATACAGAATCGTGAGATCTTGCCCCCTGCTAGTAGTTGCTTTTTTTACATATTATCTGTCATTGCCTACTCAAGAAAGGCCTACTCAAGAAAGTGTATATATTTAAAAGAAAACGTACATTTCGGGCATAATATGAAGACGAAAAATGAAGTATTATATGCTATATATAGAACTAAACATTATTAAAAAATATATAGGGTGACCCATTTAAAAAAAGAAAATTTGTTTTTTTCTCTTTTATTGAACGTAGAAAAAATCTAAGTACGTCTCTGGCTTCTACATAAAAAACTACAAAGAGAACACTGCATTTCCTTTTAATAAGTTACATGGTAACCGAAATATGAGGGGTAACCTAAAATGTTAAATTCTCAAAAACGAGAGGCCTATAAAAATTCTAATTTGGACAATCCCACCCTTCTATCCTGACTAATAATGGAGATATCTCGTAAAATCACCGAAAAATGGACACCCTGTACAATGGCTAAATTGGTTTCGTGACCAGGAACTGACCTAAATTACAATAGTTTTCGAATTGTTATAATTTAGTTCTTTTTTATTCTGGTTATAAAATATTAGCTAATTATAATGAATTAACCCTATGGTTTTAAACATAGTCAAATTTTAATGAATTCTTGAAGTACTATACTGTGCTAGTGATTATTTAATTTTTGAACTGGCAACAATCAGTGGCGGTTCTTGCACAGGAGCACATGCCCACGTGCACCCCCAAAACGAATAAAAAATATTAATTTATATTTATTGAATATTATTTATCGTATAAAGTTCGACCGTCCCTAATATTTTATCGTTCCGTCAATTATCGTATAAAGTCCGGCCCTCCCTAATATTTTATCGTACCGTCAACCAAACTGCATATTATAGGCTCTCGATCCGGCAACCGTGCCTCGGTCGAGGTTAATGACGATTATGACGAGAATTGCTCGCATGTGCGAATAAGTAGGCGGGGCATAATGCAGTTTCTCTGTAGTAAGTGGCGGGAGACAGCGGGGGATAGCGGAGCTATGGCGATTTAACATGGGAAAGACGCACAATTTTAGTGTGCGCCGCGCCGTTGTCTGCTCGTGCATCTAGTTAGAAAGTCGAGCGTGTATGTTTTAATATTCTAATATTATATATTTATTAAGTTAAAATGAATAGTTTGACGGTGGACTATTTAAAAAATAACTTTAGCTCTTTGAGTTTGGAGCAAAAAATTGTGAAGAATGTGGGAAGACCTAAACCCGAAATTAATTTAACGCAGACCACAAAGGGACTTTATTAGATAGTTTAAAAATTAAATATATGAAAAAAAATTATAGAGGGTATTCGAAACTTTAATGAGGCTGTTATTCATCAATTTTCTACAATTAAGAACCGAAGAGCGGACTTTACGTTTAAGCAATATACACACTAAGAAAACCTTTCATATTTTCTAAAAGTTGTATTTCCTTGTGTTTAATAACAAAATAAATAAAAATATATTTTACCAAACGCATTTTCTTATTACTTCTTTTCTTTCTACATTTAAAATGCCTAGAAAGTAATGAGCATGAGCCGCTTGCACGATTTCTGTTCCTCCACGCGTAACACATGACTGCCTCGCATCATATTGGCTGATGGTGGAATGAAACATCAATTTGCTTTAAGATACGATGAGAAATTTTGTTTCTCTTTACCTAATTTCTTGTCCGTTAGTCGTCTGATTGGTATAAATGTTTGCCAAACCTGTCTAAACCTTCTATCCGTCCCTCCATCTGTAATTATACAAAACTATTGATGAAATTTAGACCCAATTTATTGCTGTCCGTCCTCATATAATAGGGTTTCTCCAAATTTTATCTAGAAATAAAAAATAACGAGATATTTAGGACATGTCCAAAAAAAAATTGGCCCAAATCACGTAATTCCGCCGACAATTTTTTTAAAAGCAGAAAAAAATTTTCTTCGTGATTTAAATGAGAAATATACACTTATAGCAACAAAAATAACGCACAACCAAACATTATGCTCAATTCGATTTCGCAAATTTTTTTTTTGAACCGTAACTTTTTTCTTTGGTAATTGCACTGTGATATAATTATTTATTCAGATTTCAGTTTTAGGCTTATACAGGGTGCAAAAATGAAAATAGCTTCTTACGTTAAATTTGAGACACCCTGTAGGGAGCATTAGCAATAACAACGGGTGTATAATGAAATCGTATTGTAGCCTCATGTTTTCTAAACATTTTGTTCCTTTAATTTCTCTAATATCTGTAATATCAAAGAAAATACACAGTTTTATACCAGAACATGTTATGCACAGTGAAATGAAACAACTTTATTTAATGGTGGCTCTGTAATGTTTTGGGCTGCAATTTCCTTAACAGCACGGACGAATATCGCACCTTCACGTGGGACTTCTTTAAATAGCGAGAGGTATATCAGTATCAGCACGTTGTCCCTTACTCTCCGTACATTGGGAATAATTTTTTAATAATGCACGATAACGCAAGACCTCATGTTGCGTGCATCGCCAATGAATATTTACATGAAGTAAATATTCGATCTCTAAATTGGCCACAGCGTAGTCCCGATCTGAATCCTATAGAACACTTATGGTATATAATTGGTAGGGCACTGAGACAGCATCAACCCCTCCTGCCAACCTGCAAGATATCCAAATAATGATTACCGATATTTGGAATGGACCAAAATAAAATATCCAATTTAATATCGAGTATGTCGAGGCAATGTGAAGCAGTCATTAGAAGTAGAGGAACACGCGCTAATAATGTACTTTTTTTGCTATTTATTGTTAATTATTGTTAGTGTTATTCTTAGTTTAATGTTGTCAAAATGTTATTTTAATTAAAAAAAAAAACATGTTCTGGTATAAAACTCTGTATATTCTTTGATATTACAGATATCAGAGAAATTAAAGAAACAAAATGTTTAGAAAATATGAGGCTGCAGTATGATTTCATCATAAACTCGTTCTTGTTGCTAATGCTCCCTAGAGGGTGTCTCAAATTTAACGTAAAAAGCTTTTGTCATTTTTGCAGCCTGTATAAGCCTAAATGTGAAATCTAAATAAAAAAATTCTATCACAGTGCAATTATCAAAGAAAAAAGCTACAGTTTGAGCATAATTTTTGGTTGTGCGTTATTTTTGCTGCTAAGTGTATTTGACCAAAATTAATTGATTTGAATCGAATTGCATGTAGATTAGATGCACACATAATCAATATGTTTGCCTCCTTTACTGTAAAGTTTTCCATAATTTAGAATATCGCCACATATTATGATAATGAATATAAAATATAACCAGCATGTCGGTTCTGTAAAGACACAAGGCAAATATGCCAAGTGCTTCTATATCGACGAAATAATATTTAATTCAACTACTCGTGCTTCTTCCACGAATTCTCATATTATTTCAGCCTGTTTTAAATACATAATTAAATGTAATGTAACCAAAATGTTTCTAGTCAGTATTTAATGCCAGCTATATGCGGTTTAATTAAAATCAAATAGGTTAGTCGTAAATGTGATGTGTATGTTCCATTAAATTTAAGCAGAATTATTGGAAAATATAAATCAGTTTAGTGCTGCGCATGAGGTATTAGCTAGTTGAATAACTAGGGAATAGTATATTCAGTATCGAGAACAATAAGAAACGTTTACCTATTGAATACAATTTTGGCTGAGATCCGTAAGGGGAATGACACTACACAAAAAAATCTAATTTCTATTCATGAGGTTTTATTCTATTAAGTATTAAAATATCAAATACTAATGTATGGAAAAATTATTTCCTAACCACCCGAAGAACCTTACACAATAAGGGAGTATTTTTTGTTTAACACTGTATCATTTAAAGTACTAATTTAGATTGAATGGTTGGTTGGTAGGTTGGTTATATGCGGGGGTCGGCTTAAAGGTACGAACTTCTATCACTGCAGCTTACCAGCTTTTTGTGTACCCTTGTTAGAAGATGTTTGTTCCTTCTATGAGGTCCAGTAACCTTCTACCAAGCTTGTCATGTGGGAGGTTGTCACCACGTTATATATTCCCGAAGATATTTTGTCTTCTACGAGACAGCGCTATGCAGCGGTATATTATGTGTGCGGCGGTTTCATCCTCTTCGCCACAGAGTCTGCATTCAATGGATCCGTTATTTATACCTATCGGTTGAAGGTGTTTTCGCAGGTGGCAGTAGCCTGTTAGCAGACCCATCATCTATTTCAGCTGGGGCAGCGTCAGGGTTAGCATCCCATTCGATAGTATTTTCCATTGTTTTCCAATTACGGCCCGTGCGTGTATTTGACCAGGTAACCCTTGCCATCGAAATAGGTGTTGATTGATTGAATGGTACTACCAAGCCCTCTCCATTGATAGGATGTCACCATCTGCAGAGCGCCTTTCCTTTCTTGGTAGTACCATTGATTTTTTATCGCCAGTGTTAAGAAAAAATATGAAAAAATATGATATGAGCACCTATTCTTCGGATGCCGGAAATTACTTTTCCACATGTTAGTATTTGAACCACCACCGAATAAACCCACCATAAACACAAACATAATTGTTCTTTTGATTGATTCTAAAGGCCCTGTCGGGTATCTGCTTAGATTACATGGGTATACTAAGGGATGTCAGTACGTATTGCATTTTCTCGACTAATATTAATAATATGGCTTGAAATAGTAGAGTCTTCTCTGATGATAGGTATGGAGACCTGCCATGTACTGACGAGAATAAAAGACTTCGAAATCAGTCTGTAGGTCCATCCTATCAATGGAGAAGGCTTCCATTTCTTAAGCCATTAGTATAATGTTCTTCGGGTAGTTAGGAAATAATTTTCCCTCACATTAGTATTTGATATTAATACCACCTGCAAAGCAAATATCTTTTGATTGATATTAAAATATGTATTTTTAAGACAAATAATACATAGGTTTTTTTATGGGTCTATTGTGTTTTGTTCCAATAATGTCGATTACTCTATCTGGGTTGACATTAACGTCCCAGTTAATAGAAACAATTACTAGGGCACTCAGTGTTTCATCACCCATTAAATTACGCGCTAAAATTTTCACTCTTTTCATTGTCGAAAAAGATCTTTCGACACACGTAACTAAAACTGACATAAGATGGTTTATTGTGGGATAATAAATTTTATTACATTTGTCTAATACTTTAAGGACTTCGGCACCAGGATCAATATTAGCTACTTGTCTACACCAAAATTCGACAATAACTGCAGAAATCGACATATTAACTCGAAATATTTAGATTCCTTTCCAATTTAGAGATTTTTAAGACAAGCAAAACCTTGCAGCAATTTTAAAACTTGAAACCATATCTTCATTTCAAGTAAATCTATCATATAATTTTTGTGTAATACTATCCACGTAAATGTCAAACCTCATCACTCTGTTGTAGTCTTCCACATCGGAGGTTTGCGGATTTGCACGAGGTCTTTGTCTTGATGTAATCTTGGAACCTGAAGTTCGGCTTGTAGTGTTTCGTACGCAACTTATGAAGCAGAGTTTAATATTCCTTTGAAAATAGTTTCAGGATACTCTCTATAAGCTCAATTTCTGACGCGATCGATATAAGATTAATTAGAATCATAACTCATTTTTATTTAGAAATTACATAAGATTTTGTCTATTTACGTTAGCAATCCGAATGTCAATTTGACAGTTTGAAAATAACTATATAGAAAATTTCATGCCTGTTGATTGTAGCCAATCAGATGCTTGCATTTTGACCTATTCCTATGACAACAACTTAATTTTTTCGGAAATCACCCTTTCCATATGCACCTAGCTGTAACATTAATAAATGGAAATCTCCCTGGCTTGACAGCTGAAATAAAAGCAGTGATGTAATAGCATATTACATACCAAGAGTGGTAAAAAGCTTATTATACACGATTTCGCAACTCACTACTTACGTACGAGCGAAGCGAGTTATGTACTTCGAAAGAGTGTGTAATAAGCGAGTTGTGTACTATAATTTTTCTACGCCAACGACAATTTACTTTTATGTTAAATTATCGAAATATGCTAATAAAACCTTTTCTGAGTCGGTTCTCACATGATTATCAGCAGAACCGCTATATTACGTTAACAATTCGAAAAAATCGTACTATGCCAGTCCCACAACTTCAGAGAGATGTTACGCATGCAATTGGAGTTCGCGTATACGTCTCTACACTAAGAAGACGCATTCTTGCATCCGGTTTCAGCTGTCGGCGGCCAGTAAGTTCCCCAACTACAATATGACCACCGAGTTCGTCGACTGCAGTGGGCTGAAACGCACGTTCGCTTACCCGAAGAATTTTGGAATTCTGTCCTATTTTCCGACGAGACCAGGATTTGTCTGGTAAATGATAATCGCCGGATTCGTGCTTGGAGAGAACCAACAAGAGCCGCCCAACTTGCCCATGCTCGCCCTTTGCCTCCATTCGTGGGAGGAAGCGCCATGTTTTGGGCAGGTATTATATCTGACGGGCGTTAGTCCACGTTCAAGGCACAATGACTGGCGACAGGTACATTTGGGATATTCCACATCCTTATGTTAGGACCATGAGAGGGGCAGTTGGTAACATTTTTTGCTTATGGACGACAATGTCCGGCCCCATCGTACTAGAGCTATGGATGAATACCTAGGAAGTAAGGGAATCAATCGCTTGGAGTTGCCTGCTTTGTCCCCTGACATAAACCCGATAGATCATGCTTGGGATATGCTCTCTAGGGCAGTTCGCGTTAGAAGAAATCCCCCTAGAACTCTTCAGGAGCTTGTCGTCGCTGCTACCGAGGAATGGCAGGCTATTCCACAAGAACGGATTGCTAACCTTACGCACAGCATGCTGCGTCGTCTTCAAGCTTGCATTGAGACCAGAGGAGGAAATACACTTTATTAGAAGCTATATTTTTTTAAATTTCACAAATTATACATTATAAATAAATTTTACTTCTGTTAAGTTTTTTTTTTTGAAGGTTTAAAATGTTGTGGTAAAATAAAAAATTTTAAAACTCATTGATTTTTATTTTAAACTTATCAATGAACTAATATTTAGTTTATTTTCGCGATGACGTAATTACTTATTTGAGAATCAGAGTGATCCAACTTTTGAATCTATGTGTATATTACATAACAGTCATTGCCTAACAGTAGGTTTCTGCTAATGTAGGAGTAGAAAAACTATTTTTAATAAATAGTTATTTTTCAATTACTAGATACGTCTTATTTATCGAGAACATCGGTTATAATTTAAATGTTGTAGAAATTTCTTTTCCACCGCAAATAATGAGTAATGGTGCCACCGAAAAAAAACATTAGCGTCCGATAGAAGTAGGCCTAAAATGTTTCCGCGTTTCTCTAGTAGTATAAAATTATATGATATTGGTAAAATATTATCTACTTTATTTAATTATTTAAACCACATTTTACTAGAGCACAGGGAAATAAAAAATTTAGCAATTAAACTTTTTTTACTGCTTTTTATAGTAGTCTACGCTTTTGAAACTTATCAGTCAAAACGTCAAAATAGCCTTGATGGCCATCCTAGTTTACCAATCCTATGCAACACATACAACAGCCTATTATGATGTCCGTTACAAAAGTTTGTCGCCAATTCAATTCTATTAGGATAAAGTTTTCTTACCGAATCTCCCACGAACTTAAATTAATATTTCACAAATTTTTTCTCATTTCAGAAAATTTCCCTCGGTTAGTGCATGAGCTGGAGATTTTGCTTGTCTTTTGGATCTTTTCTTAACGTCAAATCCCGACCTATATACAGTCACCGTACAGCCTCCGTTAGGATCTTCCGATCACAAACTTATTTCAACTCTAAGCGAACTACCAATTAATTCTGAACAACCTCCTAAACCTCGCAAGATATGGCATTACAGATCGGCCAAGTGGGAAGACCTGAAAGACCATTTTCGAACTTTTCCTTGGATGAGCGTATGCTTCTCTTCTGATGATCCATCCGTCTGTGCTGGGGAGGTCTCCGACGTCATTCTAACGAGCATGGAAGCATTTATCCCCTCCTCTATCAACTATCCCACCTCTAACACGTCCCGATGGTACAATAGCATCCACAGCCGGAGACAAAGCAAACTTACTTGCTGAACTTTTTTCTTCGCATTCCACTGTAGATTTCCAGGGAAGAACACCACCCGACATTCCTGCAGTTGAATCCGAAATGACCGAAATCGTATTCCGTCAGCGTCCCGTCAAACGAATCCTGAAAGGACTCGACGTCAAAAAAGCTACTGGTCCAGACGAAATTCCTATTATAGTTCTCAAGAGATGCGCCGATGAGCTAACACCAGTATTTTGTAGACTTTTCAACTTATCCTACAAAAAAGGAATATTTCCATCTTGCTGGAAGACGGCTCGAGTCCAGCCTATTCCAAAGGAAGGTAAGAGAACCCTGCCTAACAACTATCGACCAGTAGCATTGCTTTCAGTTATATCAAAAGTAATGGAGAAAGCTATTAACCAACATCTTCTAAAGTACCTGGAAGGCTTCAACATTATCAGCGATCATCAATATGGTTTTCGGAAGTCCAGATCAACTGGAGATCTTCTAGCCTATGTCACCCATATTTGGAACAACGCAATCGAACATCATGGGGAGTCTCGGGTTGTTGCACTGGATATTTCTAAAGCTTTTGATCGTGTTTGGCATGAGGGGCTTCTAAGTAAACTGCGATCCTATGGTATGCTCAGTCGATTTTGTGCATGGTTGTCTAGCTTTCTTAAGGACCGCTCTCTGCAAGTGACGATTGACGGATTTCTCTCAGACACCTTCACCATCAATGCCGGTGTTCCTCAAGGGTCCATATTGTCTCCCACTCTCTTCTTGCTCTACATTAACGATCTTCTAGTGAAAACTAAAAATCCGATATTTAGTTTTGCTGACGATAGCACACTTATCTCATCGTTGTCTTTGAATGCACAAACATCGACTGCCGACGCACATCTTCGCAGACAGCATGAAGTATCACGCCTCAACAAAGACCTGGAAGAAATTTTGGCTTGGGGTGACAGTAACCAAGTCGAATTTAACGCTAAAAAGACCCAGGCAGCAGTTTTCTCTAAAAAGATTAACATTACAGAACCGGAAATAGTCATGGACGGACACGCAATCCCACTGGCTTCATCTGTTAATTTGCTGGGCGTCAATCTCGGAGGAAATATGTCTTGGCATAACCACGTTGTGGCAATCGCCAAGGTAGCTTCTCAGAAGCTTGGGGTACTCTTCCGAACCCGAAAGTTGTACACACCTCAACAACTTTTGACACTATACAAAGCCCAGATTCGACCATCACTAGAATACTGCTCTCATGTCTGGAGCTCTGCACCCAAACATACTCTTCGGCTGCTGGATTCCATCGAAAGGAGGGCTATTCGTCTGATCGGAGACCACGCGCTGACGAAGAACCTCCTAGAATATCGAAGACAGGTTGGGGATTTGACTCTCTTTTACAGATATTTTCATGGAAGGTGCTCGGCTGACCTTGCCCTCTTAATTCCGCCCAGAGCGACGATTAGCAGAAATACACGACGAACCACTGCCGCCCATCCATATGTGGTTAAGTTTAGTACTCCTCGAACTTCATTATTTAAGAATTCTTTCATCTGGGGGACTGCATCTTTGTGGAACGACCTTCCCGAGGTCGTTTTTCCCAACGAATATAACCTCCAACGATTCAAAACCAGCGTGAATCGCTTTTTGCGCACACGCACCACTCCCAGAGTGCCCTAAAGGATTTTTCCTATAGTGCTTGTGTTTGATCATAAAAAAAAAAAAAAAAAAAAAATTGGGAAAATTTTCAAAAAAATTCGTAATTCGCAAAAATTTCTATAAATAATTCACGCTCTGGGGAGATTATAAGTGACAATTTTGTTCGACTTCGTAAACACGTGGCGGCATTATCGGGAATTAACTAAAAAGGGAAATAGATTAAGGACTAGCACGAAAATGTAGGAAAAATATTTATCCCTCCAATTCGAGCAATGGACCATTAATTTTATCAGCTGTTGAATTGAATTAAATGTATTTAAACCGGGATGTCGAATTTGTGTAGCAACAATATGTATGTATCTACGATGTGTTAAATGTACCTTTAATTTGGATTTCCAATTCAATTACAGATTATACAAATTTAATTTTTATGCTATCCTACCTTCAATTAAAACGATTATTATGTTTAATAGAGTTTAAGCTTAAATGCTGATGTTTTCAGTTTATAAATTGTTAATTTTAATCTTTTAAAGACTTCAGTAGCTGGAAATTCAGACAAACACTCTAATTGTTATTAGAAGTACTATGTCTGCCTTCCAGGGGCAACAGCTGATTACACCCTTTTATGTTTGCGCTCCTAATACTGGGTCACTGTTGTTATGTCCTAGTAATGGGGTTGCTACTCTATTTTAGAATAGTTTAGAAAACTACGGTGCTTTTCTAATTAATCCTTGCTTCTGGAGACCCATATTCTTGTATTTTCCGCCTTCAAAGTACAGTCTTCCTTCGATATAAAGTTCAAACTCAAAAAGCTTTATTGTCCAAAGAGGTATTCTTGTTGACAAAGCATAATAACATAATAATAAATATAAACATAAATAAAAATTATAAAATAATAAATTTAAATATAAAACTATTCAAGATGAAAACTGAAATATATTTAAAAAGTACTAAGTAAAGTGCGAAAAAAATATAAAAAGATCATCAAGTCATATAAAACCAATGTAAAACATACAATAACACAGAATCAATAACAATAAATATCAATACATATATATTGATTAAACAGTTTTTTGCCCCGGTAAATAAAAGAATTCATGGTTCGCGCAGAATTAGGAATTGGCAACCCGATAGAAAATGCATGCTGAGTCCTACAATTATCAGGAGAGTTTACATCATGTCTGAATTTTTTATACACAAGACATATTATTTCCATCAAAAATAAGGAAAATGGAGTAAGTATTTTATGCCTTCGAAACAGCGGTCTACGTGAATCTCGAAATCCTAACTTGAACATATATCGTAAAACCCTATTCTGAAGTACAAACAACATATTAAACAGGTACTGCGAACGGACACCCAAATATGTATTTCTTGCTGTGATCTCATCTAATTCTCTGGAAATCACCCTCATGGCATAACAGTTACATACATATTACAATTAAAAGTTAAGACATTAGATTTATTTACATTAAGAGACGCAATTAGCATCAGTCCATTCCTTCAATTTCAACAGATCAAAACTTCTTCAAGTCTGGATGGATCTGTATCAGTCCAAAGAATCGTAGCATCATCAGCAAACAGTGTGAATATTCCTGATATATCTAGGATAGGCAGATCCTTAATATAAATTAAAAACAGCAGGGGGCCTAAAACAGAGCCCCGAGGAACCACACTCTTAGCGCGATTTGACAAATATGACTCGAACCAACCAAGTGCCGTTCCTCTTACACCATACTTTCAAGCTTCATCAATATTATTCTGTGGTCCACACAGTAAAAAGCCATGGACAGATTACAGAACACTACTGCATCAATAATAAGTGTTTTTGACAACAGACACTTCATAATTATCATAACATACAATAGTCATTATGGTAATAAATATACACCCTGATAGATGTTTGACTTTAAAAATTTGGCGACTTATATAAGTGGACATACTGTCTTTTAACAATATTTTCAGTCATGCAGTGGTGCCGCTTCAAATAGAAAGTATTAATAACTTTGATAATTTAAATTGAACACTATGGTATTATTTTTGTTGGAATCCCTATTAATTTCTTAATAACTTTTCTTAAAAATTCCCTATACCTCTCTAATAATTAATTTAACTTTTGTTTTTAAATAATATACTCAAATTAGTACACTCTAATTTGGTTGAGAGTCAGATAATACCCATTGGCATTTTACTCTGTTTCCACATATTAGTTATAATAGTACAGGGTGTTTCAAAATACAAATATTTTAATTGTTTGGAAAAATGATAAAAAGTGTTTTTTAAATTAAATACCCTGTATTTTATCTATAGTACCAAAAGCTCCTAGAATTTGTCCATCATCCTACGTATAACGTTGCTATACCTATTTCGAACAATTTTTGACTTATGAGCATTCATTTAGCAAAATTAATTATTCTAGATAACAATCCCAAATCGTAAAAGCTCAAAGTTACTTAACCAAATATATAAGTTATAGCATAGATGACGACATACAAATAATTTCTTTTCAACTTCTAACAAAATTGTTATATTCAAAAATAAGCAAAAATATCTAATTCTGTAAGAATTAATTTTGCTAAATAAATACTCAAGTCAACAATTGTTCGATATAGGTATATCAACATTACACATAGAAAGATAGATAATTTCAAGAGCTTTTAGGACCATAGATAAAATACAGAGTATTTCATTTCCAGTTCCATACAATCAAAATATTTGTATTTTGAAACACCCTGTAGTGCCCTGTACCATATTTTGGAACAGAGTGAAAGGCCTCTGGGTATTATCTAACTCCAAACCAAATTTCAGTGCACTAATTTGCCACAGTTCTAAAATATTAGTCCTGTTTGAAGGAAGATAGGTAAAGGAAAGTGTTTAGGAAAATTATTAACCAATTAATGGAATTATCGAAGTTGCTAATACTTTCTAGTAGAAGCGGCATCACTGTACGGCTGAAAAGCTACCACGTTTCAAAGTGATACGTTAACTAGTTGGTCATAAATGTCTCATATTCCATGCACCATCAATCATCCTGTATAGTCATTATGAATACGTAATTGTACTGTATAAAATATAGTTTAGTATCTTCGAATTAAGGTTTTTTCTTTTCCATACAATCAAAATATTTGTATTTTGAAACACCGTGTACTATATTTTGGAACAGAGTGAAAGGCCTCTGGGTATTACCTGAGTCCCAACAAAAGTTAAATTAATTATTATTTCGATAACGATGACAGATAGGTATAGGAACATTTTAAGAAAAGTTATTAAGAAATTAATAGGGATTTAAAAAATATACATTTTTAGATGGGAGAGCAAGCATGTCCACTTATACAACAAGTAAAGTGGCCTATTAGAAGTATCTCGTGAACTAAATGAGATTTTATTTTGAAAATTTGGATGTGGCTATAAGAGATGGTTTTCTATGTTTATAAAATATTTTGGATGGTGCGGTGTTGCCGGATCATACTGAAAGTGGTAGCAATTTCGGAATTTTAAATGAATTACCCTATATATTATATTTTTTTAAAATCTAGGCAAAAATCAAGAACAGTTTTCTGTATAATATCATATACCTATCTTTAACAGTTTTTGTTTTATAAATAATCTTGTAATTTTTTAACTCCGTATCGGGACCTGAAAAGAAAATCATACCTTTTTAGCGGTTACAGCTAGAAAGCTGAAATTTTTAAAATAGTTTCACAAGACCATCAAAATTTTATAATTTGGAACAATATTTAACTAGTTTTATATATATAGGGTGTCTTTTTAAACCCCGAACACCCTTTTTTCTGGCTTAGATTGCATTTTTTTAATTTCGACCTCCTCAGATGATTTTCGTAGTTGTGAGGTGGAAATCGAATGACGCAGGTTTTTTTCATGGGAACCCGTTTTTTCTCTCGCAGGTTTCGAACCTTCATTAAAAAACAAGCAACTTTCGTCCCAAACATTTTTTTATTCGAATCGATCCTGAACTTTTCAACGACGAATTGTTACACTACCAACAAGATGGAGCCCCGGCTCATTTCACGGTACCTGTTCGCCAATGGTTAAACGATCATTTTCCTGGACAGTGGATTGGGCGGCTCGGCCCCATATTATGGCCAGCAAGATCACCAGACTTAGCGCCGATGGATTTCTTTTTCTGGGGGTTCATTAAGTCGATTGTGAGTCGTACGAGGACGTAGAAGCTTCAGAAGTTGAGACAAAAAATCACCGCTGCCTGTAGAGAAAATGTGACCCCCGAAATTTTAGAACGAGAGCGAGAAGGGTTTCAGAGTCGTTTGTACTTTTGTATGGAAAGAAACGGGAAGCATTTTGAACATTTATTAAAATAAGAAAATTAGTTTCAACCTCAAAATTGTTTCTGATTTCATTTTGCCACTTTGTCTGAGTTCAGGATCGATTCGAATAAAAAAATGTTTGGGACGAAAGTTGCTTGTTTTTTAATGAAGGTTCGGAACCCGTTTTTTTCTCGCGGGTACTTTGTCTGAGTTCAGGATCGATTCGAATAAAAAAATGTTTGGGGACGAAAGTTGCTTGTTTTTTAATGAAGGTTCGGAACCCGCGAGAAAAAAAACGGGTTCCCATTTAAAAAAAAAGCTGCCCTGCGCAGGGCACCACCTGAACACCGCAGATGAAAAAAACCTCCGCCATTCGATTTCCCCCTCAAAATTACGAAAATCAAAAAGAAAAAAATGGTGTTCGGGTTTTAAAATTATATATATATATATTTCTGAGGGAGATGAATTATTGCAGAATCTTCTTTTTTTAAATGGATTTTTCATTATTTTGTTGCTATGAATCCATTCCACAGCCAACTACCAAAAAATATATTTTAATAAGATAATTTTTAAATTTCGCTGTAAGTCCGAAAATATTGAAGATAGGTATAGGAACACTAATATCATTAGATAGAAAATTCGATCCTCCATTAGCAAAACATATCAAACACAGGGTGTCCCATTTAAAAAAAAGAAGATTTTTGCAATAATACATCGCCCTCAGAAATATTGTTAAATTGACTACTGTTCGAAATTATAAAATTTCGATGGCCTAGTGAAACTATTGTCAAAATTTCAGCTTTCTAGCTGTAACCGCTAAAAAGATATGATTTTTTTTCAGATTCCGATACGCCGTTAGAAAATCACAAGATTATTTATAATTCAGAAACTCTTATGATATTATAGAGAAAACTGTTCTAAATTTTTATCCAGATTAAAAAGAAAATATAATATATGGGGCAATTCATTTAAAATTCCGAAGTTGCTACCACTGTCGGTATGATTCGGTAACACCGCACCATCCAAAATATTTTATAAACGTAGAAAACCATCTCTTATAGCCACAGCCAAATTTTCAAAATAAAACCTCATTTAGTTCTCGAGATACTTCTAATTGGCCACTTAACTTGGTGTACCCTGTATAAGCTACCATATTTTCGAAATTATCCATTAACTAGTTCGTCATAAACGTCTACTATGCTATCCACCATCAATTACACTGTATAGTCATTATGAATAAATAATTATTTTCCGGTATAAATATAGCTTAGTATCTTCGAATTAAAGTTTTTTCCATCTATCAATTATCATTTCGTTAAGATCAGTCGTTCCACATGTCTGTTATGGATGCTTGACCTCCATGACCTGCTGCTGGGGGATTCGAGTGTCATTAGCTCATCAATTGTCGTTTCTTTCACACCCCTCTTTCTTTGCGATGCTCTTTCTGCCTTAAATAGAAATCAATCAATTTCCTGGCATTATAGAAATCAGGCCCTTCTGGCTATATTGATAGAGTTCCACACAAAATAAGTACACGGAAGTAATTAAAACATATCTCAGAGAACCATCAGAAGTCAAAGGGTCCAAGTAGCAGTTTAAGAAAAAAATTGAGTTAAATCTAAAAATATGGAAGCTATTCGAATCTACTTGCCTACAAAAAAATTGAGCTGGATTTGTTCATGCCAATTGCAAAAATACATTTTCCTTTGTAATATTTATGGAAATTGTAATAATAATAGTAATAATTAAGATTTTAAATTTTTTTATGCAAATGAATGCATCAAATTGGTATTTCTTAACAAAATGCAATTTAGCGTTAAAAAGTACCGTAAGGTGTCATTCCCTCACAACTTTCGGAATGCTTATAATATCAAGTTGTAATGAAACCAGCAACTGCGACGTTCGTTCTCTGGGCGCCGCATTGTTATTGCTACCTTACAAAAATGTCAATAATATTTGATAACATCAATAATGGAAAGAAATAATTAGGATTCCGACGAAGAAAACTTATTTCAATGCGCTTCAGATGAAATAATTAATAAAGGCAATGAAGCAATACAAAATTTATTGCCTGAAAAATCGAGAGACGCTTACAAAAAGAAATATAATACATTTATTAGATGTCATTGGGCCAAAAGCAAGTAAAGGGTTTCAGCGAGCGGGTATTGTTAACGTATTTTTAAGGAAGATAAAACAGTTTTAAATCTTCTATTTTATTGACATGCTATGCCAAGCTAAAATCAACATTAATTTTATATAATTAATTCGATTATAAACAAATATCACAAACTTATTGGATTCCTAAGTGACAATGAGATGGTTATACCCAATATACAGGGTGTCCCGGAATATGTGGTCAATCTCCCGGATTCATAAGAACACTTAAAATTAATAGGAGAAGTTAATATAAATTTTACTTCCTACGGCCTCCCCTACGGATATACGGGCCCATAACGGACATCCCTGGAAATCGTTGTGTTTTAAATAATTTTATAAGTACATACTAGGTGTAATTTAATAATTTTTTAGTATAATGGTTACTAGATGAGTCTCCTTAAAATTCGCCGTATTAAGCACATATTTTGGCTTATTTAGTTTGCCAGCTACGGACTAGACGTAACACAAAAATGTTTTTTTAACGTCTAGTCCGTCCCTGGCAAACTAAATAAGCCAAATGTGCGAATATTAAGGAGACTCATCTAGTAACCAGTATACTAAGAAAATAATAAATTACACCTAATACTTATAAAATTATTTAAAAAACAACGATTTCCAGGGACGTCCGTTATGTATCTCCGTAGGGGAGGTCGTAGGAAAAAAAATTTATAGGAACTTCTGTTATTTTTAAGTGATCTATCTGAACCCGGGAGATTGCCCACATATTCTTGGATCCCCTGTATATATACAGTATGTCCACGGATGGGGTTTACAAGAGGAGAAATGGACTAAAAATTGAAAGATACGAAAAAAAGTCACTCTTAATAAAGGTTTTTGCTTGTCTAGAAAATACGATTCATCATAAGAAACTTCAATTTTTTTATACAGGGTGGGTAAAAACTGCAAAAATGTTATTTTGCTTAAGAGTAAACATACTTTATTTTGAAAGATACGAAAAAAGTCACTCTTAATACTTAAAAAGTTAACTCTTAATTATTTCCCAAAAAGTATTCTCTGGCACACCTCTGACTAGTGAACCTAGTTAAAATAATAATGACACTTAAGTTGATAGGTATTTGTTGTCAATGTCTTTATTTAATGAAGTTATTATTTAAGTAGAAATGCTATCTACTGAACAAAGAGTTTTTATAATACAATGTTATGGGGATGGTCAAGTTTCATACCGCTACGTCATGGAATAATTTACCGAGAAATTTGTAGGAATCCCAATAACTAGGATGGTAATCTGCAAGTTAATGAAAAAGTTCAAGAGAACTGGTTCGGTTTTGGACCTCAAAAAAAAAGAAGAAATACGACCATGATGATGCTGCTACAGTGTTAGTTCTTCATTCTGTTGAAGAAAATCATATGACGTCCTTTAGAAATCGTGTTACCTCAGTTGGAGTTGTCAAATTCAGAAGATCCTTAAAGCAAATAAATTGTATCCTTATTAACTGCACTTAAATCAAAGATTGGAAGAGGGAGACGACGCGAAACGACTTGATTTTTGCCTGTGGATAGTAGACAAAATTTTAAGTGGAAATGTTGATTTTTATAAATGTATCATGTTTTCTGATGAAAGAACATTTTCAACAAATGGAACCGTTGCAACCCAGCACGTTAGGTACTGGTCTTTAGAAAATCCCGAATTCAGAATTATTACGAGAACACAATATTTCATAAAAGTAAACGTGTGGTGTGCGATATCCATCCATGGCATTATAGGGCCATATTTTTTTGATAACACGTGCAATAGATTATCATATTTAGAAATGATGTATACATTTTTCAATGATGAACTAGAAAATCTACCATTAAAATTTCGACAAAATATGTATTTTCAGCAAGATGGTTGTCCAGTCCATTTCGCTCATGAGGTTAGAGAATGGCTTGACCGCAGATTTGGTCCAAGGTGTATTGGCAGGAATGGCCCAGTTTTGTGGCCCCCAAGAAGTCCTGACTTAACCTTTGCCGATATGTTTTTATGGGGCCGTTTAAAACAAATTGTTTTTGCTAATAAAAAGTGATTTTTTTTTTCAAAATAATAAATAAATAATAATGTTTACTCTTAAGCAAAATAACATTTTTGCAGTTTTTACCCACCCTGTATAAAAAAAAATGAAGTTTCTTATGATGAATCGTATTTTCTAGACAAACAAAAACGTTTATTAAGAGTGACTTTTTCTCGTATCGTTCAATTTTTAGTCCATTTGTCCTCTTGTAAACCCCATCCGTGGACATACTGTATATTTCGAATAAAAAAACCGATACGTTCGTAGAAAGAATATTGTATGAAACTTATGCATAAAGTAACTTTTTTTCACATACAGCATTGTAAATTTCATTTTGTCAATTTTATTAACATCGACACTGAGCTGGTAATAAAATTTTCAGCACTAACAGGGTATTTGCAAAAATGTTGCTTTTATCATTTGAAAAGAATTATTGAGGAAAATATTTTAGCATGGTCTAAACTTTAAAAACAAAAACGGGTAACATTATTGGTAACTTTTCTGTAGGCTGATGGCTTTTGACTATTCATATGGATTTATTTATAAATCTAGCAGTGGTCCGAACGTGTTTGTTTGTTATTAAGATAACATAAAGTGACTTTTTTCGATTATTATAAAGCGCCCTTTATGGTTTTTCTGCACAATATTTTCGCCATATCTTCACTTAAATTAACGCGTATGAAGCAAAATAGCAGATCCAATTTTATTTTCTAGAAGATAATTTTTTATCCGTTATTTAATTTCAGAATTTCCATAATATTTGTAGATCGATGTTTTGTATAATTATCTTGCCATGTTAAAAATAAATATTAACGTTTTCCGTTTTATTAAAGTAAAATTTTAGTCATTAAACTAATAACAAGTTAACATAAGTTTAATTTCTTATTGGTAAAAAACAATGCCTAGTGAAGCTTGATTATTTCTTTAAGAAAAAAACGCGCTAAAGGAAAATATTGCCGGAATAAAATCATTTGGCCGTAAAATTGTTTTATTAAACTTCTGAAATGAAGCGGCTGTCTGCTGACGAATGATTTTTTTATTAGAAAATTAAAGCTCTCATTAAAGATCTGCATCAAGCCTGACCTCGTTCCTGCTGTAAATAAATATTTATTCTTTACTTTCCTCCAAAAATGTAATTTGAACATATACGAATGGAAATTGCCATTAAACTTGTAATTGGAATTAGAATACTACTTTTTATACAATTTTTCTAGATATTAATAGAACTTAGAACGATAGAATGAGAAGTAATAGAGATTCAATACGAACGTTCCAAAATACAAAAAGTGACCCGCTATGCGAGGTGGCGCGGTCCTACTGATTTTGCACAGTAGGGTTGACATTTTATCGATCGCGTCAGAGCCAGCCCGATATTATTTGTTTGTTGTTATTAGTCGCCATCTTTGGTTCTGGATGCTTTTTCAAATTATAGAATAAAAAGTGGTTCATCCACATTGTTGTCGGTATATTAGTGTTTATGAACTTTAATTACCTAACAACAATTTTTGTAAAGGAGTTTTTAATTTGTGGTGTTTTGATTCGCTGTTTGGTAGGTTGGCTTGTTTTGATTAAGATGAAAGGACACAAGTACATGGTACTTTTTTGCAAAAGTCGTGGATCAATACCAGGTATAAAGTATTTCAGGTATGTACATATATACGAAAATATTTTGCTTATCACATTATCCGATCTTCGAAACCGAATTTCAAAAGCTTGTAAAAAAGAAGAGAGCGTCACTCGTATACAATATAATATATATGTAGTCACAACCTAACCTTAAAATTAATGTATTTTTAATTTGGTGCATTGGTAGCTGATAATAATTCCTAAAATAGTCAATATAGAGTAATTCATTCTTAATTTTTGGTTTAGAAAAAAGTGAGGTTAAGAAACATACGACGTCGGATGAAAGTTAAAATAAAGCTCATCGTGCCGATTGTTACAAATATTCGGACGGAATTTGGCACCAAAAGTTTACACCAATCAGGGCACCGTCGGATCATCATATCGTCAGAAATCGTATGCATGGAACGCTGTCTTAAATCGAACTAATCGATATTTTGATTGCAATATTTTTCCTAACTAACCAGTGAAATTTACATTAAAAAAGTTGAAATCCGGTCCAGTCATTGTGTGTTTACTTTCACAAGGAAATTTCCGAACTGCGCAAACTCACAACGCCCCCTTCGATGCCCATAGCGGGGACATAATTGCAGATGGAATTAGCTATATACTGTTTATATATAGGGTGTTACGGAAATGACGTATTATATTTAAACCGGCAATTCCTGAGAGGAAGACAAATTGAAGAAAAATAGCCATAAATGGCGCTTTCAATTCATTCAGCGGTAAAAGTGACCTGACGTCAAACCAGAAAAACACCTGTGTGGTACTGCGATACATGTAAGCAATCAGAGAATTCTGGCCGGTGTTGTCATATGTACACCTTAAACTCTTTAGACAAAATAAAATAATTTAAACACTCTTCCATTCTGTAATACCTTTTTGTACAATTAATTGAAGAATATTTACGACGGACTATGTTTTAAACAACCCGAATAAACATATGGAATAGTAATAGCCACGTACTTCACTTGGTCAAATGCCAATGACCTCTTGACGCCTTACATCGGCTGAGCGAAGTAGTTTCATATAGCGCCGCACGCTTTCGTCTGTTAGTTGAAGACCAACCAGCGGCCGGATACGTTGTGTCTCGTCGATCACTAACACACTGTCAGCAATCCGCTCTGTTTTTCGGTTTACGCGTGTATCTTGCCCGTCCATAAATAATCTTTGAATATTGTTTTTATTGACGCGTTTCTTCTGGCCGTCAAATTTCGTCGCGTGTAATAAAATCTGATAATCTGTAGTATAATCTGTATTATTGTATTTTCAAAAGCTAACTATCGGTTCTGTTTCACTATTACTGTGTGTACATAAAGTGTTTCCAGGAGTGTTCCCGTGAAAAAAAAGCTGATATTGTTTGTGCCTGGATTTCGTCGCTCTTTAGGTATAAGGATAAATACAAGTAGGTAGAAAATAATTTATTTTTATAATTTTATATGGAATTTCAGTTTTACATTAAGTTTGGCAACATTGCCATTGGCTCTGGGTGAAATGTTGTACAGTAGCGCGGATTAACCTGTGAGTAAGAGTGTTTATTACCCCACTTTTACAACGATCGATTTAAAAAAAAAATATGTAGCGCTTCTCTAGGCACCCAAGGAGTGACCCATTTAAATAGAATACGTCATTTCCATAACACCCTGTATATGTGGGCAGCACTGCACGGCTGGAAAAGCTATCAAGTCTTCAAATGGATTTGTTCACTAGTTACTTATAAACGTCTAATGACCTTGTACATTGATAATTATATTCATAGAACCCTATGTTGTTAAATATTATTCCAGACTGTTTTAAATAATTTAATTTAATGTTGCTAACGGGTCTGATGAAGTATCTTGTCAAATTCCAATTTAAATACATTAACAAGGTTTAATTAAAATCAAATAAATTGGAGCAATGAAGTGACAATTGGTTAAGATAGGACGTAGTCGAATTTCGATGATTTATCATTACTGATATAGGTATTGGCACATCAGTCAGCGTAAAGAGTTGGAATGTGATTAAAATTAGAGTTTAAACAGAGTTAACCAAATTTAAAATGTGCAAGCAAAGAGATTTAGAAAATTCTACGGTTACTGTGGACTCGCTGTTACTTAATCTTGGAAACTTTGATTATAATTATTATTATCGTCCATGTTTTCACAGAAATATGTGTGTTGATATTTCAAGAACATACATTTTCTTGTCACTCCTTACTTAACTTAATTGCTAACATTATTCGATTAACTAATGTTTAACTTTATGTTCTTCGACCAATGCAAAATAAATTTCAAATGTGCAAAGTAATTTACATAAATTACTAAATTACATAATCTTGACAATTTTGATAATTATTATTATTTAACCTTCACGTTTTCACAGAAAAAAGTATGTTCATTCCCAATACTTACTTAGTTTAAATGCTACCGTAGTGCGTTTAAATACATGTTCTTCAGCCAATGCATAATTAATTAAAAATGTGCAAAGTAGTTTACATTTGAAAACTTCCCACCACGGATTTATCGAAAACCACTGATTAAAAGAAAAAACGCCGAGACACGTCAAAAGATTTGCCAAAGGAGACAACTTGTTAACCAAAAACTACTTCACCCCCTTTTACCCTCTGGCCCCCGGGGTCATCCCCTTAAAAATTTTAAATGACAAGGGGTAGCAAGTAATAGCTTGTTTGAAAGGTCTTTCAAAGTGCTTTATTTTGACGTTTGATTTTTTAAAATCGGTCGATTCGTTTTTGAGAATATTAGAAAAATTTTTACTGCTTTCTTTTTATCAACACAGATAACATGGGTGAACTGTTTTTATTCTTATACCTGTTTAGTTTTTTATACCTGTTTAGTTTTTTATAGTTGCTAAGGGAAAGAAACAATTTAATTTGCTGTCAGTTACCTTTTTGATAATCTTGGGATAGTGAAAATTAATTTATTGATTCAGATTTTACTTCCAAAATGGTTTACACACTAGCGGAAAGAGTGGAAATGATTCTAATTTATGGTGCCCAAAATCAATGTGCTCGGCAAACTGCCGTTACATTTAACGCCAGACATCCGGAAAAGATAACTTCGCATAGGTATGTTTTGGACCTTGTTACTAAATATACTCAAACTGGATCTGTTGCAAATAAAAAACGTAATCATCGTAGAGTTTTGGATGAAGCCGCTCAAGTTGAAGTTTTGGGTCATTTTGTCATAATTCTTAATACTTCATTACGCAAAATTGTTGATGCGACTGGTATTTCATTAGGCTCTGTACACACAGTTGCTAAATTACATAAATTTCATCCATTCAAAATTAAAATATTGCAAGAGTTAACCGAAAATGATTTCGATAGGCGAGTTGAGTTTTGTGAACAAATGACTGCAGCGATTAATGATAATACCATTCATGTAAAGAATATCTGCTTCAGTGATGAATGCACATTTTATCTAAATGGATTTGTTAATAAGCATAACTGCAGGTATTGGAGCAATGAAAATCCTCATGCTTTTGTAGAAGGGCATACTCAGTACCCCAAAAAAATTAATGTATGGGCAGGCATTTTAGGAAACAAAGTGATTGGGCCATTGTTTATTAATAGGAATTTTAATGGAGGCATTTATTTAGATATGTTGGAAAATACCATCAATCCGCTTATCACTGAAACCATTGAAAATCAAATGGAAGACGATGGAAACCATATACTTGATGAGGCTGAAATATATTTCCAGCAAGACGGCTCTGCTCCTCACTATGTTCTTCCGGTTCGGCAATGGCAAGACGACGAGTTTCCAGATAAATGGATAAGGCGAAGAGGGCCTATAGAATGGCCTGCTAGATCTCCTGACTTGACACCATTAGACTTTTTTCTATGGGGCCATTTGAAAACTATTGTGTTCACTCCCCAACCTAACAGTTTGGATGTACTTCGTCAACGCATCACCGAAAGCTGCCATGATCTCCTACAACATGTTTTTTGAAAATGTCCGTCATTAATTTTAAAATCGCCTATATCATTGTTTTGCCAATAACGGGCAACATTTTGAACACTTATTGAAATAAAAAGTGATATTTTCGTGTGCTTTTTTTTCTATCTGAACAAATTAAGATAAATAAAGATTTTCTAATTTTCTCGAAAACGAATCGACCGATTTTAAAAATCAAACGTCAAAATAAAGCACTTTGAAAGACCTTTCAAACAAGCTATTACTTGCTACCCATTGTCATCGGGGATGACCCCGGGGCCAGAGGTAAAAGGGGGTGAAGTAGTTTTTAGTTAAAAAGTTGTCCCCTTTGGCAAATCTTTTGCCGTGTCTCGGCGATTTTTCTTTTAATCAGTGGTTTTCGATAAATCCGTGGTGGGAAGTTTTCAAATTAACACCCTGTATGTGTTCATATTTAAAGAACATATATTTTCTTGCCAATACTTACTTAGTTTAAATGCTACCGTAGTTCGTTTTAATTACATGTTCTTCGACCAATGGAAAATTAATTAAAAATGTTCAAAGTAATTTACATAATTACTAAATTACATAATCTTGGCAATTTTGATAATTATTATTTTTTAACATTCACATTTTACCAGAAACATGACTGTTCATTCCCAATACTTACTTTGACTTACGTATTCTCTTGCCAATACTTACTTAGTTTAAATGCTACCATAGTTCGTTTAAATACATGTTCTTAGACCAATGCAAAATTAATTAAAAATGCGCAAAGTAATTTACATAATTACTAAATTACATAATCTTGGCAATTATTATTTTTAACGTTCACGTTTAAACAGAAATATGTATGTTCATATTTCAAGAACATATATTTTCTTGCCAATACTTACTTAGTTTAAATGCTACCGTAGTTCGTTTAAATACATGTTCTTGGACCAATGCAAAATAAATTAAAAATGTGCAAAGTCATTTACACATTTACTAAAGTACATAATATTGGCAATTTTGATAATTATTATTTTTTAACGTTGACGTTTTCACAGAAAAAGTATGTTCATTCCCAATACTTACTTATACTTGGGTCAAAATTTTTTCTTACTTTCAGTAAATCGGATTTCAAAAATAAATAATCTCAAAAACACCTGTTAATTTTTTAATAGGTTTCTTATAGTATCTATTTAGAGGAATTATATATGTCCGCGCAAAAGATCATCGTCACAAAGATCTTTATGTATAGCATCGATTTTTTAATAACTTAACGCCCGTCACATGGCTAATTTTACTCTTCTGAATCATATAACGCCATTATTTGGAACTGAGTTATTTTAATCAGTCACTATAACCATTTTCCTATTATTTATAACAGCTCTGTCTTATGTTGGCTTAAAGTTTTGGAATGCTCCTTGTAGAATGTCAACATAGTAAGAAAATTAGTCATATTTTTAATCTACCTAAGGTGTAAACGACACTTGCACATTAAAATATATTTTTCCTTAATGGTTTATAAATGGTTAATAAAAAAAATATTGTATATAGCTTCGGATAACAAACCGTCACATCAATATATCTCCGGTAACCGGCGATACAAAAATGCACAAACTCGTGATTAACAGCTAATACAAGCTATTTCTTAAACTTTCTTAGACTGAAATGAGTATCTGTACTCAAGAGAATGACTTCGTGTAGTATTTTTACCTTAACTAAGACTACTAGGTCTGCGTTAACCCTGTGACCGGCGATACAACATAAAAACATACGCCTGGTAAAAAGGAGACAATGTTCTAGGTTATACCTAAATAAACGTAATAAAGAACTTACCTAAACAGGAGCACGCTTTACCCAAATTCTAACATATACCGTCATATTTGTAAAACTAGGTATTACCTGTAGTGGCGTTAATTATAAACAATGTGGCGTTAATTATAAACAATTTTTGCCGTGCGTTAGAGAAACAAAACTGTTAATTTTTGAACATTATTTTTTCAATACAAATTGAAGTAGGAGTGTAAATTATTTTTATATAAAAGTAACTTTAGTAAAATGACGTGAAATATAAAAGGGTAAAGTTAGAAATTATTGACTGGGACACGTGACCGGCGATACATTTTTAAATTCAAATTTAAATACAGCAGCTATAATCTAAAAAAATACTTTTAAAATTGCTTTGTAATGCAGGGAGTAACATATATTTCACATATTATATCGTTTCTACAGGCAAAAAGGTTATTTTAGTAAGTTATATGCTAAGGACTGAAAGTTGCCTGTAAAAACATGTTGACCCAATATATTGTATTTTCTTGCCAATACTGACTTCGTTTAAATGTTAGAGTAGTTCATTTAAATACATGTTCTTCGAGTAATGCAAAATTAATTAAAATTGTGAATAGTAATTTACATAATTACTAAATTGCATAATCTTGGCAATTTGGATATTATTATTTTTTAACGTTCGCGTTTTGACTGAAAATAGTATGCTCTTTGCCAAATAATACCGTAGTTCGTTTCAATAAATGTTCTTCGATCAATGCACCTAAAGTAATAAACCAAATTAATAATAATAATAATAACAGTTCAAAATAATGTAAAAAATTTAGCGAGTCCACAGGAACTGAACCGTAAGTTCATAATCACGAAAACATTGAGAATTATTATTTATTAATGGTCATGATTCCACGGAAAATATGTTCACATTTCAAGAACATAGATCTTCTTGCCAATAATTAACTAATTTAATGTTGTTACGAGCGTTTAAATTAAGTCCTTTGACCGACGCACCAACACAATTTAATTTAAATATATAGTAATTTTAGGAAAACGTATTTCAAGAAAAATAATTTTAAATTAAATAATTAAAACGGTAAACGTATTTCTGAAATAAGAACTTTCCTATAGTCGAATTAAGTATTTCTATTTTCAATGGAAGCCTAAAATTTATTGTCGAAATAAGAAATCTTAAATAATTTGTATTAAACCAGATGGTATTTACTTTAATAGTATTATGTACAGGGTGTCAAATTTTCGAGACTTTTCGGGGGTATTTGAGTTATTATCGAAGATAGAATGTTGCGGTTTTTCACTTTACCGTCTTAATAAACGAAAGATTCCGGTGTCAATAGCTCTCTTAGGTTTTAATCTACAGGGTGATTTTGAGAATCTTCGATTTTTAGGTCACCCTAGTATTTCTGTTATGTAATTAACTTATCAAGAAGGTAAAAATTGATTTTGAGAGATTTTTACGGAAAGTTTAATATTGACAGTTGACAGCTTTTCTCTGAAAATGGGGCACTCTGTACTTAAACTAAGTATTTCCTAATTTAATTACTATGCTAAAAACACACAATATGGTTGCAAAATAATCTGTTATTTATAGGTTTGTTCCAACACCCTTGGTAGGTTTTCTTAATATTTGTGACCATTCTCTGAAAAATCTGAGGTGATCGCCTGTCAGATTAGTTCTTTGACTAGAAGATTAGTTACTTATCATAAATCATAACCCCACTTTTGTGTCATGATTCCTTCGTCTAAGCTTGAGTATTATCTTTTGTTGTTCCGTTTTGCTGTATTTAATAATTATGAAAGAGAATAACGTGTTTAATGATACGAATATTTTGTACGTTTGGGAACCGTATTATACAATATTAATAAGAATAAATTAAATAATCAAAATATTAAAGAGAGGTTAAGCAACAACTCCTACAAACCGAGGCTAGAAGAACTGCATGAATGCCAGGAATACAAAAACAACTGTTAAAATTCTTACGGCGCAAGTCAGTACAAAAGGTTCCTGCTCTTGGCCATTCATCGTTTTCACCGTTCAGGAACTGGTTTGCGAACAATCACAAATTTTGTTGGAACACCAACGCATGTGCGTGACCGTACATTGTACGATTTTTAGTAGTGTTGGGAAAAATCGATGATTTTAATAATCGAGTAATTGATACTCGAGCGATTTTAATAATCGAGTGAATCGCTTGAAATTCCGATTCACCAAGCGATGACGTCAGCGACTGCTCGACCGACAGTTTAGCCGTTTACAGGTAGGGTATTTATAGGCACGTAACTACGGATGGGCACTGGTATAGCTAAAAAAATTGTAGTAGCCATAAAAAAAAATTCCAGAAATTTATTTATTTGTAAATTTTTACCACGTGTCTCTGTACCAAACAAAAAAACTGCAAAAAAATCACCCAAATATGTATTTATTGTTCGGGTTTATTCTTGTGCCTTTTTAAAAGAAAAAATATTAGCAAGAGTTATTTTTCTTCACATCTTTTTCAATCTACGAGCCTAAAATAAGTAGATATTTAAAATGGCTTGTCAAATTCTTCCACTTTAAATTATCACTGGGGAACAGCAAAAATGTTTCCGAGACCAAAATAGCAAAATCTTACTTATTTTATTATACTAATTCACAATCTGTCTTGCAAAAGGCTCAGTTGGCTCCGGTTTTATAGATCCATCCCAATTATGATAATTTACCTACCTGCCCTTAATATATGGGAAAATTTCACCATTAAATGAGAAATACCTGGATTTATTATAACAGGTGTACTTTATAAGGGGTTTAAATACATATAATATAAACCCTAAATTGTTAGTTAGTTGTATTTCAACCACCAGTTGATCGAGAGCTGTTCGTATTTGAGAAATTAGAGAGTTTTGAGCAACATGTCGCGAGTTTGTGTAAATAAGCCGGATCATTTTTGTTATATATGTGGTGAAATGACTTTTGTGAAACAAAAACGTACGCTTAGCCCTTTAATAAAAAAGGCTTACCACTTGTATTTTGGCTGCAAAGTTGGAGACCAGGATAAAAATTGGGCTCCCCATATCTGCTGCTACAAATGTGCGTCCAACATTCGCGGCTGGCTAAGTGGAAAAAACCGTAAGATGCCCTTCGCTGTTCCTATGATCTGGCGAGAACCGAAAGACCACGTTACTGACTGTTACTTTTGTTTGACACCTCCCATCAAAAAAGGCTTTTCAGAGAAAAAAAGGTCTGCGATACAGTATCCAAATTTACAATCCGCCATACGCCCGGTGCCTCATAGTGACGAGTTGCCTATACCTAATCCACCTCAGGAATATACCCTTCATTCTGATGATGATCAAGAGGATTCAAACGGTAGTGTACCGGAAAATGTCGCCGGCCCATCAACCTCGCAAGACTCCGATTTTGTCTGTGAACTTCCAAGTAAAAAGCCTCACAAAATAAGTCAAAGTGAATTAAGTGACCTTATAAGGGATTTGGAACTGCCCAAGACAAAAGCAGAACTATTGGCCTCTCGATTGCAACAATGGAATTTACTTGAAGATGAAGTAAAAGTTTCTGTGTACCGAAGCCGTCAGAAAAACCTAACACCATTTTTTAACATGGATAACAATTTGGTAGCCTGTAGGGACATTGAGGGATTAATGGCAGCTTTAAATCTGGACTATGATCCAAAAGACTGGAGACTTTTCATTGATTCCTCAAAAGTAAGTCTTAAAGCTGTGTTACTCCATAATGGAAACAAATTGCCTTCAGTCCCAATTGGTCATGCAGTCCATATGAAAGAAACATATAGCAATTTGAAATTGTTACTTGAGACCATACAATATGAAAGATATAAATGGCAAATTTGTGGGGATTTAAAAGTTGTGGCGATCTTGCTTGGAATGCAGCTAGGTTATACCAAATACTGCTGCTTCCTCTGCGAATGGGACAGTCGAGCACGATCGGATCACTACAGAAAGAAAATTTGGCCACCGAGAGAGTCTTTTGAGCCAGGAAAGAAAAATGTGACCAGCGCGCCATTAGTTGCCCCAGAAAAGATTTTACTACCGCCACTTCATATAAAATTGGGACTTATGAAAAATTTTGTGAAGGCAATGGACAAGGAAGGCCGTGCTTTTAGTTATTTAAAAGAAAAGTTCCCTAGAATCAGTGACGCTAAAATTAAAGAGGGAATATTTGTGGGTCCCAAGATTAGGAAACTTTTCGGAGATGCGCAATTCGATTCCATACTTGAAGGCAAGGAAAAAGACGCTTGGGATGCCTTTAAAATGGTTGCAAAAAATTTCTTGGGAAACATAAAAGCAGAAAATTATAAAGACCTGGTTGCCCAACTTCTTTTGTGTTACCAAAACCTAGGGTGTAATATGTCGTTGAAAATTCATTTCCTGGATTCTCATCTGGATTACTTTCCGGAAAATTGTGGTGCTGTAAGTGACGAACACGGTGAGAGGTTCCACCAGGATATTTCGAACATGGAAAGAAGATATCAGGGAAAATGGAACTGTGAGATGTTAGCCGACTACTGCTGGACTATTACGAGAGATTCCCCAGAGGCTGCTTTCAAAAGGCAAGCTAAGAAGCGCAAAATGAGTGTCTAAACTTTGGATTCAATGATAAAAATGTGCTATTTAGTTGCTTTTGTTGAACCAACAATATATTGTTATCTGTATTTTGTATGTCCATTGTATATGCCTATGAATTAAAATTTTGTAACAAATAATTGAGATTTTTTTTTTTGCGAGCCAACTAAAATCTTTAATAGGTATTTTTTAGTTACTTGGGTACAGTTGAATCCAAAAAAATAGGTTTTGTTCAGGAAACAAAAAAAAAGTTGAAATTTGTTTCCCAGTGTTATTATCAGGCGCCCTTCAAAAATGTAGGCTTAGTTACGCGACTGGCAAAATAAGCAAATAGGCGTTGGCGGTGAATGACGCATTTTTAAAGAGGTAGGTACTTCTGATATCTGTTATGTTAATTTGTATTAGTATTGTAAATTTTTTAAGTCGAGCAATACCAAATAATCAAAGGACTGCCGACCTAATGTAAACAAACAACTAAAGAACATCAATGCCCTGAAGATATCAGATATGATAGATTAGTGAATCATTTTTATGACTAAGAAGAATGTGTTGATAAAACATCAGGGGTTGTTTTTGTAAGTTTTTATTTTGGAGAAGTTTTCTGGGGTTTATAGTAAAAACATTTTTAAAAATTATATCATTTAATTTTTTAATATTTACAATCGGAGACCTAAACTACGCCATTGGCTAGCCAGTTAAAACAAAACTTTACAAAACCCATGTCGCGATGAATCCACGAGCTCTCGAATTCTCTAAGGGATTTGACATACCCTTTTTATGCACCTTCTCGTTTATATGTCTTTAACCAAGACGGATGTCATTCGTATCAGCCTTCTGAGCGTCAAACTAGAACGTCACCGATCGGCACATTTCGGGTGGCGCGGCGCGTAGAATGAAGTTCGGGTATAAAGTGACATGCGATGATTTTTGATTTTTCCCTTGAATTTATAACTAGAGTATTTCCTATCGACCCAAAAACTGTTCGAATATACGAGCAGTTTTTTTAACTCGATCACACGGCAGAGGTACATTTCCGTCGGCGTCAAGCGAAGCTCGGGTATCGAGTGAAAGGTAATAAGTGACAAGCGACGGTTTTCGTTGGAATATATAACTCGAGCGGTTTTTTTTAATAATCGAGTGATGTCGGTTATTTCAATAATCGAGTAATCAAGCGGTTTCTCGTTCGAGCGATCACAACACGAATTTTTAGGGTGGTTGGAACGAACCTTATGTCAGCCTGTTGAATTTGTTCTATTTTACATTCTGAGGTTGGATTCAGATACATGATAGGACTATATTTATTTTACCTTCGCATTCACCTTTTCATTTAACAATTAAATTTGTTATCGCTATATATTTTGTTTCACTGAAATTATATGAAGAATGTTATAAGTAGATAGTCATTCGCTCTAGAAGCTTATTTCCATCGTTCCAATTTATCGTTCCAATCACACACAAATAATACGACTCGACCTTGTGAGGTTATTACTGCCCACTATTCATTTAGGAACTTAGGGATGACATAAATTATGGAATAAAATCAATATTTTTAAATGGCTTTACTGCTTGTGCACTTTTTAGTAATTTTTACTGTACGCACGGGCATCGTTTGGAAGGGTCAAGATGGGGCACTTCCCCCCCCCCCCGGAAGTTGTCAAGTTTATAACATCAATAATCTATTATTTCATTAGCTGAAAAGATAATATGTTTTTTCTATTTTTTCTCAAATTTGGTACCTACGTATTTGTAAAATCTAAAGTAAATTAAGCTATGGGCATGGTGGGATAGTGTCTTCGAAAATATCCAAGCGAAGCCAAACGAAGAAAAATTGTAATATAGAGGATGCGAAGCTGCCATATAAACAATTTTATAAAGAGATTTTAGGCGCTGTTTTAATTAAATTTAAACTAAATTTTCGTACATCTATTTGTTTATTGAAGCAATATTAAATGTTTGATTCTGTTCAACTGAAAAATGAACTTACAAACCCATTGCTTCCTTCCGTCTCAGTCGAAAGAAGCTTTTTTTCGTTTAAAATGAATCAAAACTTATGCGGGAAATATGAAACTCAACTGGTCAGGATAGTCAGGAGATCTGGTTGTAGTATTAACAAACAATGAACTTTTTACGATGGCATTACAACCGTAGAATACCATTAAAATACAATTAAGCATACTAATCAATGTTTCTTAAAATGAATATGGAGATATTTTAGTATTGTAAAACCGTAATCATTTTTAAAGGTCCTGAAAAATCTTCAGAAAATGGGAAACACTCCTCGAAAAAAAAATTGTTTTTGTTCGTCTGTTCTCGGGCTTTTTAAAGTAAATATAACGAGAATTCGTCAAGATTTCTGTCAAATTATGCGAATTCACATATTACCGCATCGATTTTTCTGGTATTCACTAAAAAATTGTTTCTGCTCGTCTGTTCTTGCGCATTTTAAATTAAGAATAACGAGAATTCGTCAAGATTTCTGTCAAATTATCTGAATTCACATATTACCGCATCGATTTTTCTAGTATTCACTAAAAAATTGTTTTTGTTCGTCTGTTCTCGCGCATTTTAAATTAGGAATAATGAGAATTCGTCAAGATTTCTGTCAAATTATCTGAATTCGCACCTTACCGCATCGGTTTTTCTAGAATTCACAAAAAAATTGTTTTGGTTCGTGTGTTATTAAGGTATAACGAGAATTCGTCAAGATTTCTGTAAAATTATCTGAATTCACACCTTACCGCACCGGTTTTTCTAGTATTCACAAAAAAATTGTTTTTGTTCGTCTGTTATTAAGTATAACGAGAATTCGTCAAGATTTCTGTCAAATTATCTGAATTCACTGTAGTGGTCGTCAGGTTCTTAGGAATAAAAAAGAGTAGGTATACTTGTAGGTAGGAAAATGTAGGTGTAGAGGCTCTACATTTTCCTATAGGGTTTTATTCTCTACGTCCACTATTACAATATATAGTTAATAATAATGTTTCTGTCTTATCTATTCTCCAATATATATATATTAACCTAAACTTGAACTAATTAGGCTGTGGAGTCATGTTAGTATTATTGTTATAATTTGTTGTGCCTTGTAATCATAATACCACGTCTGGTAGTTGCAATACCATGGGTCGTGACCCAGTTCGTGTTACTTATTAATTATAACAATAATATAGAATTTATCCTTATTTTATGTAAAATAGGTAAAATGGAATAAACTCTATTTTTACCTCACACCTCCAGCGGCTAGGAAAAAAAATCAAATATATATATACATACATGTTTGATTTTTTTTTTGTATGTATCATAAAATAACTAATTAATATTAATTAAAATATTTTTTAACTCTATTCTTATGAACTAAAATTGGTTTATTATCTATTTTTAATAATATATTGGGCGATTGTTCACTTAACACTTCATAAGGTCCATTATAAATAGCGTCCATTTTTGTCACTGAACCGTTATTTCTCAGAAGCACTTTTTCACCTGTCTTATAATTAACTATACTACTTTTCTTATCATATACAACCTTTCTCTTATCTTTTGACGTTATCAAGTTGTTTTTCGCGTCAATACTGGCTTGTTGAAGTCTATATTTCAACTCTAGCGGATAATTATCAAAATTGTACAAAGGGTCTATTTGTTTTAATAAATTAGAAGGTAATTTTACCGTCTTGCCAAAAACTAATTCGTACGGGGTGTACCGAGTCTCAGTATGTACAGTATTATTATAGGAAAAACTCCAAAAAGGTATCCAGCTACTCCAATTATTTGGATTTTTTGCGATTTGCATACGTAAATATGCCCCTAGAGATTTATGCGAGTTCTCTAAGGCACCTATCGATTGATGGTGATACGCTGTTGAGTGTAGCTTTTTAATTTGAAGTAATGTACACGTTTGAGTAAGTGTAGAAGCTATGAATTCTGTTCCCTGATCTGATACTATCTCATCCGGAACCCCATATCTTAAAATAAAGTTTTCAACGAACGCTTTGGCTACTGTTTCCGCTTCCTTATTTTGTATAGGATAACATTCCACGAATTTACTGAGATCGCACTGTATTGTTAAAATATATTTATTATTTTCTATATCTGGTTCTATAGGACCCACTAGATCTAAATAAATTCTCTGAAATGCCGAAGTGGCAGTATGAGTGATTATCATAGGCTCTATGTTTTGCCTTGAATGCTTGTACCTTTGACAATCATCACACTTTTTTACAAAATCCTCTATATCCTGTCTCAAACCTATCCATGCGTAATATTTTTTAATATTATTGAACATTCGATTTATTCCTGCGTGACCTCCTGTCGGCAGTAAATGGAAATCATTAAGAATTATTTGTTTTGTCTCACGATCGTTTATTCTTTTTATATTTTTCAAAATAGTTATTTTTATACCGGTTTCTCTTATTAATTTTATATTTTGCAATATTTCTTGCAAGAATTGAGCGCTCTCTTCGTCTTTTATAACAATTAATTCGCGAATATTATAATTATTACATACGGATTCCAGGTCTCTCAACGATGCACTAAAGGCTAACGCCGATCGAGAATTCCGGAATTTGTACTCCGTGTTAATATTATTATTATTATTACCGATATGCAGGGCTCTCAACGGTGCACTTAAGGCTAACGTCGATCGAGGATCCCGATTCATGTAAATAATATTTTTACTTTTAAAATAGACGAAATTTCCTATGCTGCAGTCATATTTTTTATCTTTACATATTTCTGTAAATTTTAAATTCGATATTGGACAAAGTTCACAAGATTCTTTAGGCCGTTTAATTAACTCTACTACTCCCGGGTGATCAATCCGTTTGTAAGTATCCGAATTACAACCTATGTCATCTGTTTTGTCTGTCTGTCGTTTTGCGGCTGCTCTTGTTATAGCGAGCAAAGACGCATTCGTGGTTTTTTCTAAGTTTATAAGCTCATTCTTATTTATTTCAATACGAGATAAAGCATCCGCTATTACGTTTTCTTTTCCTTTAACATGTTTAATAACAAAATCGTATTCTTCTAACACTAAACGAAATTTTGTGAGTCTGCTAGATGGATTAGTCATTCCAAATAGAGAAATAAGAGGTTTACAATCAGTTTCTATTGAGAATTTTCGCCCGTACAAATAAGGTCTAAAATGTTTAACTGCCCATACAACTGCTAAGAGTTCTTTTTCGACTGTACAATAATTTCGTTCACCTTTGTTTAATGATCGACTCGCGTAAGCAACTGGCTTATCGTCCATATTCGCAAGGACGGCCCCTATGGCACCACCTGATGCATCGGTTTTGAGAATGAAAATATTATCGTCCCCAAAATTTGGAAACTGTAAGATGGGTGGTTGCATAAGTGCTGTTCTTAATTTGTCAAAAGCTTCTTGACACTCGCGCGTCCAGTGAAATTGAACCTGTTTCCTGGTTAGATTATTTAATGGAAGGGAAATTTTTGCAAAATTTGGAATAAATTTTCGATAATAATTAGCAAATGCTACAAATCTTTTAGTTTCGTTTGCATCTTGGGGTACGGGATATTGCTGAAGGACTTTAAGTTTCTCCATATCAGGAAAAACACCATCCGCAGATATCACATGCCCAAGGTACAAAATTTCCTTCTTTAAAAATTCACATTTGTTAGGATTCAGTTTCAAATTCACCTCTCTAAGCCTCTGAAAAATTTTTACTAGGTTTTTATTATGATTTTCTAAACTATTTCCGAATACAATTAAGTCGTCAAGGTAAACAAAGCAACTGTCATAATTTAAACCGCTCATAGCAATGGTCATAATTCTAGAAAATGCGCTTGGACTAATTTTTAAACCCATTGGAAGTCGCGTCATTTGATATTGTCCCCTTTCGGTCGTAAAAGCAGTATAAGGTCGACTAGAATCGTCCAAAGGTACTTGGTAGTATCCTTGGGACAGGTCTAAATGCGAGAAATACATAGCTCCAGACAAAGAATCCAAAATTTCTGTTATAGATGGAAGTGGAAATTTCTCATCATCCCTTAATTTTTTATTAAGAAGACGAAAATCAATTACTACTCTAAACCGTTTTACACCTGTTTGGTCGGCTTTTTTAGGTACCACCAATAAGGGTGCAGACCATTCTGATTTTGTTTCTTCGATAATTCCATCTTTTAACATTTTGTCGATCTGAGTATGTATCTCTTTTTTCTGCGCGTGGGGTAACCGATATGGTTTCACGTATGACGGTGATGCGTCCGGTTTTAGTCGTAATGTCTGTTTATAGATGTTAGTCGTGGAAAGAGGGTCATTGTCTAAATGGAAAATATCCGAATATTTAGCGCAAATTTTTTGGATTGAAAAATTTTCTTCTTTATTTAAATGCTTGGTATTAATTAGTTTTAATAAATCGTCTACTCGTTTTACCGAATTATTCTCCGTTTTAAGGAAATAACACGTTTCATAATCGCTGAAATTTACAATTGTCGGACAAACATTTTTTAAAGTTACTTCCGTGTCGCGTGTATTTAAAATTTTTACAGGTATCATATTACTTTGCGGGCGGACTAAAACACTTGCAATATAAATACCATCTCCTATTTCGTCTGGTAACACAATACAATCTTCATTTTTGTTTATTTTACAATATTTAATTATTTCACACCTTGCAGGTATAGTAAAATGTGTTTGTTGTTTTGAAAACATCGGTACTGATACAGTATTATTTTGAAACAAAAATGAAAAATTGAAATTTTCGTAATTTATCTGAGCATTATATTTTTGGAAAAAATCTGACCCTAAAACTCCATTTATTTTACTTTCAAAACTATCTATTAAATGAAACGTATGCTTTAAATTAATGTTATTGTTATTATTAAATTCAAATATCAAGTTTGCAATGCCATAAGAAAATGTCGAACCTGCAACACCATTTATTTTTATTTTCTTTGCTGTGTTGACATGTTCATGTTTGTAAACAAACTTTTTAAATATAACACTTATAGAAGCACCTGTGTCAATTAATAAATTTAATATGGTACCTCTATAGTTTACTTGAATAAAATTTAGACCATTTAAGTTTAAAATAACAGGGTTGAGATTTTCCTTAGGCCCGAAAAAACTGATTTTCTAATGTAGATTGTGCATTGTTACCTCTGCAAGTATTTTCCTCCCGAATGCAATATGCCCTATTACTCGAATTATTATTACCACGAAAACCTCTACCTCTATTCTGAAAAGATCTATTTTGAAAATTATTATTATTATATCGCGGGTTCCATGCAGATGTCTGCCTATGGTTCCCCCGGGGATGAAAATTTTGAACATTGTTATGCCTATTATTACTATTACTTAAAAAATTTGGTCGATTATTATGACCTCGCGGATAACTATTATTCCCCCTTTTATTGTTTATATGAAACACCTTTTGAATTCCCGTTTCCTTTTTTTCAATTTCCTCGTCCATTGCGCCCCTTATCGCGTCACTCAATTTACTGTAATTCCGTGCCTTTATAATAGTGCGCATATCGTTGCTCTGTAGTCCGTTTGCGAATACATTTATGGCAAGTTTTTCGTTCACGCTTGTTAGTACTCTCAATATTTCGTCATTTCCGTCAGATTGAGTGATGGTTAGGTCTAGTAATAAATCCTCAACAGTTCTGCCAAACTCGTTAATCGATTTACCACCTTGCCTAGCACCGTTCAACCTACTGGATAGTGCCCCTGCTGATTTTTTTGAAAATAAGTTTTTAGATCCGAAATAAGGGCTTGGTTTGTTGCGTATTCGCTATGCAACCTTATTTTGGCATTTGGCGTCAACCGTTCTTTCAGTATGTAATTAGTTAAACTTTTTTTTCCCGTCTCATCTAACAATTAGTCGTACAACTCAATTCCGTCTATCAACTCTTTTATTACTTTCTCCGTACCGTCCATGCGCGGCGGTCTTTAAGTCAAATTTCTCACACATTTCTCCGGCTTCTACGAAACAATCAGAATCGGAACTACTTTCGGATTCTGCTTCTTCCGTATTAACCTCCCCTAACCTATCAGTCAAAACCTTGTTAATAGCCTCAAAATATCGCTTCAATTGACATGTATACTCTTTGACTGTGGCTATTAACTCGGCTTTGTTCTGTACCTTATTAAAGTGAGTTTTTAAACTTTCATAGTCTTTAGTAAGTTTCCTTAGTTTTCTAAAATTTGTATTTACCACGGTATTCGAACTGCGCCTCTCCTGTGAATCTTTCTTCAAGTTACGGTGGAACACCTTGACCTCGTCAAGCAGATATCGGAACTCCCTTATGTCCATTAACTGGTCCCACGGTGCGTACGAGCGGCTTTTGCCTCACCTTGCATCAAGGCCTCACACGTACGTACTGCTGGGCTGGGCTACCTACACCAGTTCCTGGCTCCTCGCAATCTCCCTTCGTATCTTCTTCTTTAACATCTTCTTGCACCGACTAACCAGATAAGCTGCTATACAGACACAGGCTAGCACACAAACAGCTATGGTGCAGATGTCCTTTGCTGGAGATGTTGCTGTTGTTGTCGTTCCCCCGCTGTTTCCTGCTTGTGCCACTATTACTTCCTCTTTTGACTGGTTGGTCCCCATCACTTATATCACACTTTCACTCACTTATTTCCAAAGACTTAGACGTAAGTCCTCTGGCAGGATCGCCATGTAGTGGTCGTCAGGTTCTTAGGAATAAAAAAGAGTAGGTATACTTGTAGGTAGGAAAATGTAGGTGTACATTTTCCTATAGGGTTTTATTCTCTACGTCCACTATTACAATATATAGTTAATAATAATGTTTCTGTCTTATCTATTCTCCAATATATATATATATTAACCTAAACTTGAACTAATTAGGCTGTGGAGTCATGTTAGTATTATTGTTATAATTTGTTGTGCCTTGTAATCATAATACCACGTCTGGTAGTTGCAATACCATGGGTCGTGACCCAGTTCGTGTTACTTATTAATTATAACAATAATATAGAATTTATCCTTATTTTATGTAAAATAGGTAAAATGGAATAAACTCTATTTTTACCTCACACCTTACCGCATCGGTTTTTCTAGTATTCACTAAAAAATTGTTTTTGTTCGTCTGTTATTAAGTATAACGAGAATTCGTCAAGATTTCTATCAAATTATCTGAATTCACACCTTACCGCATCGGTTTTTCTAGTATTCACTAAAAAATTGGTTTTGTTCGTCTGTTATTAAGTATAACGAGAATTCACAAAAAAATTGTTTTTGTTCGTCTGTTCTCGTGCGTTTTAAATTAAGTATAACGAGAATTCGTCAAGATTTCTGTCAAATTCTGTCAAATTATCTGAATTCACACCTTACCATCGGTTTTTCTAGTATTCACTATAAATTATTGACCGAATTGTGGTGTGTATTTTGGGATTGTTCGTGTGGCTTGGTCCATAAAAGTTTCGGCCGCGGCCCTTTCGCCTGCAGTCGGCTTTTCCCCTTTTTGCTGCCACTGGAGTCCTAGTTTATAAAATTACTCATTTTATCATTGACACCCCTTACAAATCTTTCTAGCGACGTCCATGACCGCAAGGGTGGCCCCAAAGGAAGTTGGCAGATATCACCATAATTTCTTAACATTTTTTGTTTCTTTGTATATTTCTAAACATTTTTAATGTCACTGACACATTCTCTAAATTATTTTATTATTAGCGTGTTAGTCAGGATGACATTAAATTTTTGTAGTGGTCGTTTTGAGGGTTATTGGGGCCAAATAATGTAATTTTATTTAATAGTGAGCAAACAATAGCGATATAGGAATAACCGATTGATTTTATGTATTCCCATGTAGTTCCGCAGGTTTAAATTTTAAATTTATCGCAATTATATTAATACATTTTTCCATAAAATTTTACGGCAAAATGAGAAAATGAGATTTTGCTCCCCAGTGGATTTGTCTTAAAATTTTTTACCTTAATATATTAAAATTTTAAGAGATAAAAGCAGAAATTCTTTACTGCCTTGGGGAAGTACAAGCAAATAAAGAACAAGGAAAAGCAACGAAAGAAAAATTTCTTTATTATCCGTATTATTAAATATAAAATCTTGAAGAGAAAATTTTTCAGATGTCTTTACATATTACTTATCTGGTAAGCCTCCAGTGGTGATAATCCGGGCTTAATGATACAGATAAGCAAATATTTAGTTTTATTTTTAGTTAAATTACAATTCATTTAGAAAATAAAGTGCTTAGTGTTTAGAAGCCCTAAGCTATTTAGGCAAGAGCTTTATGATACAATAAGTTTCTAAACCATCTTAACAAGACAAGCTTTTCATCCAATGACAATAATGCGTTAATTTAATGATTTGACCAATTTGACCAAAAGTATCACCGTTATATCTTTACACGTGCGCAGAATTACATGGATCCGTAGCGATCGTGACTTTAAACTCCCCATCTTTATTTATTACTGACTTCAAAGTGAATAAAACCATAATAGAGCGTCTGCAGAGTTCCGCAATATGTTTTGAATTCAATAACGTGTTGGACAATGACAAAACTTGGAATATATTCTTCCAAATTTTCATTTATTATACTTTTTATTATTATTATTATTTGTTTGTATTACACTAAAAGTTTGTGAAAGCTGTTCAATGTTCAATTGATAAATGTATCATGGCTAAATTCCACTTGTAAAGCGGGATAGGGTTGAATGTTGGAAAACTAGTTTCCAACAATCGTGTTCTTTCTTTACTTTATAATTTGTAATTATCTTCTCGTGTTCCCCGGAAAACATTTTCCCCTCATATAAGTTCTGCTTTCAAGTCTTTTCCTACAGCGCCAAGCGCGTCGCATTGACATTCCTTTGTATTAAAACATGTAACTATCTAAAGTATTCCCATCTCTCTTATTCTCGTGCTATGTGTAGTTGTTCTCACTCATTCAATCCACACCTGCTGGACGTCAAACATTCCTTTGTCGTCCCAACCAATCAGAACTATGAATATTCGACTGAGCGCGTTATACCAGTCCGGTGTGACTGCTTATGAGGGGGGGGGGGGGGGGGGAGGTCGAAACACGTAAGAAGGCCATGGAAGTGATGTTAAGTCTACTCTGCTCCATACGCTCACAAGTAAACTACGTTTATCTTTATATATTAGTATGCAAGTATAAGTGTCAATATCAGACTTACGTAGTTATATCTGGAAGCCATAAAGTCGGCGTGTTTAATGAAGGCGATTTGATCTTGGCCATATTTGTCTCACTTTACCAAATCGGGAAAGGTTGATGCAGACAGAGACAAATATAAAATGCGAACAGGCCTAGTTGTTAAATAATTTTACAAGTCAAGTTTCTTCATCTGACATGGAATATAATTAAGCAACATATGCATGATATGTAAAGTGAATGAAAATGGCGACAGCGAAGCGTCCTTAAATTCTAAAATAATTTTTAATTTTCTAATCTTTTCACGAGGGAACGTCGTTTCCTTTTTGGTGCAAGTGAGTAATTTGTAATTGAAATATTCATTTAGTCATCTTTACTGAGAGTAAGCATCAATAATAATTTCTTTTCATAAATCATATGGGGCCCAAAAATATGCTAAACTTGAAACCTGAAATATTTGCTAGGCCATAGAGCTCAGTTAATTTTTCATTTGTAGTTACGTTACTAATTCAATAAATAATATAATTATTTTAAAGTGATATTTACAGCTTAATACATGTCAGAATCCTAATATTTGATTTTCACCACTTAGTAAACCAAATAAGAGAGTTTTGAATGTTTATTGTCACTTTGACAAAAGTGACATTTGAAAAGCACGTGCGTTCGTCAGCTGATGCCATACTTAATGGATGCTGGGTTTGTTCGTTTGTTCATGCCTGCTTCGATTTTTTTAACACTGCTTAATTTGAAAGTCCAGAGCAGCAGCGGCAGTGTTGATATTGAGGAAATAACACAGGAAATGAAAGCTAGTAGCAGCAGTTGGAGTAGTTGGTTTAGTTCTATTGCTAAGCGCTCAGATGTTCGTGGTTCTTCTGTGCTACCTAAGAAAATGAAAATTACAGACTTTTTTCATCTGAGAAAAGCTTCGATGGAGGAAAGAGTGTCTCGAATGGTAGCTAAAGATGGTATACCCTTTGGAAAGTTTATCACCGACCGATGTGGGCCAACTATTCGAATCAGGGCCATAAATTGAGTAAAATCTATTCCGCCGACAAGTGTCGAAGCTGAATGTGCGTTTTCAGCCGCAGGATGTGCAATAAAATAAGATCAAATCTAAAAGATGAAACATTAAACATGTTATCTTCTTCCTGTTTATAAGTATTCGTTGCGTTATACATTCGGTTTTTCGATTCAACTCGAAGCAGTGCATTTTATTCACGAATGATACAGTCAATTTGCTAAAAACACGTTCTATTTTCTGACGGCCAAAATTTTGAGCCAATATAGTTGTGACCTCAACAAGATTACTTTTTCTCCGATTAAAATAATAATACTATCAAGTTATTAGTGCAAAATAAATCCCATTCCTTTAATGACAAATGACATCACTGATCGTTTTGTTCCCAAAAATAAGCAAATAAGACGTCCCGCAGCAGTACAAATAAGGTGTAGTAATAAACCAAGACCGTCCAATTAAAAACCAATGTAGTGATGATATGCAAAGATATGTTTTGAAATAATCTTGAGGAAACCTGACCTGACTGTATATCCTTTTTTACCAACGCTTCCAGATCAAGCAAGGTAACCTGTAGAATACATATTTCTTACAGAAAAAGACACGTTTGTTACTTCACATAGTATTTATCTTACCGTCAATCAACGGACGTATCATTGATGTAGAAATAGTAGTAGTTGTTCTTTAACTTAGTAACTTATAGATCTTGTAAATTTCCATAAATCTTATTGTCGCTTAAACCAAATGCCATAAATGAAACACAGACACACCCATACCTCATTTTGTTTATAATTTAAGGAAACGAATTTTTACACAGAATAAAATTTAACTTCAAACGAACAACTGATCTTTTTATTTTAACCGCAGCAACCACCCCCTATAATTTATAGCCCAAAATACCTGACCAACTATTAAGTAAGTTGGTCACTCTGTTTTTTAGAATAACTAAGTTTTCTCTACAGTTGAAGGATATATTATTTATCAGAAAATTATATTAATTGTATTTAAATATACGGGGTGTAGACAGAAAATCGATTTAAAAAGAAGTAGGTACGTAGACTTTCTCTAACATCGAAGGAGTCATTCCTTTAAATATAACAAAGCATTTCCAGAATACCTTGTATAGTTAAGTAATTGATTTAATTGTTGTTCTGTAGCAACAAACGATGTTTAAAAATGGGATGTTGCTTAATTTGGTTCCCTAAGAAATCCATAAAAATCCCGCTATGAAGAATTAACTGGGTTACTCATGACTTTGAATTTCGACCTGTAAGAAAGATGGATATATATGACCATTTCATAATATAATGAGTTCCCAAATCGACATGACTTCAGCAGATCTTTAGTTTTGTAGCGCACTGATATCCAATGCGTTATGTCTAAGATAGACCGAGATCAGTGCAAACCAGGCATTTGTCAGTTGTTAGATTTTTATATTGATCCACTTTTTTTTAACCTTCGATATTCAAAGCTTATGATAAGACTTTCATTACTTTTGCAAAGATAATTGATAAATTTAAAATTATTCTATTATTTCATATTTTATTTATGTCTTTAACGAGTATCATAGAAAACGAATGTATTACATCAAATATTACTTTGCCGTTTTCATGTAATTTAATATGTTGAATTTTTTTTAACTAAATCATAGGAATTTTTAAAAATAAATTATACCAATTAGAATTTTGTGGAATTAAATATAATTTTGGTGGTTGCGGATTTATATTATTTTGTAAATTTTTCTTTGTCAATAAATAAAATTTCCCAATTTTGCATAATGGTTTTGAGATTTTTTAAATTATTTTATATTTAGCAGGATCTATGAATTGTAATATTTTCATTCGTTTGATTTCTTAATAACCGATTTTGTAATTTGCATTTTTTTGGTTAGAATATATTCTTTCAAAAGTTTTTTTTTTATTATAGTTTTTATTATTATTTTGTTGTATTACACAAAAAATTTGTGAAAGCTGTTTCAGTTCAGTTGATAAAATATATCATGGCTAAGACTTGTAAAGTGGAATAGGGTTGAAGGTTATATTATTTATCAGAAAATTATATTATTTGGATATATAAATATACTGTCCGGAAAAATATGTGAAATCTCCCGGATATGAAGAAAATAAGTGAAAAGAGTACTACAAGCTCCCAAAGAGCTCCAATATGGAATTAAGTTTCTTACACATAATTATTGAACCACAAGGTATATTAATATATTTTTTTTAATATGAAATGCCGTTTTTCGAAAACGGTTAGGATTAGCGACATGACTGAAGAGTACTTAATTTTTAGTCAATAGTTGTGTGTGTCAAGGTATGTAAAAACCGTTGTCCAAAGTTCTTATCATACAAGGCGTTCAAGAAAAGCGGCAATGAGTGTAACCGCTAGTATGTCCTTGAAGCTGTGAGTAATTTACAACACTTTCTTGGATAGTAATTTGAAGGGCCTTATCTGGTATACATCATATTGAAAATTTTTTTTAAGTAGACCTGGTGGTTCAATAATTATGTGTAAAAAACTTGATTCGATTAGAGCTCTTTAGAAGCCACTATCTCCGAAGGAGAGGCGTATACGAAAAAAGTTTATACGAGCTGGTAGTACTCTTTCCACTTGTTTTCTTGATATCCGGGAGATTTCCCCTATTTTCCCGGACATTGTGTATATGTATATATAAATAGATTTTATAATCAGAAGGCACGTCAAAGGGAAACAGTCGAATAGAGTCAAAATTGGATATATTACTTCTGATCTTAAACCGTTTTTATTTTATATATGAGCCTAGGAAATTTAATATAGAAGACGTAATCGGTCTTTACTTCTGCTTTCTCCTTTATTGGTTGAAAATGGTTCTGTTACTATCAGTTACGACACAGTATGCGGAGGTCGCTATGTTGCGCTGATAAAAAAAACTGTCAGAAAACAAACATGTGATTTATCACAGATTGTGTTACATCTTAAACATAAACAACCAAATTTAATAATATAACAAAACATTTTTAGGTTCATCCGAAAATATCGTTCTTGTATCATTTTAAGGAAGTTTTTGAAAACAGTTAAGAATTAAATTTGCTAATATGTAAATAAAACTTTTTAAGATCTTTTACAATTCGAGCAAAATGCTGCACTCCCGCAAAGATTATAAGATTGCATTAAAGTAATAAGGGAACAGTTATGGATAAAATGGCTTCGTGCGCCGGTATTTTAAACATATAACTTGAGACTGGTAGGACTGCTAAGAGAAGGCATTACGCGTTGTATTTTCTCAACTACCGTTGATAATACAGAGTGAAGTATAGAGTCTTCTCTGATGATAGGTATGGACACCTACCCTGTACTGACGAGAACCAAATAGTTCGAAACCGGTCTGCAGGTTGTGACATCCTATCAATGGAAAACGCTCATTTTTCTTGATAGTACCATTCAATCTGAATTAGTATTTTAAAGTGCTACTGTGTAAATAAATATAAGCCCTTATTATATAAGGGATCATCGGATGGTCTGGGAAATAATAATTTTTCCATACATTGGTATTTGATATTAATACCACCTGACAAGCAAATAGACTTTTATTTTTGATTATTTTTTATGCAAGTTAGAGTTATGTAACATATAAATTTTTAAGAATTAGTAAAAAAATATTTTTAATTATTATAATGTATAGCATTATACGTGGTTTTATTTCATTTAATGTAATTTATCTGTAACCCATATAATTTTAAAGAATAAAGCTCGAAGACAAACACAAATGTTTTTCGTTTAACGACGCGAATATCACGTATCGTCGTTAAATTATATTGTTCTGGAACAGAACATTTAGAAGGATATTACAAGATTGACACAATTCATATAATCTTAATAATGGACCATGTGCTCTATCCCTTGGTAATGGTATTGTATCAATAATTGAAGAGTCATTTTGTAGCTTATGGAAAAAATTGTCCTGTTCTGATAATATAATTGTTTATCTGAAGAACAAGTTAATTATTTTGAAATATTTTCGTCTTGCCTGTTGAAGTTTTGTAATATTGTTATTATTATTGATATTATTTTTTCTTATGATCAAACACAAGCATTATAGGAAAAATCCTTTAAGGCACTCTGGGAGTGGTGCGTGTGCGAATAAAGTGATTCACGTTGGTTTTGAATCGTTGGATGTTATACTCGTTTGGAAACACGACTTCGGGAAGGCCGTTCCATAAGGGTGAAGTCATCCAGATGAAAAAATTCTTAAATAATGAAGTTCGAGAAGTACTAAGCTGAACCACATATGTAGTGGTTCGTCGTGTATTTCTGCTATTCGTCGTTCTGTTCGAAATTAAGAGGGCAAGCTTAGCCGAGTATTTGCCATGAAAATATCTGTAAAAGAGAGTCAAATTACCAACCTATCTTCGATGTTCTAGGCCCTGTCAGCTCGTGGTCTCCGATCTGACGAATGACCCTCCTTTCGATGGAATCCAGTAGATGAAGAGTATATTTCAGTGCAGAGCTCCAGATATGAGAGCAGTACTATAATAGTGCTGGTCGAATCTGTGCTCTGTATAGTATTAAAAGTTGTTGAGGTATGTACTCTTTGGTTGGGAAGAGTACACCAAGCTTCTGCGAAGCTATCTTGGCGATTGCCACAACGTGGGTATGCCAAGGCATATTTCCTCTCAGAATGACGCCCGGTAAATCAATAGATGAAGCCAGGGGAATTGCGTATCCTGCCATGACTATATCCGGTTTTGTAACGTTAACTTTTCTAGAGAAAACTGCTGCCTTGGTTTTCTTAGCATTAAATTCGACTTCATGTCACTCCAAGTCAAAATTTCTTCCAGGTCTTTGTTGAGGCGTGATACTTCATGCTGTCTGCAAAGATGCGCGTCGGCAGCTGATATTTGTGCATTCAAAGAGAAATATAAGACATTTAATTATAATTCTTTAGTAAGGGTAGTAAGTAAGATGAGAACGAAGGGAACCAATTTTTATAATTTTAATACTTTTGTTGTGTTATATCCTTTTCGTTCATAGGAAATAGGCAATACCAGAGCTGGATCAAGCACTCAGTGAAAGTATTTAATTCAAATGGATTCCGACATAAACAACATACCGGGTGGTTCTTCCGGTTAGGAAACATAGGATGATATCCCACTTAAATTGTAAGATGATAAAATATTAGCTCCCCTATTTATTTTAGCCCTAAAATGTACTGAGATTCTTAAAAAAATCAGATTCAAATGGGATGAAAGAGGCACAAATTTTAGGTTTGAAACATGTGAAATTTATTTTCAACTCTGAAATTGATCAAAATGTCACTTACAATATTAGTTGCATGTATCGAGTTATTTAACAAAATGTATCTTTAAAATTATAAACTAGAAAATTCGGGATATCCTTTGTTTCCTAACCGGAAGCACCACCCGGAATATTGTTTATGGCGGGACCCATTTGAATCAAATACTTTCACTGAGCGCTTGATCCAGCTCTGGTATTGCCTATTTCCTATGAAGGAAAAGGTTATGTGGAACACAACAAAAGTATTAAAATTATAAAAATTGGTTCCCTTCCTTCTAATCTAACTTACTACCGTTACTAAAGAATTATAATTAATTGTCTCATATTTCTCTTTGAATGCACAAATATCAGCTGCCAACGCACATCTTCGCAGACAGCATGAAGTATCACGCCTCAACAAAGACCTGGAGTTACATGAAGTCGAATTTAATGCTAAGAAAACCCAGGCAGCTGTTTTATCTAAAAAGGCTAACATTACAGAACCGGATATAGTCATGGACGGACACTGGCTTCATCTAGTAATTTGGTGGGCGTCAATCTGGGAGGAAATATGTCTTGGCATACCCATATTGTGGCAATCGCCAAGATAGCTTCGCAGAAACTGCCACTGCCGGGTGCCCTAAAGGATTTTTCCTATAGTGCTTGTGTTTGATCATAAAAAAACAATCAGTTTAACAACTTTCAAATCTTATAAAAAACCAATCCGTTTAAGCTACGTTAGAAAAGCTACGCTATAATATTATTAATATAAAACGAGTTTAGAGTTTCTTTATGGTAAAATTCACCTAAAATATCTTAAAGATCATGAATATGCAAATTTATAAAGGATACGGAAATTTTCAGAGAGATATATTAAATTACGCCTTTGAAAGTAAGAACTTTTAATATGAAGTAAGTTTGTTTAAGTTTTCGCACCAGATTTTTACCAATGGACCTTTATAGTGGTATTTTCTTGGCTTTAGCAGTAATGTACGAAGATATAGACAGTGAGTTTAAACTAGGAATTCATCTAAGTTTAAACTAGAAATAAGTCTTAATTCCTATTTTGACCAAGAAATTAGCTTAAATCAAAGTTTAAACTAGGAATTAACCTTAATTTTTTAGTTTATAGTGTTAAGAATTAGCTTAATTCACTGTTTGAACTCGAAATTACCTTAACTCCAAATTTAAACTCGGAATTAAGAATAACATGAGAATACATCATTTGAACAGTCTCGGGTGAATATCACGAGAACTTGTTTTTTAATTAATTTCAGCAAAGCTGGTATTTTGATATCATATGCCAAATAATATGATATATTTACCAATCGAGTTTAATTATTTATTCGATAATATATGATTACCCAACGGACTTTATAACAGCTTTCATAAATTGTCAATTAATGCAATTAGAGATCGGATTAATCTGTGTATTAAGTATTTCTTGACAAATAGCAATATAGTCGTTAAGTTGAGTAAACCTTCTCAAGCCCAGCTAACCTTGTGCTTCGCGTTCCTCAGGGAAATATCCTTTCATAATAGCATGGAATATTTTTTTCGTTTCATCAAATTGTGAGACTGCTCATCTTGTATGACGATGACACTAAAGTCGGTACGACGTATGAAGTCGGCTAAGCAATAAAACCTCTCGAGCCGGGTAGTCGGTGGTCTCAAACAATATATTATAGTTTAAGTATTTTCTAAATAAAATAATTTAAAGTAAATAAAAAATTAATTTAGACAAAGAAAAATAATTGTTTTTTAGCTTTTATAGTATTTAGGCAAATTAGTTTAACGAATTCTTTTTTTATAAAGTTTTGGTTCTAAAAAGAACCGATGTCGCCATCGTTTTGAAACATTATTGGATAGCTCGCAAAGCACTTTTCTGTTGTTCGTTTTTTTGTATTTGAAGCCCAGCTCTTTTAAAATGATGGACAAACTGGTAGTTCCATAATCGATAGTTTTATCCCTTGGGATAAATCAAAGGTTTTAGAATGGAGTCGAACCCTTTCATATGGTCTGTCCAATTCCTCTTCACTCTTTGTTCGAAGTTTTCTTAAGGTCTTATCTGAAATGCCGCAAGCATCAGACATTCGTTTTTGCACTGCCAAAATAGACACTAACGGGCCCGAGATATATTTTCCTAAAGTGAAATAACGTTTCACTTGTAATACCAAACGGCGTTCACCTGGAGATTAACACATTCTAGGCGTTGGGTCACCTTGCTGAACATTTTCAATAACTTTGCTTTATAACTGCTTTTAATTCACACACAATAATGAGAAACAAACTAAAAGCAAAAAGCATAACTACTTATTTAAAATAGAACATACCATCCTGCAATTGAGCAAATTTTAATTATTTCTTGGAAAATAGTGATTATTATATAGATTTAACTATAATAATCCCAAAATAACTAAATTCTAGGAAAAAGTACCTGAGAACATCTTTGACTTATTGACGCAAAATCTGTTTCATTTGATAAATAAAAAAAACTATGAGTGAAAAATAAACTAGATAAAAAATTTATCTCGGTACATAATTCTAAGAAAATTATGTTGTGATATGTTATGTTTTGGAACCGCTGATGTTGCTCAGCCGACTACAGTGAACCAGTGGAATGTTCGGTACGATCAAGTATATCCAAGGTATTGTTAACTTAACCATCTTACGAACAGACTTTACGATGTATTTGTCTACAGAGTCTCTAGGTGTTCACAATTTGAAGGCCCAAATCATTATTAATGCATTCTTTGCATGGTGTTCAACTAAATGAAATAAATGTCTATTGTCAAATACGTCCTTACACTATTTGATCCGCTAACTAGTAACAACCGCCCACTGCATCTGATCTTTTCTAAGATAGTGCTTTGGGTTGGTAAATATATAGCGAGATGTCTCGGCGAGCATTGCACTGCCGTAGACATTCATTATGGGCACTTGATAGCGTTGCAAGAATCCTTCTTCCTTTATCAGACTGTACCCTGATTGTCGAGCCGTGATAAGGCGAGACGCGTCTAAGGATGAGTTTGACAAAAGGAGAAGGACAAGAAGACATTTTATTTATTTATTTTACCTAACCACTGTGAAGTGGACAACTTCTTGAACTAATAAACCTTAGTTAACCCACCCAGAATTAATTCCCGTGTATTTCCTTGGATTGATTATCCATGAGCTGTTGACCTGGAGCTTCCACGTGGACCATTTCACTGTAAAGCTTTAAAGGTCGATTCAGACACATCAGTCATGCCACAGTTGCAGCGCCGAACCGTTCCAGTTCCGTCACAGATCTTTTCTGACTGATTCGTCATGTTTGTTCATACACACGCGAAACCGGGTCCTTCAAGCATCGGCGTTTGTTCGGGTTTGTTCTGATGGAAAGATATCAAGCTTGTTGAAGAATTAGCAACTATTAGTATACGCATTGAAATTAAAATGCTAAAGAAAAGTTTATTGCCTTTTTTACCTTTTTCCCAATTTCCC